>CM076576.1:651043158-652243158 GCA_034641835.2 Pinus albicaulis | reverse complement strand
CACGCAAATTAGCTCGGATGGCAAAAAAAATTTAGAATCCGAATAACTAAAATTCGAAAAATCATGTGCTTGGAGTGTTTAGAATCCATTTTAATGCTGGAAATGGATTCAACACTATGAAAACCCCTTAGAGCACTCAAAATATTAAAGTTTAACAACTGGAAACAAGATTCTGGGAAAATATTTGTTGGATTTTCTAAAAATCATTGCCGGATTCTGGGTGAAAAAACGTGCTTTTTAGACTATGCTAATGAGAAATATATCATAATAATTTGGAAGGACAATATATTATTCCTGTGAAATCAGGAACAAAGGATGCACAGAAGAGCAAACTAGCCAATAAATGTCCACTTTACACACATAGGAATTCTCATGAGCACTTGCGTGTTGTGCGAAAACCTTCACCTCTGGTCCTCTGAGCCCTGCTATGATAGATAGATATATCTAGGTATGCTACATGTTGTTTATCATGATAGGTTGTAATGCTTTTTGCTGGAATATTGTGCTAGGACATCATATAACAGGCTTTGCGAGAACAAAAATGGGAAACTTGTTGATGATATATTACCCCTATCATGTAAATAAGGAAAAATACTACCTAGGTGTCTTACTTTTTCTACAAGCTCTATACTCACCATCATGTTTTACGGCATTCCAGTTTTGTAAAGAAAATCTATGGCTGGTGAAAGAGGCTTTTCTGTATGGTGGGTGATGCATCTGGGCAAATCTATGTTTGGCTATTCACATATATATTAGTTTTGCTATTTCTATGGTTATCAACACTTACAAATCAATGTGAATCATATATTTTTTTTTGTAGTTTGCATCTGGGCAAATCTGTATTTGGGTATTTGCTTTATATTTTTTTTTTAATTGTAGTTTGCATCTGGAAAATATGTATTTGGCTAATCACTTTATATTAGTTTAGTTATTTCTATTGTTACTAGAAAGGTCATTGTGTCATTGTGAATCATGTAATTTGTTTAAGGTTAATATTTGCAAGTGAGTTAATTTCCAAGATTTTCTAATTTTTATTTTTGTAAAAATTGTAATGTATATCCAAAATTTTATATAAAAACTATATAATTATGAGATATTTGATTTTTTTTTACAAAAATTCATCAAATATTTTATAGATATACAACTGAGACTCTCCAAAATTTCTAAACATAAATTTCCATATTTGTCTATCTACCATGTGTTAAAAAAATATCATTTCTCTATGGAGTGAATCCCATCCATTTTAATATCCAGAGTCTCTGTTCTATATTTCAATTATACTTTACAGAAATTGGAATTTCATCCTAGTATTAGGACCAGTTTAAAACCTTGCATGATTTCATCGTAGTATGTGATTTTGTATCTTAGGTTATGCACAATCTAAAAAACTTTGTTTTCATCAAGTTCCCACAAAGAATTATCCATCAGTTTTTGGTTGCTATTAGATTTCTTAAAATTCACGGCGTAACTAATCCACACTGTTTTATACTAGTATTTACTGTACTCGACCTGACACGAAGTTTCAGTGATACAAGAGCCAAACAAATCGAGGGTTTCATTATGAAATGTTAAACTCAACTGCACACTCGCAAGGAGGATGAATTTTTTAACTTTGATGGAAATGCGAAGTACAGTAGTGGCAGAAATTTTTTTGTGCACTCCACTATGCATTTAAATCCCTGCAAGTTAAAATTTTTTGGTTAAGTGGTCGTAGCCTTCTTCGCTGCAATGAAGAACCATGGCTTCAAATTCACGTTACCTCTGCATCCCAAGCTACACCTACCACCATTAAAATGCCATCAGCACAACCACGAGTATGGGAAATAGTCAACTCCCACAATTCAATGGGAAGAACTATGACTATTGAGAAATCAAAATGAGAGCCTTGTTTGCATCTCAAGATTTATGGGAGCTAGTTGAACATGGTTTAGAAGAACCAAAAAATGAACATACATTTAATGCCTTGACATAGATAGAGAAAGATTTTTTGAAGAGTAATATAAATAAGGACTCAAAACCCATCTTCTATCTCTATCAAGCAGTGCATGAAAGCATATTTCCAATAATTGTAGCAGAAAAGAAATCCAAGGATGCATGGGATACCCTTCAGACAACCTATCGAGGTATGGAGAAGGTAAAGACAACAAAACTTCAATTAATGAGAAGATATTTTAAAGTCATTTGGATGAAAGAGTAATTTACATGAAAGAGTCTAATACAATAGACTCATTCTTCACATTGTTGATTGGGTTGGTTACCCAAATGAGATCTCATCGAGAGACAATAGAAGAAAGAAGAATAGTGGAGAGAGTATTGAGGAGCTTACCCACAATATTTGATGTGATAGTAACAACCATTGAAGAGACAAAGGATCTCTCAATGTTTACTGTTCATGAGCTACATGCATCATTGATGACATATGAACAAAGATTGAGTAGAACAAAAAACTCTTCTTTGGAGCATGCCTTCAAGATCCAAATTTCCTTTGGAAAATGAAGAGGTCAAGATAGATCAAACTACAGAGGAAAAGGTAGAGGCAGAAGCCAAAACAGAGGAAGAAATAGTCCTGTAAGTACAAGTGGAAGAGGCAGCAACTAAAGTCAGAATCAAAGGCAAGGCAGCAACCAACAAGGTGGACAAAATCAAGCACATGGACAAAGGTATGATAAATCCCAAATATAATGTCATTACTGTAAGAAGTATGGGCATTATGCTAATGAATGTAGGAAAAAACTGAGTGACATGGGTAATAGACCCAGTGCTAACTTTACTAAAGAAACTCTGAGTCAAGAGAATTTATTTTTAGCATGTAATATGGCTGGAGAGAAGAATGAAGATATATGGTTTCTAGATTCAGGATGTAGCAACCATATGATTGGAAACATTTTTATGTTTTCCATGTTATATGAAAATGTGAAGTCTCAAGTAACATTGGGGACATATAGGAAATTCTATGTTATGGGAAAAGGCAGAGTAACTGTTTTGACAAAGAAATGAGAAAAGAGATACATATCAAATGTATACTATGTACCTGGTATGAAGTGTAACCTTTTGAGCATTGGACAACTCATTCAGAAAGGCTAAAATATATTTTTTGAAGATGATGTATGTACCATCATGGACATACCACCAAGAAAACAAAGGATTGCACAAGTGAAGATGACAAGAAACATAATGTTTCCTCTCAAGATGAGAGCAAATTTGAAGAAAGGAGTTGCAATGGCAGCAGTGACACAAGAGACTTACCAAAGAGAAGCAAAAGATGAAAAATGGTTATGGCACTTGAGATTTGGACATCTCCTCTTTGGAGGTTTGAATTTATTACATAGAAAAGGAATGGTAAAGGGATTACGATTGATTGAGAAGCCAGACAGCCTATGTGAAGGTTGCATCTTGGGTAAACAACACAGAGAAAAATTTCTATCAGGAAAGAGAATAGGACAAAATCACCCTTAGAAATAGTACATTCTATTTTGTGTGGACTAATGAAAACAACATCATTAGCAGGAAACCATTATATGCTGACTTTTATTGATGATTTTACAAGAAAAACATGGGCACATTTTTTTAAGTTGAAGGGTGAAGTGTTTGAGAAATTCTGCCACTTTAAAGCTCTTGTTGAGAATCAAAGTGGGCAGAATATTAAAGTTTTAAGGAATGATAGAGGACGATAATATATCTCCAAATATATCATGTGATTTTGTAGGGAAAATGGGATAAAAAAAAAAATTAAAACAAGGTATACACAACAACAAAATGGTGTTGTTGAAAGGAAAGATAGAACCATCATGGACATGGTAAGAAGCATGTTGAAGGAAAAATATTTTCCAAATGAATATTTGGTTGAAGTTGTACATTGTGCAGCATATGTTTTGAATATATGCCCAACAAATAGTGTTATGAACAGAGTTTTGGAAGAAGCATGGAGTGGCATAAAACAAATTTTCACCCACATGAGATTATTCGGTTGTGTTGCTTATGCACACATTCCGGATCAGCTGAGAAAGAAGTTGGGCAGCAAGGGGGAGAAGTGCATATTTCTAGGATACAATGATGAATCAAAGGAATACAGACTGTATAACCCATCCACCAAAAAGTTTATTATAAGCAGAGATGTGCAGTTCATTGAAGAAGAAGCTTGGGATTGAAGCATTGAGAAAACAATGAATGTAAAAACTTGTATGTGTCAAGAAGAATATGAGGAATAAATGGCTGAAAGAAATCCCTCAGTGACAACACCTCCTCCACCAACACAAGGACATCAAGGGACACCACAAGCTGGTATGAGAACACCCTTGAGAAGCGATGAAAGTGATTCTCCAAGAACAACACAAGGAGTATATTTGAGTGCTTCTACAAGCACAAGTTCAACAAGTGAAAGAAGAACACGATTCAGAAGTTTGAATGAAATTTATGAGCAAGAATAAAACAGTGAAGGTATAAACTATTTATTTTCTTTGTATTGTTATGTAGAATATCCTATTCATTTTTAAGAAGCTGTAAAAGATAAGAAATGAATAGAGTTATGGATGAAGAAATAAATGAAATAAATAAGAACAAGACATGAGAATTACTTGATCTAATAAAAGGAAAAGAATTAATTGGAGTAAAATGGGTTTATAAAACCAATAGAAATGCTAAAGGTAAGATTAAAAGGCACAAGGCTAGACTTGTTGTCAAATGCTACAAGTAGCAACAAGGAAGAGACTATGAGGAAACTTTTGCAGTAGTTGCAAGAATGGAAATAATAAGAGAAATGTTGTCCATAGTAACACAACACAAGTGTAAAGTTTACCAAATGGATGTGAAATAAGCATTTCTGAATGGAGTATTGATGGAAGAGGTTTATGTTGAAGAACCTCTGGGCTATGAGAAAGAAATCCAAGAGCACAGGGTATGGAAATTGAAGAAAGCTCTATATGGGATGAAACAAGCACCAAGAGAATGGTACAATAGGATAGATGTCTATCTACTGGAAAATGGGATTGAAAAATGTGAAGGAGAAACCACATTATACATCAAATAAAAAGATGGTAAGATGCTCATTATTGTTTTATATGTTGATGATGTGATATTCACAAGTAATGATGCTTATCTGATTGAAAATTTTAAAATAGTCATGAAAGAAGAAATTGAGATGATTGATATGGGATTGTTGAGATACTTCTTAGGAATACTTGTAGAGAAAAATGAAAATAAGATTTATATTTCTTAAGAAAAATATGTGAAAGAAGTTTTGGAAATATTTAACATGCAGGATTGCAAGACAGCAATTACTCCTATAATGATGGGATTGAAACTGAGAAAATAAGACATCAGCAAGGATTTTGATCCAAGTTTGTATAAGAGCATAGTTGTGAGCCTTATGGATTTGATTGCAACTAGGCCAGATATTGTGCATGTTGTAAGTTTAATTTCTAGATTTATGGAAAGGCCAAAGGATGCACATTGGCAAGTAGCAAAAATAATTCAGAGGTATGTGAAAGGAACAAAGAGGTATGGAATTTTATACACCACTTCAAAAAAATTTGAATTGGATGTACTGATAGTGATTGGGATGGAAGTATAGATGACAGAAAAATCACCTGTGGATATGTTTTTCATATGGGATCAAGAGCCATCTCATGGGATTTTAAGAAGCAACCATTTGTGGCTTTATCAACAGCAGAGGCAGAGTATGTGGCAGCTACGGCAACAACATGTCAAACAGTATGGATGAGGAGAATGTTAAGAAGTTTGTGTCATGAAGAGGTAAAAGGCACAACATTTTATGGTGGTAATAGCTCAGCTATAGCTTTATCCAAGAATTCGTTATTTCATAAGAGGACCAAACACATTGATGCAAAGTATCACTGCATCAAAGAATTAGTGAACAACAGATAAATTGTTCTGAAGCATTGCAGAATACAAGAACATTTTGTTGATGTTTTAACAAAACCGTTGGGACATAAAAATTTTAATTATCTCACAAAATGTCTAGGAATGCATGAAAAAAACAGTTGTGATTAAGGGGGAGTGTTGGTAACTAATCCCAACCGCAAACCTGAATAAGCAGGACAAAACATCAATTTTGGATCTGAAGTTAGGACAAGTGCAGTAGCGATTTTGTTTTGTTTTTGGCACTCCACTCTGCATTAAATTTATATGTTTTAAACCCCTGCAAAAATCACACTTGTTCTTACACCACCGCAGCTTCTAGATTTGAAAATCGTGGTTCATATCCACAAAAACTCCCACCTTAACCACTTACACCTACCTGCAGTTATTAACACACCTTTGTTTTAAATTTAAACCTCGCCACGTCAACCATTCGACAACCAATTAAATCCTTATTGTACAAGTTTGTGCCTACGTCAGTACCTCTCTGCAAATGTGCGATAGCGTTGTCCCACCACTTCTAGCTCACCTTTCATCTACCAATAGTGGCTTATTGAAAAGCTTTGAGGTCCAGTGACCTGGTGTTCTAATCTATCTGAAAAATCTTTGCATTTGTCTTCTCGTTTTTTTATTGCAAGGTTTGGGGATGATGTCACTTGGATTGCAAATCGATGTGATAAAATCCATCACAATGTTTTGTAAGGCTTTACAAATTGTAATGTTTTGATTTAATATGTTTATCATATGGTTTTGTAATATGCCCGATAATTTTATTTTCATAAATATTTTTAAAACTTAGGAAAATGTTATATATATATATATATATATATATATATATATATATATATATATATATATATATATATATATATATATATATATATATATATATATATATATATATATATATATATATATATATATATATATATATATATATATATATATAGCAGTGTGTAGAGTGGAGATAACAAAAAAAAATAGAGACTGTGTAGTATGCCGAGAGTAGAAAACAGAGTGTGAGCATAAGACTATTTAAGAAAATGTATGAAAACTGTGTGAGGCAGCGTATGCCTAAAGACAAAGAGAAATATGTGTTTTGAAGCAGCAGAGTGAAGCAAGTTTTTTTTTGTAAAATCTAGAACAAAAGATTCTGAAAATTTTATTGAACCATTTTTAATGCAAAGACAGTGTTTGTGTTCACTGTGTATGTTTTACGCTTCACCTAATTTTTTTTTTAAAATCTCTGTGTTGACAGAGGACATTCTGTTTTTCAATATTTGTTAAGGAATTATCAGAAATTTCAACAAAATTTTCATCAACCAAATATTAAATCCCTTCCTTGTCTAAGGACTCAATTCATGGGTCCTGCTATATCCAGGAATGTTAAAATCCCTCCCTTGTCTATGGAGTCAGTTCATGGTCCTATTATATCCAAGAATATTTTTACAGTTTGATTCACCTAAAAAATCGATCCTGATATATCCAAGAATATTTGTACGATTTGATTCACCTAAAAAATCACTTTACGGAGAGTTTAGAGAATTGAACTCATAATTTCCCAAAATTTATATCAATTAATATTTTTATTACAAGAATATTTATCCAAAGTAACCTTTAACTAATATTTGTTCAAACAAATCCACCTAAACAAATCACTTCAAGGAAAATCTAGAAAATTAAAACGATAACCTAACCAAAAAAATAACCCTTAACCCTTTAGCTAAATAAACTTTCAAAGCTTGCGATCTATACTAATTCATTGTTTGCTGGTTGATATTATTTCCTTTAATTTCTATTCTACTAAAACCTAGAGGTATTCTTCTTGATATTTTCTTCTTTGATAATTTCTCACCAAATTTTAAAGTTATACTTATTTCGATTGTTCGTCTTCTCCACGGAGTTAGCAAAGCTTCTGATTAACTTCAATTGTGATATATATTTTTTTAACCTTTCATGCTAAAAAGAAATTGGATCCTCGCATGTGAAGGGCTCACTTACTTCGAGGATAGAAAGGCGTTTACATTGAAACGATACATTAGTAGGAATTGTAAAGATGCATCCTTAAAATTATCCTATTAGCATGTCTCCTAACCTTAACCAATTTGTTAATATATTCCATGGGAAAATTAATCCATATCATTAATTCATACTATATGGAACATCAAAAGATGGAGAAAACTATGGAGAAAACTTTGGATGAGAAGATGAATCTATATTTTAAGTTTAAAACATTTATTTAAATTTTTATTTTCCTTCTATGATATGTATTACTTCACAACTTTTTTCTTAAATTTTGAGCCAATAATATTTTTACTATTATCTTTTCATATTTGTACCTAATAATAGATATTTTCCTCTACAACCTTTTTTTATACAGTTTTTATGTCAGCCTTAAGCTGGAATAAAGGAATATAATTACAGAAAGACAAAATCCGAAAATAAAAGAGATTGAGAAATCCAACCATCAACCAAATGAGCTAACAAAATATGTGCATATACAGTCAACTCAGAAATATTACGAGGAGGATCTAGCAATAGAGGATAAGCACCATGATCATTCTGATTCAAAATATTTTTAAGAAATGGACTACAAAACATTTATTTTTGATCTCATGCATAGGAATGGAGGAATAAAGAGCCAACAATCATTGAAGGAGAAAATTGAAATCAACACAAGGGAGGACATCCAAAATAAAAATCCAATTCTCCGTTAAGCTCACAAACCATATAATACCTGTAAAAAAAACTCTTAAATTTTTTTTTTTGTCTCATAGAATGAAAAGAATGCTCCCATACATCAATTTAGGACTTTGAAAGAACTAAAGAAAGAAAGGAACAAAAGAATAATCAATTACTACAAGTTAGGGGATTACTCGAAATAATGTTATATTATTGGCAATGGATACCATTTATTAACCCTGCTCTCAACATCATCAATGAAATTCATATCATTGAACACTAGAGGTCTTAATTGGAAATCTGAAAAAGACATTGTGATGATTTAGGAAACAAGATGCTTTTCTATGTCTTTGAACAAGCTCTTAGAGAATGCATATAGAAAATATGATTATCTAGCCTGGGGTGCCTATGGATCCTTAGGAGGTATTCCTATCACATGGAACCCTCCCTCAATCACTCTTAAAGATTCCTTTTCTCTTCCTAGAATCCTAACTTTTAACTTTCAACCTATTGGTTAAGATAGTTCAAGTTTCATAACCACTGTTTATCTCACTAGTATTTATGGGGAAAAAAAAACTCCAAAACGTCCAAAGAGCATCAAAGGTTATAGGGTAAAACTCCTATATTATAGGTGGGGATTTTAATGTCATCAAAAGTTTCAATGAAAAGAAATGTTGGTTTCGTAGACTCACATATCAGCCCTAGATATGATATATAATCATTTTTTGTAAAAGAGCTAATAAAATAGCACCGTAAGGGTCTTCCTTATTTTATATATAGTTGCAGCACCTCATCTTGAGGGATTTTGATCATTGGAGGCTTGTACTTTCTTCTTCTGCATCTTATGGCCCATTCCTTATGTAATTTAAAAGGGGTTTAGTAAAGCAGGAGTCACTTTTTTCAAAGGAAAATGTGTTTCTTTTTAACTAGGAAAGGGGGTTTTAGGAAGGGAAAAGGGGTGAAATAAGGGGAAAGGGGTATTTTACAAGAGAAAATGCCTTCTAAGTGAATAAATACCCATTTGTGTAAAAGTTATCAATAACTTAAAAATTATAGATCTGAGCTCACACAACAACGTATACAATTGGAACAATAAGTGGTGAGGCACATCTCAAATACCTTTAATATTTGATATATTCCTCACAAAAATGTCTCTCTTTATTTCACAAACTAATTTTGAAGGTTTTTTTCTTCCTTGCCATGGTTTATATGACTAGCCCATAGAACTCACTATGGATTGAATTAATAGTCCTAGGAAAAATCCTTTCAAATTCAAGGATTTTTTGTTACAACATCCTAATATTCTCTCTAATGTAGAAAAATGGTGGAAAGAATGAGATCATTTTCCTAGGAACCTTAAATATGACTTGCAACAATGATTAAAACATCTCAAAATGGAAATCAAGAAATAGAATATTGATGATTTTTTTTAAACCGGAAAATAAAAACTAATGCTATAGTAAGAGATGGCCACCATTTAAAAAGAAATAATATCAAATATTAGGTCTAAGGAATTGAAACCTCAAGAAGCTGTCACTCACCTCATGCTAAATGAAATATTGAACAAAGAGGAAATGATCTTGAGACAAGAATCCCAAGTACAATGGCATGAGGGAGAAAAAACACTAAATTATTCAATAGATCTACGATAAACCATGGGAGAAGTAATAGATATCAAGCATCAATATATCCAATTACCAATATGGACCTACATTTCATATTCTACATATTGATGTCTTTCTAGTGGTGTAAGAATCTCCAATTATAACTCATATGAGAAATTTATGCCTAAAAATTTTTTTCCGATCACAATTGACCACCATAATTCGATATGATACCACAAAAGATCATCGTGATCATGGAAAAGAGGTAGTCGTGTCCACAATATGAAGGAGTCTCCAATAGGGTGAAGTTGTAACTCGCATTGAGTGTTTAATGGGTCAAATTAAAGTGCTAGTTGGCTATTCATATGTGTTATAACTAGACGAGTGAGAGAACAGGGAAATACATTCTATTCAAGTGCATTTTATTCCATAGTAGAGTAGATTATGTAGCTATTGAAAGAGAGACAACACAATTTTTTTTTCTACAGACCACATGCCATAGGTCTTAGGTAACTCCATAAAGAGTAGTTACTTTTTTTTTAGTTTCACCAATTCCATTCAAGCCAAATGAGAGAAGAACAACCTTACCTTGTAGTTGTGTTTTCCCTTAAAAAGATTTTCTATATTATATATTGCTTTTAATTTTTATTGGTGTGAGTTTTTATTTCATAGATATCTATTTTCCACATTATATATATTTTATGGAGAAATATCAAAATTAGAAATAATATATTTGAAATATAAATGAATTATCCCTTCATAGTATATATATTGAATTATTTGAAGAAATATGTTGTGACAAACTATCTAATGAAATATCCATGGTAGTTTCAAAATCAAATTGATATTGAAGCTATGTTGTCTTTTCGTATTTTGTGAGAAGTTGTAGGGGATATATATTAGTTAAAGAAGAAAGTTATAAAATCCTAGGCATGACTATGATAAGTCAAATTTCAATTTTAACATTTGACATATAGTTTATAAGTTTCTTATGATAGAGAAAAAAATATTGTATTAAAGTAGAAAGTACATTATAAAGGAGAAATAAAATTGTTTGATGTGAAATATGTAAAAATTTTGATGAACAAATTGTAAATCCTAACTCTTATTGAAAGAATTTAAAGTAATATCCACCAAATGAAACATTTTTTAGAATTAAATATGTTTGATTGTAGTGTAAGAATACTTAGAAAATTCATCCAATATTGTGACAGTATGAAGAAAAAAATAATTGATGTGTTATTCAATATTGATGAGATCACAAAGAATTTGAAAGTTCCTTCATTAACTATTGATTCGTAGTTGATAAATAAGAGGCAATTTCGCATTAGGATATTATAAATTAGGAAGTTCTTTACTAATAATTTGATAGTATAAAGAAAAATTTAGAATACCAAAGATTATAAAATGTCTCAATGATCATGCTAAACTTAATCATCATTATGAAATATCACTCTATTAAATGCAGTATCTTTTATGAAACATAAGATAGATGAGATCACTATGAGAATTTAGTGATAATTCATTAACATTTTGATTGTTCAACTTGTATATAGATTAGAAATTTTAGATTACCATCCCAAAAATCTCATGGTTATGGTTTCCCATAAGCTAAATTCCAATGCTAAAAGAAATAATCAACAAATATTTCTTATTCCTATGAGTCCTTGTAAATCCAAGAGTCGTGTAGTCTTATTGAATGTCATATTTTCCCTCTCTCCCCTAACTTTTTTTAATATTACCTGCATTTCAATAATTGTTGAAAAAAAAAATTCTTGAATGGATTATATAATAAATTACATTCTCCTAATTCTTCATTGTAAGTCATTTTATTAAGTGGATTATCTAACATCATCCATTCTTCTAATTCTTCAGTGAAAGCCACTTTTTTTATCCATAAGACCCACATCCTCATCTTTGCAAGTGAACAATTTTCTTGTTCAATTTACTTATATTTAATACGAATAAGTTTTCATTATATATACTATTGGCTGATGAAATTACCCACTTTTTCCTTCTTATACCTATCCCCTTCTATCCACTATATAGCTCTTTTGAGGTCAATTTGTGTCCCAAATAATGAAAATGTATATTATAATATCATGTCTTATCGAATTGTTAATTGATGAAGTGGAAGTTATAGGCGAACGATACTTAGACGATCTTATAACAAGGATTCCCTATAGATTACCCAACAACTCACATTGGATAACGTTCCGTGAAACAAGGCCTATCATTGTGATCTGGACAATGAATTGACATTGACAATTCAAGGATTGGAACAACAACTGATCAACTACCCAATAGTTGGCAGATCCAGCATTGTTTATATATTTCCATTCCATTTTATATTTTAGGGATCATTGTATATTTTTGAATAGGCAGCCACCACGACCTATGGGTTTTATTAAAGAAGTGTTATTCATGTATTGGCAATTGTGTACAAGTATGGCATAACCGAGAGAAATGGTTGTTCATCCTTTCCTTTGTAACAACAGAAATCCATTGTAATTTCTTTTTGAATTAATGAAAGTACCAACGTAATGTAACTTGGCATGATCTGTAATCCTTAACCATGACCCTGATCAAACAGTGGGGCCCACTGTTTCGATTAGGTGTTGTTGGAAACAATTTTATGGTATATGTATGTTTTACAGTTGTATCATTTATACTTTATGATTATTGTTTCCTTTCTTGATATTCTATCATTTTGTTTTTATCTCAGAACTACCATTCCTTTGGATTTTTGTTATGTTGAACCCACCATTATTTGATTGTTGTTACTCAATTTGTAGCTTACTTTGGGCCTTGTATTTCTTAATTTCTAAATATTGTGTTGGGAACATGTGGCCTGCATAGACCCAACATTATATCCTTTAAATAACAAGATGAACCCCAAATTGACAAGTAAATGTAAAAGTGTCTGGAATAAAAAATATATATTAACATCCCAACATTTTTTCATGTTGGGGAGGCTATCGAAGGCACAAATTTACAACCAAAATTTATCATAGGACCACTCTCTTGTCCTATTCAAGTGTTGTTTTGTGCCACCATTTTCCAGGACCTGAGAATCAGATTTATATTTATTGTTTTTCATAATGTTGATTTCATTTTTTTTCTTTTAATTGATCATAGAACCCACTCTCTGGCCGTGGTCAGGTGAGGTTTTATACCAACTCTTTTCTAGTTCTTGAGCATTACGACAACTTTGGTTGTTTGATTTTTTTGATTTTTTTAAAAATCGCCTTTAAAACCCAATCTCTCATCCTCGTGAGGCAAGGTTTGTAACAACCCTTTCACCATGGTTTGAGAATTTGATTTGTTTTTTTATATTTGATTTAATTCTCTATCTCTTTAAGTTGCATGAACAAGGAAACAAAACCAAGGGGCAGAGGAATACTCCAAAAACTCACAAGTGACAAAGGTTGAGCAAGGAAAGATCTAGAAAGAATTACCTATATTCAAGAAATCATTTCAAGGTTTGAATCATGAAACTTATCGTGTGCACTTGTGAGGGTAAGATATCAGACGGGGTCTGGGGCCCAGACATTTTCACAACTAGAACCTTCCTATATGGTAGAAGAAGAGCCTAGAGAAGAGGAAGTAGGAAGTAGAATATCTAAGGAATTAATTGTTGAAGGTCCTCAATGAGACGAGGAAGTAGGAAGAATAATATCTGAGGAATTAAGTGTTGAAGGTCCTGAAGGAGAACAAGGAGTAGGAAGCAAAGGATGTGAAATTTTTGAAGGAGAAAAGGTAGGAGAAGTAATTCTTCTGCCCAACCATGGAAGTACTGTTAAGAGAATTCAACCACGTATCATAGTACAACCAAAACCCGCTAAGATTCCAAGTGTATATTGGAGGATATTCATGGCAAAAAAAACTTATACAATTGAATTCCTAATTGGGGACATTAGAGGCGGTATACCCATGAAACCTATTCCTCTAACAAAATTACCTAATTTCCATGGCTTATCTTCTGAGGATCCAAACACATTCCTCTTCGAGTTCGATGTTGTATGCAATGGGTATGATTACATTTCAGTTTCTAGAAAACTAAAAATATTTCCTGCTACTCTAAAGGGGATAACCTTGTGGTGGCGTATGGGTCTATTGTAGCTCCTAGAGAGAGCCTTGAGTTGTATAAAGACCAGTGCCTAGGACATATTAAATGCAAGGAGCATATGACTCAACTGATTGTAGTTGGCAATGTTAGGCTCTCATGCTATTATCACGCAGATGAATGCTTTTAATAAGGGTGGAACCAAGACCCCGAAGTTAAACACAACAACTAGGAAAACTGCAGAAGCTTAGTACAAACTGCAATAAGTAAATGCATCAGACATATTTAAGAAAGAAAGTTGTAAAGGGGGCCGACTTCTAAAATGAACACACAGATATCAAGTTATATGTGAGCGATGGCTATGACAGAATATGGAGTAAGATATCAACTATAACCAGGCTTATTCAAGGATAAGAGTCCATATATATTAGGCCTATGCAAAGATAAGAATCCATATATCTGGGCTCATTCAAAGACAAGAATCAATTGTAGTTAATATCGGAAGAAAGGCGGAAGAGATAGGAAATGAAACAAAGTATCATGCCTGAGCCATATTTACGGCGCTGTAAATGAGTAAAAATGAGTATTTGCTATGATAAATTAATATTTAAACATGGGAGCACTCACATTACAGAACATTAGATACAAGAAATGTGGAGAGATACAAAATGAACATTTGTATTAAAAACATGGAGAAGAGTTACAAACTGTGAATCATCCAGAGTGGAATCCCCAATTCCAGCAAAGCTTCTTATTACTAAATCCATACAGGCTCTTCAAACATCTACTGTCAAATTTAACACAAAATACATACAGAACACTTGAACTAGTGAGTCCTTCAGAAAATCTGCAACCTTTTGTTAGTGTTGTCTTTCTGCTTTTATAACCTCTTATTCCTATGCGAGAGAAGATATTTTGGAAAAATATCTTCCCTGTGTGCTTGTATGTTGTTCCAGGTCAAAATCAAAAATAAAAATGATGATGAGGTAAATCTGCCTCTCATCATATTACAACGCAGGCCTAAAGACGTTTCTAATTGAAATGTAACAATTTATTAAACTGAAAGTAAAAACTACAGTAGTAAAATAAGGATTTCACCCGAAATGAAAAAATGAGCAGAACATAAGGTAAAAAGGCCACACAAGCCCATTTCTGAATTATCATTGATATTTGATGAGGCAGAGCCACTACTACTGCTGGAAAAGACAATACCGTTAGTCATGGGATGAACTGGCCTTCTGTGTTGGAGGGTGCAACACTGATAATAGTGGAAGAGTTAGCCTGTTGCACTGGAGGGTCTTCTAGATTGGAAAATGGTCATGATCCATTGATTTGGATGTGAAATTGACCCTCTGCATATTTTTCTCTGCTTCCTAGGAGTGGAGGATTGTCATCCTCAGCCTCGAGCCACTGTGATTGGCTATGAGATGGCCTATGTACATTAAAAGGCCGTCAAAACATGCACAGACGGCAAACAAACTAAATAAATCCTGTGATGGGTGGTTGACTATTTCAAAAGGCTCAGGTGAAGGCAGACGAGCAGTGTGGAGGTAGTGGATGCAACAGAAAAGGGCCTCATGGAAAAATACCATGAAAACTAGGGCTCAAAACTGAATTTGGCACATAAAGATGCAATGGTGGTTTTTTTGGAATATCGGAGGTGGTATTTGTGCACTCTTTGGGTGGTAAGAAGTAATGGGCCAAGTGAATGCGATACAGCTTGGTGGTTGACGTGTGTCATCAGAAAACTTCCCATTTCGTGTGGAAACAACATGGTCAGGTTATTCGATGAAATGAACGCAAAGAGGAATGCAGACCATCTGATCACAACAATATAGATCAACGGCGGAGGAATAATGTGATGGGCGAACCTGTGCGGTCAGTTGGGACCGGCAATGACATCTGCAGTTTTTTCGAGTAGCGAAAAAGCTATTGGGTGGAGTTCAAAAGAGGGGATCAATGGGAACCATTGGATCATGATGGACATAGACGGCAGGGACCAACTGCAGGGGCACTTGGCGGTACGGACAAGTTTGCAGGTTGGGTGCCTCTGCAGTGAATATGGACCATTGGATGAAGATCTTTCACAGTCAAAGGAGTCAACTGTGGATGCACTCAAGGTGTTAAATCGTGTGCTGATAGTGCTGCCGGGTAGAGAGGGAGTAGTCCTACTGGCCATTGGATCGGGTAGATCAATGGTGGAGATTAAACATGAAGCGATAAAGGATGTGTGGGATGAAGAAAGGTGGGAGTAATGTGGGCCGTTATATGAGGGGAAATGGACGGCTATGATTGAATCGAGACCGTGCACATCAGGAATTCAGATAGACAAGAGTAGGAAAAGTGGAGGGAGTGATTGTGATATGCCAAGGGAGTGAGAGTCGTTGGATTGGGAACGAGATCAATGGTGGAGATGTGTTGGAGGAAAGTGGTCGGGATGAAAGGAAAAGGTGTGTTATCCATTAGATCAGGAGGATCAATGGTCTAGAATACATCGTGATCTTGCATAAATGAATGATTGGGGTGGAGGACAGCAATATAGTGAGACAACGCTGACCGTTGGATCAGGAGGATCAACGGTTAGGATTCCATCGTGGGGGAAGACAAATGGAGCTTGGGGGGCGATAGCTGTCGGATCGGGGAGGAGATCAATGGTCTAGATTGTATCGATGTTTCTCACATCGGCAGAAAAATGTAAAAGGGACATGGACTTTTCGATGTGCGATGGATGGGAACAGCGCGATAAGATATGACCGTCGGATCTGCGGGAGGAGATCAATGGTCAGGATCCCGTCAGGATTTTTCACATTGACGGAAAAGGAATTCAATGAATAAGGAAGGTTAGGGTGGCGATGAGAGATGCGATGGCCAACAGGCGGAAAAGAAACGTGTGATGTCCATTAGATCAGTGGAGTTAAACGGTTAGGATCTCTTTGGAGGATTGGCCATCAGTGAAATAGAAAACATGGAAGCGGGAACTTAGAAAGAGCGATGTGCAATCGCCGGTGGGCTTAGCACTTAGTCACACGTCCCAGTCTCATGGTGGAAAAGGGGCTTAGGCTTAAGAGAAAGGGGCTTAAAGGCTTGATGTGTTAGAATGAGCACTTTTAAAGCTAAAATGAAAATTTTAAGCCCTTTCAAATGTTCTGAGAGGTGAAAAAGGGGCTGCGGCAGTCTATACAGTCCTTTTTGTATTTTATTTGCACAATGAAGCTCCTTATCATTAGCCTTCCCATCCTTGTGAGGGATGTCATAACAACATTGGCTCCACTTGGGGATGACCTGTTTGTCCTCGAACGAGTCGAGAATCTGCAGACCATCTGTTAGCCTTCATCTTGTGAACACAGTCCCTTGATTCTTTCTCTTCTTTCTTCATGAAAAATCAAAACAATAAACGTCATAATAAAAGAAATTGAATAATTCAAAATATCATACAACAGACCTTTTCACCTGAATCAATACTGGAAAAAGGGTTTTAATAATTTCCCATTCACAGGGGCTTCGAGCAGATCACCTTGCAAATTTTCCAGTCTGAAGGTATTGTTTCCTCCCTCTTTAGAAATTTTGAAAGGTCTGAACCATAGAGGATCGAACTTTCCGTGCTTTCCTTTTCTAGCCCTTCTCACATCCCATCATAGCACCAAATCTCTGACCTCCATCTCTTTACCTTTAGCATGCTGATTGAACTAGTCTTTCATTTTCTCTTGGTACTCAGTCAACCTCTGATTTACTTGACTTCCAGTCTCCTCCATCTCTACTAATTGATTCCCTTCTGGTAAGATCATTTGGTTCCTCTTGAAAATCCTGCATGAACCTACCCACAGTTAAGGCCAATTGTATCAGGAAAATCGCTGCTCTGCCATAGACCAACTCATATGGGGATTTGCATGTTGACCTCTTACTAGTGATTCTATTTTCCCATAGTGCGAACTTAAGTTGTGAATCCCAGTTCTTCTGGTTTTAATTTATGGCCTTTTTCATTGCCCTCACCAAGGATTTGTTTGAGGATTCTTCCAATACATTCCCCTATGGATAATATTTAGTATAGTGTCCTAATACAATATTATATTGTTGGAAAAAATTGATAAATTTGACAAACTTAAAAGCCTAAGCATTATTTGTGACAATCTTAGCAGGACGGCCAAACCTTGAGATAATGTTATATTCCAGAAACTTGATCACCACTGTGTCTGTGGCATTCCCTGCTGGCATGGCCTATGTCCATTTAGTGAAGTAATCGGTGGCTATTAATATCCGCTTGTGTTGCCCGCTTGAGGCAGGATGAATTTCGTCGATGAAATCAATTACCCACTGCTGGAAAAGTTCTTCTATGTGCACCGGGATCATAGGCAAAGGTGCGAACTTCTACCTTTCACCAAATTTTTGACATTTTTCACAGGCCCTTACCCGAGCATAAACATCTCTGAAAATTTTGGGCTAGAAAAAGCCTGCTTTCAGAATTTTGTGTGTCGTAGCCCTCCAGCTGTAATGGCCACCACAGATGCGCTCGTGGAATTTTGTCATCATTTCTTCTACTTCATTTTCCATGAGACATAAAAGTAGTATGCCCAATGGGTCTCTCTAATACAAACGACCATTTTCTATGATGAACTTCTGAGATTTTAGCCTCAGCGTTCTATACTTTGTCTTGTCGCAGCTTGAAGGAAATATAAGGGTCAAGATGTACTATACAATTTCCTTGTACAATGGACTTAGAAGGTACTTCATATGGGTCTTTTGTGTAGTGGTTTCTATCCCGCACTGCTCATTTTCTCTCCCAGCCTCTTCATTGGCCAACATCGATAAATTTATCCCCAAATCCTGATAGTTTGATTCAGAAAGGATGTTGGCTAATCCCTGTCCCTTTTTTAGCTTAGTGGGGCGTATCTTCAACTCATACTCCTGTATCTTGGCTATCCATTTGCTTCTCTTTCCTTCACTATCTCCCTGAATCAAGATATCTTTTACAGCCACTGTGGGTACAAATTCAGTTATGGCCGACTGCAGTATGTACATCCGAAAAGCCTTAAGGTATTTGACCAAGGCATAAGAATGTTTCTCCAGAATGTTATATTTTAGCTCAGCATCGCAAAGCACTTGGCTGAATAAGGCGATAGGTTGCTCATACCCCGCCTCGTTCTTCTGCAATAATACTGCTGCGACAATGTGGGGAGATGAAAATGAAAAGATCTTGAAGGGTTTCGCATAATCCAGTCTTGCTAATACTGGAGCTTCTGCGAAAGCATTTTTTATTCTGTTAAACACATATCGTGACTCAGTAGTCCATTTTACTTCGTTTTCCTTCTTCAGTATCTCAATTATGTATCGAATTATCTCTACATAGTTCGGTATGAATCTTCTTAAGAAGTTGATATGTCCAAGAAAAAATTGGACCTCTTTCTTGTTTCTGGGAAAGGATATACCATTTATGGCCTCTACCCTTTTCGGGTCAATTTTTACCCCTGCCTTTGTTACAATATGCCCTAACAGTTTACCCTCTTCTAAAGAAAATATAGATTTTTGAGGGTTTAAAGACAATCAATACATGTGACACTTGTCAAAGGTTTTGCACAAATGCTCTATATGTTCAACATCGTCCTTTGAGAAGACTGCGATATGATCGAGGTATACCGCCATGAATTTGTCTTGTTCCCCCACAAAATCAATGTCCATGGCCCTTTGAAATGTAGCTCCCACATTGATCAATCCAAACGGCATTCGTGCATACATAAACATTCCCCAAGGAGTGGTGAATGCGGTTTTATTTTAGTCCTCTGGAAGCACTGCTACTTGATTGTACCCATAAAATCCATCCATCATAGACATTCATGAAGGTCCTACCAACTTTTGCAATATATGGTCCATCTTTGGCATCAGATAATTGTATTTCAGAGATGCTCTGTTCAAGTTTCGAAAGTCAACACACAATCTTATTTCCCCGTTCTTCTTTTGGACTCAGACCAACTTGGCCACCCATTCAGAATATCTTAATGGCACAATAATCTTAGCCTTCAACAGTTTCTTGATTTCCTTTTCTATGGAAGGGAGGAGTAGAGGATTAATCTGTCTTAATTTTTGTTTGTGTGGCTTAGCATCTCCTTTTAATGTAATCTTGTGCTGGATAATGCTAATATCAAAGGTCTTCAAATCTTGATAGGACCAGGCAAATAAATATTTATATGTCTGAAATTGCTTATGATATTTCTCTTTGTATTCTTCAGATACCTTATTAGACAATTTCACAATCTTTGGATCGGCCTCAGTGCCAAGGTTCAGGTCATCTACCTGATTTTCTTCAACAACCTTACTTGGCCATATTGGGACATTATTATTATCAAATAATCATTCTAGAGGGACCAGTCCTCTGGGTATTACATTCCCTTTAAGATGTCGCACCTTATGCCCAGCTACAGTATCTCTCCATTTATTCTGAGGAAGGTACACAGTCTCCTCCTCACCAACATCTATGTCCATATTGGATAATTCCCCAACAGTTTCCATGAATCTTTTCACTTTATCTTCATCTTCAAACACTTGCTAGTGTTGACATTGTCAGGGATGGAAGGAAAGTAGAAAACCTATATTTCATACCTCAAGAGGGGGTTCTAAGGTGGTCAAAAATTACTTGCAGCTACTGCAAGAGAGTCTTCCATTATATTCTGGTCTCTTGGCATGAATTGAATATTAAATTCTAAGAAGGAATTCTCTACCAAGTCTCATACCTCATTTCTATAAGCCCTCAGTCTTGGGTGCTTAGCTTGACATTGATTTCTTACTTGTCTCACCACCAGTTCTGAATCTCCCAGAACCTTAAAGCTCTGAATATTCACATTCTTTGTTGTTTGTAGACCCAGGAGAAATGCTTCATATTCAGCCACGTTTTTTGCGGCTTCATATTCCAATTTGAAATGTAATGGGACCAGTTATCCAGTAGGTGAGATAAGGAGAATCCCAGCTCCATTCCCTTCCTTTGAGTTGGCTCCATCAAAGTGCAAGGTCCAAACCCCACTTTCTTCATTACTTGAAGATTGATCTATCATTACATGACAGAAAAATGGCTCCTGCAAATAATCTTGGTCTTCTTCAAGCATTAGACAAGAAAACTCACCCTCTTTGTTGTACACCGGTGAATTCACTCAATTATCAGCTTTAGTGAACATCTTCACAAACCTTGTTTCCCTGTATAATCTCCTTTCTTGGCCTCCAAACATAGGGATGGTTGCATAGGTTAGCTCTAGCTTTATAGATCCTCTGATTTTTGTACCCCGGTATCTTGATAACAACATCCCAAACTCAGCTGGGATGTCGGCCACTACTATGTCCATTACCACGCTCTTAGCTGGGATTTGGGCTAAATTTACCACCAAATCCTTGATCATCCCTAGAAATTTGAATCTTTTAGAATCAAAAGAGTAGAGATCTTTATATGGGTGAGTGATCTGCAACCCCAATTTATCCATTACTAACAGGGGCAGGAGATTATGAGACGCTCCAGAATCCAGCATACAATTATGCAACAACAAATCATGAATTACTAAAGAGACATAGAAAGAAGTAGTTGAAGCATCTAACTCCTCAACATGAGGATCGAACACTACCATAGGCCTTTCTTCCTGGAGGTTTAAACTATTTGGGATTGGGGCTGCTCCTTGAGGAAGCATGAAAGAAGACACCTAAGACTGGTAGACTGGCTATTTCAAGAGTTCAGTTATGAGGACTGGGATTTTAACTTTTTCCAGTTCTTTTTTAAGATTAAAAGCATAGGGAGACTTATCTGTGAGACTTTCCTTTAGCTCTTTACTCTCAGCTGGAGGTTTTTCTTCCTTTGGGATAGGCTTGAATTTTTCATTGGAATTAGAGGCCAACTTAGAAGAGGTAGGAATGGAGTCATTAGAATGTAAAGATTTAGTTATAGGTCTCTTACCTTTATCTCTGACTTTTTGAAGAATTTTCTCCTTCTAAGTCACCTCTTCCTCTTGTTCTTATGTGCGAGTTCTCTTTCTAGAGGACCTGAGATCATATTTCTATGAAAATGTGCTTGCATGAAATCAACAAATTGTTTACAATAATCATCGATCTCTAGATCTTCAGCAGTGCTTATTTTTTCTTCTTCTTCTTGCAAGGAAAGCTCCGCTCCTTCACTTTCTTGAAAAGAAGACTCAACCTCATCACCATTTGAGTAAGCAAGATATTGATCATCTTGTCCATCGGGGATGTATTTGGTAGGGAAATCCATCTGCCCTTCCAGATATAGTGGGGGATGTATGTGGTCTTGTTTCTCCTTCCGATCTCTTTGTAATATTTGCAAAGGAGTATTTTTGTATTGGGGGTTATAACCCCTGTTCGGAGCAGCTTGAAGTGGTCTAGGGGAGGAATTATTTTCTTCGAGCTCAAGCTTCACGAAATTTCTTGGAAGGTTCTTGATCATTTTTCTCATCTCTCTATTTTGTAATTTTCTACCTTTCTATCTTGACCGAAGGTAGATGCTTCTTCTTTCCCTCTCCGTCTAGCATCATGGTCTGACCTCCATTTTAATTTACCTGTAGAAGCGAAGTTAGCTTCCACTTCCAATGCATCAGTCTGGGCTTCATCCAGAGTAGCAGACTTCTTTTCTCTTAAAGAGAATCTGAATTCTGACTCAAAAGTTACTACAAACACCACTTTAGCAGTGGTCTGGTGAGGCTTCATTTTGGCTGGGAGACTGGTATATAAATTATTAAACCTCTTGATGAACTCAGACACATCTTCATTATGCCTCTTTCTAAGTGTGTTAAATTCTATAATACAGTATCCGTGGTCCTTCTTCTCTCCCCACTTCTTGCGGAAAGAAGTTTCCATCTCCTCCCAGTTATTAATGGAGCAGTACCCCAAGGTCTTGAACCATTTTCTGGCATCTCCATCTAGAGGCTGGACAAGCAATCTAAACACCACATCAAGATGTTCAACATTGAAATTATCTACAAAGGCGCATAAAAATTCCAGGTGTTTCTGAGCTTCAGTATCATTTTCTCCATTGAAACGAGATAGGATATTTAAATAATCCTGAGGCATGTCGTTCAGGATCTAAGGCAATGCCAAGGGGGCATATTTGTTCAGTAGGAAACTAGGAACAACCATCAGAGGTTGTGGAGGTGGTGGGAGAGTCTGATGTGTAAAAGGAGGTGGTGGAAGAGAAGTATGTATGACAATGGGGATATATTGAATAGAGGCTTGAGGGGCTAATTGAAATGTTGGAATATGAGCAGCGAAAACCTCTATGTCTTATTTAACTTCTTCGGCTTCGGGAGTGGGATGCAAAAATAAGCTCGTGGTGTCTACCGATTCAGCCTCATCTTTTACTTCATTATTTTCAATGGAGGAGCTACTAGAAGTATAATCAAGGGTTCTTGCAGTATAATCAGGACCTTGATCTTGAGCTAATTGAGAGGAGAATGGAGAGTCTTCGAGGGAGAATCTAGGAATATCTGTATAGGCCGATCGTCTTTCTCTCCAACCTCTCTTGTGCAAAATATTCTCTGGGTCAGACACTGAAGGTGTTCTCAACTAGGATCTATCTGACCTTACGCGTGGCTTTCAGGAAGCCAAGACTACAAATAGATTCATCTTTTGAATGATAATGGAGTCTCCAAGGTGAGGGATCTAAAAATCCCAACCCTTCTTGCTCACCTATTCTAAAGGGTCGATTAATCTTTGTCAAGGCCCAGGGATTTAGCTCTTCAAATTCTTTCCACAACAATGGTAACAGAAATATGTTGTAGCTCCTAGAGACAACCTTGAGTTGTATAAAGACCAGTGCCTAGGACATCTTAAATGCAAGGAGCATATGACTCAAATGATTGCAGTTGACAATGTTAGGCTATCATTCTATTATCACTTAGATGAATGGTTTTAATAAGGGTGGAACCAAGACCCCAAAGTTAAACACAAAAAGTATGAAAAATGAAGAAGCTAAGTACAAAATGCAATAAGTAAATGCATCAGACAACTTTAAGGCAGAATTCTATAAAGGGGGCCGACTTCTAAAATGAACACACATATATCAAGCTATATGTGAGCGATGATTATGACAGAATATGGAGTAAGATATCAATTATAACCGGGATTATTCAAGGATAAGAGTCCATATATAATGGGCCTATGAAAAGATAAGAATCCATATATATGGGCTCATTCAAAGACAATAATCTGTTGTAGTTAATATCAGAAGAAAGGCGAAAGAGATAGGAAATGAAATAAAGTATCATGCCTGAGCCATATTTAAAGCACTGCAAATGAGTAAAGATGAGTATCTTCTATGATAAATTCATATTTAAACATGGGAGCACTCGCATTCCAGAACATTAGATACAAGAAATGTGGAGAGATACGAAATGAACATTTGTGTTAAAAACATGGAGAAGAGTTACAAACTGTGAATCATCTAGAGCGGAATCCCCCATTCTAGCAAAGCTTCTTATTACTGAATCCCTATGGGCTCTTAAAACATCTACTATCAAATTTCATACATAATACATACAGAACACTCGAACTAGTGAGTCCTTTGGAAAATCTAGAACCTTTTTTTAGTGTTGTCTTTTTGCTTTTATAACCTTTGATTCCTATGCGAGAGAAGATATTTTGGGAAAATATCTTCCCCGCGTGCTTGTATGATGTTTTAGGTCAAAATCAGAAACATAAATGATGATGAGGTAAAGCTGCCTCTCATCATCTTACAACGCAGGCCTAAAGCCTTTTCTAACTGAAATGCAACAATTGATTAAATTGAAAGTAAAAACTGCAGGAGTGAAATAAGGATTTCACCCGAAATGACAAAATGAACAAAAAATAAGGTAAAAAGGAAAAATAGGCCCATTTGAATTATCATTGATATTTGATGAGGTGGAGCCACTGCTGCTGCTTCCGAAGACAATACCGTTAGTCATGGGATGAACTAGCCTTCTGTGTTGGAGGGTGCGGCACTGATAATAGTGGAAGAGTTAGTCTGCTGCACTAGAGGGTCTTGTAGATTGGAAAATGGTCATGATCCATTGATTTGGATGTGAAATTGACCCTCTGCATATTTTTCTCTACTTCCTAGGAGTGGAGGACCATCATCCTCTGCCTCGAGCCACTGTGATTGGCTATGAGACGACCTGTGTACATTAAAAGGTCTTGAAAACTTGCACAGACAGCAAAAAAATTAAATAAATCTTGTGATGGGTGGTTGAATGCTTCAGAAGGCTCGGTGAAGGTGGAAGAGCATTGTGGAGGTAGTGGATGCAGCGGAAAAGGGCCTCATGGCAAAAGACCATGAAAACTAGCACTCAAAATTGAATTTTGTGCATAGAGATGCAATGGTGGTTTTTTGGGAATATCGGAGGTGGTATTCATGCAGGCTTTGGGTGGTAAGTGGTAATGGGTCAAATGAACGTGATACGGCTTGGTGGTTGACGCGTGTCCACACAAAACCACCCATTTCATGTGGAAACAACATGGTCAGGTTATTCAATGAAATGAACGCGAAGAGGAACACGGACCGTCTAATGACAACAATCTAGATCAACGGTAGAGGAAGAATGCGATGGGAAAACCTGCGTGATCGAGTGCGACTGATAATGACATCAACAGTTTTGTCGGGTAATGAAAAGCTATTGGGTGGAGTCCAAAAGAGGGGATCAATGGGAACCGTTGGATCATGATGGACATAGATAGTGGGGATCAACTGCGGGGGCACTTGGGGGTACGGAAAAGTTTGCGGGCCGGGTGCCTCCGCAGTGAATATGGACCGTTGGATGAATATATTTTGCAGTCAAATGAGTCAACTGCGGAGGCACTCAAGGTGTTAAATCGTGCGCTGATAGTGCCTCTAGGTAGAGAGGGAATAGTCCCACTGGCCGTTGGATCGAGTAGATCAACAGTGGAGTTTAAGCATGAAGGGAGAAAGGATGTGTGAGATGAAGAAATGTGGGAGTAATGTGGGCCAATAGATGAGGGGAAATGGATGGCTGTGATTGAATTGGGACCATGCACATCGGGAATTCAGACAGACGGGAGTAGGAAATGCAGAGGGAGTGATTCCGATATGCCGAGGGAGAGAGAGTCGTTGGATAGGGGACGCGACCAACAGTGGAGATGCATTGGAGGAAAGTGGGTGGGGTGAAAGGAAAAGGTGCGCTGGCCATTGGATCAGGAGGATCAATGGTCCAGAATACATCACAATATTGCATAAATGAATGAGTGGGGTGGAGAACAACGATACAGTGAGACTGCGCTAGCCGTTGGATCAGGAGGATCAATGGTCAGGATTCCACTGCAGGGGAAGACAAATGGAGTTGGGGGGGGGCTGATAGCCGTCAGATCGGGGAGGAGATCAACGGTCTGGATTGTATCAGTGTTTCCCACATCAGCTGAAAAATGTAAAATGGATATGGAGTTTGTGATGTGTGATGTGCGATGGATGGGCACAACGCGATAAGCGATGACCTTCAAATCTAGGTGAGGAGATCAGCAGTCAGGATCACATTGGGATTTCGCACATCGGCGGAAAAGGAATTTGAAAAATAAGGAAGGTTAGGGTGGCGATGAGCGATGCAATGGACGACAGGTGGAAATGGAACGCGTGATGGCCATTGGATTAGTGGAGATCAACGCTTAGGATCTCTTCGGAGGATCGGCCATCGGCGAAACATAAAACATGGAAGTGGGAACTTAGAAAGAGCGACGTGCGATTTCCGGTGGGCTTAGCACTTAGTCACAAGGCCCGTTGTCATGGTGGAAAAGGGGCTCAGGCTTAAGCGAAAGGGGCTTAAAGTCCTGATGTGTTAGAATGAGTGCTTTTAAAGCTAAAAGGCAGATTTTAAGCCCTTTCAAAGCTTCCGATAGGTGAAAAAAGGGTTGTGACAGTTTATACAATCCTTGTTGTATTTTCTTTACAAAATGAAGCTCCTTATCATTAGCCTTCCTATCCCTGTGAAGGATGTCATAAAAATAGGGTCAAGGATGAAATTATATCATAATATGGGAGGATATGAGGAAACTTTTCCTTGAAAAATACTAAGAATACTCCAATGCTTGGGATATTAAAGAAGATATATTCAAGATAATGCAGATTGAGGATGATAATATGGAGGAATTTGTGGAACAATTTAAGTATATCTTGAAAAGATCAAGCCATAGTGATTTGGAAAATGTATTTTGAAAATAATATTTCTTTGTGCATCAAGGGAACAATGTCTAGAACTACTGAAAGTACTATGAAAGGGAGATATCTCAAAGGAATATTTTGACACCATCTGCAAACTGTGTGTTAAATGTTCACAAAGAGCAACAAGTCACAAGCAAGGAACAGGAGAAGATTATAACAAAACTCTAAAACCATCCAGCAGTGGGGTCACAGAAGTATAAATTAGGAACCTACTGGAAAATTTGAGGATTGAATTATTAAGCACATTATCTTCATAGTTAGATGTTCCAGAAGAAAAATGGAAATAGATTGAAGTCGAGAAAGAAATTTCCATCTTCCACCCAAAGTGTAGGGAGAAGCACCCGCTAAACGAGAGTCCACTTAATGTCATTGAAACCTGTACAATTTGCGAGAAAAATCACTCCACAAGCACGTTTCCATCACTTCCTAGGATGAAGGAAGTTTTCCAGGGGGTAGACAAAGAGATGAACTAGCTCTATTTAATGGGACCAAAGAAACCATGGAAATCGTGGCCATAGATTATGAATGAAGGTATGAATCAAGACCCTTTTCATTGTTTTAATAATTGTATTTATGGGTCTTAGCCTGCACCATTTCCTTCTCCACCATGGCCATAGTATTACCAGTATCCTACACCATGAAAATCATGGTCACCTTAACCTGGTCCAGCCCCTTCTTAGTCCTAGAATTGGCAAGGAATTCCTCCTCCTACAGATCAAATTCCTTAGCCTATAACACAACAACAATTTCAACTCCCTCCAAACGCCTTCGCTATTACTCATCTCTATCCTCAACTTCCTGTGCAACCCAACGTGAAACCAAATAATATGGGAGTCTAGAAGGTTGAGGCACTCAACCTTCCTACCTATGATATTTCCACTTCAAAATGTAATGAGCTAAATCTATGATACATATGAGTGGTGAATACACAGAGTTCACCAATAATAATCGAGCAAATCAAGGGTAAAGTCACGTCCTTAGAACTATAACTTATACACCCATCTAGGGAAAATGGGGGTAATTCGACACACACTATTGAGGAACAACAGGCTCCCACAAAAAGTTATCACTCGAGGGGGTCACACAAGCCCACCTTATCTCGAGAGGATGTCTATGAGTAAAAATTTCCCTCAATCTAAATTTGATATTTCTGGAGAACTAAAAAATCTATTTGTCAAAATCCCATTGCTCCAATCCATTAAAGATGTGTCGATATATGCTAAAAAAAACTAGGGAACATTGCTTAAAGAATCCTGGGAGGAATCCTAAAGATCCAATTACTATTCATGTCATGGGAAAATTATCAGATATTATGTTGGGAAAAATTATCAAATCCAAGCTCTTCCTTATAGGATGTGTTGTCCTATGGCATCACCCATTGCAACCAAGAGTGAATGAAAAATCTCTCTAGGGTGAGTCAGCTCCTCATCATCGTGATGCCCAGAAATCCCACTAATTCTCTATTTTGTTGAATCAAAACCTTTTGGGCTTCTGCTAGCGGGATGGCATCATGTTGATGTCACACCTACCACATGTTGTCCTCTAAGTGGTGAGATGTGTCACTCAAATATGGGCCATTTGTTTTTCGAAAAACACCAAATATGATGGCCACATGTTCACTACTGATTTTACAATGTCATGATGATGTCATGATCTATGTCATGTGAAAGAGCTAATAATATGTTGCCATGTGTCCTATCGAAAGAGAGAAAAGTCATGGAGTCTGGTTTTGCGAGAAATTTCATTTGTTTTTTTTTAAACAATTGAGTTCAAAAGCTGCCCTCGACACCGATATTGTGCAGTTTTTTGTTTTGGAGGAGTGGTCCTGGGGTGAAATTTCATTGTTGATCCGTGTGATTAGTGGTGTGGGAAACCATCTCTCGTGACCACCATGACTTCCTTCTCAGGTGCTATCGGAATTCTTCTGTGTGTCCGAGTAGTTTCCCCTTTTGTTCTTCTCTCGAGTTGGCATTCTACTCCACTACAAATCTTTTTAAACCTCTAGGCTAGCCCTTAGTGGGATAAGCTATTGGAATGGGCTCGTCCACTCAAATTCCATTGGACAGTGCTTTGATTTTTTGGCTCGGAGCCCACCTCCCTATTTTTTCCTTTTGTGCGCCAAAGGGGTTGTGCTAGGGTGATATCGTCGGGTTATCACTACCACGTGGGATCCATTCTCTCTATTTCATCTCGACACTTTACTTTTGTGCGCTTTATCAAATCTACCGAGGTAACTCGGTCGGGGAAATCCCACAGGGTGGGTTACACCTGTGGCTAATGGAATGTGTCCCTGCTACTTTTTTGTCATCCACGTCTACCCAGAGCTTTAGGTAGAGGCTCCGATAACCTTTCCACTGAGTTTGGATCTTAAGATAACTTTGGCTACACCTGAAAGGCTCACCCAAATATATTTTAATTCTTGTAACTTTGACTTGGGGTCATAGATCTTCTTCTCCCTCTGTATTTCACACTAGGCAGCCATTTTTAGACTTTAACATACTACCATGAATTTATTTTAGAACTCTATCAATTAGAGTGGGTTTCACCTACAACTGAGATGATCTTTGGCTCCAAATATCAACACCATTCTACTGCCATGTTTTTCCTTAATTCTGCTTTCCGAGACCTTGTTTGACACCTGTGCCACCTATTGACATCAATGAATGCTTTGTTTCCATCATCCTATTACCATCAGTGGAAACATATATCAACAAATTCTAGGTTTTCAAAAGAATCGTATCATTTCCTTTAATTATATGAGTTAGGATACTCCAGAATTTATTGGGATCTAGCATAGAGAGGTGTGAAATATTCTCTTGTTTTATATTTATACAACACCTTCTCCTCCCTTTAATTAGGGGTTCACTCATATGATTTTAGGGACATGTCATAAGCATCCTTTTTTCTTGAGACCTCCATATAGGTATTTTTAATGGAAGTAGAGGGGGTTGTCACAAAATTATAATAAGGCTTTTCAATATTTCCCTTCAAAATATGTGATTTAATTCATTATGTAAATATTTCAAAATAGATCATCCTTATTTATGAAATATCAGACATTATTTTGTTATCATTAACATAATTTCTATCAAATCTCTTTGAGACACAAACTTATTTTAGAGTGAAAAGTATGAAGAAAGGGTTGCATCCCAAGAGATTTGATGCTCTCTCTCTCTCTCTCTCTCTCTCTCTCTCTCTCTCTCTCTCTCTCTCTCTATATATATATATATATATATATATATATATAAGGCCATATGTCAACTCCAATTGCACACCCATTTGATTTTGAGAAAATGGATCTTCTTTGGGAATATGATAGTGTACACAACACAAATTATGCATGCAACTACAACAAATATTTACTGGATTTTAGATAAAATTTACTAAAAAATATAAGTTTTTAAAAAATGTAGAGTAATTAGACCACATAAAATATTCTAACCATAACAATTTTAAAAAATTTTAATTTCCGTATATAATATATCTAGTTGCCATTGAAATATATATATATATATATATATATATAATTTTTTTAATTATTAATCATTTTTCAATGATATTTATCAACTTCATATTAATAATGGAATGAGTTACATATCTTCCTTTTAATGGGAAGCCATTGATTTTTTTTATTTTTAATTAAATTTTAAATGCTTTTTATCTAAATATATTAAATTGATATAAAATTAATTTATAGAAAATAGGTACTCATTTTTTTAATAATCAACAATAAAATAATTTATTTATTTATTTTTATTTCTCTTTTTGAATAAATATATATGGAAAAAATATTGAATATATTAATTAACAAGGATATTCAAATATCTTATTACATTAAAATATTTCTAAAAATAAAAATTACACATGTTTACACTTGAATAATATAATATGTTATTTTCAAAGTTGATTAGGGTATTCAGTTCAAAAGACCCAATGTTTTTGGTGAACACCTCACCCATCTTCACAAGCAGAGAATTGAATACATAAAATGTATTCCATAAGCTCTTATCAACATTGTACTCTTACATATAGAAACATACATACCTTCAACTACATAAATCTCTACATAAAGTTGATATAAAATAATGTTATTTAATATATACATTAAAATATTTCATTTTTATAAATAAATATACATTTTCCCTCTATATTATATTATCTCTTTTACATATACATAATTTTATTTTTTATTATAGTTAATATTTTTTTTTTCAGTTTAGTGAATATTTTCTTTATTTTTAAAGATGAGTCTCAACTTAAGATTGAGCACGGAAGGAAACCAAATAATTCTCTTTTTGAAAGATTTTTCTGTGGGTGAGAAAACTTAGAATTAGGGTTTAAAAGTTATGATCGAGCATAAGCTCATGGTCAACTAAAATATAACATTTACTATATGGTGAAATATGAAATATCACTTAGAATACAAATCAACAAATCAACTTATTAAAGTTTTTCCAACTTCATTAGGTCAATAAAGTGTAATAATGTCTCCCAAGTAAAGGATAGAGCCTTCTTTCATATAAAAAAAAGGTAAAATTGATATTTGAAAAATAACCTATTGAAAGCGTCTTTTTTTTAAGCCTAATATAATTGATATATGAACAATAACATATTGAAAGCGTCTTTCTATATCTAACTAAAAAACTCTTATTATGTAAGAAGTTATGCTTCCAAACATAGTTTAATACAGATCAAGATATTTGTATGCTCCATTATTACATAGACTCCTATTTTTATGACATTAGATGTTTGTCATTGTAATTTTGTCCTTTTCTTCTTTCACACCAAAGTTTATAACATTAACACGAGATGTTTGTAGTTGTAATTTTGTCTTTCACACCGAAGTTTATAATATTCAAAAATGTTATCATTATCGTATAACTATGAAATTGTTGTATGAAGTGGATGATATCAAATTTTTTTCTTTTTTCTTTTCTCAATCCTTTTCCAAATTTAGTTAGTTAGTTGTCTACTAATTTTATTTTTTTCTTTCGATCTCTTTACTCATTTTATAAACCATTTTATATGTTCTCTACACTTTTCAAATATTTATGGACGGGGCCGTTCTCCGTGTAATGTATTATATCAATATTTAGCTGTGAATGACCTCACAGAACACAGGCACCTCCTACAAACGGTTGGAATATATAAATTATTCTGAGTTATTATTAGTGAGATTTCATTCTCACTAATAATGGCAGTCAGAATAGCTAAGAGGGTTGGACTAGATTGGATTCCATTTTCAAAACAGCGAAAGATACAACCGATAAAGGATTTATAAACCTGTCATTATTAAAGAAAAAGAAAACCAAAATAGGCCACCCCCTCGACGTAAATAGATTTCTCTGAAGGCTTTGGAAGCAGGATGAAATGTACTTAATACACAACGGCACAAGGATTGATGAGAACACTTTAAGGAGAATTTGTGGATAAGGATTAAACCCAGCCTACATGTAACAAATTCTCGGTTCCATGTTATTCGTATGCCGTTTTAATAATTTAAATGTACGTGATATCTTTATGTATTTTTAAACAAGGGAAGAGTGATTAAAAAAGGAGACGACAATTTTAAAAACTAGTCTTATTTTTTCTTATTGCAGATTTAAGGAGTTTATGATGTTGGATTATTTTTATATGAATATTTTAAGTCCATTAAGAAGCATTAAAGAAAAAAAAGTGATTGAAAAAAAATGATAGGGTTTCAGTTTATTTCCATTTTAATTAAGAAATAGAATTTTATGATCGTGGAATTTCATATTGACATGATTGTTTATTATTATTATTATTATTTTGTTTTGAATAATGAGTTTTAGGCTATTAAGTATTGAACTAGATTATAGATAGATGAGTTATGAAATATACTTTTGTGTGGATTTGAATAATTTCCAAGTGAGGGAGCTTATGAGTCCATGACACATGAGAAGGGGATTAAATTACACATAACATGAATGATGACGTTGCAACATTTTATTTTATTCTAGTGGGGTTCAAAGATAACATTCTTCTTAAGATTGCAACAACAACCACATTTGAAAGAAACTTCAAATATTTTGAGGACAACATACACTTAAAGGTTTAAAATATTACAAAAGTTTAAAGGAATTGCATCACGAAAAAGTGTTTTTGTACCAGATCTAGAGTGTGAAAATGGTGTAGAAAGTGGATTCCACTATAAAAATACATGTGCCAATGATAAAATTAAAACGGCCTTTGTAGCAGCAGGTGGGAAGAAGCTATTAGTGAATGTTTAACTTCATTATGAATTCGAATTAGCATTTCTTGAAAAGTGGCCTGCAAATTTAAAGCATAATGTAGATGAAGAGATATATGAAAAAAGTAACATAGTTATATGATGAGAACCAAACTAGGGTCTATCAATTTTGATCCCCTAGTGGCTTCAACTCTGGAAGTCTATGGGTTTTGGACCCACATGAATTTGGCTTTCTTGGTTGTTTGTGCAACAAATTAACTCACACTTCCCAAAAGACCCCAACAACTCATGATGTGCATGCCATCATCCTCCCTTTACCCCCGACATTTCTTGACTGTTCAACATCATTTAAGGTGTTGTTTCCTTAGGTCCCAAAAAAAATAAGATCAACACGCTCTCTTCCTTAGCCAAATTACATTGGGCCCTGCCCAAGGTAAAGGATTGGGACAATCAAGCTTGCATTTTTTCCTTTTCCGCAATTTTTCTGACTATTTCGAGGGCCAAAGAAGCTGACTTAGTCCAGCCTGATTCAGGGGTTGGGTTGTGTTAAGATACTAATCTCACTTCTTGTTAGGTGTCATTACATTTAAATATCTTGTCTGCTATGTGTCGTAGACAATTCAATTTTACTTCTGTTTAGTCGAGTTCTACTATAGTCATTTATTATTGATGTTTACAATTTAATCTATTTAACTATTTTTGAATATTGAGAAGAGAAATCTCTGCTCCAGTTTTTTCGCTTTCAATTCTTGTCATGGTATCAGAGCTTAGCCTGTGTAAGACTCCTTGAGAGAAACAAAGATCGAAGCTACATTGTGTAAGACTCCAAAGCAACAAAGTGAGTGCAAGGTGAGCACGAGGTCCAAAGGAATACTATTGAGGTGTAGAGATCCAAAAGAAAAATAAGAACAAAGAACCAACAGAAGAAGAAGCCCGTGATAGTTGAGTGAAATTTTTTTCATTAAAGTTTTTTTTTTTAAATAAATGCTCTTTTTGAAGGAAAAGGTAGGCCGATCATCCATCAGTGCTAGTTTGAGGTAGATACTAGGGCCAATCAGTGCTAGTATGAGCCAGATACTAGGGACGATCAGTGCACTTTTGAGCCATATACCCGCACTGATCTAGTAAAGCCTTGTAGCTTATTTTTCTGGCGCGACCAACATGGAAGTGGTGTTATGGAGCTATGCCAGAGTGAGCTCATTGCAGAGAGTGAAATTTGAAGAAATAATGGCTTCTTCCAATGCTTTTCCGCAAAACCCAAATGTTTTTGGAAAAAATTATGAGTTTTGGAGTTTAAGAATGAAGGCTTTTCTCCAAGTCCAAAAGTGTTGGGATAGACTTCAGATGACCTATGTAGAGACGACCCAAGAAAAAATGGGTGACCATGACCAATAATCAGAGGAATGTTGCTCTTGAACTCAGAAAAAAGGAGAACAGAGCCAAATGTTGGATACAAAACTCAGTCAATGACTTTATCTTTGAGAAGATAACCAGTGCGTCAACATCAAAAGAAGCTTGGGATATTTTGAAAGTCACATATCAAGGAAATGATACCATGAATAAAATTAAATTGAAAACATTCCGAGCATAGTTTGAAACCCTAACGATGAATGACACGGAGAATGTGGACGAGTTCATGACTAGAGTCATGGGAATATTCAATCAGATCAAACTCATTGGTGAAACCATTATAGATCATAATATTATTGAAAAATTCCTTCGCAGTCTACCCAAGAAATACAACATGATTGTAATATCCATTTTTGAATCCAAATATTTTACAACCTTCTCTGTAGAAAAGTTGACTAAATCACTTCTAGCACATGAAACAAGACTTAATCTGACGGAAGACTCCACAGAACAAGCTTTCAAAACAAAACTCTCATTTTGTAGAGGCAGATGCGAAAGATATAGAGGCAGCAACAAGTGAGGCAGAGGCCAAAGCCGTGGCAGATCAGATCATCATCAGGCAACAGAGCAGTGGAGACCTCCACAAAACGAAACCTAGAGAGGAATATCATGGAACAGATCGAGTGTCCAATGTTATTATTTCAAGTTATGAAAAATACTGCAGAAAGGAACAATCAGATCAACAAAGAGGCATTATCCATCTCTCTAACAATGAAGGAGAATAATCTGAGACCATGTTTCTTTCATGCCATATTTTAGAAGATAGACACAGTGAGGACCTTTGGTTATTGGACAGTGGATGCATCAATCAAATTACATGTAACAAGAATATCCTTTTTTCTCTTGATGCTTCCATAAAATCAGAGATTACACTTGGAGATCGTATAAGTATTAATGTTGAAGGAAAAGGTATTGTCCTATTCTCACTAAACATAATAAAAAAAATACATCCCTGATGTTTACTATTTGCCACAACTGAAACATAATCTCATTAGTGTAGGACAACTAATGGAACATGGCTGTGATGTATTATTTCGAAAGAACACATGCTATATATATATGAAAAATATGCCCATAAAAGATTGATATAAAAAGTTGAAAAGACCAAGAATAGGATGTTTCCATTGACGCTTAGAAGAAAAAATACTAGACAATATTTAGTCCATAATGTATCAAGAATAGATGAGACACATCTATGGCATTCTAGGTATGCCCACATCCCAGTCAAGAGTCTAATTCTACTTCAAAATAATTCTATAGTCATTTGTCTCCCTACTATGAGTGAAAAAGACTCTAATTTTGAAATTTGTGTCCTATCCAAGCACAAAAGAGATAGCTTTCCCACATCATCCTAGAGGGAAAAAGAGCCTTTAGCTCTTGTCCATACAGATATATGTGGCCCAATGGAGACACAATCCATTGGTGGTAGTTTCTACTTTCTGACATTTATTGATGACTTTAGTAGGAAGATATGGGTGTACTTTTTAAAAAATAAATCAGATACCTTCTCCAGATTAAAAGATTTCAAGGAAGAAGTAGAAAAATAGAGTGAAAAACTCTTGAAAGTACTCAGATCAGACATAGGAGGAGAGTATAAATTCAACGAATTAAAAAAATTATGTCAAAATGAAGCAATCATAATACAAAACACTACAAGATACACTCCACAATAGAATGGAGTAGTAGAAATAAAAAATCAGTCGATGATGAGCATGGCCAGATGCATGCTACGTGAGAAGAAGTTGTCAAATAAATATTGGGCTGAAGCAGTGTTGACAACAGTGTATGTTCTCAACAGAACACCAACAACCAGTGTCAAAGATGTAGTACATCAAGAAGCATGGGATGGTAACAAGGTAAATGTTTCAGACTTTAGAATTCTTTAGAATTTTTGGATCAATAGCTTTTTCACATGTTCCTGAGAAACTAAGAAAAAATATTAATGATAGGAGTGAAAAATGCATATTCATAGGCTATAGTGAGCAGTCAAAGGCCTATAGAATTTATAATCTAGTTACCAAAAGTTTACTTTAAGCAGAGATGTAAATTCTTTTGAAAATAAATCTTGGTTTCATCATGTTGATGAAATTTCAAATAGGTATTTTTATCCACCAAAATCACCAAGATTGCAGGTTCAAGAACATCCACATTATTGTGAAAATGGTAGATCATCAACCAGTGATTCAACCAATGATCAAACATCTTCAGAAGAGGGACAGAAAACAAGAATAATCATATAAATATATGAATAGGAGCATGAATTTGACCACGAGAATACTTTTGCATTTATTTCAACTCAACTAACCCATTTTGAAGAAGCAGTTAAATAAAAGCATTAGGTTGATGCAATGAACCAAGAAATTGATTCCATAGAGAAAAACAAGACTGGGGAATTAACTGATCTCCCAAGAGACAAAAGCAGAATTGGTATAAAATGGGTATATAAGACCAAGCTAAATGAAAAAGGGAAAATTGAGAAACATAAGGCAAGGTTGGTTGCCAAAGGATTCTCACAATAGTTTGGTGTCAACTATAGTGAAACATTTGCTCCATTAGTAAGGCTAGACACTGTCAGAACTATTTTGTCCACATCAGCACAACAGAAATGGAAAGTCTATCAGCTTCATGTAAAATCTTCCTTCCTAAATGGTATATGTCAGGAATAATTTTATGTATATCAAACTCTTGGTTTTCAAGTGCAAGGACAAGAGCATAAATTATATAAATTGAAGAATGGGTTGTATGGTTTAAAACAAGCTCCAAGAGCTTGGTACAGTCGGATGGACACCTATCTCATAGAAATTTGTTTTTCTAGAAGCAGCCATTAACCCACTTTATATATAAAATCTCATGAAGGTAAAATTAGTATTATATGCCTTTATTTAGATGATCTTATTTATACAGGAAATATGATGTTAGAAGACTTCAAAGCAGCAATGCAAACATAGTTTGATATGAGAGATCTAGGGGTCATGAAATATTTCTTAGGCATTGAAATTCACCAATCTGCTAATGGAATTTCTGTTGTTCAACAAAAATATGCCACTGACATCATCCAAAATTTTATAATGGCTAATTTAATATAAGCTGATACTCCAATTTCTCAAGGCACCAAACTCAACAAAGAAGATGTAGCACCACTCGTTGATCCCACGTTGTATAAAAGTCTAGTTGATAATTTGTTGTATCTCACTGCAACTAGACCTGATGTTATACAGTCACCAAATATTACTCATTGGAAGGTTGCAAAAAGGATCTTACGGTAGATTACAAGGACCATAGATTATGTCTTGTTTTACACACATTTTGAAAATTGTTCATTTTTAGGTTATACAGACAGTGATTATGCAGGGAGTTTAGATGATCCAAAAAGTACCTCAGGGTATGTTTTTCATCTTGGAACCAATATGATTTCATGGGCATCCAAGAAATAGTCCATTGTTTCAATATCTTTTGCAGAGGCAGAATATGTAGTAGCAAATTCAACAGCTTGTCAAGCAGTATGGTTGAAAATATTATTGGAAGATATTTCAAATATTCTGAAGGAGAAAACTCCAATTTACTGTGTAACATTTCAACAATTTCTTTATCAAAAAATCATGTTTTTCATAAAAATATCAAGCACATTGACACACTTTTTCATTTCATTCATGAACTTGTCAATGATGGAGACATAGTACTTTCATTTTGTGGTTCCAAAGATCAGTGTGCAGAAATTTTTACAAAGCCACTGGGAGAGAATGTATTTGAATTTCAATGAGAGAAATTAGGCATTGTTAATGCCTCTAGTTGTAACAGTTGAGATTAGGAGCAGATGTTGAGATACTAATGTCACTATATGTTAGGTGTCATTACATTTAATTCTCTTGTCTTCTAGATGTCGTAGATAGTTTAATTTTACTTCAGTTTAGTCAAGCTCTACTGCGGTCATTTATTATTGATGTTTACAATGTAATAAATTTAACTATTTTTAAATATTGAGAAGAGCAATCTTTGCTCCACTTTTTCGCTTTCAATCATTGTCAGATCGACACCTTTAAAACATTTAATTTACACTATGGCCCAACCATGTGGTCTTGACTACATTTCTTATTTCAAATATCGTGACCAATTCCCAACACCATATTCGGTGCACTTTAACCACCGGTGTTGATGCCCATTCAAGCCATGATATTTGGTTCCTCTCGATGGCACGTTTCAACAATGCCTCACTCATTATTTGTCCCTCCTCTGGTCTTGCATATTGACGTTATTTCCTACATGGTAACAATCCCTAGTAGATATTGGTTTCACTTTGGCTCAAACCTAGCCCATTTGGACCATCCTTTTCCGCTAATTATGGTCTCTCCAAAGCATAAGACTCTCATGGCCCTCACTCAAATAAAATTCAATGACCATGATACTAGACAGGGTTTGGAACATAAAATAAGCACAGATGTTTTAACCAGCATAGGGGATACTCAAATTAAAAAGAAACAATATTACATATTATGGTAGCTCGAGGCTTGGTGTCATTTGGCCTGATATCACATTACACTAGCCACCTTACTTTGACACTTGTAGGCTTCCAATATAAAAAGAAACAAAAAAAAAATACCCCTAAAAAAACATAAAATATTCCCACGTATTAGCCACCTTAATCTGACACTTGTAGGCTTCCTATATATATAAAAAAAAAAAAAAAAAAAATACACCTAACAAAAACATAAAATATTGCCACTTATTCCTTAAAGAGGCTACATTTCACATAAAAATCAAAACAGATTCTTGCCATTTTCCTCCAGTTGCCATGTCGCTTTTTCCAGAGCTTTTGGAAGAAATTTTTTGTAGGATTGGGGTTCATGACCCACGAATCACTATATTGGAGGATAGAATAGACAAGATAAAAGAAACCATTAATTTTGTTGAAGCTATGTAGCAACAAAAAAGAAAAAATATTTTTTCATCTTATACAGGTAAACATAAAAATTCAATCAACAATGGCTAAGATAATGGCTAAGGTATAAATAAATGCAGAAAATAAACCAAATGAATATGAAACTGAAGATGATTACATATTTAAGAAAAGAGTAAGGCAAACCTTCACTACAAAACAAAACAAAAAAATACACAAAGTATAATGTTTGGAGAAGAAGAGAAAAAAATTATATTGCTTAGAGTTGAAGACAACTGCACCACCATGAAGAAGTAAATCGAGTTGTTGAATTGGTGTCAAATATTTTAAAATCTAAACAATTAATAGTGTTCGTAATTAACAAATAAAGTGATATGATATGCTAATTACTATAAGTAAATTCATAATTTGGAACAATTTTCATAGAGCCTAAATAAATGTAAATTTAGAAAGTGTGCTCATATAATTTCAAGGAATTAAATGATAAAGTCAATTTAATCTAATGAGGCAACATGAAATATTATATTTATATTGAAGGTGTTCCTATGATAGTTTCGCTATGATGGTTTCACTAGGTAGGTCCAACTAATAAGAAAGGCTCGTTTTCGTCCTCCTTTGTCCAACAAATTTTGACCACATAGTGATTAGATTTAAATTTTTGACATTCAATTCTCATCGCACTGGAATGAATCCCCTTAAGAATCCACATGTCTTTCCTTGATGCCATAACGAATAATAAATGGCAATGGAATATTTAAACTAAGAATATTTCTGGGTGTTTTCCAAGAACAGATGACAAATTTTGAATGTTTATTTTTTTAAAGAATTTCTCAAGTACGTGTCAGACAATTATAGCAATCGATGTGCACATTATTTATGCATTAGCATCAGATGACCAAATTCAGGTTTCAATGTGTTTAAAGTATTTATTTAGCTTTGGCCCTCTTATATTTCACTTGTTTTTTTGTGATAATCAAGCTCAACCAATTTAAAGAAAACAATAATATAGATCTAACTTATTCTGCAAATATTGAGTTGTATAATCATAACTGTAGTAGTATAGGAAGAAGAGTATATATCTAACTTATTTTTGAAATATTGCATCGTTTATCCGAGAGTGTAGTAGTATAGGAAGAACATCCTAAGGACGTATATCTTGTATATCTTTCTACAACAAATTTGAAAATTTCGGATTGTTTCTTTTCATCTGATTATCTTCTAGCTCTCAATTTTTTTGGCTGAATTCATTTTGTTTTTGGAAATAACATAGCGAAGTGAACATGTATATTCTAGATTTATTATTCAATAACATATTCGATGGAGAAACATGGTAATATTATGTTCCTTTCATTTTTCATTTTTTATGGTGTTGATAGAGTGGTTGTGTGAATGCAACATTCCAATATGACTTTGACAAAAAAATGAAAGTGAAAAAGTGGAGTAGAGATTGTTGTTCTCAATTTTCAAAAATAGTTAAATAGATTACATTTTAAACATCAATAATAAATGACTAAAGTAGAACTCAAATAAACTAAAGTAAAAATGAACTGTCTATGACACCTAACAGACAATAGAATTAAATGTATTGACACATAACCGTCAGTGAAATTAGTATCTCAGCATCCCCTCCTAATCTCAATTGTTACAAGTGGAGGCACTAACCATGCCTAATTGCTCTGTTTAAAATTCAAATACATTCTTTCCCAAAGGATTTGTGAAAATATCTGCAATATGATCTTTGGAACCACAAACAAAAAGTACTATGTCCCCATCATTGACATTTCACAAATGAAATGAAATCGTGTGTCAATGCGCTTTCTCTTTTTGTGATAAACATGATTTTTTAATAAATAAATCGCTGAACTATTATTAGAGTAAATTGGAGTTGAATCCTTCTTAATATTTGAAATATCTTTCGTTAATCTTCTTAACCATACTGCTTGACAAACTGCTGAATTTTCTGCTACATATTCCACCTATGTAGAAGATATTGAAACAATTGTCTGTTTCTTGGATGCCGATGAAATCATATTGGTTCCAAGATTAAAAACATTCTCTAAGGTGCATTTGCGATCATCTAAAATCCTTGCATAATCGATGTCTTTGTAACCTGAAAGTGAACAATTTTCAAAATGTGTGTAAAACAAGCCATAATATATGGTCCCATAATATACCTTAATATCCCTTTTGCAACCTTCCAATGAGTAATATTTGGTCACTACATAAAGCTGGAGAGAAAAATCTCTGCAAACATAATATGAGGTCTAGTTGCAGTGAGATACATCAAACTACCAACTACACTTTTATACAATGTGGGATCAATGGGTCATGCTACATCTTCTTTGCCAAGTTTGGTGCCTTTAGAAAATGGATTATTGACTCTTTTGCAATTGGTTATTCTGAACTTTTGGATGATTTTAGTGGCATATTTTTTTTGACCAACAAAAATTACATTAGCATATTGGTGAATTTCAATGTATAAGAAATATCTCATGACTCCTAGATATGTCATATCAAACTCTATTTCCATTGCTTCTTTGAAGTCTCCTAACATCTTATTTCCTGTATAAAGAAGGTCATCTACATAAAGGTATACAATAATAATTTTACCTTCATGAGATTTGATATACAAAGTGGGCTCATGTCTTCTTCTCGAAAAACCACTTTTTATGAGATAGGTGTCAATGCGACTATACCAAGATCTTGGAGCTTGTTTCAAACCATACAAAGCTTTCTTCAATTTATATACTCTATGCTCCTGTCCTTGAACTTCAAAACCAGGAGGTTTCTCTACATAAAATTCTTCCTACAATATACCATTTAGGAAGACATATTTTACATCAAGATGAGAGACTTTCCATTTATGTTGAGCTATAGTGGACAAAATGGTTCTAACAGTTTCTAGCCTTGCTACTAGAGCAAATATTTCACCATAGTTGACACCAAACTGTTGTGAGAATCCTTTGGAAACCAAACTTGCCTTATGTTTCTCAATTTTCCCTTTTTCATTTAGCTTGGTCTTATATACCCATTTTACACCAATTTTGGTTTTGTCTCTTGGGAGATCAATTAATTCCCAAGTATGGTTCTTTTATATGGTAGGAATTTCTTGGTTCATTGCATCAACCCAATTATTTTCTTTAACTTTTTCTTCAAAATGGTTTGGTTGAGTTGAAAGAAATGCAAACATATTCTTTTGGTCAAACCCATGATCATGTTCATATATTTCTTTGACGCTCCTTGTTTTCTGGCTGTCTTATGAAGATTTTGAGTAACTAGAGAATTTAGTACTTGATGATGTACCATTTTGATAATGGTGTGGCTATTATTGAACCTGCAATCTTGGTGACTGTGATGAATAAAAATACTGATTTGAAATTTCATCAACATGATCAAACCAAGATTTATTTTCAAAAAATTTGACATCTCTGCTTGAAATAAAAATTTTGGTAACATGACTGTAAATTCTGTAGGCCTTTGAATGCTCATTATAGCCTACAAATATGCATCTTTCACTCCTATAATCAATATTTTTTCTTATTTTCTCAGGAACATGTGAAAAATCTACTGATCCAAAAATTCTAAAGTGTGATACATTTACCTTGTTACCATCCCATGCTTCTTGAGGTAATGTATCTTTAATACTGGTTGTTGGTGAACTGTTGAGAACATACACTTCTGTTGACATTGCTTCGGCCCAATATTTATTTGAAAACTTCTTCTCACGTAACATGCATCTATCCATGTCATTGATCGACTTATCTTTTCTTTCTGCTACTCCATTCTGTTGTGGAATATATCTTGTAGTGTTCTACATTATGATTCCTTGTTTTTGACAAATGTTTTAAATTCTTTGGCGCTATACTCTCCTCCTCTGTCTGACCTAATTATTTTCAAGAGTTTTCCACTCTTCTTTTTTGCTTTTGTTTTTAACTATTTAAATCTAGAGAAGGGATCTGATTTATTTGTAAAAAAATACACCCATATCTTCCTGCTATAGACATCAATAAATGTCAGAAAATAGAAAATACCACCAATGGACTGTGTCTACATTGGGCCACATATATCTGTATGGAAAAGTGCTAGAGGCTCTTTCTCTTTAGAGGAAGATGTGGGAAAGGTATCTCTTTTATGCTTGGATAGAACACAAATTTCACAATCACAATCTTTTTCACTCATAGAAGGAAGACCAAAGACTATAGAATTCTTTTTAAGAAGACTTAGACTCTTGATTGGGATTTGGAAATACCTAGAATTCCATAGATGAGTCTCAAATATTCTTGATACATTATGGACTAAAGACTGTGAGGTATTTCAACTTCTAAGAGTTAATTGAAACATCATATTTTTGGTATTTTCAACCTTTTCTATCAATATTCTATTCAGAAGTTTATCATAGATATAACATCTATTATTTTGAGATAACACCTCATAACCATGTTCCATTAGCTGTTCTTCAACAATTTATTTGATACCATGACAAAAAATGAAAGTGAAAAAGTGGAGCAAAGATTGCTCTTCTCAATATTCAAAAATAATTAAATAGATTACATTGCAAACATCAATAATAAATGACTAGAGTAGAACTCGACTAAACCAAAGTAAAAATGAACTGCCCACGACACTTAGGAGACAAGAGAATTAAATGTAATGACATCTAACAAAAAATGAGATTAGTATCTGAACAGACCTGTGATTTCAGTGGTATTTTTTGAAACTTAATACCAAATCTGAGTAACTATAGCCTACCATGCTTCATCGTTTGCACTATCAAACTTTTCTTTCATACTTTTATCAAAATGTGGGTCCCTAAATATTTTTTGTTTTCCTTCCATTTTCCATTGATTATCTGGAAGTAATGTACGAGATAAGTGTCCATTCGTTTCCCAATGCTTATCTGAAGGTATTGTTCTAGATAAGTGTATAGAAATTTCCTTTATGTAACCTTTCGCGTTTCCATATAAGTGTTGGAAATTTCCATCAAAATTTTCAAATTACACATAATAAGCGTTTGACATGCACCTTTTCTCTAAATTTTGGAAGTTATTTGACATGATATATTTGCTTTGTAATATGATGAAGGAAGACGAAAACTATCTACTTGCTAAAAATTTCAGACTATTAATAATGGAAGATTTTAAAAATAATTTATGCATATATCGTTTTGGAAGTATTTTCGCAACACCTCAAAAAACTGTGTTGCAAGGATGAGAAGAAGGAAAATAGAGATTAAAAGGATAGAAAATCCAAGAGAATGCAAGCCACCTTCTCCAAGTGAAGAGAAAATCTTCTTAAGAAGGCCAAAGAGTTATCCATCCTCTCTGATGCAGACATAGCCATGCTCGTATTTTCAACCTAAGGAAAGTTCTTCGATTAATCCTGTTCATATATGAAAAGCATTATGGAGCGTTATTTGAACCAATTCTTTAATTGTATGTTTAATCTATGAGACATCTTGAATAGAGAATGCCCAATGTTTTTCTTTACATTAATATTTTTAAAAATTGACTTCTAGTTGCATTCCCTCATATGGGTATATTTTTTTCCCTTCAAAATAAATACCACCAAGGACTCGCAAATGAAAAACATGTCTATTAGAAGCCACAACTGAGTTGTGAAAGGCTTCATAAAATTCAACGCAAAACGAAAAAAATTAAAATTTCATCTTTGAGACAAATTACTGCCACGAGACTTGAGTCTAAGAAAGGTTGTGTAAACACTACTTTCTGGGATTTTTTTTCTGTGATCTGTGGTCATGTATCCTACAACCGCATCAAATTCATGAAAACAAAGGAAAAATTATAATAAAATATGATAAATTATATTTCTATCACTACAAAACACAATTAGCTAAATGAATTCATCGTAGCTTGATGCCATAGTAACTCCCTTCTTGACTGTGATATACTCGACTATGTGATATAATCAACTATAAAATTTAGTGTTTCTATTTCCTTTAGTGTTTCATGTGGATCACTGTTTCCAGATTCTGTTTGTACATATGAATTCTATTTTATCTAAATTCATCTAATTATAACATTTCTAGATTTAAGATGTGGAATTTAAGCAAATACAGATAATTTGAGCCAACTAATAATTATTTTATTTGATCATTGGCTCAACCTATTGCCATGCTTGGATTCATCACATGATGAGTCTTTTCCCAACAACATTTTGGTACCCGATTGACAGTTATAGAATTGATTACTCCCTTAGATAAGCATTGCCTAGTAGAGTCTGTAATTTATTTTATCATAGGCTCAACCTACTATCGTGCTTGGATTCATCGCATGATCAGTCTTTTCTCAACAACATTTTGGTACTCGATTGACAATTATAGAATCCATTACTCCCTTAGTTAAGTATTGCCTAGTAGAGTCTGGAATGTTAAATAACTTCGTTAGTAAGGTATTGATTGGCAATCTACTACTGTGCTTTAATTGATGGCCTGAAATAAACCAATTCACATCAAGTTGATTAAAATAAAACAAAATTAGCATGATGAGTCTCACCCCAACAAGAATTTTGTACCCGATTGACACTTATGGAATCGATTACTCCTTCAGTTAAGCATTTCCTACTAAACTCTAGAGACTTCATCGATGAGAGTTCTTGCTTTTTTATCCTACTTTGGTCTTACAAACATGTTATTATCTTTTAGGACAATAATTTGTTGTCTCGCTTATGCACTCTTCTGAAAGTTACTGAAATCCATTATGGCGGCATAACGTGTTTTTGGTTTCTTTGGGTTGTTAGAACTTGCAAGCATACGATGTATGACCATGAATGTATGGGTATGCATATAGTAGATGGGTGATGATATGTTTAAGATATATGAATTGGAACATTATATAATGCAGGTTTTTTTCACATTGAAAAAAATTCTTCAGTGGAATATTGCTTAATAGAGTAGGGAACCTTTAGATATAACTTACTAAGGTATAGATTGTGATTGGCTTTCACGCCGCTAAATTATACCCACCAATCACAATTGGAGAAATCCTACCACTAAGTGTCCTTTCATGGATTTTTATTTTTACTTCACTTTTTTTGCACCTAAAGGGTATTTGGAAAATGCTATTACTTCTTGTTTCAATTGTGTCTTTCTATATAAAGGAGTGTCTTCATATTCCTTAGGAGTGATCCAGTTTTTTCCTAGTTTGGTGTATGGTTGATATATTTTCTCAACCAACTCATTGTGTGTCTAAGATAGTTTAGCTATCTTCAAACGACACTTTTTGTATATATACAATATTATTTGATTAATGGAATACAATGTGAACTACAAAAATTTAATTTGGTATCAGAGCGGGTCTGGGTTCGACTCCCTCACAGGAAAACCTAGATAAGTCCTACGAAGAATAAAAGTATTTGTTGACAGTTGTGGTGTTCGAGCAATTTGTGGTTCCTTCGAGAGATCTGCGTTTTTTTAGGCAAGAGTTGTCTTGATGTATGATAGCCAAAGTGCATCTAATGTCGGGTTCCAATTTGTGTATCAAGTTGTGGAGACTGTGATGCTCTGTTGTGTGGAGTTTCACCTCAGTGGAGAGAGATACAATGTGAATCTTGGTCTGACTATCGATTGGATAACCTTTGACTGGGTTTACAAATTGGATGGACTGATGGTGGAGAGCTTGTGACTGAGTTTGCGACTTGTGTTTTTTTCCAACGACGTGTAAAATCTCCAGTGCTACTTGTGAATTTTGTGCCAAGCTGTAGAGAAGGAGATCTATGTATTAGATATTGCAAGTCAATTTAATTAACTCTCTTCCTGGGCATGTTTGTTCATGGTACTTGACTGAGAGAGGATTTTTTTAAGGCAACATAAGTCTGTGGGTGTTTTTTCTTTGAACACATCTCAGTGTGTGCAGGTCGGGGATAGAGTAATATATTACATAATTTCTTAGTGAAAGTCGACAGTAGGAGACTCGATCTGTGCATCACTGTGGAACAAAGATGAATTCAGGTGGATTGGTAGTGTGGAGAGCCGAGACTTCATTCATGAAATTCCTATGTGAGGGTGTGTGAAACTTCATCATGTGTCTATTTTTTCCAAGTCTTGTTATTGCAGTGAAGGCAAGTTGATGCTAAGGGAGTTTGCACTGAGCTGCAATGATGGACATCTCTGTTTACTAAAGAGTCGAGTTGAGTTGCAGTGCCATCTAGATCTTTGTTGTCTGAATAGTTTGATCCCCGAAAAGGAAACACATATTTCCAAGGCTATAGGTTTTTTAATGCTGGTGGGAATTATATGCTCACTGTTAGATTTAAATTTGTTTAAATCTAACTGTAGGCATATACTGCCCACCAGCATTAAATAACCTATGGCCTGGGAAATAATGGTTTCCCTGCGAAAAGCCGAGTCTTAAAAGAGATCTGCAAAGACGGTCTCTCAAGAGTGTGGAGTGCACAAGTTCAAATCCTTTGTGTAGTTTGTGGACCGAATGCATTGGATTCACCCATGGAATATTAAGAAGAGTGCTAATGGGAGAGAAAGATGGAGATGGAAGTCACTTCTGGTGCCAACAACTACATAATTCCTTTTTTCAAAATAATCAAAGAAAGATATTATTTTGATATGATTTTCACCAAAATGTTTTACACACAACATCAAAGAAATTGTTGTATCTATGAGGGCGGTGAGGAATTTGGATCTGTTTCTCTAGGATTTGTTCCTGCTGCTACTGGGGCTCCTTCAACACGACCTTATTAGGAACCTACACCTAGGTCTGGGTGGGCCAATACACTTGGCAGTAGCTACGAAGCAGGCACATCTCATGATAATAAAAATCCCAAGAATACAAATGTTTTGAATCTGTATCTTTCATCTACTTCGGGTGGACCTCCTAACTCGGAAGCTTATAGGTATAGACGGATCAAATGGCATTGGAAAAATGGATGAGACACTCAACATTAAAATCCTAGATATGAGCATGGAAAGGCTGCGAGTATGAATGTTGTTGAGACTCTAGTTGTTTTTATTTGTACTATAATTATGTTATGTAATTAGGGTCTCATGAAACTTTCTCTTTTTAAGCTTGCACTTGTTTGAAATATATTTTGGAAGCAATTATATAAGCTTTGCGCAAGGATACATCTTGGAAGTTTGTATACATATTGGGATTCATGACCTTAATATGAAATCATTTTGCTAGAATTTGATATTCTAACTAATGATAGGTAAGCATGGATATCCAAGACCAATATATCCAAAACTCAAAAGTACAAAGTCTATGATGGAAATATTCAAGTTAGAAAGCAGTGGTGTGCTCCAACATATTATTGGTGTGGTGTATTCAACATGAGTGGCAAAGGATCCAAATGGGCGTGAAATTTTTTTTGTGTTTATAGAATAAACTTATGACCATGATAATGTATGAGCCACATATTTTAATTAGAGAAAATATACATGCCATATATTGTTAGGTGTGGTCCTTGAAATGTTTTATATACCTATTGTAAGTCTGAGAGAGGCATGCATACCCCTTTGTTATGTGTTCCCTCTGTTAGAGAGTTTTAACACCCTAGAAGAGTGTTTCATGTGGGATGGATACACTTGGGTGGACCGTATTTGTTTTAGACTCCATGAGGAGAAAGTTCATCGAGAGGTTGGATGAACCATGTATGTGAAGGACTTCCTAGTAGACTAGTGAATGGAGCGGTTGGGAACCCACCATGTATGTGAAAGACTTCCTAGTAGACTTGCAAATGTAGCGTTTGGGAACCCATGAATTCCAGTAGATGGTTGTTCATTTATACGAACATTGACAATTGCATGAACACGGTACAAGGTGTAATTACCATATTGGACCAGATGTAGATATTTGCATATTAATATCGAGAAAAGTAGTCATTAACAGGGTGACTTGGAAAATGTAATTCCTATGTCTCACTTATGAATTTCTATTTAAAGGAGGATGTTCCTATTCCTTAGGAGTGATCTAGGTGTTTCCTAGTTTGGTGTGTGGTTGAGATATTTTTCCAACCAACTGATTGTGTGCCCAAGATATTTTCCCTATCTGAGACAACACTTGTTGTATATATGTAATATTATTTGATTAATGGAATACAATTTGTACTAAAAAAATTTAAGTAGAGCAACCTTTAGTGAGTGAGAAATATATGATAATAATTTGGAAAGACTATATTATTCTTGTGAAACCCAACAACAAAGGATATGCAGAAGAGCAGACTAGCCAATAATGCCCACTTCCAAGCCATCAAAATTCTCATGAGCCCCGGCGTGTTGTGTGAAAACCTTCACCTCTGGTCCCAGTCCCTCTGAGCCCTGCCATGGTAGATAAATGTGTTCATGTACGTTAGTTGTTGTTAATGATGATAGGTTGTACTGTTTTTTTTTTAATACTGTATGAGGACATCATATAACATGTTGTGTGAGAACAAAAATGGGGAGCTTTTTGGTGATATATTATGCCTTTCATGCAAAGAAAGAAAAATAACACCTGGGTCTCTTTCTTTTTCTATAAGGTCGAGTCTCGTAAATAAAATCTCTTAGGGTTTGCTTCATCCTCTTCCTGTGCTATGAGTTAATCATCTTAATGTGTCATGTATGGTTGCACATCATATGCTTAAGGAACTAGCTTGTGAAAGAGACTATCCTATATGGTGGGTAATGCATCTAGGAAAATTTGTTTTTGGCTATTCACATATATTAGTTTAGCTATTTTTATGGTTAGCAACACTTGCAAATCAATGTGAATCATTTACAAATTCAAGATTATTTACTACTTACACAAATCTGTATTTGGCTATTCACTTATATTAGTTTAGTTATTTTTATGGTTAACAACATTGTCAAATCATTGTGAATCATATATAGAGTTATGTAGTTTGTATTCAAGGGAATTTTACTTTTTATTATGGAAAATTTTAGGGGCTAATATTTACAAGTAGGCGAATCTCTAAATTTTAAGGACTAATATTTGCAAGTGGACTATTTTTTTAAGATTAGTGAATTTAAATTTCTCTTAAAAATAATTAACCCAAATTTTGTATTGTATACCCAAAATTTTACATTAAAACTATATAAAATTACTAGACATTTGAAGTTTTAATTACAAAAATATCGTCAAATATTTTATAGATGACATATTATGAACTAATAATATTCTCCAAAATTTCTGAACTTTAAATAAATTTCCATCCTTCTCTATCTACCCTATGTTTAGAAATATTTAAAAATAGCATTTTTCTGTGGATGGCAATTCGTTCCATTTTAATATCCCAAGTCTTTTTAGAAGGATGTTTTGGACGAAACCGTTGTCATCCGTCACCAAGATGAATTTATTTTGAGATCGCTGTTCTCAAATGTTCCTTCACCAAATATTAAGTCCCTCCCTTGTCTAACGGTTGAATTCATGGGTCGTGTTATATTCAGTAATATTAAAATCTCTCGAAAACATTTTTGGTTATGTGTTTCATTTCGGTTTAACTGTGTTTTGTTTCGGAAAGGTTAACACGGTTATATTATGAGTATCTAAAAAGCAATTTATTGTAACATTTTTGTGAAGTAGAATATGTAGCAGCAATATCAAAATATGTAGCAGTAATATTGGCAACATGTAGTATTGGACTCAAAAACAACAACAATCAACAACAATATATTTCACTATCCAACAATAGTGTGTTTTATCAAAAGAGCAACCATATTAATATTAGATATCATTTTATTAGAGCACAACAATATATTGCACTATCCAAGAATAGTGTGTTTCATCAAAAGAGCAAGCATATTGATACTACTTATCATTTTATTAGAGAACTTGTGAGAAATGGAGAAGTTGATTTGAAGCCTTGTAAATAGAGTGATCAATTGGCTTATATATTTACTAAGACATTAGCAAAAATTGTGTTCGAGTTTCATGAAAATTTGGTGTTGTAAACCAACATGTATGTTTGAGTTGTTATGATTCATGTGTGAGTTTATCTGTCATTGAGGGGAGTGTTAAGTTAGGCTAATTACTCCCCATGAGGATTTGGCTAAAATTAGAGTGTTAGTCAAGTCAAGTCGCAGTCCAATTTAGTGTGTGATTGCATGTTAAGGTATTTTAAGCAAGTCTCTCCTGGTTAAATACCTTTCAGGATATTTATTGTAATAAATCAAGTTTGTGTGATCAATAGAAGAGCCACAACTAGTATTATTGTTTGTGAATTATTTGTGTTATTTTGTGTATTTACTGGATTGTCTTTCTAGTGCACATGCATGTATATTCTCCTCATACTATTGTCCACATAAATTGTATAGATGGTAATGATAAGAATGAAGTAGACAACTCAATATCTCAATCTAAAGTCACTCATTACCACTTGGCCATTAAAAAAAGTCTCCAAAGAGTGGTACAAATTGGCCCCACCATTTTGCAACATGTTTACTTTTTAGTTGAAGTAGGAAATTCAAGATTGATTATGGAGATCTTTTTTCTATATAAATTGCATGCTTGAAATGGTAGAAGAAAATTAACCAAAAAAAACCTTCATACAATTGGAATATCTTGGTGTCAATTATTTGTTAATTTGTTTAAACTATTTACCCAATAATATATTCCATCGATATACCTTTTAACCCTTTAAAAATATTGCTACTTTATTGTGCAGTGATATTATATTATAGCGTGTAATTTCCTTGTCGGTCAATCTATCATAAACACCTTTCTGCGCTGTCCAACAATGGACATGGCGGCGTTCGTACATTGTAATGCACGCAGCACATGACATTTGATTTTACCCTTTCCAATAAAAACCCAGTTCTATGTATGTTTCAGCGAAACCCTGACATGCTCCATCGTGGGAGCACTTATGCACATTAATATATGATCATTATATCAGCACTTCACATTGGACTTCTTAAGAACTTTGGACAGCTATTTATACTATTATAATGCATAATCCAGAGGGTTAGCTTAAAAAACTGTGGACAGCTATTTATACTATTATAGTGGGTAATCCGGAGGGTTAGCTTAATGGGTGGACCGTTGAGGTTTCTTGTTAAAAGCATCTTTGCAAGATTAAGTGTACATTGTCATTAGAAGGTTACGAGGTTAAGGGTTTAATTTTCTCAGATGTTTTTGGGATTGGGAATTTATGGGTTTAATTTTTTTTAGATGTTTTTGGGATTGAACTGCAATTTATTAAAAAAAAAATTGTAGTAAAGCATATCCCAATAGATTATCAGTAACATCAATACCTGAGAATCACTTCCTTCGCCTTGTACTACTTAACAACTGATGCTAAATAGGGAATTGGATTCTGGTGGATAATTTAGGGTATCCCTTCTGCTATTACGCAGGCATCGGGCCCGATTTACCAGGTCCTCAGAGATCTGTTCAAGACTTCGCCTAAATCTAACAGACAAGGATCTCTCATTTTAAACAGAATTAATTAGATTATATTGAACTTCAAAGGACCTGCTCCTAGTATTTAGTTTACAGAAAAGCAACGTATGCAAAGAACAGTAATAAAATGCCCGTAATATTGCTTAGTTTACAGAAAACTAACCCACGCTAAGGACAGTGATGAAAAGCCAGAAATATTGGCCTGAGTGGACAAACACTAGGTGGTAGTAGAAGGACCTCTGTGCCTTGCGGAGGACTTGTCTGTCCTCAGCAGAGTGAAGTCGAATGAAAAATGCGCACTGAGCAGAGTGAAGTGGACGGAGTATATAGGATACCGACTGAAGGTTTATCTTTTCCGACTTTTTGGATTAAAATTTCGAATTTTCTTAAATCCAATGGAGCTATAGATTCTGTTCGTACAGATAAATTCAATTATCTCTAAATTCAATATAATTATAACATTTCTAACATGTGAAATTTAAACAAATACAGATAATTTAAGCCAACTAACAATTATTTTATCCTTGTCTCAACTTACTGCCGGGCTTTAATTGATCGCATGAAATAAAAAAAATCACATCAAGTTGATTAAAATAAACAACAACATTTTGGTACCCGATTGACATTTATAGAAGCGATTACTCTCTCAGTTAATTATTCCCTAGTAGAGTCTGGAATGTTTAGATAAATTGATGGCCTGAAATAAAACAATTCACATCGAGTTGATTAAAATAAAACAAAATTAGCATGATGAGTGTTTTTCCAAACAACATTTTTGTACCCGATTGACATTTATAGAATCGATTACTCTATTTCCTAGTAGACCCTCAAGAGCTCATGGAATAGACAACTTCCTCAGCGGAACATTGTCTAGTAGAGTCGGGAACGTTTAAATTACTTGCTCACTAAGGTATAGCTTGTGATAGGCCTTCACGCTGCTGAATCGTACCGACCAATCACAACTGCCGGGATCCCACCGCTAAGTGTCCCTTCATGGATGTTCATTCACCCTTTCTGCACCCAAAGGGCGACCCCTTTTGCCAATGAGAAATATATGATAATCATTTCGAAGGACAATATATTATTCGTGTGAAATCGGGAACAAAGGATGCACAGAAGAGCAGAGTAGCCAATAAATGCCCACTTTAACCAGAATTAATTAGATGAATTTCAAAGGACCTGCTCCTAGTATTTAGTTTACAGAAAAGCAACTTATGCAAAGAACAGTAATAAAATGCCCGTAATATTGCTTAGTTTACAGAAAACTAACCCACGCTGAGGACAGTGATGAAAAGCCTCAAATATTGGCCTGAGTGGACAAACACTACCTGGTAGTACAAGGACCTCTGTGCCTTGCGGTCGACTTGTCTCTCCATCATTTGTTATATCGTCTATGTGCACTGAGCAGAGTGCAGTCCAATGAAAAATGCGCACCGAGCAGAATGAAGTGGACGGAGTATATAGGATACCGACTGAAGGTTATCTTTTCCGACTTTTTGGATCAAAATTTCGAATTTTGTGAAATCCAATGGAGCTATAAATTCTGTTCGTACAGATATATTCAATTATCTCTAAATTCAATATAATTATAACATTTCTAACCTGTGAAATTTAAACAGATACAGATAATTTAAGCCAACTTTCAATTATTATGATTGGCTCAACCTACTGCCGGGCTTTAATTCATCGCATGAAATAAAAAAAATCACATCAAGTTGATTAAAATAAACAAACTTAGCATGATGAGTATTTTCCCAACAACATTTAGGTACCCGATTGACATTTATAGAAGCGATTACTCGCTCAGTTAATTATTGCCTAGAAGAGCCTGGAATCTTTAGATAAATTGATGGCCTGAAATAAAAACAATTCACATCAACTTGATTAAAATAAAACAAAATTAGCATCACGAGTCTTTTTCCAAACAACATTTTTGTACCCGATTGACATTCATAGAATCGATTACTCTATTTCCTAGTAGACCCTCAAGAGCTCATGGACTAGATAACTTCCTCGGTAGAACATTGGCTAATAGAGTCGGGAACGTTTAAATAACTTGCTCACTAAGGTATAGCTTGTGATCGGCCTTCACGCGGCTGAATCGTACCCACCAATCACAACTGCCGGGATCCCACCACTATGTGTCCCTTCATGGATGTTCATTCACCCTTTCTGCACCCAAAGGGCGACCCCTTTTGCCAATGAGAAATATATGATAATCATTTCGAAGGACAATATACTATTCCTGTGAAATCGGGAACAAAGGATGCACAGAAGAGCAGAGCAGCCAATAAATTCTCACTTTCAACCCATAGGAATTCTCATGAGCACTGGCGTGTTCTGCCAAAACCTTCACCTCTGGTCCTCTGAGCCCTGCTATGGTAGATAGATATGTCTAGGTACGTTACCTGCTGTTAATGGTGATAACGCTTTTTGCTGCAATATTGTGCGAGGACATCGTATAACAGGCTTCGCGAGAACAAAAATGGGGAGCTTGTTGATGATATATTATCCCTATCATGTAAAGAAGAAGGCAAAAGACCACCTGGGTCTCTTACTTTTTCTACAAGCTCTATACTCACCATCATTTTTTACGGCATTCCACTTTTGTAAAGAAACTCTTTTGAAGTCTGCTTCATCCTCTTCCTGTGCTGTGAGTTAAGCATCTTAATGTGTCATCTATGACTGCACATCATATGCTTAATTAAGGTAATAGCTGGTGAAAGAGGCTTTTCTGTATGGTGGGTGATGCATCTGGGCAAATCTGTGTTTGGCTATTCCCTTATATATTAGGTTTTCTATTTCTATGGTTAGCAGCACTTGCAAGTCAATGCGAATCATATATTTTTTTTTAATGTAGTTTGCTTCTCGGCAAATCTGTGTTTGGCTATTCACCTTATATTTTTTTTAAATGTAGTTTGCATCTGGCAAATCTGGATTTGGCTAATCACTTTATATTAGTTTAGTTATTTTTATGGTTACTAGCAGTGTATTGTTTCATTGTGAACCATGTAATTTGTTTAAGGTTAATATTTGCAAGCAGGTTAATTTTTCAAGATTTTCAAATTTTTATTTTTATAAAAAGATTGTGTATATCCAAATTTTATATAAAGACAGAGATATTTGAATTTTTTTTTCAAAAATATCATCAAATATTTTATAGATATAGTACTGAAATTCTCCAAAATTTCTAAACATAAATTTCCATCTTTGTCTAACCTAAATAACATTTCTCTGTGGAGTGAAATCCCATCCATTTTAATATTTTAATATCTGGAGTCTATATTTCAGTTATACGTTACAGAAACTGGAATTTCATCCTAGTAGTAGGACCGGTTTAAAACCTTGCACGATTTCATCGTAGTATGTGAATTTGTATTTTAGGTTCTGCACGATCTAAAAATCTTTGTTTTCATCAAGTTCCCACACACATGTTTCCATTAGTTGTTGGTTGCCGTCAGATTTGTTAAAATTCGCGGTTTCCAGGTATTTACTATACCTGGCCTGACATATTGAAGTTTCGTTGATACAAGAGCCAAACAAATCGAGGGTTTCAAACTATGGAGGAATTCCTTTTAAGCCATATCCAAAAACATCCAGGACTTCAACTTGCTAAAGAAAAACACGGTGAATAATGCTAAGCAAAGATTGTTACGAAACACGGTAAATAATGCTGAAGTAGTGGATAATGTTGAATTTGTAAATGTATATTCTTATAATTTTAGAAGGATGTTCTGGACGAAACCGCATCATCCGTCATCAAAAGATGAATGTATTTTGAGATTACTATTCTCAAATGTTCCTTCACCAAATATTAAATCCCTCCATTGTCTAAGGAGTCAATTCATGGGACCTGCTATATACAGGAATATAAAAATCCCTCCCTTGTCTGAGTCATATTAAAATCCTTCCCTTGCCTTAGGAGTCCTGCTATATCCAGGAATATTAAAATCCCTCTCTTGTCGAAGGAGTCAATTCATGTGTACTGCTATATACAGTCTAATTCACTCAAAAAAATAAAACATAATCTCTCAAAATAAAATTTAACTAGTATTTTAAAAACAAATTCATTAAAAATGTTTTAACTAATATTTGTACAAAAATATCCACCTAAAAAATCACTTAAAACTTTTACCTAAATAAACTTTCAAAGCTAACACAAAGCTAACATTCTATACTAATTCATTGTTTGCTGGTTGATATTATTTCCTTCAATTTCTACTCTACTAAAATCCAGAGGTATGCTTCTTAATATTTGCTTCTTTAATAATTTCTCACCAAAATTTAAAGTTATACTTATTTGGGCTGTCCGTCTTCTCCATGGAGTTACCAAACCTTGTGATTAACTTCACTTGTGATATACATTTTTTTTAACCTTTCATGCTTAAAAACAATTGGATCCTCGTATGCGAAGGGCTCACTTACTTCCAAGATAGAAAGACGTTGACATTGAAACGAGACATTAGCAAGAATTGTGAAGGTGCATCCTTGCTACTATCCTATTAGCATGTCTCCCAACCTTAATCAATTTATTAATATATTCAAGGGAAAATTAATCCATTTCATTAATTCATTTAAGAACATTAGAATATGTCGAAAACTTTGGATGGGAAGTTGAATCTATATTTAAAGTTCGAAATGTTTATTTAAATTTGTTTTTTTTTCTTTCAATGATATTTATCACTTTACAATTTATTTTTAAATTTTGATCTAATAATATTTTTATTATTATTCTTATTTTACTTTTACTTAATATTAAATATTTTCCTATGCAACTTTTTCTTTTATGGTTTTTATGTTAGCCTTCAAAGGCTTGCTCTCTAATGGCACCACTATGGTAGGTGGAGGAGGCCCCTCTTCATAAACCTAGTGGCTACCTAACCTAACTAGGTTACCTCATGAAAATTCAACAAATCCAAACCACAATGGGAGGCAAACCCATCTAATACCACCAACAATGACACTGTAGCCACTACCTCTACTACTCCAGCAAAAATCAATCCAAAAGCTAATGGTTCCTACCTTCCTCAACAGTCAAAGCTTCCCTCTTAGAAATCCCATAAGAAAAAAATAAAGAGAAAGAATCGAATATATGAGAAAGCATGAAGTAATATGAAAATTTTTAGATCTTTTCCGCCCCAGAAAAAATAGTTGAGTTGCATCGAAAAGAAGTGGATACGAAAAGGGGATCTTGACCTCAAGTATGTGTCCAAGAGTTTCTTCACTGCAAGATTCAACAATACGAAGGATAGAGATCACATATTTCATGGAGGACCATATTTCATGAATTGGACGAGCTTATTCACGAAGCCATGGGTTCATAGATTCCACCTTAGAAAAGGAGACTTCTCCATGGTTGTAGTATGGATCCATCTTTATTCTCTCCATTAGAGTTTTGGGACCTTGAAATATTATAAAGCATTGGTAATGAAATAGGGAATTTTGTTATGATCTTGGATACCACAAAGAAAGGTTAATACACTTCATATGCCTACCTTTGTGCTTATCTAGACATATCCAAGCACCTCCTAGAAAAACATTTAGCTCAACGGTGAAAATGGAATGTGGGAACAACCAATATATTATGAAAAAATATGCTTTATATGATGAAAATGCCACAAATATGACTATATATTCCTATAATTCCCAACAAACCAAGTCAAACAAAATGCATGAGTAGGTTTTTCCTTTAATAAAGATGGGTTTACCAAGGTGATCAATGAAAGGGAGAAAGGTAAAAAAGGGAGAATCCAACCTTTGAAAATGTAGTAGGCCTTAACCAGTACAAGGTATTCCAACAATTCGGAGAAAGAAAGATAGTTATAGAAGGAGAAAATCCAAAAATAGAAGAGATTGGGAAATCCAGTCCACAACCACCCCAGCTAACAAAATATGTCATAAACAGTTGACTCAAAATCATTACCAGGAGGATCTAGAGATGGAGTATAACCCCCAAGATCTTTCCCATACAAAATATTTCCAAGCCATGGACTTAAAAAACATTGATCTGCAATGTCATGTATAGGAATGGAGAAATAAAGACCCAACAACCATTATGAAGGAGACAATTCAAATAAACAATAGAGAGAACATCCAAAATAGAGAACTTATTCCCTATCAAGCTCACAAGTCATAGAATACCAATAACCACAACTTCTTTTTTTCACATGGAGTCAAAAGAAATGCTCCCACATATCAATTAAGGATTTCAAAAGAACCAAAGGAAAAGGTGTAAAAGGAATAATCAATTAATACAATATCTAGGGGATAACTTGATGAATATAGGTAGATTATCACCAATCGATGCCATATTTAAACCCTCCTCTCAACATCATCAATGAAAGTCATATCATGGAACACTAGGGGTCTTAATGGGAAATCTGAAAATACAATCTGATGATTTAGGGAAAAAAAAAAAAATTATGTCTTTGAACAAGCTCTTAGAGAATCCATAGAGAAACTATGATTATCTAGCCTAGGATGTCCGTGTATCCTTAGGAGGCATTCCTATCACATGGAACCATTCTTCAGTCATTCTTCAAGGTTCATTTTCTATTACTGTAATCCTAACTGCTAACTTTCAGCCCATTGTTTAAGCAAGTTCAAGTTTCATAACCAATTTTTATGTCCCTAGTATTTATGCAAAAAAAAAAAAGATTATCCTTCAAAATCTCCAAAGAGAATCAAATATTACAGGGGAAAACTTCTCGATTATAGGTGGGGATTTTAACATGATACAAAATTTCAATGCAAAGAAAGGCGGGTTTTGTAGAATCAATGAATAAATACCCATATGTGGGAAATTTATCAATAACATAAAAACTATAAATATTGAGCACACACAACAATTTATACACTTGGAACAATAAGTGGGGAATCATATTTCAAATAACTTCAATGCTTGATAGATTCCTCACAATAATGTCTCTCTTTATTTCACAAACTAATTTTGAGGATTTTATTCTCGCTCGCCATGGTTTGGATCAGTAGCTCATAGAACTCACTATGGATTGAATTAATATTCCTAGGAACAAGCCTTTCAAATTCAAGTATTTTTTATTACAACATCCTAGTTTTCTCTCTAATGTATAGAAATGGAGGAAAGAATCAGATCATTTTCCTAGGAAACTAAATATCACTTCCAACAATGGTTAAAATATCTCAAAATGGAAATCAGGAACTAGAATATTGTTGATTTTTTTAATCCAACAAATAAAAGCTAATGTTAGAACAAGAGATGGCCACCATCTAACAAGAAATAGTATAAAATATTAAGTCTAAGGAATTGAAACTTCAAGAAGCAGTCAATCACCTCATTTTGAAGGAAACATTGAAGAAAGAGTAAATCCTATGGAGACAAGAATCCCATGTACAGTGGCATAAGGAGGGAGAAAAAAAAATTAAATTATTCCATAGATCCATAATAAACCATGGGAAAAGTAATAGAATATGAAGCATCAAGGTAACCAATCACCAATATGGACTTATATTTTAGGTTCTACATATTGATCTCTTTCTATTGGTGTAAGAATATCATATTAGAACTCATATGAGAAATTTATGCCTAAAAAAATTTGTCCTATCACAGTTGACCACCATAATTTGTTATGTAGCATAAGCTGATGTTAATCATGGAAAAGAGGCTAGCATCTGCGCACTATGAAGGAGTCTCTGGAAGGGTCAATTTGTAACTTGTAATGAGGGTTGAATGGGTTATATTGAACCCATATTTGGCTATTGAGATGTGTTATAACTATACTAGTGAGAGAACAAAGAAATCCATTCTATTTAAGTTCATTTTATCCCATAGGAGAGTAGAGAATCTAACTATGGAAAGAGAGAGCAAGCATAAAGGACAAGCTATCAATTTTCTTCCATAACCAACACATAAAATTTTAATCTTCTTCTCAACTCCATCTTTTATTTCTGCACATAATACATTAATAAAACACTGTAAAACAATGTGAGTAGTTGTTGCAATCTCTACTCACTCTCAATTCCCTCGCAATGGCATGCTCGGGTACTCTTAATAAAACCAACTCGATATACTCAAATCCTTCCTTTATTTATCATTTTTCTGTGATGATTAACTCAGTATATGCTATAGATTGTGGAACACTCAATAATTCTTTTCACACACTTAAAATTTGGTTGAGATAGGCTTGTTGACCAAATAAAATCACTTCCTCCACTAGCCTTTTGATATCTTCAACTTTAATCAGCTTCTAGAGGATCTATTACCTTTTCCAACCATAATCCGAAAAGGTTGTATCATAAGCTTCACCACAATACCAAAATTAGTTGAGTTACGCAAGGAATGCGAAGAAATATCATGTTTTCCTTCGGTCGCATGCACAAGTGTATGAAAATTTGTTTGGATGCATGCATAGGCTTGTCTCCTAGCGACTAGAGCCTTTCAGTCGCACTAATGACCCATCATCCATGCCACTTGGGTAGAGGATAGTCAAAATCATATTTCTCCAGCTCAAAACCTGAAGAAGCTTCTTAAAGAGCTTGAAAAGCTTTTGTAGGACATCTGGAAGTCACTGACACCTCTGCAACACTTCACCATGTCATTGCCACATCACTATCATCACCATAAGTCAAACTAGGTTTACTTTTATGCCAACCAACAACAATAATAACACTTGGGTCATCAAAATTCTCTACAACAATTCTTCCTTCAATATGCATCTCTAAAACATGTGAGACATCCTTAAACACATGTAGAATAAACTCAACCATTCGCTTACACTTGTAGATCCTCTCCAAACCCAATGTATAACATAATCAATATGAGACACCTAATCTAGGACATGGATACCTAATCAACAAGGCCTCAATTGTAACTCATGTAGAAACCACCAACACCTATAGCAACATGATAAATAAGATCATCACATATCCAAGCTATTCCCATCTAGTATACATGCCAAGGACCATATACACATCATCCATACATAAGGCACTTGGGGCCATGCATACACATGCATAACCAACTCACCTACAACCCAAGTAATCAGATTGAAATCAATTCCAACCAACAACATATTTGCAAAATTGCAACACACATAAATGCCAACAAAACTCTAGAACTCAGATGAATCCCATAGATTTTATGGTGAAAAATGTTACATTTGCTACAACAACACAAGATAATTTTTAATACTTGCGGAATAATAATGCTAGGATGAGAAAGGAACTTGTTGTAGTGAAAAAACATGTAGAACAACTTGCAATAGAGAGCCAACTATTGTCATCACAAAGCGACAACACCACGGAGTGGCATCCATCCATGAATGAAAAGGTGGGGACAATGGAGGACACCATGGCATGATTTTATGATGAGATGATCCTATTTAGAAGGTGGTGTGTCCTATTGTTAGAATACTTCAGTCGTAGAAATGGATAGATTATATTTTAGACTCCATCACGAGAACTGCATGTGCATTGGTGAAAATTTGATTTGTACGATTGTTTCCTCTAACACACAAGCATGGGATGCCTTGAATTGGTACAACTGAGGAAATAAAAGGGAGATCATATTCCCATAGATCCAAAAATATATTGGGTAGATCAAGCAAGAAACAGAACATGAAGGCAAGGAGTTAACCAAAGACATTATTTAGAAATATGTCATTGCAGCAGTCAAAGCTCACATGAAGCTTTCATGGGTGTCGAATAATGTATAGTTGAACTCCAAGAAAATATTTTCGGAGGCATAGGACGACATGACAAACTACATTGGGGACTTTCTAGCTTGAGTGAAATACATCTCCATAGAGTTCAGAGCTTGGCACACTTACATCACAGCTAAAATCCATGTAGAAGAAAATGACTTATCCATTTTATCAGACTTTGTCCTTTTTTTATTTTTTCTCATTTATTCATCGTCTCATTTGTAATTTTGTCTTATGTAATCAATGTTATGTAATGAATTCCAAGGGACACAACAATAATTTGAATGGCAACATATTGGAATGTATGGAGTCATGTTAGAATATGAATAGTCATAGGAGTCAAAGAGTCACGAGGAAGCTCAAATTTCATTGTGATTTTTATAAATAGCTTCCTATAACTCAAGCAAAGGGGATGTTGTGGGCCTTAGATTCTAGAGGTCTTGCCTTGGCTTCTCTTGTGATACATATGAGATAGATAATTCTGTAGAGATTTAAGTTGTGGCCTCGTATTCCACTATTGGATATAATGTTTCATTCATGTAACAATGTACTTGGGATCTTGCACTTATAATCAAAATATCAAGAACCCATCATTGTTTCATACATGCATCATAGAGGTAGTTGGACTATTCTTGTTATTTTTATGTTATATGTTGCTTTATTAACATACTGAGACAATGAACTAATTCATCTCTTACCTATGGATATTATTGAATGAATGATGTTTTTTAAAGGAAGTTTCAGCCTAAAAGTGGCCTCATAAGGAAAAATAATAAAATAATAGTTAAAATAATAAAATAAGAGTTATGAATTTTGGAGGGAAATTGAGAAAACTACATTTTTTAATTGTATTTTCGGCTTATCTCCTTCTATATTTACTCAAATTTCAAGTTTAGACACTCATTAGATGCAAAATTAAATTCCACATCCAATGAGTACCCATTATGCATACTTTTGAGAGGACCCAATTGATTAAATTTAAACATACATTAAAAATCATGTTAAAACACAACTTTTTGATGTATCTGCAATTTTTATCAAGGTGGGTCTTTTCAAAAGTATGCATAATGGGTACACGTTGGATGCATAATTTATTTCCACATATAATGAGTGTATAAAATTGAAATTTGAGTAAACCTATAAGATGATAAGACAAAAATACAATTAAAAAAATTATTTTTTCTTCTTTTCCCTCCAAAATATTTACATGTACCTCTTTTTAAATTTAAAGCTTTTTGATTGGTTTACATATTATAATATGGAAATTACATGGAAATTTCATGGGCACTTCTAGTCTAAAATTTCCTCTAATGTATGCTTTAACGATATTTTTTATTATGTGGAATAATCTGCAGGTACTCAACAAGTATTTATCTTTATCCTCGGGTCCCCCTTTAGGATAATAATAGTAATTTTCTAATTGGTGGTGCATTTCTCTCACTAGTTGTGGAAGCATCCATTGTACACCTTAGATTGGGTGTCTCACAACGCCCACATTCTTGCTTCCCCAAAGAGTCGTTTCATTCTATTGTGTTTGACTGTAACCAAGGCATATCCTAGAAAACCATTCCAATGGTGGTCGAAACGTATGACCGGATGAGACTCTTGCACCAAATGGTTTGAGGTCTAATTGGGACTTCACATAAGGGAGATCCCCTTATTATTTTGGCATCATTTGTAACCGTAAAATTTTTTTGCCATATAAGGAGGGCCAAATGACAAGCCAAGCCTGTGAAGTCTGCTTGAATGTCTTACCTTTGATGGCTTCATCCCATATCATAACCTCGAGGTGTTTTATCAAAGCTTTCAAATTTTCAATCCCAAAATACTTTTTACATAACTTGTCACATATTAAATTCAATGGTAAGGGTACTCCAACCATTCTTGACTATGTTATTGAATTCATTCAATTTGTTTTCTCAAGAAAAATGTATTCTGAAGAAATCCTTGCACTATTGTTTACCCTTACGTTGGATGGTAGTGCGAAGAAATGGTGCTTTCCTATACCCACTTCTCCTATCCCATATTTTAATAATTTTGTTAATTATTTTCATTGTCTTTGGAAAACATGAATATCAATATGTTATCAACAAAATCAATTAACTTAGAATGCAACCCCATGAATCTCTTGTACATTTCGTTGATCAATTCCTTCCTCTTTGTTATGAATTCCCAGATGAGGATGTGGATTCGACATTTGTGAGTTGAGAAATTTCATTTCTTCATCCAAATTTCAAGGAAATATTTTGAATCTAATTCATCATGCCCTCTCGATCTAAAATAATTAAAGCATCCTAAGGAATAACTAGATATGCCTTTTGTCCTATGTCCTCCTCCTTTTGATGCTTAGTGTTCCAAACCTAAATCGATCATTAAATCAGAAGATCAATTATATGATGAATAATCGATTTTTATTTCACATATTCCCCCCCATGGTGATTCATCTGACCTTACAAATAAACCATCTCCCAATATTTATATTCCACTAGTGCTTCTTCCACACGTTAATCAAGTTGAGTCCTTGGATGATCATGACCTCGATGATTTCATGTTTTCAAAATTATATGGTCATGATCATTCAAATAATATGGATGAATCATTGTTTCACACAAGGATTTGGATTTGCAATAAATTTAAACGGAGTCTGATGAAACTATTGATGATTTTATTTTAGGTAGATTCTTTGTTTGACTTAGAAAATGATATTCTTATCATCAAAAAAATTTGCAGTAATATTGAAGATTTATCTTTTTCTCAATCTCATTACTTAAATAATGAATCTTGTTTTGATAATTAACTGAATTTTTTTTAGCATATTTATTGTTAATATTTCAATAATTTAAAGCTAAGTTAGATGAGTAGGACACTTTATCCTACACTGATGGTTATGTGAGTTTCCTGTCACGATGACCACATGTGAATTCGTCTAGTTCATGATTCTCTTGTATAATTTTATCATTCATGTCACCACATCGGATGTGGAATCTCTCTTGAGGGATGCTTATTTTATTCAAGTAGAAATTTTTAGCCGTTATGGGAAAATTTTTATTCTGGCCATTGATCTTCCACCAATACATCCCATCTTAAGAAAATATGTAATACGCATTGAATCATTTTCATCATCCATCAAGGAGTCTCACATGCACAAAAACTTGGATCATGGTCAAACTGATAACATTGATTAAGCCATGGATATATCCCTATTCAATATTTCCTATCTATATTTCCTTAAATATTATTTCCATCCCATTGCAGACTCCGTAGAAGACTATTTTCAATTTAGACCCATGACTCGTGGCCTGTTCTTGTAGGCTCTTTGTGAAATCTTGTATGGTTATGGACATGGCCATTTTTTTGTTGTGGATTTTTGTGTTTGGTAGAGAAGTTGAGTGTAAGACACTATCATGGTTGCAATTCTTGTTTCAGTCAGTCAATGCATATATTTTCACGGTTTCCTTAGTTCACTACAGTTCCTATTTTTATGATTCTTCGTGATCATACCCTTTTGTACGAAGGTCAAGAGAAGCTTCTATGTCTGCATTGGAAGTTTCACTTTACATGATCTAACCTTGTATATTAGGTTAGGTTAGGATAAGTTGCATATAGTTATATGAATTCAATTCTTATTTTTTGGTTTTCATCTTCATGTTTCAATTTTATTCTTTCATTTTTAATTTTTTTTCCTTGAATAAATTCAGTATTGAGTTTTCAGGTGACTTGGCTAATATGTTTTCAATGGAAAGTTGGAGTAATGTGAAATCCTTGGATTATCTAATACCCTCTTCATTGATTTGGTTTATCTCTATTCAAGTCGATGAATTTTTTCGATGGAAGATACAATCTTTCAGCCTAGAAGTTGTAAGAAAACTATGAAACCCGCATATTTTTAGGACTTTCATTACTATCCTCGGCCCGATTATGAAAAATGATGTGCTCTTAATTATCTATCTATCCATGTAGAGTAAGATAATGGGAAAAAATTTAGCAAGCAAACATTAGAGGTCCGAAACCTCTCTGTAAAGGAGAAACCCTTTTTCCTCTTCATAAGTCGAGATCCTTTCTCTCCAAAAAAATAATAACTTCCTATGCTCATTTCTATAAAAATGAAAAGAAAAATATAAAGGGTGAATGAAGAGAAATGCTTCGTGTGTAGGGAGGTGAAGTAGGTGACTTCACCAAGGTACTATCTAAGCTTGCTAGAAATGAAGCAACGTTTGTGTTCCTAAAGAGACTCTGTTAGGATACCGTCTAGGCCTATTGGCAGCGGATCAACGCTCTATATATAAAACTCACACTCTAATTGTTTTAATTCGACATACCATATTACTCTTACTTATATCGACAAGATAATGATACAACTTGCTATAATGTTGTGTTATGCCGAGTAATGGAATAATGAAGACTATATCTTTAACAAGGTAAGAATGGAAATGCTAAGATAACCTACTAACTGAATCAATACTTCCAGAAGAAATGAGATTTTGCACTTATAAGGAAACCATTTAAGAGAATTGGAGTTCTCGTAGTGTGTCTCCAAGTGTTTTCACTGTGACAACGTCCCTCTAAAATTTTTTCCTATGTAAATTTTAAAGCCTATGATAGTTGTTGTTTCAAGCCCCCTTGAGTCGACATGTTGTTTGATTTACTATTTATGTGTTTTCTTCTAGTGTCACATCCTCCTAAGTCAATGTTTCCTAAGCATCGTCACTTAACCATTAGAAGCATCTAAGTTAGTAAGTCTATGTTTAGGTGAACTCAAGATATTTATCGACTTATAAGTTTAACTTCATGCCATGCACACACTCATAAAACACTCAAAAAACATGAAAATTTGTAATATCCCAAATTAGGAAATTTCTACAACAATGAGAATATCTTAAGATATTCTAAAGTTGGAGATCCAGCAATATGAAAACACAACAATGGAGTAGCAGTGACACTCAACTCATAGAAATGTGAGAAAGATCCGTAGCCATCTTATTAATAAATAGCAGTAACAAATGAATACAAGATCTTGAGGAAAATGTTACTCAAGATAAGCAATGCTCAGCCTCAAGAGACAGGTACATGAATCATGATAAAACACTGCTACACATGTGTGCCCAAGCTATGATTGCATAGTTTTATAAGAGAAACTGCATGTTACATATGTCAAATACATGGATATACAAATATATGGCCCAATAAAAGATTGGGAGTGAAGATCTCAGCTCCCAAAGGCTACCTCATGTCAATCCTAGAAGGATTGGCTACAATATACAAAATCTTCAAAATGCTAGAGTTGTTGGGTAGCAGTTGCAACTTAGAAATAGAACTGGATGGAGATGGCTGTAGATGATTCCCAAACTATATATTCCTCCTACAATGGATCTTTCAAGTGAAAGGCTGATTCCGTCACTAAATATCTGAACCTCCAACAATTTGCAAGAGCGCCACTGCAAATGCTTCACTAAAAATAATGCATTCACTGCTTGGAACTACGATGTAGGGGCAAGAGAATGGGTTGGAACAATGCCAAGGTCTGCAATTAGCTCCAAAAGCCTCCAAACTGATCTCTCAAAGGAAAGAGAGGCCCCTCCTCTAAAAAATAGTTGATGGAAGTGGTGCAATGAACCCTCACTGTAACACCCTGCAACACAACATTATTCTGCTGCAGAAATAACGCTGTCTTGGAGGAGGATGCTTGGTCTCAAGCCTAGATGTGAGGAAAATCAGTGCAATCCCTCAAGAGGCCTCTCAAGAAGGAGAAGAATCCTAAACAGTAATTCCCCCGGCAAATCTTGCTAAACAGCAAAGAATGCACAATGTCTGCATATACAATGCAATCAATAATCCATAGCATGAGAAAGAATGGCTACCTTGCCCTCCTTTTAAACAAGTGAAGGCCCCCTCTCCATGGGTCCCACTTCTTTTAGGGTTTCCTCAATCAAATAACCCTCTTCTCATTCATACTACACTGTCTCTCTAAGTGTTACGCACCTCTGATCCCAGTGTTGTTGACTTGGTCAAACTCGACCTTGTCCATTTGCAAATAACCCTGTTCACACATGAGGGTGTGAAAACCATCTCCAATGATGATACCCTTTCACACTATGAGGGATTTTATTGAGATTATCATTATGTATGGGCATCCTTACCCATTTATTCTCCTCCTAGGTGAAATCATCAAAAATTAATAATCAAAATTATTATAGGAAAATTTTTGAATATTACAGTCCTCCCCTCCCAAATGTTGCTTGTCCTCAAGAAACTGCAAGGGTAGAACTGTAAAGCCTCCTCTCAAGGCATGAAGTCTATGATGTGTTGAGGAATATATTCCTCGTGTGGATCCTCCATCCCTCAAGCAATCAACCATGCAAAATGAGTTACCTCCCAACATGGAAACTCCTGAAAGTCATCTTCCACCTCTCGCTCCGACAATGTAGGTGGGCTGAAAATCTGATCTTGGTAGACAAAATAGCCTACCCCATGCTTCCCTCCTCTCCACTTAGGATAAGTGTAGAATGTATTTTGATCTTGGGCTACAATGATATTTCCCTCAAATTGCAAGATGGAGACTAGACCTCTAAGGATCTCTCCCCCAACGTTATGAAACATGTTGGCCCAAATCACCTCATATGTGATGAGTTGGAAGTCATCATCATATGGTATTACATTCCTCATATGGCTTACCTCATAAGGAAACAAATGTGTTGCTGTAGTGGCCATACCATCTCCCATGCTCCCTTTAGAACATGTAGTGTAAAGAGTGTGGGAGTTCTCTCCCTCCAAGGACACATTCACCCAATGTGTCTCTCCTCTAATCATGCTCCCAAGAAAATATTTAGAAATATCAACCAAGGGAACCATAAGGAGAATCGTGCTGGATGCCATGTGTAGTAAAGGAGAAGGACAATGGTCCCTCAAATGTAGCCAACGCAGTTTTAATCTCCACTTCCATAGAAAATAAAATGATGGGTGGCCTCCCCACCATTTGCTTGCTGCCCCAATCTCTTCACAAGTCTGGAGAAAGTGAATGATGTAATGTGCAACATGAGTATGTTCTCCATGATAAATCTCTTCCCCATATCCACTTAGGGAGTGATCATCCATAATGGCCATATGTAGACCACCAAATCTAGAAGGAAGAATATCCCTCCTATGAGAAAAGCCCTGCGCATATATGGTTAAGAGATGCATATATATAGATAAATCACTATGCAAGTCAACAATACTCTTACCATATGTTTTACCCATACAAATGGAGTGGCTCATAGATGATTCTCCCCTCATTCTCAAAGGGAAAAGAGTTGACTTTGCTAATTCCACCATCTTCTCATGATCCATGGAGTGCCTCCTCAAGTTCTTTAAGTGGTTCCTCCCACAAGAAGGAAAGAAATGTAATGTGGAATTCATGGTTGGACCATGGTTCCTCCTAAAATTTACAACATGTATAGTAGAGAGAATCATGCTCTCCATGTGAATCTTCAGTCTCGAGCCCACTCTCCAATCAAAGCTTCCCATGAACATAGAGATACCAGAAACACATGGAAGCAAAAACTAATAGGAACAAGTTGTCACATGACAATCGTAAATTGGATCAAGGTCCCATACAAGGAACTAGCACAGTGCATCCCTTGCCTGCATCAAATCAGAAAAAAACAAGTGCTTTTCCAGCCACTTGTTTGCTGCCACAATCATTTTACAAAATATAAGCATGAAGGTACAAAAGGGTGTCAATGGTGCACACCAAAATTCATGTGGCTTCCCCCACAAACCATCAATGAGATAGCCAATCTCAATGCTACAAACGGATTCAATTACATCCTTATACAATGTGAAAGAACGAATAATCCTCCTTGGTATAATATGTTGCTCATAAAAGGACAAGAAGTACAAAAAATAAGGTGAAGTTGTACATTCTCCATTATGTACTTGAAGACTTGAGCTGAAATGGCTCAATAGAAAATGCTCCCTTACTCCCAATGAGTAGGAAGGTCGCTGTGACATCCTCTCGATCATCATCTGGGCTCTGCATCTCTCCATATGCTGAAATATGTCTTGTAGGATGCCCTCCCAAGTGAACTCCTTTGCCAAGGCAATATATGCATCAAAATGCATGGAAAAGAAGTCCTCATGTGCTGCATGTAGTAGCTTCTCCTTGAGACTAGAATCTCTAGTCAAGAAGAATCTGCCATGTGAATAGATGACCATATAATCCACCATACACTCATCATCTCTACCCGGGTCATCGAGAATCATGCATGCACCAAGATCCTTAGAGTACTCTACCAGGAGTTGAGATCTCTAGTAAGGATCAATCCTCCTAAGAGACAGTGCTGGTGATCTGGCATGTGAAGCTCTCCTCATGCTGTTGTCTGCTACTTTGACATCCCCCATGCCAAATTTCTCCTCCAAACTCTTCACCTCTCCAAAATCCAAGAACGGTGAATCCAAAGACAAGGTGTCTTTCATCAATGATAGATCTAGTGGCCTCCATGGTGGAATTCCTCTATGCAGTGAGACATCAATGTCAAGAGTGGACTGTACATATGGTTGAGCAACCTTGCCCTTGATTTCATAGCGCAATATAGTCTGCCTCCTCTTTGCACTAGCTCTCTGAAATAGAGAAGGGTGTGTGCCTCTCATCATAAGGTGCTTCTCTTCATCCCTACCTCCTCCTTCCAGCTGCAATGTTGCACAATCATGGTGCTCACTGATTTTGCTTGGACCTCCATGTATGAGATCCTGGGGACTTCCTTGAAAATATGCAAGAACCCCTCTAGTTGGAGCAAGAGATCCTCCTTCCTATACATGAGGTGTTAGATCAACTCTATAAATGACAGTGTTGTTGCCCCTTTCGTCCTCAACATGTGTGGGCAACCCTCCAATGATTGGATCCTCTTTTAGAAAAGGGATCTCTCTATCTCCTTGTGCCAAAATACAAGATGAAGGTCTTGCCTCCAATAAAGTATCATGCAAGATATCAGCCTCCTTCATGGTTCTTTGAAGTGATTTTGAGTCTAGGGTTTCTTCCATCACATGCAAGGGTTTTGTTTTTTTAGATGTGTTTGTTTCCTCCACATGTGTTTCAGAATTCTTCCTACCAAATCTTTCCATCAAAGTTCTAATGAACAATGCATATGAAGCTGGGATCATCGGTTGGGATACTTGGCTTGGATCATCGGCCTGCTATTTGACTGTGCTAATCCACTGTGATAATCGAATTGGGCTAATCACACTACTTGGCTCGAATACTTTAGCGTTTCTGTCAACCTTAAACTAAAGCTTGAGGTGAGTGATTGAGGGAATAAAATATATCTCCATTCAGGTCAGGTCTTTGGAAGGGAAAGATCCAACGAAATAAAAAGCCAACAGTTCTCACTTATGAGAAGTATTTGCATTATTCAAAGTAAAGGACTCAAATAACCACCATGCATAGACCTTACCTCCAAAGTGTAGCGCTGCTACTCCGATGGCTTCATCTTTAGGAGTCTGATGCTGCTGCAAAAAGGTGTCTAGCTTTTCTACCCAAGCCCTGGCTGAACAAGTAGGGGAACCATCAAAGATAGATAGAATAAATCTATCCATATTATGCTGCTTGTCCCTCCTCACCTTGACCTTGCAAAACTCCGGGAAAGTGACATGAGCTCTAAACTTCTAAGTTTGAGATTCATACCACTAGTAAAAAATGATGAAATTAATGACTAGGTGACTAAAAATGTTAGTCACTACAATTATTTCAAGTGAATTACTACTAAATTTGAGCAATTTTAAGTGACCAAACTAAAAATGACTAACTTAAATGACTAATTTAGTCTTGGAATAAAATATATGACTAGATAATAAGTGACTAAACTAAAAGTGACTAACTTAAATGACTAATTTAGTCCAGGGATAAAATATATGACTAGATAATAAGTGACTAAAGTAAATGTGACTAATTTAGTCTAGGATTAAAATATATGACTAGATAATAAGTGAAAAAATTAATAATGATTAATGTAAGACTATTATAGTCCAAGAATAAAAATATGGCCAAATAACAAGTACAACAAGTATATGAATTAGTCATTTATGTCAGTAATTTTTAATTGTGTCACTCCATATATGGAAAATTTCAATTTTGGTACCGAAGTGTTACATTTCACTATAGATTTCTCTGAATCCATTTGCAGTGTTAAAATTTAGAGACAAATTAGGGGTCTCTTAATTTACAGTGTTGAAATTATGAATACCCTTTTGTCTCTAAAGTTAACAGTGAAAATGGATTCATCTACAATTAACATAATTGCATGTAACATCTATCAAATTTACACTAATGCATTCATTATAATTTTAGTAAAGGTAATATTAATTAGATAGCCAAATTTATATTTATATTTAATATTTAATATTTGACCATAAAGTTTAATTTTTAAACTTCATTGATTTATGTTAAAAGTATGAGTTGTTTTAAATCTAAGGTTAAATCTTCATATTTACATTTAATAACTAGATAAATATAACATTTCTTATGTTAAACATGTGAGTTCATTTAAATCTAGTATTAAATCATCATATTTACATTTGATAAATACTAAATAGATAAACCTACAATATATATTTATAGACCTATTTAGTAAATAGGTATGAAAATTTGTTAATTTAGGTATGAAGCTTAATTAAATTTTTAATGATGTATGAACATTTGTTTTTTTGTAAGTCAATGTTATATTCATGTAGGAAAAAAGGAGTACATCTAGCTAGTTACAAAGCAGGTGGTCTCACCTCGACTTGGTTTGTTAACAAAAATTTGCACCAGATGTAAAAAAATGCAAAAGGGGGACTAGGGACATTGTCCATAAACGGTTGGGCCAGAGGCACCAAAATATATATAAAACATAAAGAACACAAAATAGCATATTATTCATCCAGCGTGGTGGATGCATGGTTGTCTGGGGTTTTTCCTAGATGCGGTGGAGGACAGAAGTCACACTTACCGTGCCCTTCAAAATGCGCCAACCAAGTCTCCAGCTTTTCTACTTTCTTAGTGAGTACATTTTGGCCTCAACAAACAACTACTAGTTTCTCTCGGACTTGGAACTGTAAATAGTGCATTCAGTCCAATGTTTCCATATGCTCTGCATGCTCCTCACGACATAATCTCTTAGTTGTGTCCACTCTTTCCATTAGGCTGTTGATAAGTTCGCAATTGTTCTCTAGGCAACAGTGTTGGATAACCTGCCCCTCATTTACCTCAAATCAATCAAACTCATGATTCCCCTTGCCACCATGGCCTCCTCTGCCCCGACGAATATGCTTTTGAACCCTCAAACCTCCACCTCTTTTATCCCCCCACTTACCTTCTCCATCATCCCCATGCGAACCCACACTAACGAGTCGTGCATGCCCCCAGTCTTTCCACCCTGGCATGGAGCCGCCATGATTATTTCTGAGTCTGACACCCCCATAGGGCCATGGATGATAGGGGAGGGAGAACACCCAAACCACACCAGGGGCTTCATAATTCTCTAAGGTTAAGGAACCCCGCCATGTGTAGAGTCGAGAGACCAGACCCCCCACTATAGAAAAAAAAACACCACCAGCAAAGGAGCCAAATATCGTCTCCCACCACCACAAGGAAGCACAGAGACACCTTCCACTACTAGATAAATACTTCTACCACCAGCAAAACCAAATACCATCACCCACCAAACCAACACAGGAAATTGAACAACAAACGATGACAAAGTAGCCAACGCCTGAGTGTAACTTCCCCCAGGGTAGTGACCAGCCTCCAAATTCTCCACATAGAGACCACACACCAATCCACCAAACATCGTCACACCCACATTGGAGGGCACTAAATTTGGAAAAGAAACTAGTTTTCTGCCACCACCCTCTAGGTTTCCTAGACTACAACTTCTAGCTTCCTCTCTTATCACGAAAAAAAAACTCACTGAAAGCCAAGAAAAATGGAAACGAGTGATCTCACTTCCCTTCAAATTCCTATCCTCAACCCAAATACATTCAGTGGCTAAGAAACTGAGCCATAGGGACCGATTGCACACACCGCACCAGCAAATTCCCATGACAAGCACACACAAGCCACTCCCTCTGTAAACCTTCCTGTGACGTTTACACTTCCTCTTTAGAGGCCACCATTAGGACCAACACCAAACCATATTTAGGAGTCTAATGTTGGGCTCCCTCATCTTCCCTTGCTTTATCCTTTCACCACTTCCAATCTCCAATCCACAATTAATTTCACACGAATTGCCAACGTGAAGCCAGTAACTCTGAACCCATAACCCAGTAACCCCTCATCCCTAACCCCTGAAATCCTTAACTGTTAAATACCCTAACCCATAAGCCCCTAATCCCTAATCCCTTAACCACAAACTCATTATTCACCTAACCCCTAACTGCACCTCAATCCCCTAACCCATAGGCCCGCAATCCCTAAACCCTTAACCACTAACTCATTATTCCACTAACCCCTAAATGCACCTAAATCTCCTAACCCCTGACCCCCCAATCCTTAACCTCTTAACCACTAATTAATTATTTCCCTAACACCTAACCCTAAGCCCTTATTCCCCTAAGCCCTAATACCCTAACCCCTAATCCCTTAATCACTAACTCATTATTCCCCTAACCCTTATAACAGTCCTTAAAAATCGTTAGGATTATCCATTCCAAACGAGAAAAAGTCTAGTTGGGACCTACGATTAGGTTAATTCCCCCTTGTTGGCAAGATCAAAATGGTTAATCTTCGATATAAAAATGTAGATCAAATATTTCATTAAAAAGAGGGAACCATACCATATTTGCCAAGCTATGCCTATTGGTCGCTTGGCCTCTTCTTGCTCTCACATGAATGTAGTCTTGCTCGACTAGTACAGAAGAAGGTTTCACATTATCAACTATTTTTTTGGGATAACTTTCAATTCTTTCATCATTGTTACATTCTTCAAGCTTACCCTTTAAATCATCCTAGTATTTTGTACTCTCTCCAACTTTGTAGTGCTTTCCATTCCTCTCAGTCTCATCTATTTCCTTGGTCTATTAAGGGACAAGGTCAACAACATTAGGATGTTTTTGCAACAAATAAGGGTATTTCCAGGACACAATCAGGTGGAGCAAGAGTATAATCGCCAACTTTCTCATGAATGTGAGACACTCAAACTTAAGCTTTTCTGTAGCAGTCATGAGGTGTAGTGTAGTTATTGAGACTTCATCAGATGTCTATTCTTTGGAATTAAATTGTGTGACAACACTGTGGCTGAGTTTGAAACTGGAGATTGAAGATACATTTAGTTTAATTGCAATAGAAATTTTCATCAATAAATGTAAAGAAATGGCTAACAAATACTAGAAATTAATAAATAGAAAATACATGGAAACAAGCAAGAGTGCCTACAAAATTGTGACATTGAGACATAAAGAATAAAGAACTATTGTGCACAAACAAAGACCAATGAAATTATCATCTTAACCCCTAATCCCTTGAACACTAATTCCCAAACCCTAACCCATTTAACCCCTAAACCCTATAACTCTAAACCCTTAACCCCTAACCCATTTAACCCCCTCAACCCCTGAACCCCTAACCCATTTAACCCCCTAAACACTAAACCTATAAACCTTAAACCCCTCAGCCCTTAAACCCTAATTCCTGACCCCTAACCCATTTAACCCCCAAAACCCCTAAAACCCTAACCCATTTAACCCCCTAAACCTAACTCCATTAACCCCTAACCCCTAACCCGTAAAATACTTAACTGCTAAATCCCCTAACGCCCTAAACCTTTAAACCACTAACCCATTTAACCCCCAAACCCTAAACCTCTAAACCCTTAACCCATAATCCCTAAACCCTTAACCCCTAACACATTAAACCCCCTTATGCAGCAAGAAGATGCCAAGCCAAACCGCTTTACATTACTCACAATAATGTTATTCATTGACAAAATTTATTCGACAAAGCAAAAAAATTTCCATGCCGTAGGGTAGGGATTAACTCAAAATCGATGGCCTTTTAGGTGCTAATATGTTTTGTTTGATCATACCGCGCTTGCCATGTGTTGATTTAGAGAGAAAACACTGCAAGTAATGAGATGGTCCCCAAAACAGAGAAGAACCGATGAATGTGACTCCGTTTTGGCATGAGAATGAAGAAAACCCTTTAAAATACGCAATAAGAAAACGTGTGGAATTGAAATGTTAATTAAGGATAACATAAAAATGCATTTGTAGAGAATTTGATGAAATATGTAGAAAAAAATAATGTTACAGTGATGAGACATCTGTGTTAGTCTTTTGGGATTGAATAAGTTTAAGAAGCTCGAAACAACTCTTGGAGTCATGTTCAATGAGTGACCATAAACTTAGGGGCATCAGAGTGGCTAATAATCATAGTTTATGGTGGATGATATTCACCATACATAACATTTGTTGTTTAGGTCATTTGTTTGGTGGTGAATGTTGGTGAATGACTATATTATATTATGGTACCATATATTTATTTTTTAAAGGAAAAATCTATTGAACATGAAATAAGTTGCCTCTCATGTAAATGTTTAATGTCGCGATGTTGTGAATGGTTTGCAGATTATTTGTATCATATATTTTTAATCACTTCTTTCAATTTTATTTTAAGAAATAAAGGAAGAGGTGCAGGGCCTTACCATAAGAAGGACTTGCACTAACTCGTCTCCTCATATCATTCAAACATTCGCCCATAAATCAAACACATGTCCTAATTTCTCTTGTATGGAAACCCCTGGATGAATATGATAATGAACTCTTCCCAACCACTAGTTCTAACCCAACTATTGAATGTCTTTGGTTGGCATGTGTAAATGCCTTTAATGGATCCATAGATATGTATGAAATCCAATTTTTCATTGAAATGATACAAACACTCAAATTAACACGAGGAATAGAAATTTCAACCTTATAACTCTCTCATCCAATGTTAAATACTTCACTAATTATTCAAGGGGTAATCTACTTAACTGTATATTAAATATTAAAAGCACTCATATTAATACAAGAAAATAATAATAGTATTTAATATAAAGTTATAATATAGGTAGATGCTAAATTGGCATGTGAGACCCCCTTGTTCATTGGACAATATATGCCCTTCATGCAATGATGATGGAGGTATACATACCTTAATTTCCCTTGGATACAAAATTATGACATTTAAAGGGGAAACACTTTAACAAAATTCTAACAAGTAAATACCAACTTAATTTGTATACATATCAAAGTTAGTCTAAGAGTTGAATGACATTCTTAATTTTGCACGAAATGAATGGAACTCGTGAACGGTTAATAACAATAGGAATGTATGGACGACTCTGATTATCATAGGTATGTTAGTTTGGTTTTCGCAATCCACAAATTTCACACATTGTTACTATTGTGAAAGGTATGTTAGGTTGGTTTACTTGTTCAACATCATGCACATTTGGTTGTGTTCATTAAAGGAATTTTAGTTCATTAAAGAGTTTGTCAAGTTGGTCAACTTAGTGAGTTGTGTGTCATGTCAATCATCTTAATGAACAACATGTCATTTCAATTAATTTATTTATTTACATGCAAATTCCATTGTCATTGTTAGTGATGTGTTAGGTTGTTATTAACATCTTTTTTTTATTAACACTATCTTGGAGATTAACCCTATCAACATGCATGTTTAACTGCAATTGCGAGAGGAATGTTAGGCTAGTCAACCCCATCAACAACATTTATGTTCAATTACGAATTTTGAGGCATACCACATTGGTCACCTGATTACCAACATGTACCTTTTGGTTATCACTAGTAGTAGCGTGTTAGGTTGGTCAACTTGAACAACTACATGTATGGTTGGTTACAAGTAGTAAAGCCTCATTTGAATGGTCAATGAAATAAATAGTGTGCAAATATTGTTACCAATATTGAATACATGTTTTGTTGGTTAAATTAGTTAACATCACATAAATTCAATATGATTGTTCGAGGCATCCAAGGACACTCAACCTATTTAAAGTAGTGCATAACATTGATGAGGGCTTTCTTATTGCTTGGTGGGTGAAAATAGTGTGTTATTATTCCCTCACAAGTGTTCAATATTGCCATGTGACATGTTCAACCCTCATGGGCTGAATTTCCTTCTTAAGGGGTTTGTTTACTTAAGATAGGGTTAGGTCCAAGTCTAGAGTGACTCTCGTAGAATAGAGACCACTTAGTTGTGATTGTTGAGTTAAAGTGGTGCTTTCATAGCTTTTGAGATGCTTCTACCACATTGCAATGTCTAAAATCAATTAATTTCCACTTTCTTGTGTTCATGAAAAAATTTTGAATCCAAAAAACAAATGTATGTGAAAGCAAGTTAAATAGCCCAATGCTTGTTGACCCACACCACCAACGTTACTCAATTGATCTCCTTTCTTGTATTTGTTGGGGTTCAGCCTCATCCCACCTAACATAAGTCATTTAGTCCACCATTACGTACACATGCATACTTTTAAAAAACATGGCAAACTTAACCATTGTCATACCTAACAAAAGAATTTAAAAAACATTGTTACATTTACACCACAACATATGCATATGTGAAATTTGTATCAATATTTCCTAAATCGCTATGTAGTTCTCTTAATTACAATATTCTACCACCTTGAAACCCCTTAAACCCCATGAAAATATTTGTATTGATTTCATGACCCTCTCCATTTTTCAATTTCCTTAAATTAATCTTATAACACCCTCCATTAAAATCATTACCTACACTTACATATATTCATTAACTCTATAACTCAAAAAAGATTAAAACTACAACAATAATATAATTATAATACTATATAAATGAGATATCTTCACATCTAAAACTAATAATATATTAAGGTCGATATATTTCATTGCTTCCTTGATAACCTTTTCCATAGACCAACAAGGACTGAAGAGGCTCTAGTGACCCTCATTGCGAGGAAATGCATAAAAATGTGGGAACTTCCAAACCTTGGGGAATCCTTCCCACTTTCAAATTTCGGAAGGTAGAAACAAATGCATTAGGAGGGAAAATTTCCCAATCCACTGCTAGATCACTAAAAAAATGAAAATAAATTAATAAAAAATGGCGGTGAAATTTTTTTATTTTTTACTAAATCCAAGAAGGTAAAAACAAATGTATTTGGAGGGAAAATTTCCCAATCCACGGATAGCTGAAAAATGAAAATAAATTAATAAAAAATAAAGGTGATTTTTTAAAATTATTTTTACTAAAATCCAAGAAAATAAAAACAAATGCATTTGGTGGGAAAATTTAAAATGAAAATAAATTAATAAAGGAGGGAAAATTTAAAATTAAAATAAATTAATAAAAAATAGCAGTGAATTTTTTTTACCGAAATCCACTAGAATCACTGGAACGATAGAAAAAGCTGGTCCAAGGGTTTCAAATTTGGGCTGACTGGTTAATGGGGTGGTATGACCCTAGTAATCGATAAGGGATGCCATTTACGCAATGAATGGAAAAAAGCTTGACGGGGGGAGCATCAATGTTAACCCAGCCCAGTCCAGAGGAAACGGGGGCAGTAGTTGAGGTTGTGGCTCACGTGGCTATCGTGGGGGCTGCGGTGATGGGGTTACAGTGAAAACGAAGCTCATGGAAACCATGGTTATGGCGGTGGTGGTGGCTACAGCGATGGTGGCAGTGGCGGATCTCGCTATGGTGGTGGTGGTTCTAACTGTGGCAGCTGAAGGAGATAGGAAATATGATGCTGCCCTAGGTTTTTATTTTGTCCCCAAGTTGTCTTATGTTTTTTTTCTGGTAGAGCCCTATGCTGGTAACTATCCCCAGGCTTGGTGTTTAAATGTTCTGTAAACTCTCTCTGGTTTTTTATCTAGATCTCTGTGGATCTTTGTGGCTCTCGTTGAGCTGTATCGAAGTGGAGATATACAAACATATGGTTCTAATAATAAGAAACAGACCAAGAAGAACTGGAAGCTATAACTTAGCCCACGACAGACAACAACGATGAAGACAATCAGTAGACGAATGTGTCCAGCCTAGAAGAAGATCAAGATGCTTCTGGAAGCGACGAGGCCGAAACCAATGACGAGGTCATTTTGTCAAACTCCATTTCTTGATGAAATCAACATCTTGCTTATTCTGTCTCACATTGTCCTGCCACTTGATCTAGGTGCATTTAAGTTTTAATCTTCATCTTTTTGTGATTATATCTGGACTTAGTTAATTTATAGCATTCCCATGTATTTCGAATTTTTTGTTAGTTTTCTTAAGGAGCATGAAAAATCCATGATTTAGTAAATGGTGAAATAATGGATTTAGAAATTTTTCTAAACATACAAAATACTCTGGCCATCCATCAAAAACGAATATACTGGAGTTAGTTAATTTATAGCATTCCCAAGTTCATTGGGTTTTAAATGATACATTTTATTTTGAATTTTTTTTTGGTTTTCTTAAGGAGCATGAAAAATCCATGATTTAGTAAATGGTGAAATAATGGATTTAGAAATTTGTCTAAACATACAAAATACTCTATCCATCCATCAAAAATGAATATACTAGAGTTAGTTAATTTATAGCATTCCCAAGTTCATTGGGTTTTAAATGATACATTTTATTTTTAATTTTTTGTTATTTTTCTTAAGGAGCATGAAAAATCCATGATTTACTGAATGGGAAACAAGAGAAATAATGGATTCATAAATTTTTCTAAACATACAAAATAATTTGGCCGTTGATCAGAAAATAATATACTAGTAGTGGTTCCTAAAGCAGTTATCCCTAAAAATGCAAAGATACACTTAACGTAATTCATCTAGTTAAAATTTGAGAAGATTTATCTTTCATTATTGTGCTTCAATATGTTGCAAGATAGAGTATTAAGATCAATCTCAAACAAATTTTCCACTATCTTAGTATATGCGGTCTCATGGCACTTCTAGTCTGCAGCAATAGTTCCACATATTCGAGCTAATTTCAAATCACCATATCCTTTAGCAAATCTTGCAGTGTTGCCATGTGATACGAATGCTGCTCTCTCCTGGAAATAAGTGTATAGGAAGCCCAGATAGGGGCTATTTTCTGTGCATGGATCCTAAATAAGCCAAAACATGAAGTCAGATAATATTCATCAAGAATATCCTACAGAAAGCTCCCAACATGAAATATAGAAAATCCAGTAAAATAACATTACAAAATGCAATCCCACAGCCTGTTGACACCAATAGTAAATGTAATACAATACTTCGACCATATGTTTGTAAAGTTTAAATGCTTGTGTCATCGCTTACCATTCCAAAACCAATCAAATACTGTATGGTTTTCTCAACCTGTATCATGTCCACTCGGCCACACAAGTAAAGAACTTATAAAGAAGATCACCATGTCTATTTTCCTAAGTCGTCCACATTGTCCAGGATGTGGGACTGGCACCAGTTTCATCTCTTACACCGTTAAAAAATACACACAGATAAGGTCAAGAAAGAAATTTCTTTTTGTCAAAAACAGAGAAATGGAAAAAACCAGAATAAAAGAAGACAAAAGAGGAATTATTGCATCATGTCAAATCACAAAATCAAGATACAAGGGCAGTGAAAAGGAAGAGACTCGATAGGAATGGAGTTTAGCAGTAGTTTGTATGGAGACTGGACACCTTATGTACTTTTCTTCATCAAAAAGAGGTTCTGATAAGACCATCCCATTTTCAGACTTTAAAGAAAGAGTATCATTCATATTTTCTCTAGACATACTTTCATATGGGAAGAGATGATGTTGGCAAGACCATGGGCTTTTCAGAAATACAAAACCAGCAATGCAACCTGCTTGATGATATTGTCAGTCAACAACGTTTCAAACGAGTTAGTTTACAATATTGTAATAGATTAAAGACAATTTATCACAACAAAATTTACTTCGTTGTTTTACTCCTTCACGTTGATATGTGGACCATTGCCAGCAAGAGACAACGAGAATCCCAAACTGCCTCCCTGCAGGGTAAAGAATCCTTTAGGATAAAATCTAGTCAAAAACATATTATTAAAATACCTTGGCACAATGTTATGTTAAAGCAACTTGAATGTAATAGAAATTACTGTATTTACCTCAGCACAACAATCGGTGCATAGTGAATGCAAGGATAAAATAAGAAAAGAAAAATTGGACAACACAGTATTGAAAATAAGGAGCTGAAATAGTATTATAGTGAAAATTGCAAAGGAAAATTTGCTAGCACATTGTTCACCTATGGCTGTGAGGTATTCATAAAACTCTCTGATCGTGTTTTTCTTGACATATGCTAAAATTACATAAGAAATGAACTAAAAGAGTTTTTTTTTTTTTAATTTCTACTTTTCGTTTAAATATCTACCTTATTACCAGGTTCTTCACCAATTTTTCCAGAGTAAAACCACAAGAGGATAGCAAGGGATCCTTCCAACTTTTATGGATGTGGAATCAACCCAGGAACTCGGATAGATCCACATGTCTAACAACATCCCTTGGGCTACCCGGTTGAGCTAATCCCATGGGCTACCTTATAGCTAGTTTACCGAAATAGTGAATCTCTTTACTGTGCTAGAAAACTGACAATAGAGTAGAAGATAAAGTTTAAAGACTGACAAACAAACAAGATATGCTTAAGACGAGAAAATCTGGCCTGAGTTAGAGAAAAAAGGAAAATTTGATCTTCCTTTACTAAGGAGAAAATGACGAATGCTAAAACCAAAACAGGTAACTTTTTAGTTTTATCTTTCTACCTTCTAGGGTTTTTATGCATGATTTTACATAAATCTCTCTACTGTGCTGGAAAAATGAAAAACAGATCTTAAAGAGCTGATAAGAACTAGCAAATTGCTGATTTATTTTGTTGAAATAACAACATCTACAAAGAGGCTTTTGAAGACCATACATGCAGAAGACGATGAGAAAATTTTCCATTGTTCGATATTGAAAACGAAAATTCTCTAACAATATTTTGTGGCAAGGAAGATTGTTAGAGAATTGTCGACCAAGAAAGCTGCAAATATGGATTTAACTAAGCCGGCCAGTCTTGCTCACTCACAAGAAACCTAGTGCTACAGAAGATAATGGGAAAAATAAAGCACAACTCTTGCCAAACAAGCTTGAATCTCAAACCATGCACTGCTTGAAAGTATAATATTCGAGTCTTAACAAGCCTGAATCTCAAACCAGGCACTGTTTGAAAGTATAATATTGTTCCTGAGACTCGAAATATCAATCATCTTGTGTATGCATGTGTTGTAACAAAAAAAATTGTTCTCAATCTCTGTTTGAAGACTTTGTATTCTGCATTTTTGTCCTTATTTTGTTGTTCTTGTGACTGGCTGTAGAATACTCTACCAGCTGAGCGAAAATCCTCTAAAATACTCTTTGAATTGGCTGAGTAATACATGTGTGCAATGAGTGGAGTTGAAAGGAGAGTAGACTCCAACAAAATCTGAGCTAATTTTTTTTTTTTAAACTCATCCTCTAAACTACTATGCGAATTGGCTGAGTAATACATGTGTGCAATGAGTGGAGTTGAAAGGGGAGCAGACTCCCACAAATTCTTAGCTAATTTCTTAGTTAACTCATCCATCAAACACGTCTCCAATACTGTTGTGTATGTCCTTTATAGATTGTCTGCATATCTCCACTCTGGTGCTATGTGTTAGCTGTAGTCTTTTGTGAGTAGATTGCGTGGAGGTTGAGCTGAATAGATGCAAGAGGGAGGCTAAGGGGAGTCCAATTGTCCAACTCTGAAACAAATTTTCCTTGAAAATTGCCAATTAAATCTTACTGGAGCATGTGTATAGGCTATTGTGTGGAGTATTCTCAGGCTGCTGCATGGAGTTTGGAACTAACAAAGCATATTTTGAATTTCCCTTTCTTGCAATGAATATGCATGGAACATAAAGGGGGGATTGAGGTTTGGCCTATAGCAATTTGTGGTATCTACAGAATTCAATGTGCTCCCTCCTTGTCTTGGCTTGATTGGCACTTGAACTTGTGGACCCTAGGTGGATGCTCCAATCACCCTTTGACACAGCCTTTGACTTCATCTTGATTTTCCATGTCATTTTCCTTGCCCCCTTTGATTTGGAAAGATAATAAACAAATCACCACTTATTAATTTTTTGAAATTTTCTTCACTTTTTTCCATTAATAAAGAAAGTGGGTTTTGAGGGGGTAATAATGATTTTTTTACCCTCAAAGTGTGCATGGGAAGAATGTTGGGATGGAGAGCATGAATTTTTAGTACTTATAAGCCCCCAACATCTTCGAGGCTCACTTAGTTACAATATTTAACAGACAGATCGCTCACCCCGAGTCTTCTTATTTCTGAATGAAGCTTCTTTATAAAAAAAATGATAATCTTCATCATCTTCATAATCGTTTAGTGATGGGTTACCCATCAATAGAAGCCTCATGGCCTTGGTCCTCAATTCTTACATACTCCTCATTCTCCTCCATAGTCGATGCATATTCATTAGGGAGTTGTCTTTAGTTGCAAAATATTCACATATTTCAAGGTAATTATAAATTATTTTGAAGCTAACAACTTTATCTCACCACCATGGCACAAAAGAAGATAATTGTGGAACCAATGAGATGATAGATAACTCCCAGTAATAAATTAATCTGATGCTTGAAAGCTCAATGATGTGAAATTAACAGGAGGAATGACTTGGCCATTGCTAGAACTGTGCACATTAGCTAATAAAGAAGTGGCTGGGTCTCTGTTGTCCAAGTGAAGGCTATACCCTCCATCACAATTTCTTTCCATGGAACGTTCTAGCTACATGCAAGTTTTATTGCGTCTTTCATTGCCGAAGTGCCAATGATGTCTATGTATGTCACGTTGTGAACTTGAACAACGAAACTATGACTGTTGCATAGTTTTAACTGATTTTGGCATCACAATGGAGGGGCATAGTAATATTGATCTATAATAATGGGATTTGAGATGTTAATCATGTTCACACGTTGGAACATTATTTGTTGGGCACCCAGAATCCCCTGCCATGTTTTTATGCATACTGATTAATTTTCTGTGAAATTGAGAGAAGATCCATTAACAACCACATCTCAAATGTATCTTTTGAATCCCTGTTGCCAAGACTTCCAATACTTATTCTGTGCGCAGGCCCACAAACTAGTTTGTTGATTTCAATGTCTGAGCTTTGTGTAACTACAGAAACACAATCATCTCCTATTGCAATTTCGAAATTTTGAATCACTACATGTCGAGAGGCTGAGACGTGAATTCCATTTGTATTTGGACTATCCCCGAGAGCAACAATTTCCAAGTTTGACTTGAACATGTGTTGACCAAGCTATTTCAAAATGGATTTTTGGACTGTCCTTGAACTTCAAATATCTCAAATGTACATTTGAGCTAGAATATACCATAAATGACGTGGGAAAATTGTGGAAAATATGGTTTTGGTCTCGTTTCAATCACCAACCCACCATTTATGGGCCATCCCATCAATAATTCCTTTGCTATCAATAGCTAATCCTTGGACCTTGGAGAACATAAATTATTCATTGCAATCATGGACAAATTTGGTAGAATATATTCTCCTTAGACTTGGCAACCAAGAAGAGGGAAGTCCATGTTATGTGATACATCCTCAGACTCTGGGAATTCATTGAGAGTTAATAGATATATTATTGACATTCCGTGTAATTTTTGGGAGATAGTAAGGCTAGATATTTGTCATGTTAATTAGTGGTCAAGAAATAGTCATTCTTCAATTGATGGCACAGTCTATTAGTGGTCGTAGCTTGTGGAATATAACTTTTCATACATGATTTTTTAATATGGTTGCAAGGATGATAATCATTACATCTTATTATGCAACACATTGTGTCTCAAAATGTTTGCACCGTGGAGAAGTTAAATTGGAATAGGGGCAATCTTGTTTCCTGCAACCACAAATATGACATTCTTTTATACCAAGGCTCTGACTATGCTAATTTTTTCTCTTTCAAGATTATTTTACTAGTAGTGTTCAATGTTCTAAAATATGTCGTTATCAAAATTTAACTTTTGAAGCCAATGGTATTTTTGTTTTAAAATTACATCTCTAGAAAATATTTTGTTTTTTCTGGACATTTAATGTAGTTATAATTTATAAGCTTCAAATTCCATGAGCACTGATTATAATTTAGTTCACTTATCATATGTTGGCAATTTAAAATCGCATCGTGATGCATGGCAATCATATAAATAGTCAAATTTTAATTTTATGATCCTATAATGAATTGTGGAACAAAATTTTGTATTTTCATATTGAACTATAGTGTTCAGTGTGTCCATTTCCATAATGCTATTTGCAATTGACAATAACTAAAGGGGTTGGTCAAATTTGAAGGTTTTTGCTACCTTCTATTGTTGGTCATAGAGTCTGTTTGATTTTCTGTTTTCAATTTTTTGTGCAAAATTTCAATTTATTTGCATGAAATTGTTGGGTTCATAAGTCCTTTTTTTATTAACCTTGTTAGTGCCCAAATCATGTTACCATAAGTGGAATGACAAGATATTTTTCCAAGAGATGGTCAAGAAACAGAAGGAGTATTTAAAAACATGTATAATATTTTTTCAAAAGTACCATAATACACAATAACATTGAGTACTATCATGGGAAAGGAATGTTTGGATGTAAGTTTGGTTGCATTGTAGTAGGAAGGCTTTAATTTAGAGTAGCCTTGAGCTGATTTTTTGATTGGATTGTTTAGACTATATAGAAAAATATATTTTTTTGTACTTTGTGTTTATATTATACATGAAAATTAAAAATTATAACTTTTAATAAAATCACAAATCTCACGTTCTTTTATACCATTTTTTGTTCTTTCAAGATTCTTTTCCTAGCATTGAATTTTGAGTAGTCTATGGATGGAGGAGAATCGAGATTAAAACTTGAAGGTTTGAGTGCTAGGTAGGGAAGCTGTTGGTATAGATTGTGAAGACTTGAAGAGTTTCCTTTGTATAATGCAAATTTTTCATGACTTTCTTGTAAATTGAAATCATGAAGACTCAACAAATTGTTAGTATTGTTACCATGTCTTTTGAGAGGACGGATTAGAGCATAGACCATTAAGTGGATTTAAGATTGAAAATGGGAGGTTGGATGATCAAAATGGTAGTTAGAGACACCATTTCCTATCAAAGTTAAAATCCCCAAATATTTGTACTATGTGGAGTGAGGATAGATCTAAACATGAATGATTATAACTATAGTTAGAACCAATTCTCACTCGATTGGAAACTGTGCTTGATCATATTTTCTAGAGTTGAAAATAACATATTCAACAATATCATAGGATCATATCAACGTACATCAAAATTTCCAAGGAGCATAGCATGAAGTTGGGAAATAAGATGGACAAAGTTCAATTTGTCCATTATTAAGAGTCAAATCCAAATTCATGTTTCCAAATATGGTAATACAAAACAAATATAATAGCTTAGGAATAAGTGGCAAAGAAAGCCCTCATGCTTTTGTGCAGTGCTGCTCCAATTGCATGAACTTATTTTTTTTGATATACTGGATATTAGGCCTCTTAAGCTTGCTAAGTAGTCCTTTTGAGGTTGCATCTAGGTTTCCCATGTTAATGATAATAAGGTAGATGTCTAGTATGTGAAACTAGTCAAGATTTTGGTTTGTCTCATCAATCATAGTTGATTTTTTCTAGAAGTGATTGGGTCAAGCATATGTGAAAAACCAAACTTAATATTTTCAAGATTTGTTTTTAATTTTCTCTCTAAGTATTAACAATATATACAAACATTGATAGATTCCAAAATAATATTGGAAAATGAGATGAAACCAAACTACCATTTTGGTGATAGACATAGTGGTTGGGTTGAAGTGTGGGAACTATTGGATAAAAAAATGATTTTATCTTCCCTAGAGGACCCTCTTCAAATTATCCAAATAAGAAAATTGAATAACAAAGAAACCTTTGGAGTATAGATACACTTTATAGTAATTTTTTTTCCAATTTTATTATTTCCACTTGTACAATTCTAATATAGGTGTTGTGAATCAGACTTCAGTGCATGTGATTCACAAAAAGGGTTTGTAACCTCTTTCTCAGAGAACTCTACCATTGTGACCTTTATAGCTTGGGCTCATAAGGAAACATGCACATTTAAAGTGCATGTTAATAGAGGGCATTTATTTGCTACATGTTTTGTGGTTTTTTATTGACCCATTAATTAATGACACCTATTATTAATAACTCTTTGGTAATTTTAAATATTATAAACTTGATTACAAATTATAGTCGTTGAAGTGGAGGGGTTTATTTGAGACTGTATCCTTGAAAGAAATAGTCTCTGAGGATAAAAACAGACATTTTCCCATCACTCCTTTTTCTAGGCACAACACCAAAATTAGAATAGTGTCTTTGCATATCTTAGACAATAGATAGTGGCCATCAAGTTGGTTTCCTGCAAACAAAGTTATTATTGCTCTACTTTTTGCTTTTTATTTACTATAAAATCAAGAAAGTTCACCCAAAATATTAAGGTTTTCCCTACGATAGACTTGACAATAATTTGAAAGCTTGTTTTGATTTCAAAGCCCTCTCAAATTAAGGTCCCCTAAAATTTCCATTGTTACCAATTTTTTTGTTAAATACCTTTTGTTCAAATATTTTTTTGAACACTTGCCATGCAACCTTAGGTCCAAAGGAAATGTTTTGTTTTTGGCCTAAGTGATCTTGATTGAAACGTGTTAACTACTGATCTATCTATGAGTACATCCAAGAATATTACTTTACCATACCCCTAAGAACACATCTAAGCCATTATTTTTTGTGCTTCGACTATCATCTTAGTCCCTAAAGAGCAGTTTGGGTTCTTCCATTGCTAATAGAAAAAATCATAGAGCTCTATCCATATGAGCCATGTTAACATATTTTCAAGTTTCTTTGTGTATGTCAGTTCCTTTGAGCAAACTCAAACAAACAATAACCTAGGTTCCTCTGTTTGCACTACCTTTAATCTCTAACACTTTGTGACTACCACTTCAAGGTATTCCTTCATTGTGTGAGGCAAGGGATGTGTTGACTAGTTAGTGAATAGTAAACACCCCAATATTTGTGGTGTTCTCGACTTTAATAGCTTTAGTAGAAGGCTTAGAAACTGACCTTTGCCTAGAGGAATAACCATAAAGCTCTAGGAAAGTTTTGCAGTCACTCCTAAAGTTCCTTCTATGGCTCAGGCTAATAAGGAAACATGCTCATTTAAATTCCATGATGATAGAGTTCATTTCTTTGGAATAAGTTCTATGGTTTTATCTTCACCCCTTAATTGATGACATTTATGATTAATAGCAGTTTAGTAAAGTTTAATATATTGTAAACTTGATTAAATTATAGTATTGGAGTGTTAATACTCTAACATTATGCACTTGGATAACTAATTATATTAAAAGGTACCCCTTCAATGGTATTTTAGGGATGTATTTGAGAAAGTGGCATTCATGGGACACCTACGCTAGTGGACAAGATATGTCCTTGACCCACATGTGTTTTTATGTGTATGTGTGTGTTAAAGGGGCTTCCAATATGAGGATGAGTTGCATTACCCTTGAGATGCATTATCTAGTCACTTATAAATATGAAAATTTAGATTGGGTTACTTGTTACATGGATGCATTTAGTTTTATCTGTAACTAATTTTATTTTCCCCAATTTTTCACAACTTCACTGTGCTTTTAACAATTTTCATTATAGAATAAGACAAATTTGTATGGTTAAACTGTATTGCACCCACACATTTTTCATTTCCTCTGAAGGACCCAAATTTCTTGGATAATGATACATATGATTGAATTGGAAATTTAAATGGAAAACAAAAGCTGGCATCATTTGGACATAGCTAACATAAGTTGCTCTGAGACATGTTCGGATTTTCTAGAGAAAAAGAAGCAAGTGCTAAAAATGTTATGTGTTATGTTATTTGTTATAACTTATTTTCATTTCAAAAATTTGTACAAACTTTGTTAGCTGATAGGTACCCCAATAAGAAATTGAGCACAACAACATCAACACTTACAAATTCAACATGTACGATTAGAAAAGTTCACATGATTCCTTCCTATTATCACTTTGTACTTCTTTTGATGCATGTGAAATAACCGTTTAGGTTGACCCTAAGTTCCACCAATAGAACTACTGAACTTACACCGTATGCAAATATTTGAATTCTATTGATGGAAAAATAATTGCCTCTTTTATTATTCAAAGCATCCATTGTATCTATATACTATTCATAAACATAACAATTTTAAAAATATGAGTGAAAAAAACATCTTGCAAAAAGAAATAATTAGATCATACTAGCAAGCCAAGAACCTTTAGAATATTAATGACACCATTGCACAAAGATGCAGATAATGGGCATTTAACACGTGCCTCAATCTTGATAGAATATAAATTTTTGAATGATTGGTTTCATGTAAATTTACTCCACAACATGCCATATTGTGATATGTGTGCTCATATTTTCTCAAGCTCCACACTGAAGAAGGTTTGATAACTAAGGAAAAATATTTATGATGTTACTTGTTTACAAATTTGAGAAAGCCTCAAGGTTTACAATCAAAATCTAGAAATTTTTTTTCCTAGCGGAAATGTGAGACATTCTTGGATTTTTATAATGCTTCAATGCTTGTTTAGGATCTAGGTAAGTGTGAATGAATAAAAGCTTTCAATAATTGTTCTATATTGGATTCCCATTCTCTCTAAGTTATCAAAGGAAAGTTAAAATGTGATTAGACTAAGGGACAACATATTTCATTGCCAAACTTTAACCTTATAGGGAAGTACACTACACATGTTTGATACTTCCACACATTTTGAGGGCATGCCAATAGAAATGTTATTGTTGTTGGATACACTGGCGTTGGTTAGTTTTAGAAAAGTTTTTATTATCAAATATGTTGTTTTCATGAACTAATATTTCCAACCAAGAGGATAAAGACTCGGCATGTCTACGACATAGTGTTGTTATGTCTTGCCTATATTTGTGATTTACTAGTATTCCACCACTAATAACTTCATTACGTAGTTGTCTATTTAGTAGTATATTACAACAATGACTTGCTAAGGGAAAACGATTCTAGTTTCTTGAACATCGTAAACTGGAAGGAAATCTAGCTTTGAATTAGAAAATGGAATATATTCTGAAAAATATGTTTTTTGATCAAATATAGGCTCGTTCCCTGATCATTAAAAAAAACAGTCACGATAATAAAAAATGATTTTGGACACAATGAATTACAAAACTCTCCAGCTCAAAAAAAAGTTAACATATTTTGTTTTGTCTGCATCAGAGAAAAATGAATCAGTAACCTTAAGTTTTCTTTGAATATTTATAGAATCATTTTAGAGAGTCTAAATGGAAATTGTGTGTGCTAATATTTCTCAATTAATTACAGGGAAAATAAGGGGCATACATAATTTGTTGGCTTATGGGAATTGGATTCCTTTTCCATTGGAATAGTATGTTGATAATTGAAGATTACTATATTGAAGCTATATTCCCAGTCAGTATCACAATTTACAAAGTCTTGTCTTAGTATTTTTTAGTTTCTTGTTGTAATCTTGTGTCAGCAATACTTTGCTCCACCCATTAGATTTTTACTAACTAGTTTTATTGTTGAAGTGTCACTGCTTCTTATAGATAACTAGAGGAAACGATACAACTACAAAAGTGGAACATGAGACATTATCAGTAGAAATTGCTAGCTTTGCTTTGTTTATTTGTGACATTTTATTTGCTTTGTTTATATAGGTCATCTGGACACATAGTGGCCACTATTTCCCAACTAAAGAAAACTTGTTTGAGTTTCTTGCTTTTATGGGGAAAAATGACATTAACAGTATTGCTGATGTTGAGGTATATATCGTATCAATCCTTTATAGTCTACTTTATTTTATATTCCAGTGTTCATCAAATTTCATGTCTTATACTCTTCATTGTCATTTTTTTGTTTTCGTTTTGTAGAAAATGGACTCAGTATTGATGGTAAGAAGCAAGGAAAGAAGAAAGAGGGGAACAATAACACTAGAGTGACAAAGAGAGAGAAGTGTACTGGTCTAGTGGTACCCATAGAGCCAATATCCTGCATACGACCCACACATAAAGACTGATGGTCATGTTTTCAGAGTTGTTGAATTTGCTTGCAATTCCTTGGCAAGATAATGATTTTGAAGTGATGACCAATATTTTATCTGTAAAATGTACCCTAACCAATATTAAGTTGGAAAATCATATTTTAATACTTGACATTTTATATAATATAATTTATGTGGTTGGAATTATTTATAGTTGCACTTGATATTGTAATTAACATATGTAATTTTGCGTTTTCATATTAGGTGAACATGTAAATTGTATGACAATTTTTTTTAAAATTTAGTTGCAAAATCATACTAATTAATTTATGTTGATTAATAATGAACACATAAAATCAATCTAAAACTATTAAAATAGTAGTTTATATTTATTAATGATGAACACAAATCAAATTAATATACTACTAAATTAGTCATTTATAATGATTTTTAATGAAAGTAAATGAAATGAATATAAACTGCTAAATTAGTCATTTATATAATGAATAAATGACTACTGCAAATGATAAATTTGTGACCACAAATGACGACTCAATTTTGTGTATATACGACTACTAGTAGCTAATTTACAGTATCTTATAACATAACTAAAATTTAGTCATATTTTTTCGGTCATTAATTGGTTTCAAATGATGACTAAAATTTGCATATATATGACTATTAGTAGTTAATTTACAGTATCTTATAACACGACCAACATTTTGGTCATATTTATTTGTTCATTAATTTGTTTTCTGAGGTGATCATATAGTAATATATTTTGTTGTATATTTGGTCATTAATTGTGACAATTAATGACCAAATCAATGACCAAATTAATTACCAAATATACAACTAGACAACAAAATTGAGATAACCAATTAATGACTAAGCTAAAAATGACCAAAAGTTGGTCGTGTTATAAGATACTATAAATTAGCTACTATTGGTCACCGACCGAAGAATAGTCATTTATATGAAAATTTTAGTCGTTTTTTTAGTAACTAATTAGCCATTTTGTACTAGTGTACTCATTCAAGAACCCACTAAGAGTTCCCATCTCCGGCACTCCTCCTTCTTCTCTTTCTCTTATGGAAAAATTGGCCATGTGACTGCACTTTACATCATAGGGTGTGGCTACATGCTCACACTCCCTACAAGAAAATCTAGAGTTTGGCTCAGTCTCAAACCCTCTTGGAGATCCTGTACATATCTCCCTCCTTATCTTCTCAAATTCTTCATGAATTCTTTGTACAGATCTTGGAACAAGCTTTCTAATATTTTCTTACTTTTTCTCTCCACATAGTGGAGTCTTCATCTTCTCTCTCCTTGATAGCATAATGGCTGAGATCGATAGACTGAACCAAGATTATGCTTCGATACCACTGTAATATCCCAAATTAGGAAGTTTCAACAAAATGAGAATATCTTAAGATATTTTAAAGTTGGAGATCCAACGATATGAAAACAGAATAATGGAGTAGCAGTGACACTCAACTCATAGAAATGTGAGAAAGATAAATAGCCATCTTATTAAGAAATATCAACAACAAATGAATACAATATCTTGAGGAAAATGTTTCTAAAGATAAGAAATGCTTAACCTCAAGAGACAAGTACATAAATCATGATAAAACACTGCTACACATGTGTGCCGAAGCTATGACTTCACAGTTTTATAAGAGAAACTGCATGCTACATATGTAAAATACATGGATATACAAATATATGGCCCAATACAACATTGGGAGTCAAGTTCTCAGCTCCTAAACGCTACCTCATGTCAATCCTTGAAGGATTGGCTACAATATACAAAATATGCAAAATGCCAGAGTTGCTGGATTGAAGCTCCAACTCAGAAATAGAACTGGATGGAGATGGCTGTCGATGATGCCCAAACTAAAAATTCCTCCTCCAATGGATCTTTCAAGTGAGAGGTTGATTCCCTCACTAAATATCTCACCCTCCAACAATCTACAAGAGCCCAACTGCAAATGCTTCACTAAAAATAACGTAGTCACTACATGGAACTGCATTGTAGGGGCAAGAGAATGGGTTGGCCCAATGCCAAGATCTGTAGTCAGCTCCAAATGCCTCCAAAATGATCTATCAAAGGAAAGAGAGGCTCCTCCTCTGAAAAATAGTTGATTGAAGTGGTGTAGTGAACCCTCACTGCAACACCCTGCAACACAACATTATTCTACTGCAGAAATAACGTTGTGTTGGAGGAGGATGCTTGGCCTCAAGCCTTGATGTGAGGAAAATCAATGCAATCCATCAAGAGGCCTCTCAAGAAGGATAACGAATCCTAAACAGGAATTCCCCTGGCAACTCTTGCTAAACAACAAATAATGCACAATGCCTACATAGACAATGCAATCAATAATCCATAGCATGAGAAACAGTGGCTGCCTTGCCCTGCTTTTAAACAAGTGAAGGCCCCCTCTCCATGGGTCCCACTTATTTCAGAGTTTCCTCCACCAAATGACCCTCTTCCCATTCATACTACACTATCTCTCTAAGTGTTCTCCACCTCTTATCCCAACGTTGTTGACTTGGTCAAACTTGACCTTGTCCATTTGAAAATAACCCTGTTCACACATGAGGGTGTGAAAACCAACTCCAATGATGATCCCCATTAACACTATGAGGGATTTTATTGATATTATCATTATGAATGGGCCTCCTTACCCATTTATTCTCCTCCTAGGTGAAATCAGCAAAAATTAATATTCCAAATTATTGTAGGAAAATTTTGGAATATTACAAAAATTGTGTAAACGCGGAAAAAACACATAGAAAATAAAAAGTGCACTCCATTTTGATGAAGACATGTGCTCAACATGAGAGCACTCCTTCAGCCTGAAGGAGTGCACTCCTTCATGATGAAAAAATGTGCACTCTATTAGAGAACTACTTTGTGTCAAACACATGTGCCCATATTGATGCATGCATGAGGCAACCCTGTTATATGTGGGTGCACTCTAATAAAATAGAATCCCACTTAAATTCCTTAACTAACCCTTTCATGCAATGAAAAGTGGCACACATTCATAAATCAATTTTTCATGTAGATTTCTTTAAATTAAACTCAATTAATCATTCTTCTTGCATAATAATTCCTTCTAATTTGGGCGCACAGGTGGGAATTAAGATTCTCTTCATCAACCACTACAGAAATTAAGTTTTGTATGTCAAATATTTCCATTTCATCTCATGATTTCAGTGCCATTCCTATTTTTCTTGTGATCGATCCTTTGTTTTTTTTATTTTTTTTATTGGTGTTTATGCACAATCGTCATATTGCATGTGTTAATATGTTGTCACATGTAGAAACTCTTCATATTATTCAAATCTTTCATATTACACCATGCATGTGACAACGACTATAAAGCCTTGTATATCTTTCTCTTTCTCATCCCTTTATAAAATCCTATTTTTTTAGCTTATTTCCAAGCCTCCAATAAGAAGAGTGAACTTCATGGTCTCGAAGGTCGATCACCATAAAAAAAATGCACCCTGTTCGACCCATTTTTCCTCTTGAGTGAACTTATTCCCCACGAGGAATTATGCCCTCCCTTGAGCACATGAATGCATCACGAGGACATGGAGCATCATCTCTTCAACACTTTAGCATATGATAGTATGTCATTCCTTTCCTTGAGTGCATGGGTGCATTATGATGGCTTGAAGCCTTGTTTATTTCTTCTTTCATCCCATCAAAGTGAAACAATGCATCATTCCTCTTTCGTTGAGCTCGTGAGTGAATATCACAGCGTTGAAGGCCCATTAAATTCCCCCTTCAACTCTTCAAAGTGCGCCAATTTTCCTTTGATGGTTTATTTCACATTATTGAGAACATGAGCACACTATGAGGCCCCGAATTACACTGCTCATCCTTTCATGGTTTGAAAGTGTGTCCTCCTAGTGTGCATGACCATTTTCTCATGTATGCAAGTGATTTTTTCATTTTCGTTCATAGATTTTCATTATCTATCATATGAAATGAATCTTTATACGTGATTTAGAATTATTACTTCATATTTCAACTATTTTAAAGTAATATTGTCACTATGAGTGTGTTCCCCAAACATGTGTTCGTGTTGCAAGTATTGTCACCTTGTCATAATGCGTTAGAGCCATGTCACCTCACAAAGTGTTATATGTCGACACAGTCCTATATTGACAAATACACATAGGTTAGATGGAGTCAAATATACAACACATTTCATGCAAGAAATTTTTGCCGAAGATGTGCATGCATACATAAACATTAAGAAGTTAAGGATGCACAAGATCACATGTATATTCCCTATGATGCCATGTGTGGAGGTGATAGAATGGATCATTACAAATATGGATTAATATCACCTTGTGCTTCGCAGTAAAAGTGGCAGACAACTCACCACCTATAATGGTGAATATATAAAATCATATTATAAAATGACCAAGCCCAATGAGTATGCAAATGAAAACTTCTATATGAGATCAACTACCCTCAACAAAAGTGATGTTAGAAAAAAATGGTGTCAAGAACCTAGAAAGTTTCGACATCCCCCATCACCAATATATCTGACAAATATTCCATGGGGTGTGTATCACTACTTTATAGCCATGTATTTTTGGTTTTATAGGCGTAAGAATGTTGAGATGTTCAAGGATAATTGGATCTATATGCTCAATATAGTGGTGACCCATGGTAGAGATTTCAATTGGGAAAATATCTTATCATATGAGTTGTAGCGTTAGGTGGGGCAGGATTGAGAATATTCTACATGTATGCATTTATCTTAGACAAAATCTATACGCAGTATGTGTTCCCAGGATTGAATTGCAACTAGACCCATGAGGAGAAGTTCTCGACTTACTTTCATTCAAGAGTGTTATCAGAGGTGAGATTAAGAGGCATGTATGAAAAATTGGATGAATGCTTCTTTGCAATTATCTTTCACATGATATTTGAGTTTTATCCTCGCATGAAATATCATATAAAGGATTCACAGTGAGATATCATGGATTGGTTTACAACCCTCGATGGTACATACATCAAGTGCTTTGATTTTCAGGTATCCCCTCAACTTGTGCCACGATATGTGAGCAACAATGTGGTCGTACAAGAAGCTGCAAATAAACTAGACAAGGGATTGTGGGGAACACTTCATGGAATGAATAAATCCCCTTGGCCTATCATTTCCATTGAGGATCGCATTGTATGAGTTAAAGAGTTATAAGGCGACAGAAATAGAGATAAAGGATCTATACCACATAGAATTCTCCACTAAATACTTACATGGATATGATCCTATGAGAATTGTCAGGAAACACTGTCAAATAATCAATAATAATACAGGGTACTCATCAATGTCCACAACAGAATATGAGAATATAAAGAACTGGTACAATACCAGAATGAGGACATATACAACCATGGATACTAGTTCTCCATATGATATTCCACCATCTCAAGACATGCAGGTGCAGGAAGAGGATGATATAACTCCTCAAGAAATTGAAGTGGCTCCAAAGAAAAGGAGTAGGTATTCCTCGACAAGCGAGGAAAACAAGAAATATAAATTATATCCTTTAATTTAACACAAGAGCTATGCAAGAAGAACATGAGAGGAAAGAAGAAAAAGAATTAGAGGAGAAGAGGAAGCAAGATGAGTGTCTCGAGAAGAAACAAGTAGAAGAACAATAAAATATAAGGATAGAAGAAGGGCAAAAAAGGGAGTCCCAAGAGGATGAAGTTGCACAAACGTTGGAAGAAGAGAAGAATACTCAGGAAATAGAAGAAGAAGCATTCAAGGAAGGATATATCATCAAGCCCATGAATGATGAACCAAGAACCCCAAAGGAACATCCCGTTATAGGTGGCATATTCCATTTGAGGAAATTTGAATCACACCTCCACCGACCGATAGAGTCACAAATGTATGCAGCGTAAAATTTGATCAACTGAGGAAGAGGATCTTGCAGTAAAGGTAAAGATATTTTCAGAAGTACCCTCAGAAGCTAGTCTCAGTAACCACAAAGGAGTTGATAACCTCCAACAATCAGACAAATCTGAGAGATATTATGGTAGAAAATGTTGCATTAGCTACAATGACACATGATAATTATCGATACTTATTGAATGAGAATACTAGGCTGAGAAGAGAACTTGTTGCGGTGAAGCAACAAAAAAAACATTGTGCGACGGAGAACCAATGGTTTTTATCACAAAAATCCAGCACCACCGACTAGGAGTCAACCATGCATGAAGAGTTGGGGCCAATGGATGACACCATAGTGTGATTGTATTATGAGACGACCCTACTTTAGTAGGTGGTCTCTCCTCCCGTTGGCATACATAGGAAGGCACATGAAGTGGTGAAACTCATGAAAGAAGAAAAAATAGAAATAGATCATCTTCCGGAGTGGACTTCCAAGTGTCCAGATGCCCCACAAAATTTTGAGAAGAAATACTAGATTAGCACAGAAATGGATAAAGTATAGTTGAGACTCCATCACCAGAACTACATTTGCATTATTGAATAGTCGATTAGTACCATTTTCCATATAAGAAACTATATAATGCATTTGAGTCTCTAACATAGGAGCATGGAATTCCTTCGATTGGTACACTTGAGATACTTAGAGGAAGGGATCGTTTTCCCAGATATCCAACAGTATATTGAGCAGATCAAGCACAAAAAAAAAATGGGAAGGATTGGAGGTGACAAAATAAATTATTCTAAAATATGTCATTGCATCGATCAAAGCTCACATGGAGCTTTCATGATTGTGGAATAATGTACAATTTAACTCCAAGAACATATTGTTAGAGGCATTGGAGGTCAAGATGCACTACATTGGTGACTTTCCATCTTGGGTGAAAGACATCTCCATAGTATTTAGATCTTCGAACACTTACATCAAAATTGAACTCCATGTAGAAGAAAATGGCTTATCCATTTGATGAGTGTGTTTCATTTGTTCTTATATCGTTGTTGTCTCACTTTTAGTTTTGTATTATGTAATAAATGGTATGTAATGAGGTCGAAGGGACACAAGAGGAATATGAATGGCCACATATTGGAATGTAAGGAGTCATGCTAGAATATGAATAGTCATAGAAGTCAAAGAGTCAAGAGGAAGCTCAAAGGTCATAGTGCTTGTTACAAATAGATCCTCATAATTCAAGCAAAGGGGCTTTTGGAAGCCTTAGAGTATATAGGTATAACCTTCACTTCTATTTTGATACGTAGGAGATAGATCATTCTTTGGAGAAGCAAGTTGTGGCTTCCCGTTCCACTATTGGATACAATGTTTCATTGATGTAATACTGTACTTGGGATATTGCACTTATAATCAAAAGATCAATGAACCAACATTATTTCATACATGTATCATAGATGTAGTTGGACTATTCTGGCTATGTTTATGGTATATTTTTCTTTATTCACATATTGAGACAATGAACTAATTCATTTCTTAGCTATATATATTCCTGAATTAATGTTGTTATGCTTTAACGATTTTTTTTATTATGTGGAATAATCTACAAGTACTCAACAAGCATTTCTCTTTATCCCTCGGTCCCCCTTCAAGATATTTCTTTTAGCTTTATTATCGGTGACTTGTTTCGCTCAGAAGATGTGGAAGTCTTCCTTGTAAACCTTACATTGGGTGCCTCAAAAATATCACATTCTTGCTTCCCAAAAGAGGCATTGCTTTCTCTTGTGTTTGAATGTAACCAATGAATATTGTGAAAAACCATTCCAACAATGATTTGACCATATAATTGAATGGGACTCCTACACCAAACAAAGTGAGATATAATTAGGATTTCACATCAGAAATATCCCCTTCAACCGTAAATTACAATTATAATAAAGCTATATATTAATAATTTTAATGTAGAAAAACTTATAATTCTATTCATGACTCATTAAATAAAGAGGAGGAAACACTGAATTTAACGATCATGGCACAACACAATTGATAGATTAAAACCTCTTAGAGAAGAGATCATTTCGTAAGATCCTTTGGTGGCCACTTCGCTAATAAAAAATAACTCATAATCAAAATAGCACGTTAAATATTTTTAAATTTATGTGGATTTCCTAATATAGATATATTAAAAAATTTAACTATGATGTAGCAAATTTTTTATTTTTTATTATAAAATTTGACAATGTTATTTTTACAATATATTGAATATTGAAAAATATAACATTGGTAAACTAAATCCACCAATATTTTAAAATTCACATTTAATTAAAGCGAATATAATATTCATTAATAGTTTTGTTGGTAATCGATGTTTTTTACCACGTTCAGAATCATTTAAAACTCAATTGATATTGATGAAAAAGTGGAATCCAATTCCTAACCTAACAATAAAGATAAGTTGAGGGCCTTCAACTTAATTATATTATAATTGATATCCTAATAAACTATCACTTCTATTATTACTAGTACGTTGTTTGGTTAGGTTAGATTTGACTAATCTTAAGGAAAATGAGTTTTTAGTTATTTATTACTCTTAATTATCTTTTTTTTAATCTCTCTCATAAATTTTGAAATTCTAATTTAATTTAAAGAGACTAAATAGGTATACAGACATTCACAGTTCTAAATTAAAAAAAAAAACATATTAAAACAAAAACTTCATATTCTACTTAATAAACCTGACCATCAAAAATCTATGTTCCGTGTGAAAGAAATTATTGCAAGTAGATATCATTAAATTTTCATACAAATGATCTCAATTTCAATAATATTCCCATTCAAGAAAGATTAATTAAATTCAAATTGAACTGCGAAAGACTTGTTCTTATTATTTAATACAAGTTTACAGAAAACCAAGTCACGCTGAAAGGAGCCTCCAATATTGGTGTGAGCGGGCGAACAATAAATGGTAGGAGAACTATATGCCGGCCCGTTTTGTCTCAATCATTTGATGTAATTATTATGGGCACTTATCACGGGCACTGAAGAGAGTGAAGTTGACACGAGGAATGCCACAGTCGTGCATATAGGATTATTGGATTCCGATAATGAATTAATGTTGTGTCTTTTTCTCTATTTTAAAAAGAAAAACTGGTCAATTTTATTACTCAAATTGATCATAAAATCGAATGGACATGTGGATTCTGTTGTAAAGATGAATTCAACCATTATATTTCCCATCCAATCATCTCTTTCTAAATTTATTATTAAACAATTTCAACCAATAAAAATAACTTAAATTAGCCAAAAATTATTTAAATATTGACTAGTTTCTAAATTTATTATTATACAAGTTCAACGAATCCGAATAACTTAAATTAAGTAACAATGATTTGAATATTGACTTGTTAAATCGCTAGATGTTGATCGTCACGTTCAAATAACTTAAAGGAACAAGAAATATTTTTAATATTGAGTCGTGATCCTCCCTAGCTCCTATAATTCATCACAAGATATAAAATAAACGGATCTATGTCAATGTTCATAATTAAAATAAAACAAAATCATTATGATGAGTCTGTTCACCATTAGGTTTGGGGGCACTATTCACATTCCGTAAAATTGATTGTTCCGTTAGATATGTTGGTCCAGAATATCACAATTCACTGATGTGTTATTGACGAGGGTGCATCCATGTGCATCATGTCCAAAAAAATTTGGCAAAAGTTAGGGTCTCTCTAACTAAAACCCTCAGTCATCATGCTTAGAGCATACGACAGTCGTCCATGAACCCCTGTTGGCCTCTACCAAAACGTCTCAGTCTACTTAGCCAGAAAGATGGTCCACATAGACATTGAAGTCTTGGATGCTCACTTGGACTACAATATACTCCTTGGGTGGAGTTATATGTATGCCATGTCATCCATAGCCTCTTCTGTCTTCTGCATCATGATGTTCCCCCACAAGGACCGCATCATTACTGTAGACCAATTGACACATAGCGAGTAGTGACCCCTAACACACACTGATGTAATGCTACCCTATGTAGGTACATCTTCGGATGCCCTCTCACGGTACCAGGAATATGGCCTCGGCGAGTTCAAACCGTCGTCCATTCTAGGGTCATTCCTAGGAGATCCGCCCATTATCCCTGAGTCATCACTCGATATCATAGGGGCTCCGGTGTGCATGATGTCCACATCAAGCACCTAAGCTTATCAAGACATGGAAACAATAAATAATGGCACTCAGTCATCTGCCATGGTTGCCTCTCTAGCCTATGCCGCCTCCCAAACCCCTTTCCTCTACCCCCCAGCTGGTTTTGTCTCCCAACAGGTTTTGGAAACACTAGTATTACCGAACATATCATTGGCAATACCAGTTTGGTACCTCCTTCCCCCTGCGGGAATAGGATCCACCCACGTCACTACCACAGGGTTGAAGCCCCTCAGTCCCAAGGAGGCCCGACCCATCCAAGAAATAGTCAAAACCATCCCCGCAAAGGAAATGTCCATTGCAAAACCAGTGATTACGGCTAAGAAAAATGAGAAAAGAGGAAAGAAGATGGTGACCCCCACCATACATCTGGAATCATCGGTCTGCGCCATATGTGACATAATAGGTCACCCTACCCATATCTGCACAGAGCTGGATGAATTAAAACCACTCCTTGGATCTGAGACAGACATCGCAATGCTACGTTCCCATAAAAAGGAACCTGCCACCAAAGGTAAACGAAAAGCATTGTGTACCAATCACACATGCGCTCTCTGTAGCAACTACGGGCACTATACCCATCATTGCCCAGAGACCCTGTGATATAGGGATGCTTTACACGCCATCGAGCGATCCTATCAAGAGGATCCCCCCACCCAATCTGTTGGGGATGAACCTCGTATCATCCTATACCTACAAGAAGAACGACGATCACCTGAAAGGCTTATCGCCAGACCCCCTCCCCAAATCGAAAGGTGCGTACTTTGCGATGAACTTGATCATTTCATCATTAACTGCCCAGCTTTGGAAATGTTCCAACGATGGTATCCATCCATATAGTATACCATGCCAACATGGACATCCCATATGTATTTCAGATATGCAGTGACAACCACCTAGTACGTCATTGTCACTACATACCGAGATTCTGCGTACGTCATAGTCCACCTCTCCAAAGAAGATGGCTCAAACTCAGAATCCATGAACAGTTCGACAACCTAAGAGGATATTTCAGACAGATCCATCCTATTATTGTTAGCTGAAAAATGACCAATCAGGGAAGCCCTAGCTACCCCCAACCGCTCTCTATAAAGACGACCAACATGCACATTGTGCAAGTTGCCCAATCACGCGGTCACCACTTGCCTTGATTTAGTAGCATTACGACGCTAGTTCCCTGCCAAGCCACAAACTGAGCATGACGGGTCCCCCATATCTAGGATAATTTGCCTTATATGTTAAGGCAATCATTATGAGTGGCACTGTACTTATGCCTTGTAACTTCGTCCCACCATCGATATGATTCATACCATAGAGAAGAGAGAGGACGACCTACGTAAGTGGTATAAAAGGTACACCACCTCTGGCTCAACAACCCCACCCCCGCATAGGTATGATGGGCGAACTACGACAACATGCCAACCCAACATGACACAGGCCAAGCCTAGGATAACATGTGGACTATGTACCCTGAATGACCACCGAGTCAATCAGTGTAGAGAACTGAAGTCTCTTACAAACAGTTTTTGCATAGTCTCTTCTCTTCCTCATAAACTTTTCTCTAACCAAGAGAAGATCATGCGTACCTATTGTCCAATTTGTTCACACTTTCACCATATGATTAAATGTGTGCACCTCCCCAAGCTAAGAGTAGTAAGAACAACGTTGAGTCTACACTCCCCCAAAGAGTCAAATGCACCTAAGCCCACAACATGGAAGTGGAAGAAAAAGACTACCTCTTCTAAAACAGATCCTTTCCAAGCCTCCACATCTGGGACGTCGAGTAGCGTTGATTCCCATACAATGTACTTCGTTGGCACCGTGATACCATGCACTATATGCACTGGCCAAAATCACGCACCCTAGGTATGTCCGCTAATGGAAACATTCAGGCACCTCTGCAGCTGGCACAATTTCCACCCAAAGGAAATTAACCATCCTAGTGAGGAACCCAACCTTGCGCTCATGTAGAACCCCATCACAGAGATTCTCCCCCCACCGAATGTTGATGATATGATTCACCATATACGATTTGTATCATTGCATACCGGAAATAGGATTTCAGCTGCCCCCACATCCCAGGATTTCCACCTTATTCCTGTCGCAAAAGATCAAGGTACTTTGCACTTTTGCATTGATTTCCGCAAGATATCAAATTTGCACACTGCTATCGAACACTTTGATGATACCAAACCTCTAGAATAGTGCCTAGTACAACGAGAGCTTGTCGACGAAAGTAGACGATAGTCACTACAACATGACGAGGCCCACAAGAAAAGGGTAAAAGCATCATTCTACCACCACACCAACCCTCACTCATTCACTGAGGAAGAACTAGTCCTCCGCTATGATGTCGCAAAAGAATCCCTAGGGCTATGAAAGTTTGAAACTTTGTGGAAAGGACCCTACATCATCAAACATTTCCTCTGATAGGGGGCATACATCTTGACGGAACCGGACGGGACATGCCTCAATAACCCAGTCAATGACCTTTACCTCAAGAAATTCTACCCATAAGGGCCAAGATGGCCCTTCCATAGAGTGAACGTACAAAAACCTGACCACCAAATTTTTTGACCAAAAGACTTATTAAACACGCTAAAAGTGCTGCCATGGATCACCAACCTGAATCTTATTTTGGATTTGCTAATGGAGCATCAAGATGGTCTCAAATTTTAGCCGCAACTGCCTGGGTCATCTATCACCCTGACCGATCGCCACTCTACTCAAATGGTGTGTGCATCGGTTCAACAACAAACAATCAGGAAGAATATGATGTCGTCAGTGAACTTATGTGCGACGCCATCCATCAAGGCATACACCATATTCATGCCTATCTTGATTCCCAGTCAGTAGAATTGTAGTTAAACCAAACATTTGAGACAAGAGATACACATCTATTTAGAAAATATTTGCGTGAAAAAATATTAAGCAGACAATTTGACTATATTACATTCACACATGTACCAAGGAGTCAAAACCAAGTATTTGACCACATAGCCAACAATATCCTAAACTAGAATGCTTTTCGAATAAACTATCATGCATAAAAAACCAAAAATATAGGTATCCATCAACATAACATCATCCATAAACCGAAACAAGTGATGCAACATGTAGAGCCGCAAAAAAATATCTCTCATATATATATATATCACAATGTATATGTCTGAGTGCAAAAATAGTGTTTCCGACCCAACGGTCAGCCCAAAGATAAAAAAATTCATCAAAAACAGGGGAAGCATCCTCATAGTAAGCGCTTTCCTTGTGTACAAGTATACTCTAGGACAGTACCCCCTCAAGAGGGGCACCTGGACCCACAACTGCTCCCGATACGATCACTGGAGCTGGTGTCACAACCGAGACTGCTACTCTACATACAGTAGGCCGATAGTCCCTCTCGCCGGCCATCACAGTCTCCAGCCAGAGCTCCTTGAGATCATCCATAAAACCTTGAGTAGGCATCCCCTGCATCAAGTGGTCCACTCGACCCTAGGCATCCTCTAGAAATGACACACGAGCAATTAGTTTCGCAATACGAGCCTCTGCCATATCTGCACGTGCCACTGTTATGTCAGCATGAGCTCGCTTAGCCACAATCTCCACAGTGGCTGAGCTATTTCCCTCTCTTGAAGGGCCAGCACCACCACTGGGTCCACCACCAGGTCCTCCAATAACATGCCCTATGAGATCACCCCTAGGCCTCCATAGAGGACCATGGCCGACCAACCGAGCCACAGGGTGACCCACCTTTCCAACATCTGCAAGAGTAACTAAAACTATGTCAGTGTCACTAGAAAAACACATAATCACATACATACTCAAATAAATGCAGAAAATATTAGAAATGTACATATTGGCTCGCAAGCATAACCAGGAAGGAGACCCATATCAGGATCCCCCCGAAAGTCCATCCCCACATATGGGAATGGCAAGAACATCTACGGGTTCACCTTGAACCAGGTCTCTGTCGTGGCACTTGAGTAATGCACCACCATGTCCCCACCATCTCGTGGCATCACCCGAGCCCACCTCCTCATACAAGGCTCCCGTGGCCTACCAAGAGGCACCGCCACCACTGGCCTTAACAGCACTACCCTCTCGTACATAATGCTACAAAAATGTTGGTGTACACAAACAAATTCGATTCACTATGGACCTTGTTGAGTTGTGCCACCATCTCGTCATATAAAAAATGGGCAAAATCATAGAAATGCTCGGACGTCAACTAGTGCAATACTCCAACTTGCGGGCCTAATGCCCGATGGGCAGACGACGACCCTACAAGTTGCACAAACACTGCCAGATCACGTCTTTATGCTAAATCTATCTTGGATGCAATGTTTATGCACCCCTCTATCAGAGGCACCCCACCACAGTGATGTCTCCGAAGCCTCTTGAGATCCACTCTCCGGGAGGGGAATGGATACCTCAGCGCCTCACTATGAGGCAGTAACCCAGTCACAAAATATACATCCATCTTAGGATAGATGACTAGGTTCATCCCACGCAGTATAAATATGTTGCGCCTCCTCCACCGATGTTGGATTAAGTAGCATAGCAATCGGTCCTGCAACTGAAGAAGCTCATTCTCTACAAACTTCAGTAGCCCCCATTGCACTAGGTGACGGTGCACCCCAGCATCAGCAGCCAATGTGGTATGGAGCTCGGGCCAATCTCACTCCCCCCATGACAACCCACCATCCAAATAGGAACCCATCAGCAACAGGAAAAAGACAAAAATAGGAAAAATCTAAAAAATTTCTTGCCTCGGCCTTTTTCCCGCCTGTATTTTCCACAGACACGCTTAAGGCGTGCCAAAGAAGGGGAGCAGAGCACTTTAAGCTCGCTTATCCCTGGGAAATGTGCAGAGAAGGTGCGCTTTTTCCTTGATTTCTTGTGCAATCTAGGGCAAAAAACACTCATAATCCGTACAAACCTATTATGTACGGACCCTGACACCATCAGACTGAAAAAATTAAAGTGCAGGATGTCATGGAGGTTACCTGGGCATGATATCGTGAATCCCTAGTGCTAAGGATGACCGCAATGGCATGAACTACTACCCAGAATCCTTTGACCTCTCAAGAACTCAACAAGTACAAATGAATTGAATTAGGACCATATTCACCTATATATCGCCCTTTTCAAAAACTTGGGAGGACCATAACGACAGATCAGAAGGTCCATTCTCCGAACCATAAGTTGCATCGTGATCAACACTCCATAACGAATAGAGGCGATGCCACATATTCATACCCCCGAAAAAATAAATTTTCACCCCCGTCAGGTATGCCCTCTCTCGTCTTCTTTTTTAAAGCTCGTGAATTTCAATAATATTTGATAAAGACGATGCTTTCACTTGAGATATTTCTTTTTGCAGGAAAAGGTCACAAACCATCCACAACTTCATCTAATGAAAGTTACAGAGTAGGTATCATTCTACCCCCAACATGATAGAGTCCCATAAACTCTGCATATCCTAACATCGTTTCTCCATCAGAAATAAACCATAGGGTCCTCATATCCGACTATGTTTATCATCACCTCACCCTACAAATGATAAACATCCTCGTTGATCGATAGAGCCTCCCCTCCATGGCATTCATCATCCACAGTAGACCATATATCACAACAAAAGTGATGCCATGTCCAGACCACTTTATTCTAGGAAGCATCTCATGTCCATCCATTCACCATGCATAAGGTCAAGTTTATCAACAAGCTAAAAACCCCCTTCCCAGATGATCAAGTTTTCAATTAGATCAAAAGTGCACTAACGTGCCTCTCATTTTGCCCACCATACCTCCACCAGCATAATCCCATCTGCGATACTTTTTCATCCGCTTCATCAACTGCACACATGAGACCAACCAATGGGACCACCACTGTCAGCAAAAACCCTTCCTCACAACATCAGTGAGCGAACAATTTCATGTTTTCGGGCACACGTCTCTGTGTTTTGTACAAACCAAACTCCATTATTTTATTTTTTTGGTAAGTGTACAAAGACCACAAAAAATGCACTATGTCTCCCCCACCCCCTCATCTATCTTTCTCTCCCATGGCAACAGTCCCTGAACACCCCTTTTCAGAGTATTACACTACCACGCACAAGCTCCCATGACATTCATAGCCAGTTTATACCCACCCTAGAAGTACTGCCGATGCTAGGGATTTCCCCATCATAAACAATTATGACTACTGCCAAGCTTCTTAGTATACTCTGACCTGGGGCTACTGAATCCCCATCATCAGTTTTCAGTCACCCCTCACTAACATGCCTATGCTAAACCCATCACATCCAGGTCTCCAACCCCTCACGTCGAAAACCCCTCGTTCGGTTGAGGATTCATTTTTGTCGACTTCAACACCTATTTTCCAAAACAGAAGTAGTACCTTGGATTAGCCCTCTCCATAAAAGGTGCATTCTCGAGAGGCACTATGGGAGACATCCTTTCCCATAGATGCCATCGATCCTCCTAGCATTCGACTACAACAAAAGCTTTCATGTCAAGATGGTATCCTATGTTCCAACCATTGCACTTTAATCAAATTCGTCGAAGACCTGTGCCTCCATAAGCATCTCTTACAGCAATGCTTACCTGAGAAGGTCCCAACCAGTACCTATGCATACAATGCGCAGCTATATGTCATACCAAGTTTACGCATATGTGTACCATATTCAACCTATTGTCAAAGAAAAAAAATGCCCCAGAGGGCGTCAACAGTCATCATCAACAACGACTAGATCACTACCATATCAGTGATACAGACAAAACATATATCTGTCAATTAGATTTTTTTAACTAGCCACAACATCACGAGCATGGGACATGCCCACCTCATAGAAAATTTGTGTATGTATTGTATTATATTTGATTACAGGTGTCCCTTAGGACATGGTCATCCTTGGAACTGGTGCAGGGTGTTTCCAATTCCAAGCTTCACGCACGTCGCTCTCTCTCTATGCATGATATACAGAAAATAAACTATAATGTATTTCAGCTATATAGTTCTTCCTAAACCTCACACATTAGGGGGCATCTGTTCACACTGGAAAATTGTAGAAGCAGAATACCACATTATTTAAAATCAAGAAGAATGATTTACAGCGTTGGAAGACATTACAGAATTTGGAAAGTATTTAAAAATTTCTAAGCTCTAAGGAAAAATCAAATTTGAGCAAGTCACAAATGATTTTGTGCGCATTATCCTTCATGAAGAGCGTCTTTACGCGCCTTATGACCTGAAATGTGCGCAATCTTGGGAGTGGTGAAATGTCACTTTCCAGGACCACACAAAGCACACTCTAGGATAGTGATTCCTCACTTGAAGCCGCCTAAGGACAGCTACCAAAGCCTCGTTAAACATCAAGTGAGCACACAATGGAATATTTGGAGCACACAAAGGAATCATCCCTCTCTCTTGGGTCACCATCCATAATGTACCAAGAGAGGGAAGGAGGATTTGAATTCTATAATATAAAGCCACCATGAGATGAAGAATGGGTGAACACATTATTATGCTAGCCAGAATTGCCCAAGCAATACCAACAGTGCATTATCTGGAGCTGAAAATAGAGGGGACTCAATTTTTGGCCATCCAGAAAGTTCAGTTTGTAGGTTTTAACCCTGTACAAAAGTTATCTACAAACGAATCTTAAAATAGGAAATAAACAATAGTGAGAGCATAAAACATAAAATAGATAAACAAAGAGATTTTCCCCTAGATCCAAAATCGGGACGACCAGTTTGATTTTTCATTATATTCCTTTTAGTATTACAATGCATATATATACATGTCGAAGCATACATATACCCCAATACATTAACCCTAGATTAGAACATAACCATAGTTCCCTTGACCAGATATACAAAATACCAGGGGTCGAAAATCATCATGCCCCAAAACCATGTGCAAAACCATGCACAAAACCATGGGTGGGTTCACCCACCAAAAAATAATGTCCAAATTTTTTTTCCCGGGGTGCTCCCCCGAACCCTGACACGGGGGGTTGCCGCCCCCAGTGTCGCCCCCCTGCTGCACCTGATGCAACATACAGGGGGGGTCGCCCCCCCTATGACACCCCCACGCATGACTAATCATGGAAATAATATAACACATACCCAACATTCTCCCACTTGTTGCTTTCTTTCCACAGGGGGCCACGGGAGAGCTTAGTCATTAGCCCAGCTCTGCAACACCCATTGTTTCTCTACACTAAGAGAAATTTTGAGTGCTCACAGACTTCGTCAATGCATCTGCAACATTCTTCAAGGTGTCCAACTTTACCAACAACACCCTTTTAGCATCGACCATATCTCTCACAAAGTGATATTGAACATCAACGTGCTTTGTCTTTGAATGATAAGCAAGGTTATTAGCCAAGAAAATCGCACTTTGGCTATCACAGTCTATCCTTATAGCTTGTTACACCAACCCCATACTTGAACACAATCTCTGCAACCAAACTACTTCCTTGCTTACATGAGTTGCTTCTATGTATTCTACCTCTATAGTTGAAAGAGCCGCTACAGACTGTCTTTTACTCATCCAACTGACTGCACCTCTAAATAGGCTAAACACATACCCACTTGTAGATCTTCTTTGGTCTAGATTTCCAGCCTAGTCTGCATCAGAAAACCCATGAATTTCCAACACTCTTTCCAATCATGGTCTTCCCTGGTAGCACAAGCCATAATCACTAGCGCCACGCAAATATCTGAAAACCCGCTTCACTATTGTCCAATGCTTCTTCCCTGGGTTTGACATAAACCTGCTCAATACTCCCACTGCATGTGACATGTCTGGTCTAGTACATACCATTGCATATATCAAGCTACCCACTTCATTTGCATATGGAACATGAGACATATACTGCTCTTCTTCTTGTGTCTTGGGACACTGTTGAGCAGACAGATTTACACCTTCATGAATCAGAAAATTCACCAGTTTACTATCTTGCATATTGAACCTATGCAATATAGTCTCGAAATAATTCTTCTGGTTTAACCACAACTTCCTCTTTGCCTGATATCTCTTAATTTCCATACCCAAAATATAGTTTGTAGCACCAAGATCCTTCATGTCAAATTTGGAGAATAGTTGGGTCTTCAAATCTTGGATAATTTATTTTTCATTTCCAATCAACAACATATCATCCACATACAAGAGAAAATAAATAACATGGTCACCAATTAATTTAAAATAAACATAGTGATCCTCCGTGCTTCTAGTGAAGCCAATTCCTTGTATATAGGTATCAAATTTCTGATACCACATCCTTGGTGACTGTTTTAACCCATACAAAGACTTCTTTACTTGCATACTAGTTCTTTCTTCCCCTTCACCATAAATCCTTCAGGTTGTTTCATGTAGATCTCCTCTTCTAGATATCCATGAAGAAATGTTGTCTTGACATCCATCTGTTATACCTCAAAATCCAACGCAGCAGCAACAAATAAAAGTAATATAATAGAAGTAACTATGGCAACAGGAGAAAAAATTTCACCAAAATCAATTCTCGGCACCTGGGACTAACCTTTTGCTACCAACCGAGCTTTGTATTTCTCCACCTTGCCTTCTACATTGATCTTCTTCTTAAACACCCATTTTCTCCCGATGGGCTTCCTTCCAGCCGACAACTCCACCAGATCCCATGCCTCATTTTTATGCAAGGATGCCATTTCATCAACCATGGCCTCCTTCTAGAGTTTTCCATCCTCTGAACCTACTGCCTCCCCGATGGTTCGGGATCACTACTAGTTATAGTTACAACAAAAATTTCACTTCAGAGTGATTAATATATACCTTTCCAGTTGTCTTCTTCTTCTCGAACCAATCTTTCCCGCGCCCAGATTTTATTCTTCTCCTCTACTAAGTCTTTCATTGTAGAGTCTAATTCATCCTCTTTTAGCTCAAACTCTATCTTCTCAAGTTCCTTTGGTAGGACTTCATGTTTAACAACATCTTTCACCTCTCTAAACACCACATCTCGGTTGTACACAACCTTCCTTGTTTCTGGGTTCCAAATCTTTTAACCCTTTAAACCATCCTTATACCCAATAAAGATGCGCCTTTCATATTTATTATCCAACTTGGTCCTTTTCTCCTTTGGAACATAACATATTGACCTACTCTAACTAAAAATATCTTTTTATGCAAGAAGTTATGCTTCCGAACTTACTTGAATACATATCAAGATGTTTGTATGCTCCATTGTTACGTAGACTCCTATTTTTATGACGACATTAGATGTTTGTAATTGTAATTTTGTCCTCCTCTTCTTTCACACCCAAGTTCTTTACATTAACACGAGATGTTTGCAGTTTCTAATTTCTTCTTTCACACCAAAGTTTATAATATAAAAAAAAAATGTTATTATTATTTTATAACTATAAAATTGTTTTATCAAGTGGATGATATCAAATTATTATTATTATTATTATTATTATTATTTTTCTAAATCCTTTTCCAAATTTAGTTTTTTACTCTAAATCTAATTTCAATTTTTTGAATTTATTCTTTCAATCTCTTTAATCATTTTATATGTTCTCTACACTTTTAAAATATCTATGTATGGAGCCATCCTCCATGTAACCCATATGCATATAACAATATTTAGCTATGAATGACCTCACAGAACACATGCACCTTGTACAAACGGTTTGAATATATTGACAATAATTGAAAACTGAAAAGAAGTGGAGCAGAGGATTTCTCTTCTAACTATTATGAATTACTTAAATAAAATTACATTGGAAACATCAATAATAAATGAGTGGAGTTAAACTTGACTAAACTGGAATAATTTGAAACTAAACTAGGACACTTGGATTGATGGTTTTGACTCCTAGCAGTTGGTTGGAATTAGAATCTCCAACACTCCCCCTTAATTACAACCACATACAAATTTAATTAAGATACCTGCTGGTCTATGTCTCATCGAGGCTTATAATTGACTTTCAACTAGATTTAGTTTTCTTCTTCTCTTCTTCCAAATCCTGTAGCCTCTAAATTGTTTTAGAGTTTTCACTTTGTTGTATCATTCAAACCTCAATTTTTTCATTTGCTAGTGCAGGTCTTCTATTGTTTCAGACTGTCTAAGCATTTCCTAGACTTCTTCAAAAATTGAATTGTATGTGGGCTGCTGCCACATATTGTCTTATATATTGTAATTTTCATCATCAATCTGTTGCAACATAAGATGAGAATAATATTTCATCTCTTCCAAACTCCAATACCTGAAAATTTCATTGACGTATTTGTCATGCTTATTATCTTAAACATTCATATCTATAGCTTCTCTATAGACCTCAACTAGAAATGGTGTTACAAGCCATGTTTCAATAAAATTTAACTCTTCTTCATAATCGGTCGATGTACCTGCACATTTGAAATCAATGGTAAGTGTAAAAATATCTCCAAAACCACATTGGCGTTGTTCCTTATGCTCTATAATGAGAGTTGTATCCTGTTGCACTTCTTTCGCTGCCTCTTCCTCTATATTTGTTTTATCCTTATGGGCTTCCTTCTCTACATCTTCCACTATCTTTTTTTCATTTTTCTCTACAATGAGAGATGTATCTTGTTGTGCTTCCTTCTCTACCTCTTCCTCTGTCTTTATTTCTGCTTTCCCTTTGCAGAATTCTTTGAATTTGTCATTTTTGTTTCTGTCTTTGTATTTATCTCTGTTTCTTCTTTACTAACCTGTGTTGCTGCAAACAGGTTGTCTTCCACTGACTCAAGTGGGCTTTTAACATTGAATAACGACATGTCTATATGATGTTTTTGTTGCATCATATGCAACCAATCATCATTAGCCAAAAGTTCTCTATCAAATTTTACATAAACCATCTAATTTTCATCGGCAAGTCGTGTTGTTGGATTTTCCATATCATTATCAACAAGCTATGTTGTTGGAAACATCAAGTCTTCATTAGTAAGCTCTGTTGCTGGATTCATCAAATCTTCGTTAGCAGGCTATGTTGCTAGATTCATCATATCTTCGTCAGCATGCTCTGTTGTTGGATTCATCAAATCTTCATCCACTTGTGGTTGTGCACATTGGGGTTCATGAGCATCTTCATGCTACTTCTCTGTTGCTTCTGCAATTTCTTCACATTCATCATCCACTTGTGGCTGAGCACTGTGGGATTCAATAAAATTTTCATCTCGTTGAAGATCTGCTGCTACAGATCCAGCTTCATGTTCAACTTCAATGCTCCCTCTTGTACCAAAACACCTCTCAAGGGTATCTCATGCCTCTTTAGCTGTCTTGGAATCTAAAATTAGAGGGAGAATGTTGTCATCGATAGATTCTGTTATGAATTTTGATGCAAAGGCGTCATTTTTCCTCTTCACCTCCAGATCTAAAAAAATCCCAGACATCTTTTGTTTTTTCTTTAGCCTCTTGACTTTTCCCATGAACTCGTTGCTTGTATTCCACAAACAAACGAGTCTAAATATGTTGATCAAATACTTTTCCTCCAAAAAAATTCAAAAAAAATCATATGAAAGCGACACTTTCACAAAGCTTTTACAATGCCCCTTTTTAAATTTCCTTTTCTCAAATATATTTCCTTTTAAACAAAAGAAAACTTCAAATGTTAATGTGAGCCCTTTTTCTTTTATCTCCTCTAACAAATTATAAAGAATGCAGCCTTTACAAATTTAAAGTTTTTATAAAAATACTTTAACAAAAAAATAACTTTTCCTTCATATAAAATTGACATTCCTTAATATTTAAGACCCTTTTTTTTCATAAAAGTGGGTTTCCTTACTTTTAAAAAACCTTCATATGAATTTTTTAAAATCATCTTTTGATGAAATACGTTTTCATAATAATAACTGCATCCATTTGTGGTATACTTTTTATTTCGTAAATCACTCTAACATAAAAACAATCAGCTTAACGCAGGTGTTTCAGGCCAGACGCTCTTGCTTTGGAGTGCATTAGTAACGCAGGTATCCAGACAACACAAAGCATTATCACAATATTTTTATTAAACAAACTTTGGGCTAACCTTTCTTCAATCGGTTTGTCGTAGGTGCTTTCATTGGCGTCGCCGTAACTTGTTTTTTTGGTTCTTATGCTGCTTCCTCGCAGGAGGCGTTTTCAAAGAAGCTTATGCAGAATCACCTTTTCTCTTTGCTATTACAACTTTTCTCTCGTTGCTTCTTTTTCTAGAGTTTTATGTAAACTAGCTATAATATCATGACACTAATTGAAAACTGAAAAGAAGTGGAGTAGAGGATTTCTCTTCTTACTATTACGAATTACTTAAATAAAATTATATGGGAAACATTAGCAATAAATGACTGGAGTTAAACTCGACTAAACTAGACTAATTTGAAACTGAATTGGAACACTTGGACTGATGGTTTCAACGCTTAACAATTAGTTGGAATTAGATTCTCCAACATATATTAATTATTCCGAGTTATTATTAGTTAGATTTCCATCTCACTATTATAACTAAAAAGGTTGGACTAGGTTGGATCCCATTTTCAAAACAACGAAGGATAAAATGGATCAAGGATTTATAAACCAATCATTATTAGAGAAAAATACAGCCAGAAAAGGATATCCCCCTCGACGTAAATAGATTTATGTGAAGGATTTGGAAGCAGGATCAAATGTACTTAATACACAACGGCACAAGGATTGATCATAACACTTTAATGAGAATTTGTGGATAAGGATTAAACCCATCCTACATGTAAGGGATTCTTGGTTCCATGTTATTAGAGTGGAGAATTTAAAAAAAATAGTTATATTTTTTCTTATTGCAGCTTTAAGGAGTTTATGATGTTGGATTAATTTGATATGAATATTTTAAGTGCATTAAGAAGTAATAAAGAAAAAAATATGATTGAAAAAAAAATGAAAGGGTTTCAATTTATTTCCATTTTAATTAAGAAATAGATTTTTATGGTGTGGAGTTTTATATTTTTTTTTATCAATTTAGTAGTGCCTTGCTATTTTCTATTTATGATTTGAAAGCAAGTTACAAAAAATAATATTCAGTCTGTGGCCTCAACCTGCCCGGAGGAAACCAGGTCTGTTGGCCACCTTAGAGCTTAAAAGCCATCCAAAATTGGAAACGTTTCATTCTACCATTTGCTTCATTAGCTAACTGACTATTTACTCTATTCCCTACATATCTATTGAGTGATATATGTCCTTGCAGAAAACAAAAGTGCATATTATATACATGTCAAGACTGCTATCCATCTGAAGATTCAATTGGGGCTAGATCCTTTGATGTAGATCTTGGCATATCCACTTATTGCATCTGTTGGATTTGTTTCTCAATTCTGCCAATACAATCATCAAGTCTACTGATACGATCAGTGGCCTGGTACTGTGTGACTTTGATATGCTTCAGTTGATTGTCGATGTCTTGTAACAAATCCACTATTTTTGGTTCTTTCTTCTGTCTGTTAGGGTGAAAAATCTACATAGCCTTAGCCAATAGGCATTTGACAATCCAGTAAGTGTGAATTGTTTGATTAAACAATGATAAGAGACCTCGAGTATTGCCTGGATCTGTAATGAAGTCCATAATTTCTTCTTCTGCTTCGTTGTCTTCCTCATTGGTTTAAATTTCTCGTTCCCAAACTGTTTGATTACACATTGATAAGAGACCTCAAGTATTGCCTGGATCTGTAATGAAGTCCATAATTTCTGCTTCTGCTTCATTGTCTTCCTCATTGGTTTGAATTTCCTATCTGACCTGTGATGAGTTTCCAATGGAGTAAGTGTTTGAGGGGTTTCTTAAAACCTCTTGTCTTGTCTTCCTTCCTCTCTTCTTGTGTTTATCTTCAGGCTGTAACTTCTTCTATTTCCCTTTCTCAAAATTAAGGGCTAGGGTATTTATTTTATGCCTCTTAACCATGGTGGTGAGCTGACTTATATTAGTGAGCTCTGGCATAAGAATGAACAAATACAAGAAATAGATAACCATTAAAGTTTGAACTTTGTCATCAAGAATACTATTTGGATAAATCTGATTTCCTTCGATTGCATAAGACATTTTTATCCCACCAATATGAGCAAAGATAAAATAGTGATCCCACACCCAGAAATAACAGAGGGCCCAGAAATAATAGAGGGTCTTGTTATATGAAGAGAACCAGCAAGCATTCGGAGGTAGCCAAACGTTATAAGTCATATTTGCAAGCAGGCAACAGCGAGTCAGAATACAATCAAAACAGATGTAAGAGAGAAACTCCCACAAATTATAACCAGGGCCACAAAAGACCTGTATGACCTTCCACCTGCTATGGGTTACAGTAGGATAGAAACAAGAGAAATAGAGTTGCATAACACTATAAAAATAGGCTGTAAACAGAGTATCGCAACAGGGGAAACAGGTATTTTATCCCATTCTGAATCGAAATTGGAGTTGCAACCCACCCAACACCTAAATTACTAACTAGGCAGGGCATAGAATTTTTCTTAACCAACAAATGAGGATTACTCTAAAGGTGACAGGGGTCCCTGAAGCAGGGTTCGACTAGGTTTAAAGGAAAAAAAGGTAGACGATTGTACCCCCTGATTAAAATAACAAAGTGAATCTATCCTAGTCCGATACATAGTCCAGATTTCGGTAACGAGCATAGGCAAAAGATGGAGAAATACATACCCCAGCAGTGTTATGAGTCTGGTGCAGGGTATGGTCACCTCCATCCACCTCCACCTCTTCAAAATTTCTACCACAGTGGAATGGTTTGGTTCATAATGAAACTTCTAATGCATATACCCTGCCCTCACCATGATGTTTCCTTTCAGCTCTAACAACACAGGTTTTCTTACCAAACGTGTCATTAAACTGCTATCCTCTGCATGCTGCCATGATCTTGGTAAGGACGGCTTATGCATGCTCAATTAATGATGTATTAATGGAAGCTTCCACTTGGAGGGCATCTTCACGTGGTTGCCTAGAACAATGATCACCCCGATCGGGGGTTTCTTGATCAACAAGATCTTTGTCTATAATTATCTGAAGATGATGCAATTTTATATCCCAGACTCTGTCAGCTGGTGTTGCATCCAAATGTCTACCAACATTTCGACTTCCCCAATTTTCCAAAAATCCTGCAGCCTCATTGCCTGTCCGACGAACATGTAAAGGTATCAGATACCGGATGTATTGAATGAGAGATCCTATTTCTCTGATGAGGTTTGTTGTCCCCCAAATTTTGGAAATATTTTCCTAGGGTGTGCCTCATTGCAACTTCTTTAGTACTCCTGTCACCATTCTCAAGTCTCCTTCTACAACAAGGCATTGAAAATTTTCGCGTTTTTCTATTTTTAAGCCTTGTTTAACTGCCGATAGTTCAGCTTCATTATTGGTTTCATTTCCTATATCTATTGCATAACTCCTATAGGCTGCCCCTCTGGAATTTCTAAAAATTCCTCCAGCTCTTGCCTGCCCCGGGTTTCCTTTTTGATGCGCCATCATAATTTAATTTGATAAATCCATTTTGTAGTACTTGCAACCTTTACTACTCAGCTCTTCTGGGAGGTATGAATTTACGTAGTTTGGCTGATAGCATTTGGGGTTTGAGATTGATCTTGGGCATGATTTGTGTTTCGATACCTTCTGTCTTCCATTCTTCCTCTGTCCACTTGTTTGTCAAAATTTTCTCCCTAGTATTTTCAATAATTTTCTACCACATTTGATCTTTGGTACTGGGGTTACCTCGAAATATTCACCATGCTCTGTTCAAGACTTCACTTTTTAAAACTCCCTTTCTCCATCTTAGGATGGTGGTATTTATATTTGTATTATCTCTATCTATTTGCAGAAATATTCTTTCGATGTTGCTCCACATTGTTTTAGCAATTTCACAACTATTTAAGAGGTGTTATATTGATTCATTTGCACTCTTACACATGTAGCAGATAGATGGGCCATACATTCCTTGCTTCTGCATCTGATCCCAAGTTAGGATTTGTCTATGACTCAGCAACCAAATGAAGTACTCCAGTTAAGGCCAATGGTTTAAACCCCATATTTTTTTCCATATAGTCCTATCATTATTATTTCGATTATTTCCATAGATTTTGTAACCCTCTTTGATTGTAAACATACCTTTAGTCTCACAACCCCATCTGAGGATATCCTTTCCTGTTGCCTGTACAATTCTTTGTGTACTCAACTCCTTTTCAAAATTATTCCACTGTCTCATTTCTGGAGCACTTGGCTAGTGGATTTTCTCTTTCCATTGTCACCATTGGTTATTTTGGTGGTTGCTCTAGTAATTCTGAATCAATCTATTATCTGGAGTGTTTGTGAATAAGAAGATTTCCCCTAAGTCAAGCCTGCTGAAAATGTTTTCTCTTTGCTGCCAGAAGTCTTCCCAAAAAAGTGTTGATTTTCCTTCCCTGACTTCCCAGAAACTATGTTTCCATATGATATGTCTATTTTGGGAAGCAATATTCCATATTGTGGAGCCATTTGGGACACTATCTCTTTTTAATCTTCCTGTTAGAGGTTGAGGAACACTATATTTTCGTTCCCCTATGCTCTTCCAGAGATCACATCCTCCTTGAACCCATCTCCACCAAAGTTTTGCACCCACAATTTGGTTTAAGAGATATGGATCTATAAGTCCAAGGCCTCCTGCAGTTTTCTCTTTTATGATCTGATCCGATGTTATACGTGACCATTTCCTACAATCTTGTGCCCCTTGCCAAAGGATTTTTTTGAATATTTTTACCAATTGATTGCAAACGCTTTTTGGTGTTGCTCTGCCAGATAATTGATATACCGGGATTGTTTTTAATACTGATTTGAGCATAGTTAGTCTCCTTGGAGCATTCAGTGCATGAAATGTATATTGCTACAGTTTTTTTCCAATTCTGGTTATGAGATCTTTCCAATCAACTATGCGAAGGGAGGAAGTATTTAGAGGTACTCCTAAATATCTCATCGGAAACTACCCTATTATGAAACCTAAATTTCTTTCTAGAAAATTCTGCACATGCACATGAGTGTGGAAGAAATATACATTTGATTTATCATTATTGAAAAGCGTACCTGAATCTTCCATAAATAAGTTTAAGATTTTTAGGATAACTCTTACTTCTCTCAACAAGACCTGGCAAAATAAAAGAATATCATCAACGAAATGTTGATGTGTCAAGGAAATATTCAGACCCCAAAGTTTTAGTCCCTGCATCTGACCTTCCCTCAAAAATGATTTAATTAATTTGCCAAGTCCTTTTGCTGCTAAAATAAATAAAAAAGGAGACAACAGATCTCCCTGTCGGAGGGCTCTGGAAATGTTAAAAGGATTTGAAGGAGTTTCGTTAAGTAGGATTGAAAAATGAGGGGAAGAAATGAATGAATAAAGCCATTGAACCCATCTATCATCAAATCCAAAATCTCTCAGTACTGTTGTCAGATAAGACCAACTGATACGATCATATGACTTGGAGAGATCTAGTTTTATGAGCATACCTTTTCTCTTAAGAGACTTTAATGAATGAATAGCTTCCTGAGCTGTAACAATCCCATCCAATATTTTCCTTTCTTTAACAAAACCAGTTTTCTCCTAGGATATCAAACTAGGTAAGAGTGGTTTAAGTCTGTTCACCATGATAGTGGATAAAATTTTATATATGACATTGCATAACACTATGGGTCAGAACCCAACAGGGGTACCTGAATTTTCCTGCTTAGGAATGAGAGTTATAAGAGTGACATTCAAGGTTGGATAAACACACCTATTTCTCCTAGTTTCCTCCACTATCTCCCATATGTCTTCTCCCATAAATTTCCATGCTTCCTTAAAAAATTCGGCCGTGAAGCCATCCATGATAGGGGCTTTATTCTGTGGCATGTTCATAATAACTTCCTCTACTTCTTTTATTCTGATTTCACCTAGTAAGGCCGGATTCTACTCCCTGGTAATTATAGATGGAATATTTCTTGTGATTCTTTGAATGGCTTCTTATCAATTTGGTTCAGGTTATGTAAGTAAATCTTTGAAGTGATCAGTAAGCAGATTTTCCATTTCGTCATGTTGGAGTAATCTATTACCCTCATCATCTTTGAGTGAGAAAATTCGATTATGCTGTCTTTTTGTATCATTGTTTTATGAAAGAATTTAGTGTTAATTTCTCCTTCTTTTAACCATTGCACTCTCTATTTTTTCTTCCAGAGTATCTCCTCTTTTTTTCTACATTCTTCAAGGAGACAAAGGGTTCTTCCTTCTTCTACTATTTTGTCCTCTATTCTTCCATTCAGAATCATGGTTTGATGAATTTTCTCCATTTTTTGTTTCAATCTTATCTGATCTTGGTGGATATTTCCAAATTATATCATGTTCCAGATTTTACTTTCATTTTTCAGTTGTTTAAGTCTAAGCTGGAAAGTATGCATTTTATTTCTTCTTGTTATTTGACTACTTTCCCACCAATGTTGAGCTTTCTCTAAGAATCTTGGATCTCGTAGCCAGAATAGTTCAAATCTAAATGGTCTATTCTTTGGAATTTCTTTAATATCAATGGCTATACAGATAGGCCAATGGTCACAACCAAGTGTTGGAAGAATGGTTGCCTCATAATATACATCCAAAATTATTAGAGCTTCTGAAGCAAGGAACAAGTCTAGCCTCGCTGCAATTTGATGCCTTTCTCCCCTTCTATTATTCCAAGTATGCATACCATTTACTATGGGAATATATACCAGATGTAGATTTGTTAGGAGGTTCAGGAAAAGCTCCATTTCTGGTTCTTCTCTCCTTATTCCCCCTCTTTTTTCTGCCAGATTTAATAACATATTGAAATCCCCTCCTAGAAGCCAATACTTTTCTTGATACAATTCATTTAATTTCCTTATGTATTGTAGGAACATTTCTCTCTCTTGGAATTGGTGGCCCATACACTGTTCATATTTGTATCTTTTCATTAGATCCTATTTTCCAGAATGTGCCAGTTAAAATCCTTGGCAGTCCTATCCATCCTTCAGCTACAATTTCTGTAAGGTTCCATAAGATAGCTATGTCGCCTGATGTTCCTCTTGAGTCTATAGCCATAACTTCAAAAGCGTGTTTGAAAGAGTGGATGATGGCAGACACTTTTTTTCCGAAAACTTTAGTTTCTTGGATCATCATTACTTGTGGTTTCTTTGTTTTCAACCTTTCCTTAAGGTATCTCTGTTTCCCTTTGCTATTTAAACCCCTTATATTCTAGGAGAGTACTTTCATTGATTAAATTTTAGGGATATGTTGGAATACTGTTGTTAATGGTATTATCTTACCTATATTTATCAGCATTTCTCCAACTAATTGTATGGATTCCTGTAATTTTCTCCTTCTGCTCTTTTTCGTTCCTTTCGGCTGGCTATTAGTCCCCTTACCTGCCGATTTAACTGGGTTGAGTTCTTCCTTTTTAGCTTGAGCTGTCCAACAATTTTCAAATGTTTCCTTATAGAGATTTTTCTATTCTATAGGAATAAATCTATTGTCCAGATTTTTCCATTCATTCAGTAATCGTTCCAAAAAAATTTCCTCTCCACTTAACTCCTCTTTATTTTGTTCTATATCCATTGGTATCTGATTATTTTGAACAATTTCCTCTGTTTCAACCTGATCTTCTGGTGCCTTACACTTTGCTGATAGGGACTTTGATGCACTATCTATTTGAACAGGCACGGATCGTTCTTCTTCAACATGAGATTGTTCCCCTTCCTCCTATAAGGTGTGGAGTTTTATATTGACATAATTATAGTCTTCGATTTTTCTGAATTGTGAGTTTTGGGTTATTAAGTATTGAATCAGATTATAAATAGATGAGTTATGAAGGGGATTTGAAAAATTTACAAGTCACGTAGCTTATGAGTCCATGACACATGAGACTAAATTATATCTAACATGAATGATGATGCTGTAAGATATTATTTTATTTTACTAGGGTTGAATGATAACATTCTTCTTAAGATTGCAACAACAACCACATTTGAAAGAAGTTGCAAATATTTTGGAGACGACATACAGTTAAAGGGTGAGAATCATTGATTGACAACAAGTTGATTCATAGAAAATTGCAATTGTTAATGAAACACCCATTATAATATTGGAAATAAATGATTTTGAAATTGTATGAATACCAGGAAACAATGTGGAAATTTCTACCAAAGAAGAAAAAGATAATCAAGACAAAGAAACTACAAGTTTTTTGAACAATTCAGAAAAGTTTAAAGGAATTGCATAAGGAAAAAGGGCTTTTGTAAAATATCTAAAGTGTGAACATGGTGCAGAAAGCAGATCCCACTCTACATATACATGTACCAATGATAAAATTAAAACCAGATTTGTAGCAGCAATAGGTGGACAAAGGCTATTAGTGAATGTTTAACTTCATTATGAATGTGGATTAGAATTTCTTGAAGAGTGGCCTGCAAATCCTAAACATGATGTAGATGAAGCGATATATGAAAAAATTAACATAGTTATATAATGAGAACCGAACTGAACCGAACCAGGGTATATCAATTTCGATGCCCTAGTGGCTTCAACTCTAGAAGCCTATGGGTTTTGGGCCCACGTGAATTTGGCTTTCTTTGTAATTTGTGCAACAAATGAACTTGCACTTCCCCCAAATACCCCAACAACACATGATGCGCATGCCATCATCCTCCTTGTGCCCTCGACCTTCAACGTCATTTAACATGTCATTTCCTCAAGGTATGAAAAGAAATAAAATCAACACGCTCACTTCCTTAGCTCAATTAGTCTGAGGCCTACCCAAGCTAAGGGGTTGGGACTATCGGGCTTGAATTTTTTTTCATTGGGTTGATCGGCTCCTTTAAAAAATTTACTTTACGCTATATTTCAACTATTGTGACCAATTTCCAACACCATCTTCTATGCACTTTAACGACATGCGTTGACGCCCCTTCATTCCATGAAATTTGGTTCCTCTCGATGACATGTTTCAACAACGTCTCACTAGACCTTTGTCCCTCCTCCGTTCATGCATATTGACATTCTTGCCTACTTTGTAACAGTCCATAGCAGATCTTGGTTTCACCTTGGCTCAAACCTAGCCCATTTGGACCACCATTCTCTGCTAATTATGGTCTCTACAAACCATAAAAATTTGATGGCCCTCACTCAAATTAAATGCAATGACTGTGATACTAGACAATGGTTGGAACTTCAAATAAGCACACATGTTTTAACCAACACAGGGGATACTTAAATTAGAAGGAAACAATATTACATATTATGGTTGCTTAGGGATTGGTGACATTTGGCATGATATCACATTACAATAGCCAACTTAATCTGGTATGCTTCCTATATAAAAAGAAAAAAAAAAATACCCCTAACAAAAACATAAAACATTGCCACGTATTCCTTGTAGAGGCTACATTTTACATAAAAATCAAAATGGATTCTTGCCCTTTGCCTCCAGTTTCCATGCCGTTTCGTCGAGAGATTTTGGAAGAAATTTTGGCTAGGATTGGGGTTCATGCCCCAAGCGTCACTATATTAGAGGATGGAATATACAAGACAAAAGAAACCATTAATTTTGTTGAAGTTATCCAATAACAAAAAAAAAAAAATTGTTTTTTTAGATAAACACAAAAATTCAATAAAAAATGGCTAAGGTACAATTAAATGCAGAAAATGAATCAAATGAAAATGACACAATGATGATGACATATTGAAGAAAAAGGGTAAGGTAAGCCTTCACTACAAAAAAAACAAAAAAAATATGCAGAGTATAATGAGAAAAAAATTATATTTCTTAGAGTTGAATACAAACCGCACCACCATGCAGAACTAAAACATGTTTTTGAATTGATGTCAAATATTATAAAAACTAAACAATTAATAGTGTTCGTAATTAATAAAGAAAGTGTTATGATATGCTAACTACTATAAGTAAATTCATAATTTGGAACAATTTTCATAGAGTCTAAATAAATGTAAATTTGGAAAGTGTGCTCATATAATTTCAAGGAATTAAATGGTAAATTAAATTCAATTTAATGAGGCATCATGAAATATTATATTTATATTGAAGGTGTTCCTTGTTCCTATGATGGTTTTTCCAAGAAAATCCAACCAATCAAAATGACTCGTTTTAATCTTCTGTTGTGATCCGGATAAATTTCTGATACCCTTTTAACCAACACCTTTTACTTCGGCTGATGTGTTAGAATTAAATTTTAGCAAAATCATTAATGAACACATATGCAGATATAATCAAGAGGAACACATGTCAACGATGATATGACAAAAAATGCAATTGGTTTAATAACAAAGTTCGTCCAATGTGGACTACGTCTCCGAGCCTCGGTGTCTCTATGGTGTTGGTCTCTTATTTCAATGTTGTAACTGGTGATAATTTACGTGGATTTTTTTGACTTGTAATACAAGGAAAAGCCCTCGACATGAGTGGTAAAGTATTTTCCCGAGACATTCCGTTACGAGGAACTCTCACTCATAAAAAATCTCCTATCAACATGACAACTTCACACATGGTGAAAAAGAGTATCCTGCCATCAAGGAAAGAAAGGGATATTACAACATTAATCACCATCCATGATAAATACATACCACATTAAGACACATAAAGATACCACATCTTACGTCAGCAGGAATAAAAAACAACAAATAAATATGAAGATTTCGCATCATACATCAACCAGGAATCGACATGACATAAAGCATCCTATAAAAATAATCAATGAAGTACATGGAAACATAACTTCATATACCTTAAGTATGATTCTGGCTGAAGAATATGTTGCTCAATTGCTAGACCTAAATGCACCATCGCAATCGTGGTGTCGAATGGCAAGAAATCGACTTTCCACATGCTAAAATCTGACATTGTCATCTGCATCTGGAATATGGCTGAAAAATCGAGACCTATGTTGTATAAAATGACACTGCCATCAGTTTCGTGTTGCCGAGAGGTGTAAAATCCACATAAAATTTTTCCAATTTGGACATTGGGAAAATTTGGCCCCTCTGAAGGTTGAGCTCAAATCATGGTTCCATTTCCTTTGCACACTAGCTCATGGCTCCACCTCCATGAAAATAAAATACTAATAAATCTCGAAATCAATGCCCATTCCCACCTACCTGGGCGCACTACAGAAAGACGAGTTTATATAAAAATTGTTGGGTGGAGTTTTCAAAACTCCTCCGTTGGCATAATGGCCAAATTCGAAAATGGTGGAGAGGAAGTCGGGTGGTCCCGCCCCCTCCCAAACTAGCACGTTTTTGTATAATGAAAAACAAAATAGTGGTGTCATACGGGGGCGATACCTGCATTGGGTGGCCTGCCCCACTGTGGCATTGTTTTATAGAGGATAATGGAGGAGGGGCGGCGAGACTGACATTCCACGCCCCACCCATATATGTACACAATCCATTGTAAGGCTTGGGGCAGCAGGGTCATGACCGCTGACTCAACATTTTTTTAAAACATTGTTTTTATGTGGTAAACGGAGGTCTGTGAGGGTGACAGGGTTTGTGGCCAACCACCCCTCTTTTATATATTTTTTTTGTTTTTAATAAACAAACCATACACTTTTAATTCCAACGATTTTTGACCGAAGGAGTATTTAAAACGACCCCACAAATTCACCTGGAATCTATCCATATCTAGCTAGAATCCAGTCACCGGATACTTCCAAATTGTGTCCTCTTTAACCTGCCAAGTCATCAAGTCCACCTGAAAACTTTGACTAGCTCTAACTTTCACGTACGAAGTCGGTTTGATGAACCATTTGCACCATAGTGATGAGGACAAAGAGATATTTGACTTGGCACTAATTTTTCCACTTTTATTCCACTTTTATTTTCAAGATTTCATAAGCCCTCTTTATCCTCTGTGTGTCTCTAGAGCCACATGGATCATTCCTCCCCAATGAAGAGCTTTTGGCCCTCCAAAATAATCAACAATAATATGAAATTGTTTTATACTATGTCTACAGCACAAGTGTCCTGAAAGGTCACACTTCCTTCTCCTTCACCTTTGTCCTTCGGAGCCCTAAGCGATGAACCGACACTTGAATCTTCTGCAAAACTTTTGTACAATCTCCTGCAAATTACAAGCTCAAATTATGACCAACTATGACCCAAAAATTTCCATACTTTCCATGAGTTTATAACACATACTCGATGGTCAAGCTTACATCAAAATGGAAATCCCACCCCCACTATCATTACAAGACCAAAAAAATCATTGTCACAATTTGAAGTGATAGAAAACTCATCATCAATTTTACATGAAATCAATGCATCACATGATTTACAAAACAAGGCCAAAATATCATGGTTTCGTAACAAGTGATGGAAAACACATCATCACTTTTACAGTTAAAAATGAAACATGTGATTTAAAAACATGTCCATGACACACTACCACATCTAGAAAAACCATATCTCACTTATCAAAGTGAATGGATCATCTCCCTGTGGCACATTTGCTTGTTGAACATCTGTTTCAACCGGTTCATGTACTGACACTTCATCCTTAAGGTGTTGCTCTGGTTGGATGCCTTGAACACGTGTCACTTTGATGCCCACTTTGGTTGCAATGTATGCAAAAGGTTTTCTTTCTCCAAACCTGATTAACCCGTTTATTTTTCTTATGTGGATAAGGCTTTCCATGCCTCATCCTCCTTTGTGCTGCCATTATTTTCCAATACTTAGTAATGACAGGTTATGTAAACCATAAAAATGAAAATTTTTCTTATGTCGTGATTTATGTTCATGATTAGCAACATGCTTATAATCAAAATGAACTTGCGAATATCGAGACGTTTTATACCTTCCCTGGTGGTCTTTGGTGTGATCATGGTGATGAGAGCTTGTATCAGCTCTTCTATTGTGACATGCACTTCCATAGGATGCTGGTGAAGTGTTCGCATCAATCCTTTCTTCGAACGAGTTCAACAATGTATGTTTTCCTCTGATGTCATTATGATGATGAGATCTTGGCTCAACTTTATCTCTACAATATGCATTGTCATATGATGATGGTGAAGTGTTCCCATCATTCTCTTTCCTCGACGATTTCATCAATTTCGTGGAAGCTTTAGACACCTTTGAGAATTCTCCTTCAGTTTATCCCAAAGCTGCATAGCAAGGTCTCTCCATTACATCCAATAGTTGAGTTATTCCTTTACAATAAATGCTCAGTCCTCCTCCTTTGTACCCCATCCCGGTAAGGAATCTCATGCCGGTTCATATGATGGGGATATCCACATTTCTAATAGAAATAATAGCATTTGAAGATGAAACTGAAGAATTATCACAACTGTTTACCTCAAATGTTGATTTGGAAATAGATGAAGAGGGCTTCTCTAAGCCTTCATTGTGCTTCACTTCCTCTAAGGGCTCTGTCACGGCTTGTAGTTGAAGCTGCAACCACTACTTCTCCTCCTTATCTTCTCGTAGAAGTGTCTTCAATGCCTCATGATCTACTTCACGACTTTCATCGTTGCGCTTCAATTCTTCCAATGCCACTGTCGTGGCTTGCAACTAAAGTTACAATCAATGTTTTTCCTCCTTATCTTCCTGTAGGAGTGTCTTTAATGCATCATGATCTATTTTAATACTTCCATCGTTGCGCTTCAATTATTCCAATGCCTCTATCATGGCTTGTAACTGAAGCTACAATCACTGCTTCTCCTCCTTATCTTCTTGTAGCAGTTCCTTTAACTCAGCATTATCTCCTACATGTTTCTCATAAGCTTGATACAACATATCCGCCTTCTCAGACACCCTGAGCATGGCCTCATACATGTATTTGACATCCCCCATTGTTGCATGTTCAATGGCTCATGCTTGCAGTTCACATCAGCAAGAAGACCGCTCTGATACCACTTGATCTGGGTAAATTTCTGATACCCTTTTAACCAAGACCTTTTACTTCGGATGATGTGTTAGAATTACATTTGATTAAAAGCATTAATGAACACATATCCATATATAGTCAAGAGGAACACATGTTAAAAATCGTACGACAAAAAACACAATAGGTTTAATAATGGAGTTCGTCCAGTGTGGGCTACGTCTCCCGGCCTTAGTGTCTCGATGGTGTTGTCGGCTTCATTCAGTGTTGTAACTGGTGATAATGTACATGGATGATTTTGACTTTTCTTACAAGGAAAAGCACTCAACATGGGTGCCAAAGTCTCTTCCCGAGACGTTCTGTTACAAGTTACTCTCACTCATCACAAACCTCCTATCAGCATGAAAGCTTCACACATGGTGACAAAGAGTATCCTGCCATCAAGGCAACAAAGGGATCTCACAACATAAATCACCATCCATGATAAATACATACCACATAAATACACATAAATATTCCACATCTTACATCAGCAGGTATCAACAACAACAAATAAACATGAAGATTTTGCATCATACATCAAGTAGGAATCGACATGACATAAAGTATCCTACAACAATAATCAATGAAGTACATGGAAAAAACACTTCATATACCTCAATTCTGATGCTAGTTGAAGAATGGGATGCTCAATCGCTGGACCTGAATGCACCATCACAATTTTGGTGTCGAATTGCACGAAATTGACTATCCACATGCTGAAATATAATATCGTCATCCTCATCAGGAATATGGCCAAAAATTTAAGAGCTTTGTTGCAGAAACTGACACCTCCATCAGGTTTGTGTCATCGAGAGGTGTAAAATCCATATAAAGTTTGTCCAATTTGGACACTAGGAAAATTTGGCCCCTCTGAAGTTTGAGCTGAAATCATGGTTCCACTACCTCTCCACATTGGCTCATGGTTCCACCTGTATGAAAATAAAATATTAATAAATATCAGACTCCGTGCCCACTCCCACTTGCCTGGGCACACTGCAGAAAGACAAGTTTATATAAAAATTGTTGGGTGGAGTTTTCAAAACTCCTCCACTGGTGCAATGTCCAGATTCAAAAATGGTGGAGAGGAGGTCGGGTGGTAAAACCCCGCCCCCTCCCAAACTGACGCACTTTTGTTTAATGAAAAACCAAACAATGGTGTGTTGGGGGGCCATAATTTTATCGGGCGGCAGGGGTGATAGCCCACTCCCCACCCATATATTTACACAGTTCGTTGTAAGGCTTGGGGCAGCGGGGTCATGGCCGCCGAACCCACCTTTTTTTAAAACATTTTTGTTATGTTGTATACGGAGGTTTGTGGGGGTGGCGGGGTTTGTGGCCCACCACCCTTATTTTATATCTTTCTTTGTTTTTAATAAAAAAAACCATACATTTTCAATTCCAACGATTTTTGATCGAAGGAGTCTTTATAACAACCTCGCAAATTCGCTCGGAATCTAGCTGGAGCTGGCCGGAATCTGGTTGCCCAATAATTCCAAATTGCGTCCTCTTTAGCCTACTAACATGGAAAAATTTAGGGGATAATATTCACAGGTGGGCTAATTTTAGATGCCTTTTCCAAAAAAAAAATTTCCAATTTCCATTTTTTCCTAAAAATGATTCGCCAAAATTTTACAATACAAAATTATTTTACCTTAATAATCGCCAAAACTTTATATACACTAATATAAAATGATTGGAAATATAAATATTTCTACATAAATATCACCATACATTTTACAGTTATCATATTAGGGGCTAGTATTATTTACCAAGGTTTCTAAAATTTAAGATAAACTTCCATCCTTAAAATTTTCCCTGCCTGCCAAGTCATCAAGTCAGCCTGAAAACTTTGACCAGCTCTAACTTTCACATACGAACTCAGTTTGACAAACCATTCTCATCATTACGATCAGGAAGATGAGAGCTTTGACTTGACACTGATTTTTCCATGTTTCTACCACTTTGATTTTCGAGCTTTCATAAGCTCTCTTTGTCCTGTGTGTGTCTTTAGAGCCACCTAGATCACTTTGTTTAACAAATTTTGACCACATAGTGATTAGACTTAATTTTTTTACATCTAGATCTCATCACACTAGAATGAATCCCATAATAATCCACACACGTGTCTTTGATCCCATAACAAATAAGAAATGGAAATGGACTCTTTAAACTAAGAATATTGTTGGGCGTTTTCCAAGAACAGATAACAAATTTTGAAATTTTATTTTTTTTAGAATTTCTTAGGTACGTGTCAGACGATTAAATCTATCAATGTGACCATGATTTATGTATCAACATAATATGACCAAATTTAGGTTTCAAGGTGTTTAAAGTATTGATTTAGCTTTGGCCATCCTATAATTCCCTTTATTTTTTTGTGATAACCAAGCTCAACCAATTTAAAGAAAATAATAATATATATCTACCCTATTTTTCAAATATTGGTTTGTATATTCGTAACTGTAGTAGTGTCAGAGGAAGAGTATAGATTTAACCAATTTTATAAATATTGGGTTGTTTAACCAAGGCTGTAGTAGTATAGGAAGAACATCATGTTGAAGATAATGGAGAAACTATATTAGAGAGAGTCAGTTCACCTGAACCTTAGATTAGGAGTCTATTCCTATTTCTTAGGTTTTGTTTCTAACTTCCCTATATATTGTTCTATTTCTAATGATAATGTAGAGAGAAATCATGCAGTCCCTCCTGGTGTAGTCTCTTAGAGTAGAGCTAACCAATACAACTTTCAATAATATTTGATTCTGCCATATTTTATCATGGTATCAGAGTTGTTGGGTTCAATCAAAGCCATAGTGCTTTTGATTTAGTGTGTATTCAGGCGACAGAGCAGAATCCCCTAATGTCCTGAGGGTAGTCCTGAGTCAAGATGTGAGAAATTGTTTTGCTGTGAGTCAGGCTGTGTTGAATTTTTTTTCTCTGGTTCGTAATTTGATGAGCGCAGTCGTTACCCTCACAAACCCACCAATCGTCGTGAATCCCTGCCTCATAAAGGCGATGATTTCATAAATTGGCGCATATTATCATGGAGAAAACACCCTGATCTCTGTTATCACTTGCAGATTTTCTTCCTAGCACGACCAACGCGGGATCTAGAATTTTTTTAGGGCTCCGATAGAGCCAATGTAGCTTGTGTTGAAGGATCCAGTGTGCTCAGATTGGAGGAGAGAGAGAGAACGTGTTGTAAGAGCTAGAGAGCTCATGTTGTGGAAAGTCATGGATCTAGAGAGCTCGTGATGCGGGTCGTTGATTGAATCCAGAGAGATTCTTCTTGTGGAGCTAGAGAGCTCGTGCCTACAGATCCAGTGATATCGTGTAGAAGAGTGAGAGTGCTTGCAAATCCAGTGAGATCATGTAGAAGAGTCAGAGTGCCTGCAAATTGAGTGAGATCGTGAGCTTGAGAGCCATGGAATTAGAGGCAACAACAATGGTAATATTGATGTAAGCGTGATCCATGACAGGCCGATGTCGTGGTGCACTGCACATAGCAACCTGCCAAAGAGGTTGAAGAACAAATAGATGTGTTTCTTAATATTGATGTTTTTTCTGGATCTGGGGTAGATCCGGTTTTCTGTTAATTGCAGCAGGTCATTTTGTTTTTCAATATGAATAATTTGATGGAAGTATACTTGAATGAGAGAAATAAGCTCGATGATTCCAAATATTCAAAATGGAAATTCAAGTTATAGACTATGTTGGAAGGACATAGCGCATGAGGAATCCGGATTGGAGATGAGGTGAAACCTACAATTGCAACACGTGAAAAAACTATGAAAATATAGGATTGGGAGAAGAGGGAGAACAAGGTGAGGTTGATGTTGAAGATGGCAGTCAAAGGTTGCGTCATCCCTCATATTAGAGATTGTGAGTCTATGAATGAGATCTAGACAACTCTTAGATATCTATACAAAATTAGATATACGAATTACGTACTGTTTGTCAATAGCAAGATTCTCTCCATCAAGATGGAGGAGAATGAGACAATAGCAGCATTCATCTCATGGATCAAGGACATGCAACACAAGATTGGTGACATCGGAGAGGATGTAAGTAATACTGATATGGTAACTATTACTATGAATGGTATGATTAATGATTACCAGATGTTTATAACAGGCTTTAATGCTAGATAAAAAGCCCTCAAATTTGAAGAATTGACAGGGATTCTCATGCAAGAGGAGGAAATATGGATGACATTTACACCCTAGAATATAGATCTAGCTCTCATGGCGAAGAATAATCCATTCAGAGGAAAAGTGAATGGAGGACAGAGAAGTAGAGGCATAGCATAGAAAAGGCCAAATCCATCTCAAAGTATGTCACCAAACATGAATGATCCACCATTAAAATGTTTTTATTGTGGAAAATTGGGCCATATGGCTAAGCACTGTCGTAAGAAGAAATATGATGAAGGTCAGGAGAGATACAAGAGACATGCAAGAAATTTTTCATATTTTACAAATGATGACCATAACCAGGATGTAATATTATTCATGGTCGGCTCTGATGAAATGTATGAAACAGATACATGGTATGTGGATTCAGGGGCATCCACCAACATGACAGGCAACAAAAATGGATCAAGGACTTAAAAGAAACTAGCACTGGAGAAAAAATATACCTTGGGGACGAGAGGGGGTACCCACTCAAAGGACATGGTAACGTTCCTGTAATTCTACCGGATGGTAATACCATGCTTATTCAAAATGTGATGTATGTACTCGGCACTAATAGGAATCTGATTTATGTTTCAATGACAACAGATCAGAATCTTAAGGTAGAATTTTATAAATCATATTGTCTTGTTAAAGATTTGTTGGATTCTATGAAAAATATTGCAACAGGGATTTGTGTGGGTGGCTTTCTCAAAATGGATGTCAGAAATATGCCACATGAAGCATTGACATCGGCATGTACGTCTGCAGAATAACTAGGGCTTCAGAGATTTGGTCATATAAATTTCAAATATTTGTAGTTAAGTCAGAAGAAAGGTATGGTTACTAGTCTTCCTGATTTAAGGAATAGTCATGTTGATTGTGAAGCGTGTGCTCTTGGGAATATGCACAGAGATGAGTTTCCTGTTAAATTTAATAGAAAACAGAGAGATATACTTGAGTTAGTCCACATTGATTTATGTGGGCCAATGCAGTCAAGATCTTTGGGAGGTGCATATTACTTCTTATTGTTTGTTTATGATTGTACTAGATTTATGTGGGTATAATTTCTCAGCAAAAAAAATCATGTTTTTTTAATACTTCAAGAAATTCAGAAGCATGATAGAGAATCAGATAGGAAAATACATCAAGATTCTTCACTTGGATTAAGGGTGAGAGTACAGGAACGTCGATCTCAGAAAATATTATAAAGAACATGGAATTCTTCAAAAATATACAATACGCCACACTCCTCAACAGAACGGGGTTGCAAAAAGGAGAAACAAAAACCCTCGTGGAATGTGGTCGCAGTATTTTGAAAGGTGAGAATCTTTCTAATGGATTTTGTGTTGAAGATATAAATACGACTGATTATTTGAAAAACATAATTCCTATAATAAGTTTGGAATTTAAAACACCTTTTGAAGCCTTATTAGGTTTTAAGCCTTTAATTTAGAATTTGAGGGTTTTTGGTTCCAAAGCATTTGCCCATGTACCAAAGGAAGACAGAAAGAAACTTGATGTAAAGGCCATAAAATGTACCTTTATTAGGTATTGCACCGAATTTAAAGTTTAGAAGTTATTTAATCTCTCTACTCATAGAGTTTTTGCGAGTAGAGACGTGGTGTTTCATGAAAAATTATATGATGGAAATAGTGCAAACAATAATGATGATTGGGACATTCCATTATTGGTAGAAGAATGGAATGATGAAACAAGAGAAAGCCAGAAGCAACAGTAGTAGCAACAACAATAGAAAGAAGCATATATTTCAGATGAAAACATCAAACCAAGTCCATCAAGAGATGATCAGAACAATTTGGAATTCACTCCAACTCTCAGGAGATCAGGTAGGAAAACACAATTTACTGCAAGATACAGAGAAAATGCTTTTATTACTGGCATGTTAAGTGTTGTTGAACCCTCTAGTTATAAAGAAGCAAGTCAATATAATGAATGGATGGAAGCCATGGAAGAGGAACATGAATCAATTATGAAAAACAAAACTTGGGAGTTAGCTGAATTACCTGAGGGTAAACAGACCATAGGTAAAAAATGGTTATATAAGCCCAAATTTAAAGCATATGGGAGCATAGATAAGTATAAAGCTAGATTGGTTGCAAAGGGGTATTAAAAAAAACAAGGTATAGACTATGAGGAAACTTTCGCCCCCGTAGCCAAACTTAATAGAATCCAAATGTTAATTTCCTTAGCTACTAAACAGCACTGAAAAATGCACCAGCTAGATGTTAAGTATGCTTTCTTGAATGGGGAGTTGAAAGAGGAATTTTACTTAGAGAAACCTGAGGGGTTTGTCAAACAGGGAAAGGAAAATTTAGTATGTAGAATAAAGAAAGCTTTATATGGACCAAAATAGGCTCCAAGTTCATGGTATGATAAAATTGATTCATTCTTCTTACAACACAACTATAATAGAAAAAAATATGACCCGAATCTCTATATTGTGTTTGATGAAAAGGGGAGAATTGTTTTGATTTATTTATATGTAAATGAGCTCATGATTATAGGAAATGTAGATAAACTCATCAAGGTGCCAATGTAAAAAATGTTTGGGATGAAATACCTAGGTGAGCTTCACTACTGTTTGGGTATAGAGATCTGAAGAGATTTAGGAAAAAAATATCTAGCATAGATTAAGTATGTTAGGAGTCTTTTGAAAAAGTGTAAGATGAATCAGTGTAAGGATACAGCAGTGCCGCTACAACATAACACCAAACATCAGTGTGATGATGGTTCAAAGAAGGCAGATGCAACATTATATAGGTAGTTGGTCGGGAGTTTAATCTACTTGATCACTACTAGACCACATTTGGCAAATGCAGTCAGTGCATTGAGCCAATTTATGTCCAAGTCACTTGAGAGCCAAGGTATCATAAGGTATCTACAAGGAAACTTAGGCTATGGAATTTTGTATATTGATTCTTGTGATATTAACATGTTTTTCAGACTCTGACTGGGCTGGAAACATAGATGACAGGAGATCCATTATAGTTTATGCATTTAGCATTGGGTCTGGGGTAATAGCATGGAGTAGTAAAATGCATAACAATGTTTCCTTGTCTTTAGCAGAAGCAAAGAACCAAGCAATGTGTGGATTGACTTGTGAGGCAGTTTGATTGATGTGACTTCTCCAAGATGCAAGAGAAGAATAGAAAGCTTCAATAGTGATTAGATGTGATAACCAAAGCTCCATAAAACTCACAAATAATACGGTGTTCCATAAAAACATTAAGAACATAGATACTCAGTTCCATTTCGTCAGGGAGAAAGTTTAGTCAAAAGAAATCCATATTGTATGTTGTAATACTTGTGCTAATGTTTCCGATATTTTTACCAAGCCTCTTGGTAGAATTAAATTTGAGATTGATCCAAGTGGATATTGGTGGTCACCCGCCTATTCCACTTGGGGCCCCACCATTATTTCTTTCAGTTTTTCAGTTTCGGCACAACTTACTATTTTTAGCAGCTTTTCCGGTCCTGAACTTCCGGAGCCATTTTGAGGCCCTAAACGACGTTTTTTGGGAAAACGGAGAGCAACATGGGTTCATGGATCAATGTTTCTCATTCAAAATTTTTATTCCTCAGATAGATCTTTCTAACAAGGTATGCTACGTGTCAAGCGTAGATCGTATGCCAAAGTTATGCCCTTGGGAAGTTGAAACACCAATTTACCCAAACGGGGCCCATAGTTTTGGCGCTTCGTCTCCTAGGGTTAGGGTTTTGGCTATTTAGGATTTCCCATTGTTTATAAATAATAAATAGGCCCTAGATCCTCATTGTAACTCAGTTCATAGGCCTGTAGCCGCCACATCTCTTCTCAGAGATAGCTACCAGCACCCTAGCTAGTTTTATTTTCATTCTGTCTGTAAGCAAATTTTAGTTCTTTGATATTAATGAAATGAAGTGTTATTTATGCTGAATCTCTATATTTATGGTTATATGTTTATTATGTTGCATTCCTGCATAAATCCGGATCAGTGGTATCATAGGGGTCTGATTTTTCTCGATCCTTCTTTGCATGTCCCCAACGAGGTCGGGGTATAAGGAGCTAGGGCTTGATCTAGTGGAACCTTTGCAAGATCAGCCTCGCAAACCTCGACGGACACCCATGGGGGACAAAAAGAAATATGAGGGAGCAGGAGATCCTATCAAAATATTGCTCAAGGAGGCCCTCAAAAAACAAAGGAACGCGATGATGGATAACTTTGCTCAGATCCTTCAACGGCTGCCCACGGGCGGCGCATCTGCATCCAACAGCCACTCTGGAGGTGCGACTCCTTTTAAGGTACATGTAAATTTTGACATTCCCATATTTGAGGGTCAAATAGATGCAGATGCCATAGATAGATGGTTGAATCTATTAGAAGGATATTTCTCTGTTCATGACTTTTCAGACCAGGAGAATATTATTTTTTCACTCCTGAAAGCTACCCCCCATGTTAAGTACTGGTGGGAAACCTACTGTGAGAACAAGGACCAGAGAGAACCCTCTCTATTCTCGGTCGTACCAACTTGGAATTCCTTCATAGACATCGTTAAGGAACAGTACTATCCCATGGGGAGCTATGAGGACAAGTACATACAATGGAACACGCTGCGACAACAAAGGGATCAAGATGTGGATGAGCTGACGAATCTGTTCCATACCCTACGCACAAAGTTGGGTATCAAAGATTCAGAGAAACATCTGTTGCTAAAGTATCGCAGCTATCTGCACTGATACATTCAGGAGGAAATGGATTTCCTCGACCTCTCGTCGCTTGGTACGGCATACCGGTATGCTGCCAAGATTGAGCAGAAATTCAAACAGAAGAAGTAGGACTTTGGATCTGTGAATCAAAAGCAAGGGAAAGGTGCTTCCAAACCGCAGAAGAAAGGATGGAGCCAAGGCATGATGGCTAAAGACAACCCATCGAAGCCACAAGAAAATAACAACACCACAAAGCCAAAGAAGGACATGGGAAAGTGGTGTGAGTTCCATAAGAGCTCCACTCACAACACAAGTGAGTGTCAGGCCAAGCATTCGCTAGTGACCGAGATGAGGGCTTCTGAGTCAGATGCATGCTCTGACTCCGAATCAAAACCTGAAAAGGGGAATTAAAAAGGGAAACATATTATTGATGTGGAGCCCAACGCCACTGTTGCCACTACAAAGATCCAGAAGGAGGAACCAGAAGATCCAGAGGAGGAGGAACGTCTCTTCCACTCCTAGATGTGGGTAAAGGGCTCTCGCATAGCCTGGTTGTCAAGCAATGGGGAGCCAAAAGAAATCCCTGGCTTGTGCGTACGCCATGAAAGGGTTGGGTTTGTCACAGCTCACCCACATCCATACACCATCGGGTGGCTTCACCAAGGACGAAATTTCCGTGTCGCCAACAAAGGTTACTTTGCGCATCAAGTCCTTCATGGATGAGGTACTACGTGATGTTTTCGTATTGACAGCCGATGTATTAATAGGACAACTACTTGTGGAAGTACTGCTGCCGTGTATGAGTCTCGACTCGTGTCGTTATTGTTACTGGGAAAATAAGTTGTATGATGTCGCAGGTACTACCCTACCGCTATCTCTTTGTTACCGAAAACAATGCAGAAGTTTGGCTTTCCCAAAACCAAGAAATTGTTTTCCTGAGATGATACGCCCCTGTGGCAAGAAGAAGATCATGTCACGACTTACGTGCTCCTTCGCACAACAACAACAAATGGATAAGGCTGTGGAGGAGACGGGGACACTTACTCACTCACGTGTTCTCCGCACGCAGGGTCGGGGTCACGGGATTGATCTCGACCTCCCCGTGCGCTCACACTCAATGGACTGGCCTACGTTGCTCGTTATGGAGAATGATGAAATCGTTATAAGATCTGCGGAGTCGTTGCAAGAGAGGTCACATTTCCTCGACCAATTTCATCGCTCGTGGAGCCCGAACGTGCTGGTGCTGCATAGCGATGGACATTTGGAGACTCTGTATTGACTATCGGGTGCTGAACAAGATCACTGTCCGGAATAGGTACCCAATCCCACGGATTGATGACCTTCTAGACCAACTCAAAGGTGAAAAATATTTTAGCAAGATCGACCTGAAGTCTGGGTATCACCAGGTACCAATTGAACTATTTGGTGTGTGCAAGACTGCCTTCAAAGCCAAGGAAGGCCTTTTCAAATGGCTGGTCATGCCTTTCGGGTTGACGAATGCTCTGGCAGCCTTCATGAGGATGATGGATGACATCTTCTAGCCATTCACCAACTCATTTGTAGTAGTTTACTTGGATGACATTCTGATATTCAGCCAGACTTGGGAAGAGCACCTTCACCACATACGACAAGTCCTCTAAACACTACAGCAACACAAGTTGTGTGCCAATTTGGAGAAGTGCACATTTGGCATGACCCAGGTTCAATATCTGGGATACATTATTGATGAAAGAGGGGTGCATGTGGATCCAGCCAAGATCCAAGTCATTCGGGATTGGCCAGCCCCAACCACTATAAAAGAGCTTCACAACTTTCTAGGTCTTGCTAATTTCTACCGTAGATTCGTGTTTGGATTCTCTCATATCACTTGGCCCTTGAGTCAAGTCACCAAAGGAGGAGCAAGAGAAAAATTATTTTGGTCGGAACCTCAATAGAAGGCGTTCACAGAATTGAAAAATCGTCTCTGTTCTGCCACAGTGCTCACATTACCAGACTTGCAACTGCCATTTGAGATCGAGACAGATGCCTCTGACTATGCTATTGGGGCAGTTCTTCAACAGGGACATCCAGTGGCATATCACAATGAGACATTGTCTGACACAGTTCGCAAGTTTCCCACTTATGACAAAGAAATGTATTCCATTGTGCAAGCTTGTCGACAATGGAAGCATTACATTTTGGGGAAGGAAACAATCATCCACAGAGACCACCGGCCCCTGTAGTTCATACAGACACAACGGAAGTTTCAGAATGATCGCCATCAGAAGTGGTCCACATATCTGCAACAGTTTCATTTGAACATCAAGTACAAGAAGGGTAGCACCAATAATGTTGCAGACTACCTCAGCCGACCACTGATCATGGCGCTCACCACCGTGCTCAACTCTTGTGGACACGAGACTTCTTATTGGCCGCTTCTCTATGAGAGGACCTGCATTTGGCTACACTTACAAGGTACCTTAACCTAAGTTCCACCACTTCAAGATACTTTATGTCACTCAGGACACTTGCAGCCTTCAAGAGCGGCCAAGACGATACAGCTTGCCACTACAGTCGAGTCGCTGGGCATTTCGGGGTCGAGAAAACAGTAGCAATCCTGCAGAAGTATTTCTATTGGCCGATCCTTCGAAAGGATGTCGAGAAGCACATCAGATCCTGCACTGCTTGTGCCATTGCCAAACCGACCATCAAGAAGCAAGGCCTATATACTCCACTACCTACCCCTAGTCGACCGTGGGAATCCATCTCCATGGATTACATGTCTGGCCTGCCTTCTACTAAGAATGGAAATGACTGTGTTTTCGTGGTCGTTGACAGATTCTCGAAGATGGCCATCATGGCGGCCTGTAAGAAGAATATCACAGCAGAAGCCACTGCTAAACTCTTCTTTGAACGAGTGTGGGTGCACTTTGGGATCCCACAGTCTATCATATCAGATCGAGATAGCAGGTTCCTCAGCACATTTTGGTCCAGCCTCCGGTCAATGTTGGACACAAAGCTCACCAAGTCCACAACTTTCCATCCCCAAACAGATGGCCAGACAGAGGTCGTCAACAGAATTATAATACTACCTCGCGGCATGTACACCAAAGCTATCTGCACAATGGGATGAGAGCCTTCCCCATATACAACATAGTTGGCAATCGGGTTTCTCCATGCTCAATTACTGCAGTTCTTCTTTGGCTTCATATTCTTACCACTATGTCCTGTCAATGAGGCCATGTCATTTAAAATGTCATTTCATGTCGTATTCAAAATTTCCATGTTCAGTATGAAGCGGACAAAGCAAGTAGTTTATCAGAATTATTCAACACATCTACCAATGTGTTCATGATATATTGACAGAGGCCACTGTAACAACAGCAACGCTGATGATTTAACATCGGGTGCCACACAACTTCCAGGTGGGCGACAAAGTATGGCTACATTTGCAGAAGGAGCGCCTCACTGGACCCCACCGCAAGCTTCACCTGCTCCGTTACAGGCTGTACACCATCACTAAGGCTATAGGGAACAATGCCTTTGAGCTCAGTATTCCACGATTCCTTGGTCTCCACCCAGTCTTCAATGTGGATCACCTTCTTCCTTACTTCCCACCTCTACTATACACCTTGGACATTGCAGAACAACTCACACCAACAAACTTAAACCTAGACTGCATGGATCAGGCCACCACAGATTGTATCATAGACATGCAAATCAAGAACACTTGCCAACAGAAGATCCAACTATATCGGGTTGTCAAAGATGGCCAACTCCTGCACCAATGAAAGTGGTTCACTAGGGACCAAGTTCAGCAGAAATTTCCTCATCTCATGGAGGAACTTAACGCAATGGGGACCATTGCTTCCTAACGAGGGAGGAATGATCCAGGTGGATATTGGTGGTCACCCGCCTATTCCACTTGGGGCCCCACCATTGTTTCTTTCAGTTTTTCAGTTACGGCACAACTTACTATTTTTAGCAGTTTTTCGGGTCCTGAACTTCTGGAGCCATTTTGAGGCCCTAAACGACGTTTTCTGGGAAAATGGAGAGAAAAATGGGTCCATGGACCAACATTTTTCATTCAAAATTTGTAGTCCTCGGATAGATCTTTCTAATGAGGTATGGTACGCGTCAAACGGAGATTGTATGCCAAAGTTACGCCCCTGGGAAGTTGAAACACCAATTTACCCAAACGGGGCTCATAGTTTTGGCGCTTCATCTCCTAGGGTTAGGGTTTTGGCCGTTTAGGATTTACCATTGTTTCTAAATAATAAATAGGCCCTCAAGCCTCATTGTAACTCAGTTCATAGGCTTGTAGCCGCCACATCTCTTCTCAGAGATAGCTACCAGCGCCCTAGCTAGTTTTATTTTCATTCTGTTTGTAAGCAAATTTCAGTTCTTTGATATTAATGAAATGAAGTGTTATTTTCGCTGCATCTCTGTATTTATGGTTATATGTTTATTCTATTGCGTTCCTGCATAAATCTGGATTTGAGATGTTTAGGTACAAGTTAGGAATATTTGTGAACCCCTTCTCCATTAAGGGTGAGTGTTGAAGATAATAGAGAAACTATATTAGAGCGAGTCAGTTCACATGAACCTTAGATTAGGAGTCTGTTCCTATTCCTTAGGTTTTGGTTCTAACTTCTCTATTTGGATGTGACCTATATCTTTTTTGATTTCTAATGAGAAAGTAGAGCGACTTGTGCACGTAGTCCCTTCTGGTGTAGTCTCGCAGAGTAGAGCTAACCAGTACAACTTTCAATAATATTTGATTCTACCATATTTTATCACATCATAAAGATGTATATCTTGTATATTCGTCAACAAAAGATTTGAAAATTTGGGATTGTTTCTTTTTATGTGATGATCTTCCAGCTCTCTAGTTTTTTTTTTAATGATTTCATTTTTTTTTGGGAAATAATAAATTGAAGTGAACATGTATATGCTATGCTAGATGTATTCTTCACTAATATATTTGAGGGAGAAAATTAGTAATATTATGTTCCTTTCCCTTTTGAAAGTTTTTTGGTGTTGATAGATTGATTGTGTGATTGTGACATTGCAGGATGACTTGTGATTTCAAGGGTATTTTTGAAGCTTAATACCAAATTTGAGTAACTATAGCCTATAATGTTTCATCGTCTGCACTATCAAACTTTTATTTCATACTGTTATCCAAAAGTGGGTCCCTAAATATTTTTAGTTTTCCATCCATTTTCCAATGATTATCTGGAAGTATTGTATGATATAAGTGTCCATTCATTTCTCAATTCTTATCTGAAAGTATTGTTCAGCATAAGTGTCCATAAATTTCCTTTATGTAACCTTTCATGTTTCCATATAAGTGTTGGAAAATGCCATCAAAATTTTCAGATTACACATAATAGGCGTTCAGCATGCACCCTTGCTTTATTTTTTGGAAGTTAATTGACATAACCAACATCAGGAATGATATCTCTGCTTTGTGAGATGATGAAGGAAGACGCAAACTATCTACTTGCTAAAAATTTCAGGCTCTTAATAATGGAAAATTTTTAAAAATCATCTATGTATATATAGTCTTGGAAGTATATTCACAATACCTCAAACAACTGTGTTGTAGAGATGGAAAGAGGGAAAATAGAGATCAAAAGGGTAGAAAATCCAACAAGCAGGCAAACCACCTTCTCCATGTGAAGAGAAACTCTTCTTAAGAAGGCCAAAGTTTTGTCCATCCTCTATGATGCAAACATAGCCATGCTCATATTTTCAAGTTCAATAAAGTTCTTTGATTACGCCCATTCATATATGAAAAGCATTATGGATCATTACGTGAACCAATTCTGTAATTGTATGTTTATTCTATCAGGGAGCTTGAATTGAGAATGCTCAATGTTGTTCCTTACATTAATATTTTTACAAATTGTCCACTAGCTGCATTCCCTAATATTGGTAGTTTTTTTTTCCTTCAAAATATAGATCACCAAAGACTCTCAAATGAATGAATGAGACTATTAGAAGCCACAAGTGAGTTGTAAAATCCTTCATAAAAATCAAGGCAAAACGAACAAATGAAAGGCTACTCGCACGAGTCTAAGAAAGGTTTTGTAAACACTACTTTCTGGGATTGTTTTGCTATGATGATGGTCATGTATTCTATAACAACATCAAATTCATGAAAATGAAGGAAAAATTATAAGAAAAATATCATAAATAATATTTTTGTCACTACAAAACACAATTAAATTTCGTTTTCAAATTCCTTCAAGCATAATCCCATGGAGTTTCTTCCAAGGAACTCCTACTTGAAGGGACTTTGTGTGATTTCTAGTGCATGTGCATGTATATTCTCCTTATACAATTCTCCTAATAAATTGTATGGATGGTAATGATAGAATTTGGTAGGAAACTGAACATCCCAATCCCAGGTCACCCATTCCCAAGTGTCTAATAAAAGAGGAATTTGAAGGGAATGGTACAAATTGACACCATGATTATGCAACTTATTTACTTTTTAGTTGAATTGGAATATATATATATATATATAGGCTTTCAAAATCGGTTATGAAGATATTTTTCTGTATAAATTTCATGCTTGAAATGGTGAAAGAAAATTAACGAGAAAACTTCCATTCAAAAAGGTATATCCTTAATCCGTTATTTGTTACTTTGTTCAAACTATTTAGTGAACTTTGTTCTATTTCTTCAATGTACTTTTACACCTTTAAAAAAAAAATTTAAAGGTATATTGTACAATAATATTTTATATTATAATGCCCCGGATGCGGGTGTTAACTGCTGATTTGATGGGAGTGAGCCAGCGAGATGGCGTGTGGCGAGGCCACATGGCCACCCACAGGCTGCATTTAATCAACCTTGATGCGATCAATTCATCAGGCCATCACCCTACGTGGCATTTATGCCGGTGGGGAGGCCAAGAAGGAAAGCAATTCAATATGTATCCGCCTGGTACTTCGCTCCTGTTCTGGGACTTGGCTTCACGGTTCTTGGACTGGTATCGTTGCAGCCTGGAGGTCTCCATGCCGCTACAAATCCAGCCCGTTGGAACCAGGTGCTCTCTGGAAGCCGAGGTGCCTAGCTTCTGCACTTCTGTGGGCAGGCGATGCCATCTGGGCTGTTGCATTAATTTCCTCCCTGGTTTCCATTTTTCACATAGTCCCTTCTGCGCCCTGCACTTCGCTTCTTCGCCCGGTCTCTTTCCGCCCTACCCCCCTCTGATGCCTCCTGTCAATTCCGCCTTCTCCTTTCGCCTCTATGAAGCCATGTCGAGACTCAGGCATAGACTGAGATGCCGACGAGGCAGCTCCAGAGCCAGTCGGTGTCGCTCTCCCTCCTCAAGTCCTCCGTCGTCTTCCTCTGAAAGCCTCAGTGACCACTATCCTCCTTTGCGAAGTCAAAGTGGAAGAGGCCGAGAGCGACGCCCCCCTCCTCCTCCAGGTGTGGCACCTTGGTCTCACTGCCGCCTCCTGAATCCTGCTCCGCAGTCTTGGCTTGCCTCCATAGCCCTTCCACCGCCATCTTTCACTATCAGTGCAATTCCAATCACCCCATGGTCATTGCAACAGTCTTAGTTTCAGAAAAAATCTTTCGGTAAAAATCACATCCAAATAAATTTGGTCGACGCGTTTCGAACCAGCCAGTGTGGTTCATCATCAGGACTTGATGAACCACACTGGCTGGTTCGAAACGCGTCGACCAAATTTATTTGGATGTGATTTTTACCGAAAGATTTTTTCTCAATTTATGGATCACAGAAGCAATATTCCTAAAAGTCTTAGTTTCATTCAAATAAATTCCTGAGGAGCTTCCTGACCCCCCTCCCTCAGTGCATCCGGTCAATTTTCCGGCGCCCCACTCTGCGGCGCAAGCCCCTCAACCCGTGGACAAAGGCTCTTCCCACAAAGCAGGCGAATGTCGCTCAAGTATCCTACAGGACATTGAGACACAGGTTGGAGGTCGTGAAGCAGGCGCAACTGCAATTCAAAGTGGCCCGGGCCCTGACGACGAGGAAGGTTGCTGGTGCAGAATTGAAGAAGAATCGCCCTCGGGAGACTATGGACTTTAGTGCACAGGGCTTTGCCCAAGTAATCCCGATTAGTCTCCATCTCATTTTTGTTGTTTCCGATTACTACAGGTTGTGGTACGTCAAAGGTGGTCTCCTCTACCGAGGCAGCGCTAAAATGTTGTTCGAGTCGGTTTCCCCTCGTGGGCAGCTCGGTTTTTTGTTACGTTTTGGTATGTCAAAGCTGGTTTCCTCTGTCGAGGCAGCTCTCAAACGATGTCCGGGCCGGTTTCCCGTAGAGGGCGGTTCAGTTTTTGCTATATTGCTGACTGACTGCCTCTGAAGGCCATTTACTAGCTATATCATATGTTTTATTAATAGAATCAATCTTACCTAGAAAAAAAAAATATATTTTATATTATAATGTGGAGTTTCCTTGTCGGTCCATCTATCATAAACATCTTCATGATGTGTAGTTTTCTTGTCGGTCCATCTATCATAAACATCTTTGTGCGCTCTCAAACAATAGACCTGGTGGTGTTCATACATTGTAATGCACGCAACACATGACATTTGATTTCACCATAGACTAAAAAACCCACAGAATAACTTAGAAATTTTGGTAAGGTTCGAAGGCAAAGATTTATCAGAATCTTGTTTACAATTGTTAAACTTCAGTATTTTGGGTGCCCTAAAGGTTTTTCATAGTACCAATCTATTTCCACTATCAAAAATGCAATTCAAACACTCCAACTACCTATTTTTTTGAATTTTTTTTATCAAATTCCGGTAAAAAGCTGTCCACTAAACTATTTTGTTACTTCTATAGACAACTCCTTTGATTTCATCATTTCCCTTAATACCCTTAATATATAGTGCTATGTATGCTTTAGCAAACCTCTGATTGGGTAGGGTGGACATGCTCCATCGTGGGAGCACTTATGCGCGCACATATATATATATATATATATATATATGATCATTAATTTTTAAAACTTATCTGCAATGATACAACGATATTGACGTCCAAGTCGACAGCTTCACGTGGGACTTACTAAAAATTCTGTACAGTACTATTATAGTGGATAATCCTAATCCAGAGTGTTAGCTCAATGGGTCTAGCGTTGAGGTTTCGTTGTTAAAAGCACTTTTGAAAGATGACGAGTATTTTGTTATTGGAAGGTTTCGGATTCATTTTTTTTCAAGTCATTGAAATTAAATTCAAATTAATTTAAAAAAAAAAAAAAAATTATGGTGATTGATATCCGAATAAACTACTATTATACTACTATCATAGTGAATGATATTGGAATAAACTATCACTAACATTAATGCCAGAGAATCACTTGCTTCCCTGTTTACTACTTAACAACTGATCCTAAACAGGGAGTTGGATTCTAGCGGATAATTTAGGCTATCACATAGCTATTGGGCCCGATTTACTAGGTCCTCGGAGATATGTTCAGGATTTCGCCTAAATCTAACATATAAGGGTCTTCAATTTTAAACAGAATTAATTAGATTATATTGAACTTCGAAGGACCTGCTCCTAGTATTTAGTTTACAGAAAAGCAACTATTTAGTTTACAGAAAAGCAACGTATGCTGAAGACAGTAATGGAATGCCTCTAATGTTACTTAGTTTACAGAAAACTAACCCACGCTGAGGACAGTGATAAATATTCGCGTGAGTGGACAAACTCTACGTCGTAGTACAAGAACCTCTGTGCCTTGCAGTGGACTTATCTCTCTTTCATTTGTTAATACAGTCTATGTGCACTGAGCAGAGTGATGTCTAATGAAGTGAACGGAGTATATAGGACACTGACTCAATGTTACCTTTTCCAAATTTTTATTAAAATTTAGTATATTTTTGTAGTTTAAAATTTGGTAAATCAGTTCTGAAAATAATGGAAATTTATGTAAGAATAGGATAAAATTAGGCAGAAATTTGAAAATTTAAGTTGCAGCTATCAAATAATAAGATTTAGGGAGTTAATATTGAATTCATTTCCACCAAAAAAAATTTATTTACATTCCGATTTTTTGAAATTTTTATTACTAAATTTTGAAGAAAAAACGGCTTTCAAAAGTGTAAAATATGTAAACAACCCATTTCCATTTCCAACGGAGCTATAGATTCTGTTCGTACAGATAAATTTAATTCTCACTAAATTCAATATATTTATAAAATTTATAGATTTAACATGTGGAATTTAAGCAAATACAGATAATTTGAGCAACTAACAATTATTTTATTTTATCATAGGGTCAACCTACTGCCGTGCCTGGATTCATCGCACGAAATAACAAGATACACATCAAGTTTATTAAAATAAAAATAAAAATAGCGTAATGAGTCTTTTCCCAACAACATTTTGGTACCGATTGACATTTATAGAATCGATTACTCCCTGAGTTAAGTACTACTAGAGTCCGGAACGTTTAGATAACTTCGTAAGGTATTGCTTGGCAACCTACAACTGTGCTTTAATTGAGGGCGTGTGAGGGTGTGTAAGACTTCATCACGTGTATGTTTTTTTGCTTGTCTTTTGATTGTAGTGAAGGCGAGTTGAAGCGAAGGGAGTTTGCGTCGGGCTGCAACGATGGATATATTCGTTGTCTCAAGAGTCAGATCTGCGAAAAGATGAGTCTGAAAGGAAATCTGCAAAGAGCCTCTCTCAAGAGCGTGTAGTGCACAAATTCAACTCCTTTGTGTTTATAGAATAGAATTATGACCATGATAAAGTATGAGTCACATATTTTAATTAGAGAAAATTTACATGTCATATATTGTTAGGTGTGGTTCTTGAAATGTTTTATATACCTGCTGTAAGTTGGAGAGAGACATGCATACCTCTTTTTTATGTGTTCCTTCTGTTAGAGAGCTTTAACACCATAGAAGAGTTTGTCATGTAGGATGGATACACTTGGGTGGACCATATTGGTTTTAGATTCCATGAAGAGAAAGTTCATCGAGGTTGGATGAACCATGTATGTGAAGGGCTTCCTAGTAGACTAATGGTTTCAGCGGTGGGTAACTCATGCATTCCGGTAGATGGTTGTTCATTTAGATGGACATCGACAGTTGCATGAACAAGGTACAAGGTGTAATTACCAGATTGGATCAAATGTAGATCTTTTCATATTAATATCAAGACAAGTAGTCATTAATAGGCTGAACTAGAAAATTTAATTCATACCTGTCTCAGTTGTGACTTTCTATGTAAAGAAGTTTGTTCCTATTCCTTAGTAGTGATCTAGATGTTTCCTAGTTTGGTGTGTGGTTGAGATATTCTCTCAACCAACTGATTGTGTGTCCAATATAGTTTCCCTATCTTGAGGCAAAACTTCTTGTATATATGTAATACTATTTGATTAATGAAATACAATGTACTCTACCAAAATTTAAGTAGGGCAGCTTTTAGAGAGTGAAAAATATATGATAATCATTTGGAAAGACAATTTATTATTCTTGTGAAACCCAAGAACAAAGGATGCGTAGAAGAGTAGACTAGCCAATAAATTCTCAATTCCAAGCCGTTAGAATTCTCATCAGCCCTAGCATGTTGTGCAAAAACCTTCACCTCTGGTCCTAGTCCCTCTGAGCCCTACCATGGTAGATAGATGTGTCTAGGTATGTTACTTGTTGTTAATGATGATAGGTTGTAACGCTTTTTGTTGGAATATTTTGTGAGGAAATCATATAACAAGTTGTGTGAGAACAAAAATGGGGAGCTTGTTGATGATATATTATCCCTTTCATGCAAAGAAGGAAAAAGTCTAGATGGGTCTCTTTCTTTTTCTACAAGATCCAGTATTGTAAAGAAAATACTTTAGGTTTTGCTTCATCCTATTCCCGTTCTATGAGTTAAACATCTTAATGTGTGATGTATGGCTGCACATCATATGCTTAAGGAACTAGTTAGTGAAAGAGACTTTTCTATATGGTGGGTGATGCATCGAGGCAAATATGTGTTTGGCTATTCATATATAATAGTTTAGCTATTTGTATGGTTAGCAACACTTGCAAATCAATGTGAATCATTTACAAATTCAACATTATTCAACACTTAAGAAAATCTGTATTTGGCTATTCACTTATATTAGTTTATTTGTTTCCATGGTTAACAACATTGTGAGATCATTGTGAATCATATAGATCAATGTGAATAATATATAGAGTTATGTAGAGAATTTTAACTTTTATTATGGAAAATTTTAGGGGCTAATATTTACAAGTGGGCTAATTTATTTTTTAGGAGCTAATATTTTTAAGTGGACTAATTTTCTAATATCGATGAATTTATATTTTTCATAAAGATAATTAGTCGAAATTTTATAATGTATATCCAAAATTTTACATAAAAACTATATAATATTATTAGAGATTTGAATTTTTTCTTACAAAAATATCATCAAATATTTTATAGATGGCATATTATGGAGTAGTAATATTTTCCAAAATTTCTAAACATTAAGATAAATTTCCATCTTTGTCTATGTATCCTATGTTCAAAAACTAAGATTTCTGTGCGGAGTGTGATCCCATCCATTTTAATATCCCTAGGGTTTGTTATATATTTCAATTATAATTTAGAAAAATTGGAATTTCATCCTGGTATTAGGACTAGTTTAAGACCTTGCTAATGTGAATTTTTTTTATAAGGTTATGCAACATCTAAAAGACTTTGTTTTCATCAAGTTCCCACACAAAATTTTCCATTACTTGTTGGTTGCCATCACATTTGTTGAAAACATAGTAATACGGGTACCGCTCCCAGTCATTGGAGAGAACATACCTCACGCTCCCACATTGCTGGGAGCTTGGGAGCTGGTACGAAACTTTCCAAAATCATCGGGAGCTTCAAAGGGTACTTTGGAGCTTTTTAAGAGCTTCACTACAACAAATTTTGACGTTTTGGGTACCTATTTTGAGTAGAGAAGGTACCATTTGTTTATGTTATCAATGATACATGATAGAGCAGGGGGATAGACTACATGGCCTATGTAAAGCGACTGAGATGTGGAGATGTAGAAAAGGTTTCATCAAAATATAAATAATTTCCACTCATTCCTTGGCAGATTTTTTTGCAAATCTTGAAGTTCACCAATTGCAAAAAAATCTACTTTCTTGAAGTCTATCATGAAGCCTTAATGATAATATTCAGCAAATTACAATGATGGTTAGAAACTTGGAAGAGAAAGAATAATGTGTTAGTATAGTGTTGCATGAAATCATATAATAATCAAGTAATAATAACCTTTTTTGGATTTATGAGTTTCGCGTGTTTCTTTGCTGGAAAGGAATTTCATTGGCAAGTTGTTGATGGATTAATATTTTGATTTTTTCTGGTAGCGTTTCAAAGTTCAATCTTTTACATATTTCATTGCAAGATGGAATCTGCAAGATGGAATTTAATTGGCAAGTTTTGGATGGAAGTAAATAAATTATTTTATTTTTTATTTTTAATATATATTAAATTTTAATATGTTATAATATATTATTGTCCCTCCGAACTTGACATCTCCTGTGAATTTGGGAAAAACTTCTAGCCATACCAGATGCTTATTCCCCGTACCCAAAGTTCCCGCATATCGGAAACTCATGCAACATAGGTTTAAAATAACGACGTAGCTAATCCATACCAGATTGTATTAATATTTATTGTACTCGGCCCGATATGAATTTTTGGTCATACAACAACCAAAAAAATTGTGGGTTTCAAACTATGGAGGAATTTCTGTTCAGCAAGAACCAAAAACATCCACGACTTAAACTTGCTAAAGAAAAACTCTATGTGTAATGCTAAGCAAATATTGTTACGAAACATGGTTAATAATGCTAAAGTGGTGAATAAGGTTGAATTTGTATTTATGTATCTTTGTTCTAAGAATTGTGCTATAATAGAAATATTCTTGTCATAGATATATTCAAGATTAGCATCATATATATTTTTAAAGGGATGTTCTGGATGAAGCCATTGTGATAGAATTCTTCAATATTAGTCACATATATATTTTTATAAGGATGTTCTGGATGAAGCCATCATCATCCGTCATCAAGATGAATGTGTTTTGAGATTAGTATTCTCAAATGTTACTTCACCAAATATTAAATCTCTCCCTTGTCTATGGATTCAATTCATGGGTTGTGTTATATTCAGGAATATTAAAATCTCTCCCTTGTCTAAGGAGGATTTTGCAGGAAGTTTGGATGATAGGAAGAAAATTTCTGGTTATGTGTTCCATCTTGGTTAAGTGTGTTTTGGAAAGGTTAACAGTGTGATAGTATGGGCATCTAAGAAGCAACCTATTGTAACATTTTCGTAAGAAGAAGCAGAATATGTAGTAACAACATCAGCAACGTGTCAAGCAGTATGGTTAAGAAGAGTATTGGATGGACTCAAGCATAAACAATATTGATCAACAAGAATATATTGTGACAACGCCTCAATGATTTCACTATCGAAGAATAGTGTGTTTCATCAAAAGAGAAAGTATATTGATACTAGATATCATTTTATTAGAGAACTTGTGAGGAATGGAGAAGTTCACTTGAGGCCTTGTAAATCGAGTGATCAATTGGCTAATATATTTACTAGGCCATTAACAAAAGATGTGTTTTTGTTTAGAAAATTTTGTGTTATCACACGAGAAAATTTGGTGTTGTAAGCCTAGCTGAGACATAGATCAACATGCATGTTTGAGTTGTTATGATTCGTGTCTTCGTTTAGTGGTCGTAATTACGGGGACTGTTAAAATAGGTAATTACTCCCGCATGAGGAGTTGGCTAAAATTAGAGAGTCAGTTAACTGAGTGTTGAGCCAAGTCGAGTTAATTCATAGTCTAATTTAGTGTGTGATTGCATGTCAAGGTATTTTAGGCAAATCTTGTGGTTAAATAGCATTCACATGTCCATTGTAATGAATCAAATTCATAGGTCCATTGTAATGAATCAAGTTTGTGTGATCAATAGAGCCACAACTAGTGTTATTGTGTGTGAATTATTCTATGTTATTTTGTGTATTTACTAGTTTTTCTCCTCATAAGATTATCCACATAAATTGTATGGATGATAATGATAAGAATGAGATAGACAACTCAACTTCTCAATCCCATGTCACCCATTCCCATGTGTCCAATAAAAGAGGTCTCCAAGAAGTGGTACAAATTGACGCCATAATTCTGCAGTTTACTTTTTAGTTGAAGTGGAAAATTCAAGATCGATTATGAATATCTTTTTCCTAAATAAATTCCATGCTTGAAATGGTGAAAGAAAATTAACCAAAAAACTTTCATGCAATTAGTATATTCTTGTGTCAATTATTTGTTAATTTATTTAAGCTATTTGTTTGTGAGAGATAATTTTCCCAAGATTCTATTCCTTCAATAAACCTTTTAGCCTTTAAAAATAATTGCTAATATATTGTGCAGTGATATTATATTATAGTGTGTAATTTTCTTGTCGGTCCATCTATGTTAAACATCTTTGCGCGCTGTCCAACAATAGGCATGGCAGCGTTCGTACATTGTAATGCACGCATCCATGAGACTTGATTTTACCCTTACCAATAATACCCAGTTCTATATATGTTTTAGCTAAACTCTGACTGGGTAAGACGGACAAGCTCCATCGTGTGAGCACTTATGCAGATAAATATATGATCATTATTTTCTTAAGCCTATCTGCATTGATACAACGATATTGATGTCCAAGTGGACAGCTTCACGTGGGACTTCTTAAAAATTGTGGACAGCTAATTATACTATTATCATGGATAATCTAGAGGGTTAGCTTAATGGGTGGATTGTTGAGGTTTCTTGCTAAAATCATCTTTTGAAGGTTAAGGGTACTTTGTCATTAGAAGGTTACGAGGTTATGGGTTTAATTTTCTTAGATGATTTTGGGATTGTGAAGTTATGGGTTTAATTTTTTTAAGATGTTTTTGCGATTGAGCCGCAATTTATTAAAAAAAAAAATTAGAGTAAAGCATATCCCAATAGACTATCAGTAACATCAATAATTGAGAATCAATTACTTCCCCTTGTACTACTTAAAAAAACTAGAGTAAAGCATATCCCAATAGACTATTGTTAACATCAATACTTGAGAAACAGTTCCTTCCCCTTGTACTGCTTAACAACTGATGCTAAATAGGGAATTGGATTCTAGTGGATAATTTAGGGTATCCCTTCTGTTATTACATAGGCATCTATGTGCACTGAGCAGAGTGAAGTCGAATGAAAAATGCGCACCGAGCAGAATGAAGTGGACGGAGTATATAGGATACCGACTGAAGGTTTATCTTTTTCGACTGTTTGGATTAAAGTTTCGTATTTTCTGAAATCCAATGGAGCTATAGATTTTGTTCGTACAGTTATATTCAATTATCTCTAAATTCAATATAACTAACATTTCTAACATGTGAAATTTAAGAAAATACAGATAATTTGAGCCAACTAACAATTATTTTATCATTGCCTCAACCTACTGCCGCGCTTTAATTCATCGCATCAAATAAAAAATAATTCACATCAAGTTGACTAAAATAAAACAAATTAGCATGACGAGTCTTTTCCCAACAACATTTTGGTACCGGTTGACATTTATAGAATCTATTACTCCGTTAGTTAATTATTGCCTAGTAGAGTCTGGAATGTTTAGATAAATTGATGGCGTGAAATAAAACAATTCACATCAAGTAGATTAAAACAAAACAAAATTAACATGATGATTCTTTTCCCAACAACATTTTGGTACCCAATTGACATTTATAGAATCGATTACTCCCTCATTTAAGTATTTCCTAGCAGACCCTCGAGAGCTCATGGACTAGATAACTTTTTCAGTAGAACATTTCCTAGTAGGGTCGAGAACATTTAAATAACTTCCTCACTAAGGTATAGCTTGTGATAGGCCTTCACACGGCTAAATTGTACCTACCAATCACAACTGTCGGGATCCCACCACTAAGTGTCCCTTCATGGATGTTCATTCACCCTTTCGGCACCCAAAGGGCAACCTTTAGCCAATGATAAATATATGATAATCATTTGGAAGGACAATATATTATTTCTGTGAAATCAGGAACAAAGGATGCACAGAAGAGCAGGCTAGCCAATAAATGGCCACTTTCAACCTATAGGAATTCTCATGAGCACTGGCATGTTGTGCGAAAACCTTCACCTCTGGTCCTCTGAGCCCTGCTATGGTAGATAGATATGTCTAGGTACGTTACCTGCTGCTAATGATGATAGGTTGTAACACTTTTTGCTGGAATATTGTGCAAGGAAATCATATAACAGGCTTCATAAGAACAAAAATGGGGAGCTTGTTGATGATATATTATCCTTAACATGTAAAGAAGAAGGAAAAATTCCACCTGGGCCTCTTACTTTTTCTACAAGCTCTATACTAACCATCATTTTTATGGCATTCCAGTTTTGTAAAGAAACTGTTTTAAATTCTGCTTCATCCTCTTCCTATGCTGTGAGTTAAGCATCTTAATGTGTCATCTATGGCTGCACATAATATGCTTAACTATGGTAGTATCTGGTGAAAGAGTCTTTTTTTTATGGTGGGTGATTGTGGAGGTTTGCCATTACACCAAAACTCGCAAGTGTTGGTAAACTTCCAAACCAGTAACTATGATCCCCACGGTGGAAATTAAGGATTCCATAGAGGTGCAGTGATTACTCCAACACCCCCCTCAAACTCAGCTCGGGGAATCAATACACCCCTCAAATGCAGCACGGGGGAATCGAACCTTGGTCTAAGTTCTGATACCATGTTTGAGGAAGACCCGCAAGCACTCTTAGCTATGGAGCCATGCATGCCCATGCATTCTTATATGATACATGCATCTGATCCACAAACTTATGCAGAAGCAAGTGGGCACCCTGAATAGGAAGCTGCAATGGATGAGGAACATAACTCTCTCATTGAGAACTAGACTTGGGATTTGGTTTCGCTATCTTCCAATTGCACACTTGTGAGGTGCAAGTGGGTTAACCGGACCAAGAAAGCAACAAATGGCCAAGTTAGTCGATATAAGGCATGATTGGTAGCAAAAGGTTTTAAACAAGTACATGGTGTTGATTATGACAAGAATTTTTCTCCAGTGGCAAAAATCGATTCCATTCAACTAGCTCTCTCCATTGTAGCAGCAAGAGGATGGGAGGTACATCATATAGATGTGAAGAATGTCTTTCTTCATGGTGATCTCGAGGAGGAAATATACATGGAGCAGCAACCAGGATACATGCACAATTCATCTCTGGTATGAAAACTAAAGAAGTCTCTCTATGGCCTCAAGCAGGCACCTAGAGCATGGTATGCAAAGATGGATTCTTATTTGTTATCTCCAAATTTTGTACGCTGCAAATTTGATTCCAATGTTTATTTTTTGAATAAAATTGACTCCTTGTTTATCATAGTACTCTACGTAGATGATCTTTTGATAACAGGTAGTTCATCTTCTGTCATTACTAAGATTAAAACTACATTGCATAAGCGGTTTTCTATGACAAACATGGGCTTGCTAAATTTCTTCCTTGGACTAGAGATCAATCAGAGTGATTATGGGATTACCATTTCTCAACCAAAGTATGCTATAGATCTTTTGGCATGATTTCACATGATTAACTGCATGCCAATAACCGCACCTTTCTTATCAGGGATAAAGCTTGAGAATGGAAAACACACACCATTGGTTGATTGCACATAGTACCGCCAGCTTGTGGGAAGTCTTCTTTATCTCACCCACTCCCGTCCTGATGTCTCATATGCTGTAGGAGAAATTTCCATATACATGCAGGAGCCACATGAGTTACACTAGAATGCTACAAATCACATCCTTCGATATGTTCAGGGGACAATCACCTATGGGTTTCACTATGTAGCCAATTTTTCTTTGAATCTCATTGGGTTCACAGATTTAGACTGGGATGGCGACACCATTGATCGCAAGTCCACCTCTAGTTATGTACTTAGTTTGGGATCCGGCCCAATTTGTTGGTCAAGCAAGAAGTAGGCTGCCATTGCTTTATCATCAGCAGAGGCCGAGTATAGAGGAGCAGTCAATGCCACTATTCAAGAAATTTGGCTACAGCATTTCCTATCTAAGCTTGAGATTAGTGTTCATCGTCGAATTTTCATTTGGTGCGATAATAAAAGTACGCAACATTTTTGCAGAGATCTAGTGCAGCAGATGTGGACCAAACACATCGAGATCCACATGCACTTCATTAGAGAACTCATTCATGATGGGATCATCGATATTTAGTAATATCCTAGTTCTAACCAGACTGTTAATATCTTCACCAAGAATTTCACTAAGCATAAGTTTTGATTCCTGCGAGATCATCTCGGGGTGAAGGACACGACTGCCTAGCAGTTGTCTTTTCTCTAGTTTTGCATTATATTTTTGAGGGGGGGTTTTATTTCCATTGGGTTTTCCCTCTTTCCTCCTTTTTATGCCTTGTATATGGGTACCTAAAATGGCCATGTTTCTAGGACTCATTCATTTTACATCACACTCACCTAGGTTATGCTTAAGGGGGGGTGTTGGTGTACATGCACCTAGATTAGCTTTAGTTAAACTCTAGATATTGCATGTGATGTGCACTTAGCTTAGTTAGTTAACTTACTGCTTGCATGCGATGTGCACTTTCTTAGTTAGTTAGCTTACTGCTTCCATAAGTTTGTGGATCAGATGCATGCATCATATAAGCATGCATGGGCATGCATGTCTCCATAGCTAAGAGTTCTTGCGGATCTTCCTCAAACAAAGGTATAGAGGTAGGATCATCAAGGATATCACTCATGTTGCACCATTTTTATGTTGAAGGTGGTCGAGAATCTTCCTAACTACATGCGGAAGTATGATCTCGATGTTCAACAACTGTTGGTCCAACAGGCGTCACAGGAAAATACTCATCTTCATCAGAATTCTAATCTGAAGTTTCATCTGCATACTCATCAATGAGTGGTGATGGAAACTTGGTAAAAATTTCATTCGCTAGTGCATGAAAAATATCTTAGTCAAAATTTACACTCCTTTCAATAAACACATCTTCACTGTTGATATCAACAAATCTGTACCCTTTGACTTCATCAGAATATCCAAAAAACATGCATCCTTTACTTTGAGGCTCCAAATCCTTTCTCTTCTCTGTAGGAATGCGCATCCATGGTCGAGATCCAAAAATGAGGAAATGACTGAATTCAGGTTGCATGCCAGTCCAAGCCTCGAAAGGTGTTTTTCCAGTAACAGATTTATGAGGAGATATGTTCTAGATGTATGAGGCACAATTGATAGCTTCAGCCCACAATTTAGACGGAAGAGATATTGCATGCGACATGCAATTAGCCATCTCTTTCAAAGATCGATTTTTCCTTTGAGCCACGTCATTTTGCTGTGGAGTGTAAGGAACTATATGCTGCAACTGTATGCCTGCTTCATTACAACGATTCTTGATATCTTTTTTGACATATTCCGTCTTATTATCTATGCGGAGTATCTTGATGCGTTTTTTAGACTGATTTTCCGCATGCAATTTGAAAATATTTAGATGTTGAAAGGCTTCAAACTTGAGTTTCAAGAAGTAAACCCAAGTGAATCTCATGTAATCATCTATAAATGACAACACATATATTGCTTTGCTCATTGAAAGCACTGGAAATGGACCCATGAGATCACTGTGTACAAGTTCCAAAGGTGAAGAGGCTCTCCATGCATGCCCCTTCTTGAATTTGTCTTGTGGATGCTTTCCAAGAGCACATCCATTACAAACACCATTTGGAAATTAAATGGTTGGAAATCATTTGACCATCCCTTGCTTGCTAAGCTGTTGCATATATCTGAAATTCAAGTGCCGAAACCTCTCGTGCCAAATCCTAATTTCTTCATTTCCATGCGTAAGTAGAAAAATGGAATCTGATTGAGGAACAAAATCAGAAAATGTATATAGACGAGATTGATCATTTACCTTGCTAGATGCAATCTTCAAGTTAGTTTGCATGTCATAAATGCTCACGGAATCCAGGGTAAGTTCCACTTTCCGTCCACTGCCTATGGGTGTCATCTGATACACTAAGAGAAGATTCACAGAAAGCCTTGGAATGTGCAAGACATTCTCAAAAATTCCATCTTCAAATTGCACTATTCCTTGTCCAGTTGCTGAAACTGCAGAATTACCCCCCATGAGAATAGGAGGTCCTAAGTATGCATCTAGAGAAGAAAAGGATTCCTTTGAAGAAGCCATATGATGTGAAGCTCCTGAATCGATGATCCATTCTTGCGGTGTAGAATGAAGAGCAATCAACGCATGCCCATTACCTCTTGGATCTGGTGCTTTTTCTCCATAATTCTTCTTGGCATTCTCAGGAATGTGGTCTCCAAGATTGTGTTGCTGGAGTTTCTACACCATAAGATCTATAGTCTTCTTCATGCATGCAGATTCAGGGTTAAAAACACGGCGGCAATAATTGCACATTGATTTCCCTTTTGTTCCTTTCCTTTCCTTTGAGCCAAATGATCCATTAGGGGGTTTGGGATTTCCTCCCTTTCTTAGATCAAGATCCCTCTTCCCATTTCCTTTCTGATGGTCTTTGGAATTTTCCTTTCCTTTTGCATGCACAGTAAGTGCATGTGCTTTGGAATTTTTAAGTGTGCCCATTTTGATGAGCTTATCTTGCTCATGCATAAAAGACTGAATAAAAGAATCCAATGAGGGCATCTTCCAAGCTAGACCGGTTGTAGATATTACTATGTGGAATTAGAGACAAATACTGCATACTCTAGACCAAGTTTTGATAAAATGGAAAGAATCAACTGATTTTATTTATTGGATTTGTCAATCCCGCATCCTTTCAGCCAAAGCAACAAGGCTTTATACCTTGTGAAAAAATCTTGAATGTTCTCAAAATTTCTTGGATCTAATGAGTTTAACTCATTTTTGAGAATGTCACCTTCCATTTCATCCTATTTTCCAAACAATCCTTCCAAATTTTTCCATACTTCATTTGGAGTTGAGCACGATTCAACATGAAATAGAAATTCTAGAGAGATAGATAAACGTAGGATGTCGAAGGCCTCGTCCATGCGATTGAAATATCTTGTTTTCTCCACTTTCGATATTGGTTCAACTTCTATTTCCATGGTTACTCGAAATAAGCCTCTACTTCTGAGATGAAGTAGAATCTTTGGCTTCCATTCAAAGTAGGTATATGGAGTAAGAATTGCCGATTGTGGAAACTCCAATTTAGACTCCATTATTTGTTGTTGCTTCAATCTTCTGCACTTGCGAATAAAAATTGCTTGTGCACTGATTACAAATTCCTGCGCTCTGATAGCATGTAGAGGTTTTCTGTTACACCAAAACGCGCAAGTGTTGGTAAACTTACAAACCGATAACTAGGATCCTAAGGGTGGAAATTATGGATTCCATAGAGGTGTAGTGATTACTCCAACAGTGATGCATCTGGGAAAATCCGTGTTTGGCTATTCACATATATATTAATTTTTCTATTTCTATGGTTAGCAACACTTGCAAATCAATGCAAATCATATATATTTTTTAATGTAGTTTTCATCTAGACAAATGTGTATTTGGCTATTCACTTTATATATATATTTTTAATGTAGTTTGCATCTGGAAAATCTGTATTTGGCTAATTACTTTATATTAGTTTAGTTATTTCTATGGTTACTAGCACGGTCATTGTGAATTATGTAATTTGTTTAAGATTAATATTTGCAAGTGGGTTAATTTTCCAAGATTTTCTAATTTTTATTTTTCTAAAAAGATTATCTCAAATTTTAGTGTATATCCAAAATTTTATATAAAAACTATATAATTATGAGATATTTGAATAATTTTTTTTAAATATCATCAAATATTTTACAGATGTACTACTGAGATTCTCCAATATTTCTAAGCATACATTTCCATCTTTGTCTATCAACCATGTGTTTAAAAAATAAAATTTCTCTATGGAGTGAAATCCCATTCATTTAACATCCGGAGTCTCTGTTCTTTATTTCAATTATACTTTAAGAAATTGGAATTTCATCCTAGTATTAGGACTGGTTTAAAACCTTGCACGATTTCATCGTACTATGTGAATTTGTATCTTAGGTTATGCACGATCTAAAAAACTTTGTTTTCATCAAGTTCACACACACAAGTTTCCGTTAGTTGTTGGTTGTCGTCAGATTTTTTAAAATTCGCGGCATAACTGATCCACATGGATTTATATTAGTATTTATTGTACCCAACGTGACACGAAGTTTTGGTGATACAAGAGCCAAACAAATGGTGGGTTTCAAACTATGTAGGAATTTCTGTAAAGCATGAACCAAAAACATCCAGGAATTCAACTTGCTAAATAAAAACCAGAGTAATACTACAAGCTCTATGTGTAATGCTAAGCAAATATTGTTACGAAACAGGGTGAATAATGTTGAGTTTGTAAATGTATCTCTGTTCTAAAAATTCTGCCATAATATAAATTTCCTTTTGAGAGAATTCTTCAAGATCAGTCGCATATATAATTTTAGAAGGATGTTCTGGACGAGACCGCTGTCATCCGCTATCAAAAGATGAATGTATTTCGAGATTACTATTCTCAAATGTTCCTTCACCAAATATTCAATCCCTCCCATGTCTAAGGAGTCAATTCATGGGTCCTGCTATATCCAGGAATATTAAAATCCCTCCTTTGCCTCGGGAGTACTGCTATCTCCCGAAATATTAAAATCCCTGCCTTGTCTGAGGAGTCAATTCATCGGTCCTGGTATATCCAGGAATGCTTGTACAATCTCATTCACTATTTAAAAAATCACTTTAGGAAGAGTCTAAAGAATTTAAATAATAACTTCTCAAATGAACTTCTAACTAATATTTTCACAGGCAGATTCATCCAAAGTGCCTTTAACTAATATTTGTACAAGCAGATCAACTTAAAAAATCACTTCAAGGAAAATCTATAAAATTGAACCCATAATCTAGCAAAACAGAATTCCTTTACCTAAATAAACTTTGAAAGCTCCATATCTATACTAATTCATTGTTTGCTGGTTGATATTATTTCCTTTAAATTATGTTCTACTAAAATCTAGAGGTATGCTTCTTGATATTTTCTTCTTTGATAGTTTCTCAACAAATTTTAAAGTTATACTTATTTGGAGTGTTTGTCTTATACATGGAGTTAGAAAATCTTTTGATTAACTTCACTTATGATATATATATTTTTAACCTTTCATGCTAAAAAAACAATTGGATTTTTCGCATGCGAAGGGCTCCAATAAATTAAAAACCATAAACACGAATGGAGCCGAGCGAGCATCAAGGGTTTGGAGATAACCGAAACCTTGACAACATTGGATTCGAGGCAAGGAGCAAGTGGCTCTGTGACAGTTCTAAGCCGCATCATGGCAACATCGTCAGGGGTGGGGGGGCGCGGGGGGGGGAGTGATATCCTGTTCAACTAGAATGTAACGACATGGGTGTACAGTCGTAAGAAAACATGATCTCAAGGAGGTGTTGGCCCTAACCTAGGACCTGTTTTAGGAACCCAATGGCAGGCAAAGACCAGAGGCCAATGCCTGCCAAGAGCCAGAAAGAAGCATCACTTTTTCATTCCAGCAAACAAATTGGACCAATATCAAAGCTATATGAAGGAACATGCACTAATATGTAAATTTATAGGCATATGGCCAATTGAGAAGGATTTAATCAAATGGATCCAGTTAAAATGGAAACCAAAGCGCCATATAGATCTGAAATTTGAAGCAAGAGGATTTTTTATAGTGATCTTCACCAGCCCCATGGATAAATAAATAATTTTTTAGGGAGATCCATATTTATACTATAATGTTTGGTTATTTCCAAGGCAATGGGAAGGATGCTATAACCTTTATCAAGAACAATTTCTGGCAGCACCAGTATGGGTGAGGCTCTTTGCATTGCGTGTCAACTTCTGGGACCTAGAAATACTTGAAGACATTGGAAACTCTCTTGGTATAAATGTGAAAATAACAGAACCCCATCCCCTCCAACCCCATTGAGGAAGTTATACTTTGTTTTCCCGCATCTGTGTTTACATGAATATAACAGAGCCTTTACCAGAATCGATAGAATTTGAATATGAAGGAGAAGTCTAGCAGCAGCTTCATGACTATGGACATATTCCATTTCGTTGTCGGCGATGCCATGAATGGCCACTTATTTAAAACTTTCTCTCTCAATAATCCAGACCAGATGGAATGGAAGCAACCAGATGGAGGAGGAGGATCCACCAAGAAATATGATGGGTTCAAGATAGTTACCAGTAGGAGAAAGAACAATAAATCGTATACAAACCAAACCAATAGCCCAACTAAGCAGAGGAGTAATAATAAAAGGTACGAAATATTGCAAGAAATGGGAGAAAGCTCGAAAGAAGTTGAACGGTATATTGAAGAAGGTCAAGGAAACATAACCCAAAAAGCCATGAAAGCTAAAAGAAAGGCTTAATCGAAACCGACAGATAAGGAAGGTCAATCTCAAATGGTTGAACAGTCGGCGATGGAAGTGGATACAACCAAGGATGAGTTAAGCATGGAAGAGGTGGCATTAAATAAATTGCTGCAAGAATGGACTAGGTGACAATTTCATACCAAAAGAACAAAAGAAGTTGTGAAAAGAAACATTTGAACAATACATGACCTCCCAAGAACATAGACAAACAGAAATGGAAGAGACTTTGAGCTCACAAAAAGGAAACTCTCAGGAACCTAGCACTCAATCTAAAGGAGGAAATAAGAGGGGTAGAAATAATTTGTTGGAATCTATTCAAATGGTTGGTGAAATGTTAGTGAATTCGAGTAGGGTAATACCGCTATTAGCGGTATTCCAACAACTGCACAAATTTTCCCAATGATAGTTATCTACTGGAATATGAGGGACCTTAACAACAAGGGCAAGCAAAGATATCTACAAGAAATATTGAAGACAGAGAGGCTGCATGTGGTACTCCCTCAGGAAACCAAGGTCTCGAGGCAACGATTAGAGGAAATATTGAAGTTTTTGAAACCCAAATATGAAGAAGTGGCCATAGATTCGAGAGGAAATTCGGGCAACATACCTATTCTGTGGAATACAACAAATATTATGGTAGAGGGATGGATAAGATTACCTTGCATTATAACTGATCATTTTAGGAAAATTGGGATGAATGATTGGATTCTAATTTCATCTGTTTATGGCCCCCATATTCCAAGAGAAAAGGAAACATTCCTTAAGAGTATAGGAATGCTAAAGAATCTACATAATGAGAAGTGCTGGCTTATAGGAGGTGATTTTAATATGATCAAAAGTTTGGAGGAGAAAAAATGAGGCATACGAAGAGAAGAACCAGATATGGAGATGTTCAGGGACATATTAACACACTTGTGCCTAGTTGACATACCAAAAGTCAATGGTAAGTATACCTGAAACAATAGAAGAGGAGGAGTTCATAAAATAATGTCAAGGATTGATAGTTTTTTAGCGTTAGAAGCTCTTATAAGTAGCGATGTTTTTATGAAGCTTCAATCCTTCCTAGTTTGGGATCAGACCACTAGCTGATATGTCTATAGGTAGACATGAAGTATTGCAACAGGAAAAGACCATTTAGATTTGAGATGTTCTGGTAAAGGGATCCTACCTTCATTGTCAAAGCCAAGGGACAGTGGGAATCAAGCCAAATACATGGAAGAAACAGGATTCATACCTTCCAACTCCGATTAAAAGACTTAAAAGTAAATAATAAAGAAATGGAATAAAACAGATTTTATCCACATACAACAAGATAAGGAAAAATTATAGGCTCATATGAAACAAGTACAACAACAAATGATATTACAAGGGAGATCAGAGATCCTTTTTATGGAGGAAGGAAACCTTCTATGTAAACTAGAAGAACAGAGAAAGCAGTAGGAAATTTTGCGGAAACAAAAATCCAAGAGTATAGTGGCTAAGAGAAGGGGATTGAAACACCAATTTCTTCCACAAGGCAATGATTTAGAGAAGACAACATAACCAAATTTTTTCACTTGAATATCTAGGAGGAAACATGTTGGTCCAACATCAAGACATGGAGGCCTTATTGGTGGAACATTTTAGTGATACCTTGACGGAACCGAACCAACACAGAATGAAAGAAATTGAAAGGATAAAGAAATACATGCTCGAACTAATGACTCGAGAAAACAATTTTGCGCTACTATGGGAGATTATGCTTAAAGAGATGGAAGAAGTTGTTAAAGGCCTAGAAAAAAATAAAGCACGTAGACCAGATAGTTTTACAGTCGAATTGTACCAAGCATCATGGCTATTCATAACCAGAGACATCTTGGAATAATTCGAGTAATTGCAAAGGACCAGAAAGGTATATCCAACCCTAAAATCCACCTTTATTTTGTTAATTCCAAAGCAAGATCATTATGATGTTCCTGCTAGTTTTAGACCTCTAGCCCTATGTAATGTTATATATAAAATCATGTCTACAATTATGGTAAATAGCCTCAAACCCATTCTTCCTTCTTTAATATCACTTGAGAAGATTGGATTTGTGAAAGGAAGACAAATACTTGATGTTATAATCACTACTTAGGAGGCCATTAATTCTTTTCGAACCCTCAAAACCAAAGGAATGATGATTAAAATCAGCCTCTCTAAAGCTTATGATCACCTTAGCTGGAACTATCTTCAGAATATTTTACAAGATTTTGGCTTTGACCCGAAATGTGTTCAATGGATCCTTTCTTTTATTACTTCCCCTAATTACTCTATCCTAGTTAACGGAGTTCATTATGACCTTTTTAATGCCACCTGTGGGATGAAACAAGGAGATCCCTTATCCCTATTCCTCTTTATTATCGTTACAGAAGGTCTAGGGAGATACATTAAGAATAAGGTTGAGGGACGTCACCTGAAAGGCTTGAATATTTAGGCAGCTGGTCTCAAGCTATCCCATCAACAATTTTTTGATGACATCATGATATTTTGCCAAGAAACTCTCAAAGAATCCAAGGCCATTCTCTCCATTATCAAATATTTCATGGCTCCATCCAGAACCTGAATAAATAATGACAAATCTATTGTCTTCTTCATCTATACTAATCCTTAGTCTCAAATGTTCTTGGCGCGAAATTTTGGTTTCAACATAGGATCCCTTCCCATCAAATATATGGGTATCCCTCTCAGAACTAACTCCCTCCAAGTATCTTGTTGGAAATATATTCTCAACTGCATCCAATCTCAGCTTCAAAACTAGTCGTTTCGCGTGCTCAATTCCCCTAGTCATGTTGTCCTCTTGAAATTTGTCTTGCAATCTATCCATATCTACCAACTACCTGGATTGGTAACACCCAAAACTAGTTGTAGGTATATGGATATTTTATTTAAGAAATTTTTGTGGCAAGGATCCCAACAAGCTCGTAAATGGGCCCTCCTCTCCTAGGAAACACTGATTAAAAAAAAAAAAGCGGAAGACCTTGGTTTGAGGGACCCATATCTTCTCTACCAAGTGATGGGAGAAAAGCTTTGGTGGTGATGGATATAAGGAGGAAAAGACTTGTGAAAATTATTTTGGAAAGAAAATATGCAATGACCACAATGTACTGAAGGAAATTTGTAGATTTCGAACACCCCAAAAGGATAGGTAATATGGAATTTAGCAGCTTGAAACAAAAACATCATTAGGGACCATAGCTTATGGGAAATCGAGGGAGGAAACATTGTTGGGTTTTGGGAAGACTCATGGCAGCAAAGAGAGAAGTTTTTCAACAAAATAGATCTACTTGAGATATTTCTATTCACCAATCAGATGAATACCAAAACTGTAGCCCAATTTTGGGATGAAGAAACAAATCATAAATGGATAAAATGGAAACAAAAGGGACATTGGAAGAATGCTTTGGACACTCAGAAATGGGAGAATTTTGAAAATGAGTGAGAATATATAAAATTACCTATAGTAAAGGGAGACGAAATCCTGTGATGGGGATATAGAACAAAAGGAATGTTTACAATTGAAGAAGGATACAACATTAAAGAAAAAAATGTATAACCTCAAGCATTAAACCTTTGGCAGAAAATATGATCTGCAAAGGGTGGGAAGAAAATTGAACACTTCCTATGGTTAGTAGGTCATGGAAGAATACTAACATGGGATTAGTTGTAGCGGCGAGGGTTGCAGGGATCGTCTGCTTGCAAGATGTGTGGAAAACATACTGAAACAATTGAACACCTGATTAAAAAATGGCCATTCGTTGATCATTTGTGGTAGAGCCTATACTTTGTTTTTCAAAAAATAGATACAGATAGATGAAGTATTAAACATACAATTGAAAACTAGAGAAGAGGGGGATATCAAAGCCCAGTTATTAATAGAGCATGATCGATTTCTACAGGCTTCATAATGTGGGCACTTTGGAGAAATGAACATGTATACGTTTAGAGAGGCGACTCATCGGACAACAGAAACCTACAAGATAATTATAGAAAACATAAGAGAAATCATAATTCCAGAAAAATGTCTCCAAGATGATTGGAAAGTGAATTCATAAGAGGATCGAAACTTATCAAAATTGTGAAGAAACATTTACCGAAGAATATTAACTAATTACTGAGAGGAATAATTAAACATAACCAGCAACAAATCATAAACAATAAACATGTAAGTTTAACGAGGAAAAACCCCAAACTCCGGGGAAAACCCATCCTAATGAAATTTCATTAGCCTTGGCCAAAACCCTGGCCAATCCAACCAAGTGAGCCTTCACCGCTCACATCTAGGCCTTACATTACAATGAAGTCCTTCGAAACTTTTATAGGCTCCATTACATGCAATACCATGAGCTTAAAACCATGGGTCCACAATACCATGTGCCCCAAAACCATCACTATTTAACTCGGTCAAACTTGTCTATAATCGCAAGTCAATTTACCTAACATTTCCCCCTTAAACTTGATTTGGGGTTTCCTGACTAAATCCAGCCAAAACTTCTAAATGAGACAACTCTGCTCACTCTAGCTCCTCCCCACTCAAATTTTTACCTAGGGTAATTGTTAATTTGACATCCCCCTTATCACCTAGGTCTAACCTAGACTTTACCAGTGATTACCTAGGGGTACGCATGCCATACCAGGTCTTACAGAAATATGCCCATTTACATGCAAAAATTAACTCCATTATAATATTTTTTTGTTTTTTTTACCCTTGTTGCTCTCTTAATATAACCATCCTCTCATCTCTGAATTTATCAGACCAACTTATTATTACTGCTAGTCAACAGATCTGGGTTGTGGCATCACCATTGTCCTCTTTCTCCATTGAGAAACCATCCATGGAATTCCCCATGGAATCAATCAATCGGATATTTCCTATTTCCTAGCAACATCATTCTCCCTATTGCGAGATATGCAAAAGGCTACATTGATTTCTCCATTCACAGGCCAATAAAACCCTTGGCTACAAAAGCGTCCCTCTGAAGCCAAATATGGCTTTGATACCAAATGAAGAAACATTTACCGAAGAATATTAACTAATTACTGAGCGGAATAATTAAACATAACCAGCAAAAAATCATAAACAATAAACACGTATGTTTAACCAGGAAAAACCCCAAACTCCGGGGAAAACCCATCCTAATGAAATTTCATTAGCGTTGGCCAAAACCCTGGCCAATCCAACCAAGTGAGCCTTCACCGCTCACATCCGAGCCTTACATTACAATGAAGTCCTCCGAGCCTTTTATAGGCTCCATTACATGCAATACTTTGAGCTTAAAACCATGGGTGCACAATACCATGTGCCCCAAAACCATCACTATTTAACTCGGTCAAACTTGTCTATAATCGCAAGTCAATTTACCTAACAAATTGAACCTCAAACCTTAAATGCTTGCCCCGGACTCCTGGAAATCCAAACCGATGGCATGTCAATTGCAAGATAAATTCAATGCACCCCAACAAGCCTTTCTAAAACTCAACTACGACAGGGCTTCAAAAGGAAATCTAGGCCAAGCAGGAGCAGAGCGAATCTTCAAAGACTATTGTGGAAAAGTAAGAAGGATTTCTGCTATGGAACTGGGTTTTTCTAGCAATGAAAAAGTTGAACTAAATGCGATCAAACACAGCCTTCTAATAGCTAAAAGAGAATATTATAACATGCTTCTAGGTGAGGGAGATTTAGATATGGTCATAGGAATACTCCAAAGGCTACAACATGAAGCAGGTTGGGAGAAATCTAGCCGAAGTTGGTGTACATATCACCTTGTACAGGGCATCAAGGACCTCATTAAAATAGTTAGCTACATCATCATGTCTCATGTCTGCTTGCAAATTGGGGATGTAACCACCATGGAAGGCTTTTGGATATCACCTGGGATATAACGAGATAGGAGACTTAGCTTGAAACCCTTCATGAGATAGTGGAAAAATAGAACAACCAAAACCATAATCCCCGATCAGGGTGCCTAGTGCGTTGTAGAAGGCGTGAGGTGGCATTAGGCCGTGCAGGCCACACAGAGTAAGTAAGATGACATGTGGTGACATTCACAAATGGCTCCACCCACACCAATTAATGACTGCATTTAAGATGGATGGAAGACAATGGGAATTGTCAGAATGATCTAGGGGAAAACCATTCGATTTGTTCATCACCGAATGATTGCTAAGAATGCTATAAAGGCAGATGGGAAGAAGGTAGGCGAGTAGTTGAGGGAACTGGAAAATTCTACACGTGGTTTCCCCAGCTATGTATCTAGCTTCTCCCTAAGTATAATTGTCTTTGCAATGATAAAAATCTTTGGTTCATATGATTTGATTCTTTTTTCTACGCTTGAATTTGATGTGTACCACCGTGATAAAGTAACAATGTTTTCCATGGAAGATGCCCTGTCTGAGAGGAATTTAATGTCGCTTACGAAGGCTGATAGTTCCTGCCATTTTGATTATTGGGTTTTATTTTTGTATGGAACCCCTGCTCTGGTTATATCTCATGAGTCCATCATTGTTTCTAATTTGGTTGGCTATATTTATTCCCATTTCTAGGGCATGGAAAATGTAGGGGAGGTGGCGGCTCAAATTTTTGGGGAAAATTTTTGCCCTAACTAGCTATGTCAGTCTAATTGCCTTATTAATTTTTCATGCTACTTAAATTATCTTGCATGTCAAATCTACAGTGCAATATATCATATTTAGACTGTTGCATGCCAATTTCATGGCTCTACATGCCAGTTTCACATCCCTACATGTCAATTTCATAGTTTTGTAAGTCCATTTCATAGTCCTAAATATAATCTTCAAAGCCCAAATAGACAATTCCATAGTTCTGATTTTCAAGATGACAATGTTGTAGGCCAATTTCAAACCCCTTCCTATCATTGTTTCAATTCTGAAAGGCAATTATTTGAAATCGCATGCATGTATTTTAATGATGATTTGAGGGTTAGAGGCTCTGTTGATAATGTTAGTAGAGTTAGGGGTAGTTTGGGGGCTAGAGGCTTTGTTGATATTGTTAGTAGAGCCAGGGAAAATTTGACCAGCATGTCAACTTTCAGATTCCTATTTGGGGGGGTTAACTCAATTCCAAAATAGGGGGAGTTTTTATTATAGGAATGCATGGGAGAAACTAATCAATTTATTAGTGTCAATCAATGTTTCGTCTATGTCTTGTTGTTTGTGTCAGGATCTTGCTAACTAGATGACATCATTCTCATGTTACACCTACCATGTGTCATCCTCTAAGTGGTGACATGTGTCACTCAAATATGGGCAATTAAGGTGCCCAAAAACACCAAAAATGACTTCCATATTTCCACTACTGATTGGACCACACCATGATGATTTCTGTTTAAAAAATCACACACCATTAACACAAATAAAAACACACAGATTTAAACACAAACATAGTCATGGCGGAAAAGGCTTCAGCCTCACAGATTCCTCACATATTTTCTCATTATTAAAAGAACGCAATATTACAATTAAATAGACGAGGAGACCATGTCTCAATATAGTGTGTGCTATCTTGGACACCTTGGTCGAGATAATTTCTCAACCAAACACACACCAATATAGGAGTTACCTAAACTAACTCCTATCTTAGAGGAACAACCCAATGTAAAGGGTTAGGCATAAATTCATAACTTTTAATATTTATTTTATTTTTGTATTTATTATTGTTTTATGAGAGAGGCTAACATACCCCCCTTCATTTATAAATCCAAAATAAGAATGATGAACGATCTTCCAAGTTCTCATGTTGATCCTAAAAAATATTGCCTAAAAAACCGCCACAGCTCGATGCTGAAAAACTGCAACCTGAAGAGACCAGGAGTCAGTTGCATGTATGAATCATCTCTAAATTTCACTTGAAAACTCCATCATGTGCCAAGTTGCAAAAGGATCCATCTTTCCTTTATGTGAAATCAGCATCCTTTGTCCACTGAAAAAATTTGTTGAATGCCCACTGGCTGATGATGTCAAAAACAACTCACTGTTGCTTTTGTTGTGTTGAAACATGATCACTACTACTTTGCTGTCAACTTCCCAATGGTGAATTTGTTGATGCCCACTGGTTGCTGAAGATGCCCACTACCTCCGGAAGCTGCCCACTGGCTTCTTTTGCTGGTTTTCTCAAGAATTTCAGTTTGACAACCACCGTCAATTTCATTGACATTTCCCCCCCTTTGTTAGTTAAAAGGAGAGACACTTCCCTAGAAAGTATTCCTGATCTGCCCCCCTCCAGGTGTAGGAGTGTTGCACTAGTGTAATCCCACATTCAACTGTGTGAGAGTACCATATTATTTTCACTGTCGGTTGCACTATGTGTGATTGTATTCGGTTGTAGAACTGAGACAATCTTTTGATTGTGGATGACCATTCCCAGGGATCGATCCATTCATAATGTATCTCCAATCTGGCTGATTGTTGGTGGTTGTGACATTTCTGTGAGGAATGATTGGGCTTGCCACAATGGCGAAAAGGATGGAGATCAAAACATTGATCTTCCATATGACTAGTTCTTTGACAATGAGAACATTTCGGTTTGACTACAACTTCAGGCTGCGTGCATTTCTGTTTGTTTCCAACTTTCTCTGAATGTGCGGAGGTGATTTGTTCAAGAAATCCTTCACTGACGAACTTAAAGGGCTTTGAATAATTTGGGATATGCAAGTTGGCGTCATCTCTGACACATCCTAAGCCTCTTTGATTTTTGTTACTTTGGATTTCTTCCCATGGCTTGATGATCCGCTTGGAAGAAATTTCAAGTTGAACAACTTCGACACTTGAAGCTATTTGGATGAATGACTTAGAATGATCTTTAGCTGTATGGCTCAAAGAATCAGAAGTATCACTCTTTTCCTGCAACTCATTTCTTTATAGTTGCGACTCCAGTTGAAGAAACTCAATGGTTTCATTTGTCTATTGTAGATGCCATGAAAGATAAGCAAGAATGTCTTTGTTGATTTGCACCATGTCTTCAGCACTTGAGATGATCGAATTGTGAAGAGCTTGTAACAATTGGATGTGTTTCACCATCTGAACTTGCTCTCTTGAATTCAGGCTCAATTGTCGTAGATGCCGTGCTTTGAACTGTCTCACTTGATTTTGTTACTTGAATGACATGCTCGCTTACTGTGTTGCTTGAATGGCATGCTCGCTTGATTTGTTGCTTATTGCGCTTGCTTTAAACACTTGATAGAGTTGTAGAACTTGCTTGCTTGAAATATTGAATTTACGCTTGCTTGATGATGATCCCTTTTCTTGAATGCTTTCTTGAATTTATTTATTACTTCACACACACTTGAATGAATACTCACGCTCTCCTACAGGAGATGTGAACTTTTTGTTTTTTTTATTTAGAGGTAAAACTCGTGCACTCACTTGATTCTGCTTAAAGGAAGGGTGTCGAACACTTTCGAAAATACATCCAAGAGACAAATGACAAGTTCAAGTTTGATGATTGAGTGGAAGACTTAATTGACTTAATTTGATGCAACTCAAAACTTGGGTGTGAGTTTCAACCGAGAATGCACCCTTACAATTCAATGCAATTTGAGTTTGATTACAAGTTCAATAATGTTGATGTAGACTATGCTTTGAAACACTGTAGTTTCCAGATTCATGAAATTGATTGTATTGAGTGAATTTTCTTGTTGAGTGAGAATGCCGATGTTGACAATATTTGATTATGTGTTGTAGTGGCGCAAATGCATGTATTGAGTTTAATTATCCTTCCTTCCAGCTACTTCGTTACAGGTGTTGTGCTTGTTTGTTTTGAAATTTATGTGTGTGGTAAATGCGATCATTTATATGTCAAAACTAGACACAAATCATAAGCAACAACATGAAGCATGCACCATCCTCAACACACTCTTCATGTACCTAAGATCCCCTTATTCAATTTCGGGTGGATCTAGGACACAATCACCACAAAATATATATATATGCTTTATTGAAATTTGGAGTAGATAATCTTGTAGCTTCATAACATCTTCATGGAATCAAACTTCCATAACTTTTTGGAAGAAAAATGTCTTCAAAAACTGACTAGACCACCTAGAAGTAAAAATATTACTTCAACAACTAGCTTCTGCTTATCAGTCCAAATTTAAAAAAAAATCAATCCTTATCACTCCAAAAAATTGCTTCAACATTCAAATTATCAGTCCAAGAATTACAAAACACTTATAACTCCAAGAAATAAAAATTTCCTTACGAATTTCACCTTACCACTCTAAAAACCAAATTACACACCTTATTACTCCAATTTTTTTTTGTAAAATCACACCTTATCCCTTATTACTCCAAAGAAGATAATTTTTTTTTTTTTTAAACCTTATTACTCGACAAATTACAGAAACATATTATTACTCCAAATTCCATATCACTTCAAAAAATACTTATTACTCCAAATTCCTTATCACTTCAAAAAAAAAATACAAAAATCAAACCTTATCACTCCAAAAAAATAAAAAAAACCTTATCTCTCCATTAAAATGAGTTATGATCCCATTAGATTTTTTTTCCAAAACTTAAAATTTCTTCACTTTCAAAATCTTCTAATAAAAAAATAGTAAATGCACTTTTTCATTATCTCCCACTAAAAAGTGCATTCCACTAAAAAGTGCAAAGTTAATTCCATGTATGTGACATTGTCTTTTCATTTAAGTAATCACATGATTTGAAAGAAATATATTACCCACTAATAATTTTTAAAACCCAGTTATGATTTTACGTGAAATCCAATTTTAATGTGTTACCTTGAGCCCTCTATGCAATCCTCCACGTTGGCACTTTGTTTTTTTTTACCACATGGCTTCTTCATCCAAACGCTCCACGAGTCTTTAAAGACATTATTTAGAGAAGTGGCTCAACGCATATGCTGCCATTCATTCACGGTCCAAAATAAATGGTAAACAAGCATCTGATGATTACGGTAACAACTTATTCTTTCTCTTCCATCGCCACTGCCTCGACTATTGAACAATTAGGATATTGCGGACTAGTTGCTTGAGCACCATGGGGATTCCATGGGTCTGAACACAGACAACTTGGCAGGTTCTGATTGTCCAGGTGCCGCTTCTCTTGGGGGTGCTGTCTGCGGCATGGGTCTTGGCAACGCGATTAGAAATGCCAGTATCTACTGAGCAGATTCAATACGACTCAGCTAATTGATTTTTTTTATTAAGTAAATGACTAATTTCTTCCAAGTTGTGATACAGTGAAATCTTTTTTTACAAATAAATATGCAAAACATCTTCTGAAAGAGTGTAGTGACACATAAAGCTAAAACCCTAACCAAACTAGAAAGCTGCAGATTAAAAAATATATATAACGGAGAAATTTATGCACTGATGTTGGGGGTGGAGCTTATACTGGACCATTCTTCTTTCAAAGAGATGAGAGATAATGGCTCTTTGCTATTTGAAAATGATGTCCATTGTCATAAATAAAATGGGCTCATCGTATTTCTTCATCTTGTTTGTCAAAAAATTAACAACTTTCGACACAGCCTATCTCTTGCACCAAATTAACTTTTTAGCATGCACGTTATCTCCAAGGAAAAAAAATATGTGACCATAGGTAATTTGAAGAGCCGAAGGTTAGACCGAAAAATACAAAGATCAATGACGCAGATAATCACTGATTGCCAACACAAAACAAAAAAATTGTGACAGTGGAAAAAGGCAGGAACCCCTACTGCAAATATCTCCTTGGATTAATGATGGTAGCAACTAACAGGGATGAATGCAAGGTCAACATGTCTTTTCAAGATATGATAGACCGAATGCTAGACTCTCTTCTTGGTGGAACTCCACAATTGAAAAATAACGTCGTACAGTGCACAAATGATTCAAACGCAAGATTCACACGAAGTATGATGGTTGTTGTTTAGATATTTTCACTCCATAGAAAAAGAAAAAGAAATACACAATCCGACCCAAACTCTTACATTCACACAACCGGCAGTGGTGATACCAAAAATCGCTCAGGCAGGAACATAATCGATCCACAGGCAGAAGTGAAATACTCTACTCTGATTTTTATTCTTAACACAGGTGTATGTTGCTCCTCCTTCGATGATGGTGCTGGATAGCAGCTTAGAGAATGATATTGAAAACGGAGATGGCAATCCACAGCTACTGATCACGTAAAAAAAATGCAGATCGGCCAGCCATGTAACTGAGATCTGCCTCAGTGCAGTTGCACGGACGCTCCAACGGTAGATCCACACACTATGCTTTCCATAGTCCATAGAATCTTGCATGCAACCTCATGACACAGCTCCACTTAATTCGTCTGGAATTAGCTCCACACACATTGCACTCGACAAATACTTCATCCTCATCAATGCATAACTCCTGCACTTCAATTTTAGTAGCTGGGCATTGTTTTCAATCCAGCAATCTACCTTCACTTGGCAGATCATATGGCTCTCATTTGAATTGAAAATTTGTGAACTTTCCTTTGACTTGGGCACATTAAAGCCATCTCCATCTCACCATCAGAAACACAGCAAGATCCATATTTTCACTCAGGCCCGAAGAACTATTAATGCTCCGATACCACATGTTTAAACAATCACATACCATTAACACAGATAAAAACACACATATTTAAACACAAACACAAACACTATTAATGCTTCAGCCTCTCATTATTAAAATAATTTAATATTATAACTAAATAGATGAGGAGACTGTGTCTCAAGATAGTGCATGCTATCTTGGACACGTTGGTTGAGACAATTTCTCAACCAAACACACACCAATATAGGAGCTACCTAAACTAACTCCTATCTTAGAGGAACAACCCAATGTAAAGAGTTAGGAATAAATTCCTAACTTTTAATATTTTATTTATTTATTTTATTTTTGGATTTATTATTGTTTTATGAAAGAGGCTAACAATTTCATTATCTATGTAGTCTCCAAGAGCCAATAATATGCTCCCATATGTCCTACCGGAGGAGAGATAAATGGTTATGTAGTCTTGTTGCATGAGAAATTTCCTTTGTTTATTAAAAAAACACTGATTTCAAGAGCTCCCCTTGACACCACTCTTATATGGTTTGTGCTTTTGGAGGAGACATTCTGGGGTGAAATTTCTTCATTGGTCGATGTGATGAGTAGTGTGGGAAACCACTTCCTCTCACCACCAAGACTTCCTTCTAAGGTGTTTTTGGAATTCTATCACATCTCCTGATTCTTTCCCCTTTTTTCCTTCTATCGTGTTGAAACTATACAACACTGAAACTATTTTTGAGCCTCCAGGACAACCCTCAACAGGTTGAGTTGTTGAAATGGGCTCCTCTGCTCAAATTCCATTAGACAGTGCATTGCTACAGTGTCCCGACACCTACTTCTCAGTCCTTTCCCTTTATGGGAAAAAATCATTGTGCTAGGGTGATAATAGTGAGCTATCACCTCTAGGTGGCCTCCATTCACTTTATTATGTATCGAAACTATACTTTTTTGTGTTTTATCAAATTTGCTAGTGTAACTTCGCCGAGGTAAGCTCGTCGGATGGGTTCCACCTGTTTCTAATGAAATGGCTCCCCACTTCTTTCTTGTCCTCCACGTCTACCCAGAGCTTCTACTAAACGCTCCATCAATATTTTCGCTGAGTTTGGAACTTAATCCAACTTTAGCTACATGTCAAAGGAAAACCCAAACATCTTTTAACTCTTCTAACTTTGATAAGTGATCATAGAACTTTGACTAGATCTATCTTTTACATCATAAGGCCATTTTCAGACTTTCACATACAACTGGAAATCTCTTTCAGAGTTGTATTGATCTTAGTGGGATTTATCTGCATCTAGGAATGTCTCTAACTCTAAATTAGCTCCAAATCTTAACAACATTCTTCTTCCATGCTGCTCCTTAAGTCTAATTCCCAAGACCTTCATTGAAACCTGTGCCCCCTATTGACATCAATGAACACTTTGTTTCCATCAGAATTTTACCATCAATGGCAACATATTTCAACAAATTTTAGGTTTTCAAAAAAATCATATCATTTCGATTAATTTTGTGAGTTAGGATACTCTAGAATTTATTGGGATCTAGCAAACATAGGTGCAAAATATTCTCTTGTTTTCTATTGATACAACACCTTCTCCTCTCTTTAATTAGGGGTTCACTCATATGATTTTAGGGACATGTCATAAGCATCGTTTTTTCCTAAGACCTACATATAGGTATTTTTGATTAAAATACAGGGGGTTGTCACAAAATTATGATTAGTTTTTTTCAATATTTCCCTTCAAAATAGGTTATTTAACTCCTTATGAAAATATTTTAAAAGAGATCATCCTTATTTCCAAAATATCAAGCATTTTTATTTATTTTTAATCATTAACCTAGTTTCTATCAAATACTGAGATGATCAAATCTCTTAATATGCAAAATTATTTTAGAGTGAAAAGTATGAAGAAAGGCTTGCACCCCAAGAGATTTGATCCTCTCCATATATATATATATATATATATATATATATATATATATATATATATATATATATATATATATATATATATATATATATATATATATGTACGCCATGTGTCAAATCCATGTTGAGCATCAAAGGAATTCCACATATCCTTCATTTCAAACATCATAACAATATGTATGTATGTATTTATGTATGCAAAATATACCATATATTGATCATGGAAGGAATTGCACATCCATTTCATTTTGAGCAATGCACCAATGGAATATTTCAGCAATGCAATTAGTTTTTAGATTGTAGTTTTTCATTGTTTAAATTTCCTTTTGGAATGGATCCCTATTGGGAGTCTCATAGTGTAGATAGCATAAGAACACAATTCCAAAAAATATTTTCTAGATTTTAGAAAAAATTTACACTTTTCAAAAAAATACACCCTTTTCAAAAATGTACAATAATTGGACCACCTAAAATATTTTAATCATAATAATATTTTAAGAATTGAATTTCCCATAATATATCTAGTTAACATTAAAATATTTTATTCAACATGATTATATATATATATATATATATATATATATATATATATATATAAAATTTAGTTTACATTTCCATTGAAATATTTTATTTATGGTCCATAAAATATTGGCAGGTTTTGTCCTGATGATGGGTCTTGCTTTAGACCCGAAACGTAGACATAAAAATGGATACTGTGGAGATTCTGATTTCCTCAACTCAAAACTCACACCACAGAAACCTTCAAACTAACATCCAGAGTGTGAACATGGTGCATAAATTGGATCCCATTGTACATACATGTGCCAAGGATAAAATTAAATCCACCTCTATAGAAAGAACAGGTGAGAATAATTTATTAGTGAATATTTAACTTCATTATGAATTTGGATTAGCATTTCTTGAAGAGTGGCCTGTAAAGCCCAAGCATGATGTAGAGAATGAATATATGAAAAAGTTAACGCAGTTATATGATGAGAACCAAACTGGGGGTCTATCAATTTCGATCCCCTAGTTGATTCAACTCTGAAAGCCTCTTGGCTTTGGGCCCACAAAATATGGCTCTTTCAGCTATTTGTGTAGTAAATGAACTCGTAGTTCCCCAAAGACCCCCAACAGCTCATGATGTGCATGCCATTATCCTCCCTATGGCCTCAACCTTTCTCTGTTGTTTAACATATTTTAACACGTTGTGTCATCAGGGTATGGAGAGAAATAAAATCAACACACTCCCTTCCTCAGCGTCACTACACCAAGGCATTCCAAAGGTCAAGGGTCAGGGCTATTGGGCTTATTTTTTTTTTTGAAATTGCCCTGACTATTTCTATTGCGAGTCACGATTGTTGTTAGACCAAACTTGCAAGTTTTATCCAACGATCCCATGCCCATAGATAAGGATCCACTAGAGGCAATTAGTCTATGTAGAGAAACACACAAGGATCATTAGTTTATCTAATTTCCAAAATTCTCTCCCAAACGCAAGCCCGGTGTGTGTCGAACAAGTGACCTATGCTCTAATACCACTTGTTGGGAGTCATGATTTTAATTATACCAAAACCCGCAAGTGTTAATCAATGATCACATCGCCAGAGATAAGGATCCACGAGAGGTCGTTAGTACATATCGTCGAGCATAGAAGAGTGTCAGTTATGGGTAAACCCATGAAGTTGGGTTACATTTTTTTGAGGATCGGGGCCAAATTTTTTTTTTTCACAATAATTCAGTTGAAATTTCATAAAGGTTCGGCTGAAATATTGGAGATTTCGGCCAAAATTTTGAAATAAGTTCGACTAAACTCATTCTCCCATTTACATTGACGACGTACTGATGGCGTGGGCAAACATATTTTTGGATGGAGATGGGAAAATCAACGACAAAATTTTGGCTGAACTTGTGCTTATAAATTTATCGGCCCACAAACCTTAATGTGTTTCTTATGCACATGTGTCTGGCGTCTGTCTCTGTCTCACTCTATTGCGGTGTTGAGGTATGTTGAGGTGTTGCAATTGCTACGTTTTTTTGTTGATTTTTGTTTTGTTTGATTTTAATTTAATTGTTTTTGTTCGCAGGGAATTTGGTCCTGGCTTCATCCTCATTGTAGCTTCATCTGTGAAATTTTGCAAATTGATCTCCCGGCTTCGTCCTCGTTTTGGCTTCTTCTGTGAATTTATACGAATTTATCTCCCGGTTTCGTCCTCATTGCGGCTTTGTTTGCAAATTTCTGCAAATTTTTAGGAATGAAATCTTGTTAAACATTAAATGGTTAAACTGGGATATGATACCATGATAATTTTTAACAATGGTACGCTCTATTCTTGCAAAAATTACTTCATTGTCCTTTTATTATCCCAATTACAATTCTACTTTAAATAGCAAACTTTATTGTTGAATAAGTTGAGATATTCATGTCTTATTATTTCTTACGGTTTCTTTTTAGAAAGAAAAAAAAATCTGGTTTATATAATATACCAGTTCAAATTGTCTTCAAAATGTCTTCAATTTCAAACCTTACATATAAAATTTGATATAAACTCAAAAATGGAATCCCTACTATCCTTCTAGAAAGTCTTGTTGCTAAGTTTAACCATGGATTTTCTTACATAATATATTTAAGGAAAATAAGCTAATTCAATCACAGCCTTGCTGTGTATGCTGGAAAGTCAAAACAAATTTTTAACAGAAATGAAACGGCCTTGTTATGTGCGCAAAAACTCAAAACAAAAATAAAACAGGATTAAAATAGAGAGTTATTTGCAGCCTCTAGAGGAAGATCCTCCACATCCCTTAAGATTTTCAACAAAAAACTTCCCTGGAACATAACTTTTCTAGAATGTAAACATTGAAATACTGGAGATTTAGCATTTCAGTGCATATAATCATGCATGCATGTATGATTAATTTACCTTCACTGTATATAGGAAAATTAATAGTTTCACAATATTTTACATGAACACATGTTACTAAAGAAAATTAAGGAGGATTTCTAAGCTAAAAATTGCCTAGAACTAAACTGGGATATGATACCATGCTATTTTTTAATAATGGTCTATTCTATTCTTGAAAAAATTAATTCAACGTACTTTTATTATCCCAATTACAATCCTACTTTGAATACTAATCTTTATTGTTGAATAAGTTGAGCTATTCATGTGCTATTATTTCTTGTGATTTATTTTTAGAAAGAAAAAAATCTGGTTTATATAATGTACCAGTTAAAATTGTCTTCAAAATGTCTTGAATTTCAAACCTTACATAGAAACTTTGATATAAACTCAAAAATGGAATCCTTACAATCCTTCCAGAAAGTCTTGTTGCCATGTTGAACTGTGGATTTTCCTACATAATATCTTTAAGGAAAATAAGCTAATTTAGTCACAGCCTTGCTGTGTACGCTGGAAACTCCAAATTTTTTTTTAACATAAATGAAATAGCCTTGCTGTGTGTGAAAAAACTCAAAACATAAATATAACATGATTAAAACAGAGTGATTTGCAGCCTCTAGAGGCAGATCCTCCACATCCGTTAAAATTTTCAACAAAAACCATCCGTGGAACAGAACTTTTTTGGAATGTAAACCTTGAAATGCTGGAGATTTAACATTTCAGTGCATGGAATCATGCATGCATGTATGATTAATTTACCTTCATTTTATACAGGAAAATTAATAGTTGTGAAATATTTAAAAGGAAAACATGTTACTAGAGCAAATTAAAGAGGAATTATGGGCTGAAAATTGCCCAGAACAAAATTATATTATGTTACAGCTAATGCACATAAGCTACCACCCACTCCCTTACTATACCCAATAAGAAAAAATTTACAATAATGTCTAGATTGGTATAAGCATAAGGTCCCTAATTGTCCTCCCATCCTTTGACATTTTTCCCATGAAGCAGTGGCCACCCTCTAGCTTTGGACCAAACTAGGGGTTCCAAAATTGCTTTTCCACCTCCACCCTGCCTATTTATGTGGCTTATACAAGGACTCCATTTTAATGAAGTAGATATATCCATAGTGATCCACTGATATTTGTTCACAAACAACTATTCCATTTTGGACTTTTATATCTCAAAACTATGCTCATTGAATTTATGCATCTATATCTTTAAACTACTTGAAACTATTTTATTACACCATAGGAATCATTTCGATATATCTCCCATTTTAATGGGGTCTATCACATCTCGAGAAAAACACATTAGCCATAAAATTTTCCCAAAGAAAAAAAAATTAATTGATACAAAACATAGGTTTTAACCTTATATAGTTAATTGTTTCAAATATATTCTTAATAAAATGAAAAATATTCAATGTAAAACACATGCAGATTAACATATAATTGTGATATTTTTCCTTCTTTCCAACTTAGTCCATCCTTGCAGATATATCCATAGTGATCCACTGATATTTGTTCACAAACAAGTATTCTATTTTGGACTTATATATCTCAAAACTATGCTCATTTAATTTATGCATCTATATCTTTAAACTACTCAACTATTTTATTACAGCATAGGAATCATTTCGATATATCTCCCATTTTAATGGGGTCTATCACATTTCGAGAAAAACACATTAGCCATAAAAGTTTCCCATTGAAGCCAAAAGTGATTTGATACAAAACATAGGTTTTAACGTTATATAGTTAATTGTTTCAAATAGATTCTTAGTAAAATGAAAAATATTCAATGTAAAACACATGTATTAACATATAATTGTGATATTTTCCCTTCTTTCCAACTTAGTGGACATCCTTCTAGAAAAATCCTTTTTAATGAAGCAGATATATCCATAGTGATCCCTTGATATTTTTTCACAAACAACTATTCCTTTTTGGACTTTTATATCTCAAATCTATGCTCATTGAATTTATGCATCTATATCTTTAAACTACTTGAAACTATTTTATTACACCATAGGAATCATTTTCATATATCTCCCATTTTAAGGGGGCTTATCACATTTCGAGAAAAACACCTTAGCCATAAAATCTTCCCACTGAAACCAAAATTAATTTGATACAAAACATAGGTTTTAACCTTATACAATTAATTGTTTCAAATAGATTCTTAATAAAATGAAAAATATTCAATGTAAAAACACATGCACATTAACATATAATTGTGATATTTTCCCTTCTTTCCAACTTAGTCCATCCTTCTAGAAAAATCCCTTTGAATGAAGCAGATATATCCATAGTGATCCACTGATATTTGTTCACCAACAACTATTCCATTTTGAACTTATATATCTCAAAACTATGCTCATTGAATTTATGCATCTATATCTTTAAACTACTCAACTATTTTATTACACCATAGGAATCATTTCGATATATCTTCCATTTTAATAGGGTCTATCACATTTCGAGAAAAAACACATTAGCCATAAAAGTTTCCCATTGAAACCAAAAGTGATTTGATACAAAACATAGGTTTTAACCTTATATAGTTAATTGTTTCAAATATATTCTTAATAAAATGAAAAATATTCAATGTAAAACACATGAATTAACATATAATTGTGATATTTTCCCTTCTTTCAACTTAGTGGACATACTTCTAGAAAAATCCCTTTTAATGAAGTAGATATATCCATAGTGATCCACTGATATTTTTTCACCAACAACTATTCCATTTTAGACTTATATATCTCAAAAATTTTCTCATTGAATTTATGCATCTATATATTTAGACTACTCAACTATTTTATTTCACCATAGGAATCTATTCAATATATCTCCCATTTTAATGGGGTCTATCACATTTCGAGAAAAACACATTAGCAATAAAAGTTTCCCATTGAAACCAAAAGTAATTTGGTAAAAAACATAGGTTTTTAACCTTATATAGTTAATTCTTTCAAATAGATTCTTAATAAAATGAAAAATATCAATGTAAAACACATGCACATTAGAAAAATATATAGTGCATGGGGTATTCACATAAAGAATATAACACATACCAAACATCCAATAATTCTTCTTAATGTGACCATCATTGTTGCAATAGTTAGAATTATTTTTACTACCCTTGCATAAATGTGTAGTGGCTATTTTATTGTTATCCTCCTATTTCTAGTTCTTATTCCCCTCCTTCAAAGCTTCTTGTTTCTATTTTTTCTTCAAACCACTTAAGTACCATTTATTTTGGCCTATGGTTTCTAGATAATGTGTGTATACACATGGCTCATACATTATCATTAGCTTAGAAAGAATCACTTGTTTTTTTAGATAGTTATATAGACCCCACATATACTTAAGGAGTGCATTTGGGCTCTTGGGAAAGATACCCAATAATATGACCATATTTTTGAACTTAGTACAATCTTATACACCCTTATGTCTACGTAAAGTAGCGTGAGTTATTCCATGGGTCCTCTACACACTTCATAGGGCATAATTGGGATAGGTAGTGTTAACTTCTACAAGTTCTATAGGTAGAGTTTGTAAAGGGCCAGGTAGCCTCTAGGTCTCTCTTTTATGAAAGGTGACATATGTAGTAAATGCCCCTACAATGAATATTTGGAATATATCTAAATAGAAGTTCTTCATTTTAGTATCCATAAACCACAACCACTTTAAGGCAAACCTTGTACATGTGTCATTTCTTCCATAAATTTTAGGCAAAGCTTTTAAAGCATACATGTCATGTTGGTTTTCTCCCATTAAATTTAAAGCGTGCTTTTTGTAAATTCATAAAATAATTTTGCAAACCATGTAAATTTCATTTCTCCCACAAACTAAAGGCTTTCTCTCATTAATTCAAGACAAAATTTAAGGCCTAAAAATTGAACCTAAAGTGGCTGAAATCTCATAGGATTTTGAACTTCCATAGGATTTTAGTCTATATGTTGAGTGTTAACTTCTACAAGTTCTAAAGGAAGAATCTGTAAAGGGCCAGGTAGTCTCTAGATCTCATATTTTTTCAAAGGTGACATATCCAGTAAATGCCCTTACAGTTAATCCCTGGAACAGTTCTGAATAGAAGTTCTTCATTTTAATATCCATAAACCACTACCACTCTAAGGCCAACCTTTTACATGTGTCATTTCTCACTTCTCCCATAAAATTGTAGGAAAAATTTAATGCATGTGTCATTTCTATTTCATTTCTCCGACAAAATCATAAAGGTGTGACTTTTGAAATAACTACTTGTTTTAGTAAGTGCATAAAATAATGTTGCAAACCATGTAAATGTCATTTTTCCCACAAAATAAAGGCTTCCTCCCATTAATTCAAGGCAAACTTCAAGGCCTAAAAACTGAACCTAAAGTGTCTGAACTCTCATAGGATAGTATCCCCCAAACTCAAGGCTTTCCCCCATTAATTCAAGGCAAATTTTAAGGCCTAAAAATTGAACGTTGTTTTAGTAAGTGCATAAAATAATTTTGCAAACCATGTAAAATGTCACTTATCCCACAAAATAAAGGCTTCCTCCTATTAATTCAAGGCAAACTTTAAGGCCTAAAAACCAAACGTAAAGTGGTTGAACACTCATAGGATAGTATCCCCAAACTCAAGGCTTTCCCCCATTAATTCAATGCAAACTTTAAGGCCTAAAAACTGAACCTAAAGTGGCTGAAATTCCGTAGAATTTTAGTTTGTTGGTTGAGGCTTAACTTCTACAAGTTATAAAACCTCGATCTCATCCCTTTTTAAGGCATGTTATTGAACTGGATGTGATTTATGCCATAAATTTTAAGGCAAACTTTCATGCAAACCATGCATGAACCATGTATATGTGTCATAAATCTCCCTTAAACTCTAGGCAATGCAATCTTTAACGCATCTCATTTCTAGATGTGAATTCTACCATAAATTTTCAGTAAAACTTTAAGATAAACCATGCACATGTCATTTATCTCATGCACATGTGTCGTTTCTCCCATGCATTTGCAATAAATGTCAATTTAATAGATATTTTTATTGAATTTGTTTTTTGCAGGGATAAAAAAACCACTAAAAATTGTTGAAAAATGGAAATTATGCATAGATGTTTCTTGCTATCCCAATCCAGGGAAAGCAGTGACTACATATGTGCTTTCAAATATTTCGACTAGCAAATTTTTCCAAAGGAAAATGAACATACCAGGAAGAACAACAAACAATGAGGCATATTATATTGCATTGATAGAATGCTCGAGAAAAACTATGGAGTATGGATCAAATGGAATTATACATTTCACCAATTTTGAACTTGTGTTCAACTAGATGAATGGCGTGTACCAAGTTAAGAAGGAGAGGCTAAAAGAACTGCATGGAATAGAAAACAATATTGTTAGCCAATTTCAATTTTTTAGTATAAGACATTGTAGAAATGTGAATAATATGTCTGCTGATCTATTGCATGGGGCAATGCCAATTCAGGATTCATCTATCAAATATGAATTAATAGATGAATTAGAATTATACGGGGCAATGCCAATGACAGATTCATCTCTCAAAGATGAATTAGTTTTGAGACGCTCTTCTTCAAAAATTCAAGATTCATCTCTCAAAGATGAATTAGTTTTGAGACACTCTTCTTCAAAAATTCAAGATTCATTTATCAAAGATGAAGTAGTGTTGAGATGCTCTCCTTCAAAATTTATTGATGGACATTGTAACATATCTTGGATAAGTGTGTGTTTTTTACCTATAAATGCGTCTTTTTTAATGACCATGTGTTTTTTTCAATTATATACCAAGTGTGCTCCCACCACACCAGTAAAGCGCAACTTGGTGAACTTCACATTTGCAACAAGTGGTGAACTTCACAATTTTATAAAATTAAAATGCGAGGGCTTCAATTTTTTTTTGTTTAAATGGAGTTTCACACTTCTTTTTTACTGACCATGTCTTTTTTTCAATTTTATACCAAGTGTGCTCCGACCATGTAAATCACAATTTGGTGAACTTGACATTTTTATAAATTTTTTTTCTTAAATTGAGTTTCACACATCAATTATTGCTTTGAAAGTTTTGTTTTACATCATTTGTGTACACTAAATTACATTAATTTTTTGAAATTTATTTTGAATTTATTTTAAATAGTAATTTCAAAACATAATTGTTAATGTCCACTGTAGATATATATATCATGGAGGATGTACGGCGAGTATAAATAGAATCCCATATCTCTACGAGAGAGGGGGATCGGGGATCGAGGGATGTTCATGGTATTTAAATATAATATTACATATCCATACATATACATACATGTGTGTACATATGGAATTGATTTTTATCAACTTTGTGAGTTAATTTAGTTGTTTATAAGTTTCATTTTTTATTTTTTAAGAGCTAAGAGGAGAAGGGTCTCTAGTCCATCGATGGAGCATGCCCATGGTTCACTCAGTCATGGTATGGTTCACAAAATTTAATCAATGAATATGTACATATATTTATATGTATGAATGTATTTTTTAATTGATTATAAATTCATGTTTGTTTATGAAGCTTCTCTCTCATCTCGAGATGTTGGTGGTGGTTCAAATCCCCTTAGAGGGTCATCAATAAGTTCTAGTAGGTTGTGTGAAAGTCGTGATATATATTCCCCCAGAGGCCAAACAATGGATGGTCGTGTTGGATTTTAGCAAGTTCGTTCTATTTCTCAACAGTCTCAGGGTGGGAAAGATGCTAGCCAACCACATCGAGGTGGTCATCAATTTGAATATTTTTTTCATTTAGTTTGTACAAATTTGTTTACATGAGTTTTTTGTAATATATAATTTTTTTTTATATATTGATGCAGAGGCTGAAAATGCTGCTAATGTTGGTCGAAAAAGACATAAGGCAGAACATTTCATTCAAGAAGAGGGTTGTCCACCCACCACGACTTATCCGACCAACATTTCCAATATACCTTGGGAAAGAAACATGCAAGAATGCACCTTAGAAAGGTGTCAAAATTTTCATGCAAAATTGCAGAGAGATCTCGTGGCTTTGATTCTACCTGTTGAGAGTTGACAAAGCTTGGAAATACTTACACACTTTTTAGGTGAACTAGTAGATGTGTACCGAAAGCTTGGGCAAACCACTGATACTTTTGTAGAAGTCATGAGAAAAATAAAGGAATTAGTGATGGGTCCTGATAAATGGGAGGTTGTTAAGCAAAGAGTTACAACAAATATGGCCAATTCTATGTTTAATTTCAATGAAGGGACGAAAAGAAAGATGTTGCAGGTGCAATATTTTAAGCACCCTGATATAGCTCACTATTTGTATTATAGATACCTTGCGGCCTATGGAAGACTCCCATATAATGACAAGGTTCCACTTTATTTTGAAAAAATATTTTATGTGGAATTATTTTCGCAAATGAAACCCAATTCAAATGACCTTCCCTCTAATTTTTTTGGTCGTGGGAAAGGTCAATTGTGTGACCGTAGGGGCGCTAGGCGTGATGTTGAGTTGCCTCGCCCTAAGCCACCATTAGTTAGTCGACCTTTTCGTGTTGAAAATTTACGGTCAGATATGGAAGACGCTTCTCAAATTAGTGGAGAAGCAAGGGATGCCATTGTTGAAAATGTTCACAGTGGATTGGGTGGAGTCGATGTTTGTCTGAATAGACAAAGAGCACGTGAGAATGCACGTGCTAATTTTGTGTAGTATACAGATGAAGAAATTGACAACATGAGTGTTGAATATCTCAAAACATATGAAAATAATTGTCGCAATGGTTGGCACGGCCTAATTGTTTATGAGGAAGAGAGCATGGGAATGGTATGTGTTAATGGTTAGGGTTCAATTATTTTAACACATGTACAATTTGTAATAATTACATATATACATGTACATTTATTTGTATGCATAAATCTAACAAAAATGTATCGTTATATGCTAGCACCATTTGGAGTTATCACACTTGATGGATGAAGAAAATGTTAATATCATGTTCGGAGCCCATGGTTCAAACAATCAAGATGGTTGATATATATATATATATATCTATATATAACTGTACATGTATATTGTATAGTTCATTATTGGAGATGTTCCCATGGGGGAAGTTGTAGCGGACGAGCAACAAATGGAGAGGGAACCTCATGAGGTATTGCATGAATTTTCTTTTATATTTTGTTTTTTACATGAATGTCTATATATTCTCACTCGATTTTAGAACATAAAATTTTAATGTTTGTACACATTGTACATAGGTTCCCCCTGCTTCGCAGGATAGCTCAAGGATTGAGAATTTGCTGGGAAAGACACTGCATCCATCTGTATTTGATGGATAATGCACATGCACTATTTGATGGATGATGCACATGCACACATGAAACATTATATTTTTAATAGATTTAGTCTTAAATTTACTTTTTTATATATAGTCTTATATAGATGCAGTCATATGTAACTTGATACTTGATACTTGTGAGATCTACAAATTTTGGACATATTTTATGTGAACTACATTTGGTACATGTGAATGTGATATATAATGTTTTTAAAACTTAAGCTTCGGATGGTTGAACTACATTTTTCATGTGAATTAATGTTACAGTGTTATATATAATTTGTTTTGTTTTTAGAACTCAAGTTTTGGACGGTTGAACTATATTTGGCATGTGATGTGAAGTATGTTCTGTTAAATAATTTGTTTTGTTTTTAAAGTGTTATGGTTGAACTGCATTTGGCATGTGAAGTAATGTTACTTGATACTTGATACTTGTGATCTATAATTTTTTCTTTTTAAAACTAATGTTTTGATTCTTGTGATCTATAATTTTTTGTTTTTAAAACGTTTTGATACTTGCGATCTATAATGTTTTGTTTTTATAACTCAAGTTTTGGATGGTTGAACTACATTTGGCATGTGAAGTAATGTTGTGTTATAATTTCTTTTGTTCTTAAAACTTAAGTTTTGGATGGTAAAGAATACATTCGGCATGTGAAGCAATGTTGTGATCTATATTGATGTTTTTCTTTTGAAAAACTCAAGTTCTGGATGGTTGAACTACATTTGGCATGTGAAGTAATGTTGTGTTATAATTTATTTTGTTTTTAAAACTTAAGTTTCGGATGGTTGAACTACATTTGGCATGTGAAGTAATGTTGTGATCTACATTAATGTTTTTCTTTTGAACTACATTTGGCATGTGAAGTAATGCTGTGTTATAAATTTTTTTGTTTTTAAAACTTAATTTTTGCATGGTTGAACTACATTTGGCATGTGAAGTAATGTTGCGTTATAATTTGTTTTATTTTTAAAACTTAAATTTTGGATGGTTGAAATACATTTAGCATGTGAAGTAATGTTGTGATCTATAACGTTTTTTTAAATTGAAACTTAAGTTTTGGATGGTTGATCTACATTTGGCATTTGATATAATGTTAAATGTTGTTACTAGATAGTTGAACTAAAATTGGCGTGGCATGTGAAGTAATGTTGTGATATAATCAAAAAGTTTTTAAAACTCAAGTTTTTGATGGTTGAACTACATTTGGCATGTGATTATGATATTATGTTTTGTTTTTAAAATTCAAGTTGTCGTTTTCCAAAAAAAATAAAAAATCACATGAATATATGTACATGTAGAAATGATTTTACACATGTTTGAATATATATGTTAAAACGATTGAAGTACCACACACACACACACACACACACACACACACACATAAACAATAATAATATTCTAGGTCTTGTTAGATGTGTCAAACAATCATAAAATTTAAAAAATGCATTCTATAATGTATATATATCCAGTACGTGCAACATTTTTCATTAATGCATGTATAGAAAATCTACTTTCAGTTAATTCCATTCTAGAACATATATATCCAGTACATGCAACTTTTTTCACCAATGCACATAGATAAGCTACTTGAATAGTTAATTTCTTTCTAGAACATATATATCCAGTACTTCAACATTTTTCATCAATGCTAATAGAATTTATCTACTTTCGGTTAATTTCATTCTCGAACATATATATTTAGTACGTGAAACATTTTTCATCAATGCACATAGTAAAACTATTTGAGCAATTAACTACATCCTAGAACATATATATATCCAATACGTGCAACATTTTTCATCAATGCACTTAGAAAAGCTACTTTCTGTTAATTGCATTCTAGAACATATATATCGAGTACTTGCAACATTATTCATTAATGCACATAGAAAAGATACTTTCAGTTTTAATTACATTCTAGAACACCCACACACACACACACACACACACATATACTTCTAGAACATATATATCCAATACTTGAAACATTTTCATCAATGAACATAGGAAAGCTACTTTCAGTGAATTGTATTCTAGAACACACACACACATCCAATACATGCAACATTTTTAATCAATGCATGTATAGAAGATATAGATTCATTTGATACTAGATTGTGCATGTACCAAAACAATGTACATGTGCAAACACTTGCACAGATAACATAACAAGGCAACTCAATTTTTAGTTGAGTTTTTGAAGTTCTAAAACATGAATCCAAAGAGAAGAAATTGTTGGGCAGTTCAATCAAAAAAATTCCAAAGGAATGCCATCTTCAATGATCCATTCATGATCAAATTTTGACATTTTCCATTTCTTAATTTTCATTTTTTTCTTTGATTGAACCTATATCAACATTATGCATGTTGCACACATGAAGTGGTTATATTGACAACTTATGATATCAGGTTTTTAGTCTTCAAAGTAAAAAAAAACCCCGCTTTGGTTAGTTTGTCTAAAAAAATAACCTTTCAGTATAATAGATCCTCTTTCATATGGAAACCCATGATCATTATATTTTTATAATAATTTCATTTTTCGTTGAGTGGAACACATCAAATAATAATTCACATTTTCATCATTTTCAGTTGGTGCAATTACAGCAAAAACATCTCCTGCACAATAAAACAAACTTAACAAACTTATGTATTTAAATTTATTTCTAGATCTCTATCACATGAAAGCAATTCATATGTTTCATTCTCTAACAAGATCAAAAACTCGATGACCAACAGATGATATTGTAGTCTCCTTTGAATGCATTTCTTCAAACATTGCAACAAACATTTTCTCCTTTGTATTTAGCTCTATATGTTTCCAATACTTGACATACATTTTATTTTCACAAACGTCATTGGATTCTGTGTGCTCTATGCAAACATGACAAAAAAAAATATTTTATTTTATCCAATGAAAACAAATTTGTGGACAACTTTGTTTTAATTGAATGCAATTTTGGAGTCCCTTTTATTGTTTCAATGTCATTTCGAATTAATCTATCTACATCTTCATTCCCAATATGCCAAAAAACCTATATATCGAAAATTCAAAGAAGAATGTAAATATGATATCAAAATACCATCAAATATAATCATTGTGATAAATGTACACTATTTAAAATTAGATATCCAATAAAAATTAAATTGAATGTACCTTCGCACTTCCCTTAATCGGTTAGTCTCATGGCTTAGGGCAGAGATGCACCATTGAACAAATTCTTTAGCGTCCACAAGTCGGTTTGTAGAGGGGTTCATTTGATATCTTTTAAGTGCTACTTTTATGCATGCCCCTGCACCGTCATGTTCTTGTTTTCCATGGCCAGTCTCAAAGAAATTCCAACAATGTTTAATGCAAGTTTTCTTATGAAGAAAACACAACCAAAATAATGATCGTGAAGATTTGAACTGACCTACGCATCCATATGACCATATCCAATGTTCATTGAATTTTATTCCATGAATTTTCAAGGATTCATAAATTGTTCCAAAACAGTGTTGTAGAAAATATGTATCATGCATATGATCGTCACTGATATAAAAGTGATATTCTTTAATAACATGTCGATTTTCACTGGTGATTTCTATATGATCGACGTTTTTTTCAGTGTGTCTATATAGAATATGAACGAGCATGGAGACTTGGTCAGAATGATAGTATTCACTCTGAATTTATTTTTGTGGAACAAATGTGTAGTTTTCTGCAAAAATCAATTACTGACAAAATGGTCCCTGGTGGAAAAAATTCATGGGATTTTTTGAACTGTAAGTCTTGCCATCGAGCTCTATGGGAATGTTTGGTGTATTTATAAATTTATGCCTCAAAATTTCTCAAAAATCTATCACACAAATTTCTTCTTCTTGTAATTCAATTCTCTTTGCACTATTTGAATCTTGAATCAATGTATGGATATATTCATATCTCTTCCATTTCACTTTCATGTTGGACAATGATTGATCATTTATATGAAGATGATATTTGTTTTTAGATTTATTCAAATTTCCATAATCATCGCATTTTTTACCACCAACACGTTTCTTTTCGTAAAATAATTGATCACTTTCACTTTCACATAGAATTTGAGATATGAAATCATAGATAGTGGAAGGAGAAGATGAATCTTTCGAAAATTTTCGACCAAAATTAAGGAATGTGTCATAATATAACTCAAATTCCATATGACAACGACAACAACAACTGTCGCGTGCAGTGATAAGTTTTACATACCATGGTTTGTTGAAAAAAAACAATGTTTGAGACATGAATTTCATGATTCTCTTCTTTGAACTTGTTTAATAACTCTATCTGAGTGGTTTCCAAGAAATGTTTTTCATGTTGGTCGTATTGATTTCGTGCTATTCTTCTTCGCACCACATCCCTTGCATTTGGTGAAACACATGAATTTTTATTCCAATATTCATATATTTTTTTTTTAACATTTTCTCTAAGTCTATCTTTGTATGGTTGCCTAAAAATAGCTCTCCAACAAGCGAGTTCATCATTTACATCTATTTGCAACTGAAATTTCAGATGTTTGTGCAAATTTTTTCGTGATGTTCCTAATGCTCGTGCCATAGATTTTACCAAGCGATTCTCTTTAGTACTTGATGAGACCACTGCCATATGTATTTCTCTACGTACAACTGAAAATTTTTTTTGTCTAGATCTTCTAATTGAATTTAAAGCACTATTTATATTTTGTATCATATTTTTTTATCTTTTGTTGATTTTCGAATACCCAATAAAGTCATAGCTTCTTTTAATTTCCTTAATGATAGGAGACCTTTCAACATTTGGGCTTAAACTGTCACATTTTCCTTTATTAAGTACGTATCAAAAATGCGTTTAACACAATACGTTATAACATGGCCAGCTCTTTAATCTCCATATGTGTGAGTGTCAACATTTTCTAACATCTCATCATCGACATTGATTTCATCTGTACATATTCGAATCAATAGTACATAATAAGTTTACATATTCAATAAATAACTAAATTAATAAATATGTATAATTTCAACATTACATACATGTGTTCAAGACACACACACCCACACACACACACACACAAATTTATATATATATATATATATATATATATATATATACCTTATGATTCAATTTCTTCACTTGAATTTCTTTCAACATTTTCACCATATTCAATCATTGGTTCAATATCTCTTTCACTTTCTCTTTCAAAATTTTGTATTTCATCATCAATGTTATGAGGAATATCTCCCTCTGTTTACATTGTAAAATATTTTTCAAACTAGCTCATCAAATAAAAATTAAGCTTCACATTTTAGACTAGGAAAATTTTAAATATCAAATTCACAATATTTACATTTACATACATGTTTCAACTTCTAGTTGAGGTTGATTTTCCCTTTCAATATTTGAGAGTGCTTCTCTCTTCCTTTTTCGATATTCTCTCGTCTCTTCTCTACGTTCCTCAGGGTCTCTTTTTCGATCCTATTTTCTTGTGAAATTCCTTCGATTTCCCATGATAATAGAGTATGAAGTTCAAAAAATTTCCTTCAAAAGTTTAGTAAAAAACTCAATTAAAAAAAAAACATCACAAATGATTTAATAAAAAAAAACCAATCTTAAAAATTTTGCAAAAAATAAATACTTCAATCAAAAACACTTACTTAAAACAATCCAAGAAAAAAAGGTCTTATAAAAATGAAATGAAGATCAAAATATTTCCTTCTAAGTCCTGCAAAAAAATTTCATTTAAAAAGATAGACAAAAACTCATTTGAAAAAATCATTATAAAATATTTACGTCAACCCAAAACACGTACCCTAAAAAATGTCACTTCAAAAAATACCTCCAAAAAATGTCCATTGAAAATTAATTTCAACTTCTTAAAAAATGCCACTTTAAAAAATACTTAAAAAATCCTTCAAAAAAATATCACTTCAAAAAATACCTCCAAAAAATGTCCTTTTAATATTAAGCCTAAAAAGAGCCCTTTTGAAATTAAGCCTAAAAATATTCCTTCGAAAATGAAGCCAAAAACCTCTAAAAACAATGAAAGATAAGCCCAAATCCATAGCTTCAAAAAACATGAAGCCCAAAAAACATCCAAAAAATGTATCACATACCTCCAAGAAAAGTCCTTAAACCCAAAAAAATCCTTTGCAAAAATGTCCTTTGAATGTACCTCCAAGAAAATTCCTTAAACCCAAAACAATCCTTTGCAAAAATTTCCTTTGAATGTACCTCCAAGAAAATTCCTCAAACCAAAAACAACTATTTGCAAAATCAGACCAAATGTGCGAAAGTATGCAAAAATAATGAATGCTTTTGCATCAATTTATATTGCCACAAAATGTTTTTTTGGAGGGGTTTCGTGGTATTTTCCAGCTGACAAAAATTCGGGTAAAAGTTCAGCCAAACTTTTATGTTGTTAGACTTGATGCACCGTCGGCGCAAAAAGCAATTCGGCTGATCTTTTCTTAAGAGTTCGGCCAAACTAACACGTCTACAATTACGCAAAGCCAAGATTTGAATACATATCTTCAACTTTGGACTGATTAAACTCCATGAAAAATTCTGAATTAACTGTCGCAACCAAGACAAGAATTTTCAGAATTCAATCTACTTTTAGAAAATATAAATTTTATGGAATTTCATAAATATTTACTAATTTTAATTAATTTTGTAATAAAACAGGTGCAAACAATTTCTGAAGGTCGTTATTATTCAGTGAAATCATAATTCTGTATCTTCCAAAATACACTGTAAAAAAAAATGAAAAAATTATGGTGCATTACATTGGTCCATCGTTTGTAATGGGTATTTTTTAGATTTTTAGTTTATAACTTATATGTTAAGAAATTTCGTGCGTCGAGAAACATATTCAAAATATGCAGTTTTTTCATATAGGACCAGTTCAAAAATTCTAGTAATTATGATATGAATCAGTTGGCTTTGTAAATATAACAAAACTGAAGTAGACTCTCTCTAGATTGTTGGAACACATTTTGTTTCTAAAAAACAAAATGTTTCAATGAATACAACAGTGCGTATTAACATGACTTCCTATGAATCCTTTGATTGTTACAAAAAACACACTCAAAGAAACACTAAGTTGACATATCAAATGTGTATAAAAAAATTCCAAAAAAATAAGTAAAGAAAGCTAATAAAAATTCTGACAACTTTTATTTTTATCACAAAATGAAATTCTAAATAGAAAAATTGTTTTGGCTTGTAGAGAGTTGAAGAATAGAAAAAAATGTAATTTTTTTCTCAAAAAGGGGAAAAAAGTGTAACCCAACTTCATGTTTTCATTATTAGGGAGTATCATGAATGAGACATACTTATAATGGTCACCCCTAAAGACATTGTGCCAAGTTTGAAGTGACTGAAGAAGGGACGAAGGTTTAGCGAGGCCCTATCAAAATGTACCATCGAGAAGAACCATAGATCATGGTGTCAAGGGTCATGAACGTTGGTGGCTAAAGAACATAGAAGATGGAATTGGAAATTGGTCACAGTATTCAAAATAAGAAAGGGATTTGGGACTACATGGTTGGGCCACAACGTAACATAAATTCTGAAAAGGAGCCAACCAGTCCGACCATTGACTCAAATAGGACCCATTTTTCTTGCGATGGCCTTGAAATTGTTGGACATTGGATTCTTTTATCGCTTTCTTCAAGTTCACTGAGGGTTATACTCTCTATGTGCATAAGTGCAGTAGTCAGCCTTTGTATCTCTCTTGCATTGAAAGACTGATGAGTATTTTTTTCTTTGAAGGTTTCTTGGCATAATTCATTGAGGTTTCTTTATTAGCCTTTAAACCCTCACTTCGTTCGCCCTTATTAGGTCATAAGGTGTATTGCAAAATTTGTATTTTCTGGCGATGTATATTTTAATTCAGAGATAAATCCTCTGTGAACTGGTGCAAAACCCTACGGTAGTAAAAGAAGGTTTTAATCTATTACAATTTATCTTTATGCACAAAACGTTGTTATAGTTAATTTGTTTTACGCACGGTAGGACTATTTTCATAATACACTTGTTTACCTATTTTCCTAGCTCAATGGTATTGTGACTTGTTAACATTTTGGGTATGTGTTTAAATAATTATATTTCCTATACAGAGTGTATTTCTTTGAATCTACAGTTTGAGTGTTTTCGAACATGAAGTTGCAGTTCTCTTAAATTTTCTTTCAACAATAGATAACAAATGTAACTTTTCTATATTTGTCTTCTTTTTAGATAATAATGGTTAACTTTGGTACTTGGGTGATATTGGCAAAAGGACCATGACCTTGCCCTACTACCACGGGGCTCGACTCTAAACCTTTGAGCCTTACTGCTTTCCTACTCATAATATTCCTCATTTATAAATAAATGCATTTCTTCTTTGTGATCTCATGCTCTATGTTTTTATTAGATGATAGTGACAAAGACTTAAACAATACATGAACATTATTTCTATTTAATGTAGTACAGTATTAACATTACATTCTATAGTTATTGTTTATACTATATGTTTCTTTCCCTCTATACAGAGATTTAGGTCTGTAATATATTTGTAGTGATTTCAATAGCATGTTATTTAATAGAAAGACTTCACTAAATAGCCTTGTCTTAGCTTCTCTAGTTATTTAATTCAACTACCAGATTTTGTCTTCTATTTTTTTTTAAGTATATAGAAACCATATTTTTCATAGCTAATAGAGATAAAAAAATAACAGAATAATGATCTAAGAATCACACTTCCTCTGTAACTTAATTTTTTAACAACAAATTAAAATGCCTATCTTTGTATTCTTGGTTAAACTGATGGTTCCACCCAACCTTTAGAGAGGTGATCACATCCTCTTATCCCCCCGTGCTCCACACCAGATACTTAGAAAGAAAGAAATTTTATCATAAGTTAGGCCTTAGGACCTCTTTCCAGCCTACACTTCCTTAGGGCTTCATAGTGCCAGTGGTATTTTCTAGCTTTGGACAACTCTTTCTTTCACAACACGCTATTGTCAACCCTTTACTGTCTTTCTGAACATAATCCATTCCCCTCCTTAGGATTTCCTTTTTATCCTATTGGGGAAGGTAACTATCAGAAAATGCATCTAACTTTTTAATCTGGAATCTTGGAATTATTTTCCATTCAGTTAATCCATTACTCAAGATAATTATCAATTTTATTTATTACATAAAACTCAAGTCTTACTAACTAATAACCACATTTTTTTATTCTCTTTCAATTAGTGATTCAAATGTATTTGTAAAATCCTTTCAAATATAAATTAAAATAAAACAGGGTGTTACATCTTCCCCCACTAAAGATAAACATTGTCCTTGGTGTTACTTGATCACGGAAAGCATTTCAGGATATGCTTCTTGTATAGAGTCTTCATCCTCCTAGATAGCCTCCTCCGGGCTAAAGTGATTCCACTGCACCTTAAATTGGTGGAGGACTCACCTCTAGAGCATTATTTCTCTCTTATTGAGAATACACTGATGTTCTACCAGAATATCGTCGTCCGGTTCTACCTGAAAACAACAGATTTTATAATTAATTTAATTAAATACCCTTCTCATTTGTTAGCCCTAATGTAAACAAAAATTTCATCTATTCTCTGCCAGTGTATCATATGCTTGGGGTCATGTATGTATCGCTTCAATAGAGATACACGGAACACATTATGTACCAATATATGACTAGGAAGAGCAAGTTGATAAGCCATCGACCCTATCCATTTCAAGATCTGGAATGGTCCACAATACCTGTGAGCCAATTTGGCACAAGTATTCCACCTCATAGTGCTCTTCTTCGGTTTAATTCTCACATACATGTGGTCACCTACCTCAAATTCCTGGAAAGTTTTTTTTCGGTCTGCATATATCTTTTTCCTGTTTTGGGCTACTTTTAAGTCATGTCTAATCTGTCTTACTTCACGTTCCATTTCCTCTAGCATGTCCGGTCCGAGCATCAATTTGGTTTCCAGACTGCTCCAATTTATGGGGGTCTGACATTGTCTTCCATACAATGCTTCAAAAAGACACATCTTGAGGGATTCTTGATATCCGTTATTATAAGTGAATTCGACCAGATTCAAATACTCTTCCCACTTTGTTGGTTGTTGCATTACGTACATCCGCAACATATCATATAATATTTGATTTATCCTCTCTGTCCATCCATCCGTTTGAGGATGATAAGTGGTACTAAAATGGATTTTTGTTCTCAATCCAATGAATAGTACCTTCCAGAAAGCTTATGTAAAGTTTATATCTCGATCCAAGATGAAGATTCTTGGAATATGGTGCAGTGTAAATATCTCTCTCATGAACATGTCATCAATCTGTACAGTCTTTTAATTTGGCTGGACATTTATGAAATGAGATACCTTGTTGAGCCTATCCAGTACCACCATAATTGAATCAGTGTCTTTTACTTCATTTTAATCCCATGATGAAATCAAGTGAGATTACTTACCATTTCCACTCTAGTACATGAATAGGATGAAGCAATACTGACGGATGTTGGTGCTCCACCTTGACTTGCTGACACTCTAAACATTTGGTCAGGTATTTAGTAAATTTTTTACACATCCCGGGCTAGAATTAATATTTCCTAATTGTTGTTAGCATATTTTGATATCTGGGATGTCCTACATAGGAAATCTAATGATATTCATTCAAAGTTGGCTCCTTTAAGATCATCTAATTTGGAATACATATCTTCCTTCGAAATATCAAGAACTAGTTATCATTAATTTCATAATCTGATTTCTTTCCTTGTTTTTCAGCCTCTCTTGCTTGCTTCCATAAAAATGGATATTCAGGATCTCTCTTTGCTGCCTCCATGATTTTCTCCTGGAACTTAGATTCAACTTTATTAACATAAATTTCATATATGAAATGTAGTTTTATGCTTAAAGCATGAACAAGATGGCTCTCCTTACCTTTTACATGTTCAATGTAAAAATCAAATTCGCTTAGGAACATATTCCATCTTGTTTGGCGTGCATTTAAATTAGATTGTTTAAAGTAGCTAGTCAAGCTGCTATGGTCGGTTCTTAGCAGAAACCCTTTCCCCAACAAGTAATGTATCCAATCTCGAAGGACATACACAACCACAGTTAACTCTAAATCATGGGCAAAGTACCTCTTCTCATGGTTCTTCAACTTCCTGGATTCATATGCTATGACCTTACCATCTTCGGTCAATACTAATCCCACTCCTTCCTTATAGGCATTAGTTCAGACTTAAAATTATTTTCATGGATATGCTACTTTCAGTATATGAGCATTAGTTAATAGTTCTTTTTGTCATTCAAAGCTGGTTTGACACTCTTTAGACCACTTAAAAACTCTTGCCTTTAGGCCCATGAATGAACATATGCCTGCTACATTTATGGTAAATCTCCACTCCGTAATCATATTTAACTTTTTGAGGTTTACGGAAATCCGCTCAACTAATGCTACATGGCCCAAATATTGGATCTGCTCCTTGTAGAAATCACATTGCTAAATTTGGTGTAGAGCTATTTTTCGTGCAACATCTTCAACACCAAGCGTAAATGTTCTTTGTGTTATTCAATATTCTAAGAATATATCAATATATCATCAGTGAATATTAAAACAAATTATCCAAAAATGGGTGAAAGATACCATGAATTAGGCTCATGAATGTTGTTGGTGCAGTAGTTAACCCAAATGGTAACACCACAAATTCATAATGGTCATTCTAGGAACCAAAAGATGTTTTGGATATGTCATCATCCTTAATCTGTATCTAATGATACCCAGATCTCAGGTCAATCTTAGAAATATCCTTGCTCCCTTCACCTGATAAAAAAGGCCGTCTATACGTGGAAATGGGTATTTGTTTTTTACAATAAACTTATTAACCTATCGGTATTCATTGCACATCTGTATCGTGCCATATTTCTTCTTAAAAAACAACACAGGTGCTCCCCAAGGAGACACAATTGGCCGAATATATCCTTTGTCCAATAGTTCTTGCCACTGTATTTTTAATTATGTAAATTCAGGCAACACTAATTCTGTATGGTGCTCGCGACACAGGTGTTGCCTCAAGTATTAATTCTATTGTGAAATCTATATCTCGCTTCGGGGGTAATCCTGAAATACTTCCAGGAAACACATCCATGAATTCCTAGACAAGTGGTATACTTTCCAACATAAGGGTGTTGTCTCCGGAGTTAGAAAATCCCACCTGGATTTCATAAAGATGAAACCCCTTTCTAATGCACTTAACCAGCTAGGATGCAGTAATGTGACGTAATTAAAGTGGCTTCTTAATTCCTTGCATTTCTTGATGGGTTCCATTTTATGCCTTAAAATGGATAACCTCCTCCTTGCAATCTACCAGTTACTAGTGTCTTTCTAAACAATCCATTCCCAACAAAATATCATATGAGCCCAAAGGTATAATATTCAGTTCTATAGTTATATGTTGTTATTCTATATTCATAATACAATTTGAGATTTTGGCATTAACGCATCTCTTTTCTCTCGTAGACAACTGTTCTAGCCATAAACATATAAATTTCTGGCTTTGCAGTTTACAGTTTTCAACTACTCGGGGGTTTATATAACTTAAACTGGCACCAGGATCAACCAAAATGGAAACAATTTTGGATTGTAGCTTACCTTTGAGTTCTATCCTAATTGGATAGAAATATGCTTATCGATCTTCTAGTGTAGCATTGATCCTTGGTATTTTTCGTGAAACATCCCCTATTGTAGCTGCCTCTTGCAGATTAGTTGTAAATTCATTCCTTCCATGATGAGGGAAATTCTTAAAGTAATGTACCTCACCACATCCATAGAATTGTAATGGTGGTTTATGGGACTGTCCAAGGTCTGGCCTGTTGGATGCCTCAGTGGGTCATTCTTCAATTTCCCATTTGTGATTTTTATTATTTTTCCCAAATTTCATGTTTGCTTAGTTTCTTGCAACATTTTTATAATTTCCTGGTCTGTTGTTTTTAAAATTCGAGGGGCCTTTCTGCTCTTTCTTTAATGGCCAATTTTTTTCCAATTTCACCCTTTGACTTGGACTACTAATAACACATTCGCGCTTTTTGAATCACCTCATCCATAGTCTTTGGGTCCAAAAATTTGATCCTCTCATTCATGTGAGAAGGAAAACTACTAAATAATCACTGCACCTTTGTATTTTCATCTCTCAAATATGGTACGTATCTTAACGGAGAGGTAAATTTAGTGATGAACTCATCCATAGACAATTGACCCAACCTTAAATATTAGGGGAATTTTGAGGTCTAAAATGGGCCTCCTAAGGAAATAATAAAATAATAGCTAAACCAATAAAATAATATTTATGAATTTGTAATTCACTTTTTGCACCACAATCCATGTAACCATAGTTAAAATCAATTCAAAATTTGTACCAAAATAAAATTACTAAAACAATTGTATTGATGTGACTATAAATAAGAATGAGTTTTTCAAGAAAAAATCATTATCATTGAACAACTAATGCATTTGTCTTTTGTACTTAAATAACTTAAAATAATTTATAAATTATTAATTATATTATATGCTATTAATTAAAATTTATATTATTTAAATTGTATAATAACATGTAATTAATATACTATATAAAAATAATATAATATAATATAATATAATAAATGTACAGGGATATGCATTGTTTCTTTCAAGAAATATGAAATGACAATAATATTATTTTATTCAAAAAGTGTGAAATGACATTTATTATGAGTACTTTACTTTATGAATTTAAAAGTACTTAGAGCACTACCATGGTTAACAATGAATTTTTATCCACCATTGAGAATGTGACGAGTAAGTACCTTTAACTCAAGAAATTCCACCTCAACCATTAGGAATGATGTCATCCCCTAAAATGTGATTGGTTCTCATAAAGTGAATTTTGATTGTACATTTTCCTTAGGAGGCCCATTTTAGAGCTTAAAATTCCCCTAATGTCATGAAACTCTCGAGATTTTTCATCATAAAATCGTTTTGTTAGGTACTTTTCCTTGAAATACTACTGCAACTCATACCAAGTCACATTTCGGTCTTCAATTCCACACACATTTTTCACCTCTTCCCACCATACTGTATCTTTTTCCTACAATTTATAGATAGCCGAGGGAGCCTGAGTTTTCTACTATATTCATAAACCTGCAAATATTTATTCATATTGATTATCTATGCTTCCATCACTTGTTCAACCTCTCCATCGAATGTAGGAGTCTTAATTTTCCAGAACTCCCCTTGTAATTCTACTTTCTGCTTCTTCAACTCTTTTTGATCTGAAACATTCCCATATTCAACTCCATTGTAAGTCCTACTCTTATTAATTTGTTGGGTACGACGCCCTTCGAATTGTCATGAATTTGTTGCTGATACTCTCCTTCTTCATGGGTGTCCCTCTAGACTAGGTTATGTGGTAGGATGATTTTGCTTATCTGATAGACTCTTGACTATCCTTTCTTATTCCCTCATCAAAATTTCATTGTCGCTTCGTACCTGAATTATCTTTGTTTGGAGTTGTTGTACTGTATCCAACAATATGTTGGTCTATCATTTTTGTTCTTCCGAAAATATACTGGTTTGTTGGTGTTGTTCCACGCTCAATTGTACCCAAATTTTTGGGTTGATCTCAGGATTGGATAGGGATGGGCTTCCCCTATAGTTCTTGGTGTTTGATGACTGGATCCTCTCCTCATTGAAATTTTCTACCAATCTTTCACTCACTGTGCAGATTTTCAAAACAAGAAATTGAAAACATCCAGTTATCTAAATGACCCATCTAGCCCCAGCGCCTAACCACACTCTCGTACCACTTGTCACTACTATACTATACATACCATAAAAAATAATTACATTATTTACCATAAACCCTAAATACAAACTCATTTGATATTTTAATAAATAAAAAACAAAACATAAATTTATCCACAATACATAATGCCAAACTTCGGATTCAGCACGTGAACAACATACAATATGATTTAATGTTCGTGCCATGACATTACCAAGCATGGTACATACGATTTGGTTTAATTACATTTTATTCCTTTCATAGTCTTATTATATGACACATATAATATCCTTTGATTTTTACAATCACTACTCACACATGAACTAGAAATTTGCATACGGTTTTCATGGATTTAATTAATAATTTTCCTCCTCGTTATGGGAGATCCGATTTTTAGTCACTGAGGGTCGATGGAAACTTTCTATCACTTGGTTATACATCGCTCTCCATTCACCATAGATCTGGGAATCCCTAGATCCGACAGACATGAGTTATGCGGGGATAGTTATTGTAACTAACCGACCTTGAGTGCCGCCATCACAGTTCATTGTATCTGCACAGGAAAATGGTCCTTCTCTACAAATTCCCATTTTCGCATCTGAGGCAAAGGTTTTCCTTCAACCATGGGCCGGGATTCGGCTTCAATTAACTTGGCTCTTATGTTCTGCACTTATTTTGCTGGTGATTTTCCATGGGGTTCGACCGGTTTACTCAACACTGATGTTGTTTTTCTCTCAGAGCCTTGCTTCTGTTTCATTATGTAGGGCTCCTTGACGCTTCTAGACATGTCCTGTTATATTTATTTTTGCTTCTTTGCTTCTCTTATTTTTAATGTCGAATATGCTATAGCTAAACCCGTGAGAGGGTTTCTTTACTTAGCTATTTTCTCTGTCTTAATTCATCTCCGCTCGAGGAAAATGTGGCCGAGTGATTCCTGGGTGACAACCGATGTCGTTTCCTTAGTTTCTTCGTGTAAATCGAGCAAAGAGGAATGATGTGAGTGACAAGGATGTCACAGGTAACATTCAACAACCTTAAGAAGTGTTTTATCAGAAATGGTGTGTTGTTTTAATCTTTTGTCAGCAGAGCACTTATGGTTAACCTTCATTTTAATGTAGTTCATGGCGGTGTAGGAATCATCAGAGTCCCTTCAAACTTGGCACAATTCCTACAGGGGTGACCATCAATGGTATGCCTCTTTCACGATACTCACATGTCCATTCTTTTAAAACTTTCTTCAAGTTCACTAAGGGTTATACCTTCTACGTGCATAGGTGCAGTAGTTGGCCTCTGTATCTCTCTTGCATGGAAAGAATGATGATTATTTTATTTAGTTGAAGGGTTTTTGGCATAATTCATTATTCCAGGTTTCTTGATTAGCCTTTAAACCCTCACTATGTCCGCCCTTCTCAGATCAGAAGGACTGTTGTAAATTTTTTATTGTCTAGCGATGGATATTTTAATTCAAGGATAAATTCTCTGTGAACTAGTGTGAAACCCTAATGCAGTAAAAGAAGGGTTTAATCTATTAAATTTTATCTTTCTACACAAAATTTTGTTATAGTTAATTTGTTTTACGCATGGTAGGACTATTTTCGTAATACACTTGTTCAACTATTTTTCCAGCTCAATGATCTTGTGACTTGTTAACATTCTGGGTCTGTGTTTAAGGAATTTTAGTTCCTAGAAAAAGTACATTTATTTGAATCTACTATTAGAGTGTTTTTGAAAATGAAGTTGCAGTTCTCTTAATTTTTCTTTCGACAATTGATAATAACTGTAGTTTTTATGTAGTTTTCTTCTTTTTAGATAATACTAGTTTACACTGGTACTTAGGTTATATTGGTGAGAGGACCATGACCTTGCCCTATCACCATGGGGCTCGGCTCTAAACCTCTGAGCCTCACTACATTCCTACTCAGATTATTGCTTATTTATAGATAAATGCATTTCGCCTTTTTCCTCTCATGTTCTATGATTTTATTATATGACATACAAAGAGTTAAACAGTATGTGGACATTATTTCTGTTTAATGTAGCAAAGTATTAACATTTCATTGTATAGTTATTGTCTATACTATATGTTGTTTTCCTTATATACAGAGTTTCAGGTCTGTAATCAATTTGTAGTGATTTCAAAAACATGTTCTTTAGTAAAAAGACTTCCCTAAATTGCCCTGGCTTGGCTTCTCTGGTTATTTAATTCAACCACCAAAATTTGTCTTCTATTTTGTTTTAAGTATATAGAAACTGTATTTTCATAGCTAACATAGATATACAATAGCAGAATACTGATCTAAGAATCACACTTCCTCTATAACTTAAATTTTTAAGAGCAAATGTAAATACTTATCTCTGTATTCTTGACTAAACTGATGGTTCCACCGAATCTTGAGAGAAGTGATCACGTCCCCTTCTGCCCCTGTGCTACACACCAAAGTCTTAGAAAGTGGGAAATTTGATCAAAAGGTAGGCCTCAGGACCTCTGTCGACCCTACATTTCCTTAGGGTTTCAAAGCTCCACTCGTATTTTCTAGCTCTAGAAAACTCTTTCCTTCACAACACACTGTTGTTAATCCTCTACTCCCTTCTAAACAAAACCCGTTCCCCTCCTCGGGATTTCCTCCTTATCCTCTTGGGAAAGGTAATTGTCAAAAACTGCCTCTACATTTTTATTTTCAAATATTGGAATTCTTTTACCATTCAGTTAATCCGTTACTCAAGATAATTATCAGTTTTATTTATGAAATAAAAATCAAGTCTTACTAATGAATAACCACATTCTTTAATTCTCTTTCACTTAACAATTCCAATTCAAATGTATTTGTAAAAATTCGTCAAACATAAATTAAAATAAAACAGGATGTTACAATGACACTGAAAAAAATGACATATTCAAGAAAAAATGTAAGATAAATCTGAACTACGCAACAATAATAATAATGAAAAAGATGACACATTGAAGAAAAAGTGTAAGATAAAGCTGAACTACAAAATCTATACAGAGTATAGAGTTTCAAGCAGAAGAAAAAAAAAATTTGTATTGCATAGGGTGGAAGACCAAGACAATATGCACCACCATTAAAAAACCTAAACAAGTAGTAGCCTTCGTCATTAACTGGAAGAGTGCCAAAATACATGAATTACTATATGTAAATTAATAATTTGGAACGATTTACATAGAGTATAAATAGATGTATTATTTCAAGGATTTAAATAATCAATTCAACTCAATTTAACAAGACAATATACAATACTATATTATATAGCATAGTGATATTATATTAGAGTGTTTAGTTTCCTTGTCGATCCATTTATCATAAACATCTTTGTGCACTATCCAACAATAGACATGGCGACTTTCATACATTGTAATTTACATAGTATATGACAAAAGAAAATAATCATTTGGACTATTTTGTTGCGTAGGTAGACAACTCTTTATATAATCCAAGTGGGCAACTAATTATAGAATTATAATAAATAACTTAGAGAGTTAAATTTGAGAAATTTTTTGGTTTAATTCTTTTTGAGACCCTTGGAATTAAGCTAACTTATCCATACTTAAGAAATTAGTAAGCTCCAATTAATTTACCCAGTAAAAAATAAATGATATCCTAATAGAGTATCAGGAGTGTTAATACCTGGGAATCATCTCCTTCCCCATGGACTACTTAACAACTAATCCTAAACAGGGAGTTGGATTCTAGTGGATAATTTAGGCTATCCCTCCTGCTATTACATAGGCATCAGGCCCGATTTAGTAGGTCATAAAATATTTGTTCAAGATTTAATTAGAATTGGAGAGAGCAGCCATATCAAAATATTAACACACAAAAACAATATATAGTATTACTCACATACATATGTACATATATAGTTGGACTCAGATCCAACTAATTCCAATCTTAGAAAGAGAAGTTGAGAGAATTTCTCAACTTCCTCAAAAAACCCAAACCAAACTAAGTAAGAATAATTCTAACAAATCCTAATACCCTCCCTTAATGCTTAATTTACAAAACATATAATACTTAATCAAAATTACAAAAAGAATTACAACACCTTGAACTTTCATCTCTTTGTCTGATCTAGTCTTCATCACCAACTCTACCCACTCTGCAATATTCTAGATTCCACTATTTTTTCTTCACATCTTCAAGTTTACCTTCCAACTCATTTAAAGTACACTTGCTTCTTACCAGCAATGATGAATTTGTAAGATTAAAAATTATTAACACCCCTGAAGCAGAGTCTCGACACAAAAATACCCTATTGAAATATTTCCATCTGTGAAATAACCCCGAAGAATAAATTTCAACATTCGTATAGGAAAATATTCTAGGTACAGAATATCATCAACGATCAATCCTACAAAGTGACCTTTTTCCACACAAGGATCTCATTGTATAACTTGTAACCGATGCTATTAAAGCCCGAAGCACAACAAGACCCCTGATAAAATGGTGCGACTGTTGATTCTTGGCTCTGTAGTCTCTCCAAATATTTCAGAACCTATCCAACGATGGAAGAGGAGATGAAAATGCAGATCGCCGGTCTACAATTAGAAGGCCTAGCACAAACATGGTGGGATACTCATCTTGAGAATATGTCCTTGGTTTTCGAACTTGGAGAACAAGCTGAGACTAGATCGACGCCTATCACATCTTGGAATCTCTTTTGCAAGGCCTTACGAGAACGCTTCTATCCTCCAGGATATATAAAAAATATCCTTGCCAAATGGTTACAACTTCGAAAACTACCCAATCAATCAGTGCAAGCTTACATTGATGTCTTCTGCAAGTTACACATTCAACTCCATATCTCTGATCCCGAAGAGGTACTAATTATCAAATTTAATTCTAGTTTGCTAATGATTTTTCGACACGAAGTTGAGCTGTTTGATAGTGCTTCATTAGACAAGGCCTTTATTCGTGCCTTGGCTGTGGAACGCAAAGTGGGTACTCCAATTCAATCCCATCAAGCTAGAAATGGTCCATCTCCCTTTTGTTCTTCTAATGTCGCCTTTGCCTCATCCCCCACACCTCACAATATCCCCTGGTGTACTTTTCATAAGACCAACTCACATGCTTTTGCAGATTGTCGAGTACTGAAAAATCTACACCCTGACAAGACTCATTTTACAGAGGTGGAGAAAGCAAATGCCACTAGCCAACTTCCAACTATTTCTCTTGAAAATCCTACCGAAGTGGACCCCTCTCTCATCCTCACGACTACTAATGCAACAAACACCTCTGTAACGCCTTTGTTTACTCATAATTTTCAAATCAAACATGAGTTGGCCAAAATTATTCTTGACAATGGGAGTTAAAAGAATCTTATGCCCCAAGACTTGGTTGAACACCTTTTCCTTCCCACCACTCCTCACCTACACCCGTATCAGCTCGGTTGGGTCCAAAAGGACAGTCCTCGTCTTACCATCTCCCAATGTTGTGCTGTCACCTTTGCTACTGGACCTTTCCGTGATACTGTGGTATGTGATGTTTCTCATCTCGATTGTGCCGATTTATTGCTAGGAATTCCATACCAAGAGGCTAGACACGCTGTTTATCATGCTACAGATCACCAACACCACTTGCAGCATGATGGGCGCACCTATGTGCTCACATCCTCAGCTAGCTCATCAACTCAACCTTTTATTGGCAAAGCTCCCATTATGAGAGTCAATTTAAACCAAGGTGTTTCTTCGCCCTTGGTTTGTCCTGTCAAGTGAGACAACCTCACCAATCCAGTGCCTCCTACAATGGATTCTCTACTCCAAGAATTTGCAGATGTATTCACCCAACCCACAGGGTTGCCTGCAGCACGCTCTGTAGAACACCACATCGATCTTATTCCTAGTGCTTCCTTACCTAATACCCCATCTTATCGCCTTGATCCTCGAGAGGCAGTGTTTCAGCCAAGTGCACCCTCTATGATGCCACTGGAGATCACCCCTTCTGGTTCTGCACATCAACAACAGGAACAAAAATGAGCTCCTCATTTTATACACTCCATTTCTCAACGCCAAGTTCAAGTAACTGTTGCTTTGCAAGAAGCCCAAGATTGCGCCAAACAGAGGCATGACAAGCAGCGAACACCCTTGTATTTTCAACCTAGCGACCATGTGTGGCTCTGGTTAGACAAGCAACGCTTCACGGGCCAACATCATAAGCTGCAACCTCTGCAATATGGCCCGTATACTGTTCTGGAATGCATTGGAAAAAATGCATATCACTTGGAATTTCCTTCCCAGCTTGGCATCCATGATGTGTTTGATGTTAATAATCTCAAACTATTTGAACCACCTCTCCTTGAGGAATTTGTTACAATCTGTCATCCGGTCGATACTATTCCAGATTTTCAGCCTCCTCTACTCAAAGATACAATTATGGACTCCAAGAAAAAAAATACATGCCAGCATCCATACTTCTCATATCTGGTTGGTTGGAAGAGATGCACACTAGCATAGGCAAAACAGAGGATTGCAGAAACATTGCAATGCACTTTCCCTCATTTCGTGGAGGATGCCGGGACGCTTCCTGATCTAAACAAGGAGGAATTGGGCAACCAAGAAGGACACAAAAATCAGCAACCTCTCACTTCTTGGGCAACCGAGAAAAAGCGCACTCTTTCCTTGGAAACATCTAAGAGTATAAAAGAGGGAAACATCTAAAAATCTAGGAAAGAAGGAAACATCTCAATGTATTTTCTTTATCTAATAATGCATTTGATTTCTGAAAATATTTTTTGTAATTACAAAATAAAAAATAAGGAGAATGATGGTATTGGTTATAAAATGCTTATCTCTTCCTCATAATAAAGACTGTGGTATTGTTTCCAGAGCTGTGTTATTCCTGTTTCATGTTTATATTCTATTTTTCAGATCTGCAAGTAGATCAATGCTTCTTGATATTTGCTTCTTTGATAAATTCTCACCGAATTTTAAAGTTATATTTATGTGGACTGCTCGTCTTCTCCATGGAGTTACCAAAGCTTCTGATTAAAATCACGTATGACATCTTCTATTTTTAACATTTCATGCTCAAAACAATCACATCCTCGCATGTGAAGGCCTCTTGTGATTAACCTCCCATATCTCTTCTCTTTTGAACCTTTCATGCTCAGAAACAATTGGATCCTCGCATGGGAAGGGCTCACTTTCTTCCAAGATGGAAATATGTTGATATTGAAAAGAGACACTAGCAAGAATGGTAAAGATGCATCTTGCTATTATCCTATTAGCATGGCTCCTAACCTTAATCAAATTTTTAATATATTTAATGGGGATATATCATTAATTCATATACTCTATGGGAAAAATTTGGATAAGAAGCTAAATTTATATTTCAATTTTAAAATGTCTTAGTTTTCTTTTTCTCTCTAATATTTTATAACTTCAAAATTTTATCTTAGATTTTGAGGTAATAATATTTTTACTATTATCTTTATTCTACTTGCATGGAACCTCGAATTCTATTGTTTTTATGTCAGCCCTCAAAGGCTTGCTCTGTAATGGCACTGCCATGGTGGGTAGAGGGGGCCCCTCTACATAAACACAGTCGCTTCCTAATCCAATTAGGCTACCTCATGCAAATTCAACAAATCCAAACCACAATGGGAGGCGAACCCATCGAATACAACCAACACTGAAACTATATCTGCTACCTCCACTACTCCAACAATAATCAATCCAAAAGATAATAGCTCGTACCTTCCTCGATAGTCAAAGATTTTTTCTTGGAAATACCATAAGAAAAAAATAAGAGAATGAATCAAATATATGAGAAAGCATGAGGTAATCAATGAAAATCCTAGTTAATTTGGATCCGAAAGAAGTTGATAGTCGAAGGGGATCTTGACCTCAAGTTGGGGTCCAAGTTGTATACTGCTAATTTTTTGTAGTATACAGATGAAGAGATTGACAACATGAGTGTTGAATATCTCAAAACATATGAAAATAATTGTCGCAATGGTTGGCACGACCTAATTGTTTATGAGGAAGAGGGCATGGGAATGGTATGTGTTAATGGTTAGGGTTCAATTATTTTAACACATGTACAATTTTTAATAATTACATATATACATGTAAATTTATTTGTATAGATAAATCTAACAAAAATGTGTCATTATATGCTACCACCATTTGCAGTTATCACACTTGATGGATGAAGAAAATGTTAATATCACGTTCGGAGCCCATGGTTCAAACAATCAAGATGGTTGTCACCATAAAAATATGTTGGAAAATGTTAGTGTTTTTTAAGTGATATTTCTAAAATAAATAATTGTGCTTACATGTACATGTACATATATATAATAAAACGTTTTAACAGATTATGATTCCATCTGATGTTTTGGGGATGGCGGTACCTTCCTCTTCCTTGGGAGATGTACTTTCTACTTCCATAGGATATGTGCCAAATCCACAACCACATGTTTGGAAAATTTTCCACTTTTAAAATTTATGTTTTTAAGTTATATATTCCACCTCAAAAAATTCCATTAAAAATTGAGATAAATCTATATATTGAGTTATTTAATTTTTTTGAATTTTAGGTTTTTGGAGATTTTCTTTATGAACAACTCTTAGGAGATGTGCCAAATCCGACAGCACAACTATTCAATTTTTCAATTAAATATATATATTTTTTCAAGTTATAAGTTATAAATTGAAGCTTAAATGTTTTATTATAAATTGAGATCTAGAGATTTTGAGTTATTTTAATTTTTTTAAATTTTAGGTTTTTGGAGATTTTCTTTTGGAGCCTCTCTTAGGAGATGTGCCAAATCCACCAGCAAAATTATTCAATTTTTATCTTAAATATATGTTTTTCAGTTATAATTTATAAATTGAAGTTTAAAATTTTTATTATAACTTGAGATCTTGATCTTGAGTTATTTTAAACTTTTAATTTTTTGACTTTTAGGTTTCTATAGAGGATTCATCTTTTCCACGGAATCTAGCAATGGAGATAGGAACATCCACACCATTTCAACCATTTGAAAAAGTTTTCTAACTTTTTTTAATATTATTGAAAACAAGTTTATATATATGCATTTTCATTTGAAATTTTTTATTTTATATATATATATATATATATATATATATATATATATATATAAATGTACATGTATATTGTATAGTTCATTATTGGAGATGTTCCCGTGGGGGAAGATGTAGCGGACGAGCAACAAATGGAGAGGGAACCTCATGAGGTATTGCATGAATTTTCTTTTATATTTTGTTTTTTACATGAATTTCTGTATATTCTCACTCGATTTTAGAACATAAAATTTTAATGTTTGTACACATTGTTCATAGGTTCCCCCTGCTTCGCAGGATAGCTCGAGGATTGAGAATTTGTTGGGAAACACACTGCATCCATCTGTATTTGATGGATGATGCACATTCACTATTTGATGGATGATGCACATGCACACATGAAACATTATATTTTTAATATATTTAGTCTTAAATTTACTTTTTTATATATAGTCCCATCTAGATGCAGTCATATATAACCTGATACTTGATACTTGTGAGATCTACAAATTTTGGACATATTTTATGTGAACTACATTTGGTACATGGGAATGTGATATATAATGTTTTTAAAACTTAAGCTTCGGATGGTTGAACTACATTTTTCATGTGAATTAATGTTACAGTGTTATATATAATTTGTTTTGTTTTTAGAACTCAAGTTTTGGATGGTTGAACTATATTTGGCATGTGATGTGAAGTATGTTCTGTTAAATAATTTGTTTTGTTTTTAAAGTGTTATGGTTGAACTGCATTTGGCATGTGAAGTAATGTTACCTGATACTTGATAATTGTGATCTATAATTTTTTCTTTTTAAAACTAATGTTTTGATTCTTGTGATCTATAATGTTTTGTTTTTAAAACGTTTTGATACTTGTGATCTATAATGTTTTGTTTTTATAACTCAAGTTTTGGATGGTTGAACTACATTTGGCATGTGAAGTAATGTTGTGTTATAATTTTTTTTGTTCTTAAAACTTAAGTTTTGGATGGTAAAGAATACATTTTGCATGTGAAGCAATGTTGTGATCTATATTTTTTTTTTTTAAAAACTCAAGTTCTGGATGGTTGAACTACATTTGGCATGTGAAGTAATGTTGTGTTATAATTTATTTTGTTTTTAAAACTTAAGTTTCAGATGGTTGAACTACATTTGGCATGTGAAGTAATGTTGTGATCTACATTAATGTTTTTATTTTGAACTACATTTGGCATGTGAAGTAATGTTGTGTTATAAATTTTTTTGTTTTTAAAACTTAATTTTTGCATGGTTGAACTACATTTGGCATGTGAAGTAATGTTGTGTTATATTTTTTTTTGTTTTTAAAACTTAAATTTTGTATGGTTGAACTACATTTGGCATGTGAAGTAATGTTGTGATCTATAATGTTTTTTAAAATTGAAACTTAAGTTTTGGATGGTTGATCTACATTTGGCATGTGATATAATGTTAAATGTTGTTACTGGATAGTTGAACTAAAATTGGTGTGGCATGTGAAGTAATGTTGTGATATAATCAAAAAGCTTTTAAAACTCAAGTTTTTGATGGTTGAACTACATTTGGCATGTGATTATGATATTATGTTTTGTTTTTAAAATTCAAGTTGTCATTTTCCAAACAAAAAAAAAATCACATGAATATATGTACATGTAGAAATGATTTTACACATGTTTGAATATATATGTTAAAACGATTGAAGTACCACACACACACACACAGATATATATATATATATATAAACAATCGTAAGATTCTAGGTCTTGTTAGATGTGTCAAACAATCATAGAATTAAAAAGATGCATTCTATAATGTATATATATCCAGTACGTGCAACATTTTTCATTAATGCATGTATAGAAAATCTACTTTCAGTTAATTCCATTCTAGAACATATATATCCAGTACATGCAACATTTTTCACCAATGCACATAGATAAGCTACTTGAATAGTAATTTCTTTCTAGAACATATATATCCATTACTTCAACTTTTTTCATCAATGCTACTAGAATTTATCTACTTTCAGTTAATTGCATTCTCGAACATATATATTTAGTACGTGAAACATTTTTCATCAACGCACATAGTAAAACTATTTTAGCAATTAACTACATCCTAGAACATATACATATCCAATACGTGCAACATTTTTCATCAATGCACATAGAAAAGCTACTTTCTGTTAATTGCATTCTAGAACATATATATCGAGTACTTGCAACATTATTCATTAATGCACATAGAAAAGATACTTTCAGTTTTAATTACAGTCTAGAACACCCACACACACACACACACACACACACATACACTTCTAGAACATATATATCCAGTGCTTGAAACATTTTCATCAATGAACATAGGAAAGCTACTTTCAGTGAATTGTATTCTAGAACACACACACACACACACACACACACACACACACACATCCAATACATGCAACATTTTTAATCAATGCATGTATAGAAGATATACATTCATTTGATACTAGAGTGTGCATGTACCAAAACAATGTACATGTGCAAACACTTGCACAGATAACATAACAAGGCAACTCAATTTTTAGTTGAGTTTTTGAAGTTCTAAAACATGAATCCAAAGAGAAGAAATTGTTGGGCAGTTCAATCAAAAAAATTCCAATGGAATGCCATCTTCAATGATCTATTCATGATCAAATTTTGACATTTTCCATTTCTTAATTTTCATTTTTTTCTTTGATTGAACCTATATCAAAATTATGCGTGTTGCACACACGAAGTGACTATATTGACAACTTATGATATCAGGTTCTTAGTCTTCAAAGTAAAAAAAATCCCCGCTTTGATTAGTGTGTCTGAAAACATAACCTTTTAGTATAATAGATCCTCTTTCATATGGAAACCCATGATCATTATATTTTTCTAATAATTTCATTTTTCGTTGAGTGGAACACATCAAATAATACTTCACATTTTCATCATTTTCAGTTGGTGCAATTACAGCAAAAACATCTCCTGCACAATAAAACAAACTTAACAAATTTATGTATTTAAATTTGTTTCTAGATCTCTATCACTTGAAAGCAATTCATATGTTTCCTTATGTAACAAGATCAAAAACTCGATGACCATCAGATGATATTGTAGTCTCCTCTGAATGCATTTCTTCAAACATTGCAACAGACATTTTCCCCTTTGTATTTAGCTCTGTATGTTTCCAATACTTTACATACATTTTTTTTTCACAAACGTCATTGGATTCTGTGTTGTCTATGCAAACATGACAGAAAAAAAATTATTTTCTTTTATCCAATGCAAACAAATTTGTGGACAACTTTTTTTTAATTAAATGCAATTTTCGAGTCCCTTTTATTGTTTCAATGTCATTTTCAATTAATCTATCTGTATCTTCATTCCCAATATGCCAAAAAACCTATATATCGAAAATTCAAAGAAGAATGTAAATATGATATCAAAATACCATCAAATATAATCATTGTGATAAATGTATACTATTTAAAATTAGATATCCAATAAAAATTAAATTGAATGTACCTTTGCACTTCCCTTAATCGGTTAGTCTCATGGCTTAGGGCAGAGATGCACCATTGAACAACTTCTTTAGCGTCCAAAAGTCGGTTTGTAGAGGGGTTCATTTGATATCTTTGAAGTGCTCCTTTTATGCATGCTCCTGCACCGTCATGTTCTCGTTTTCCATGGCCAGTCTCAAAGAAATTCCAACAATGTTTAATGCAAGTTTTCTTATGAAGAAAACACAACCAAAATAATGATCGTGAAGATTTGAACTAACCTGCGCATCCATATGACCATATCCAATGTTCATTGAATTTTTTTCCATGAATTTTCAAGGATTCATAAATTGTTCCAAAACAGTGTTGTACAAGATATGTATCATGCATATGATCGTCACTGATATAAAAGTGATATTCTTTAATAACATGTTGATTTTCACTGGTGATTTCTATATGATCGACGTTTTTTTCAGCATGTCTATATAGAATATGAATGAGCATGGATACTTGGTCAGAATGATAGTATTCACTCTGAATTTCTTTTTGTGGAACAAATGTGTAGTTTTCTGCAAAAATCAATTACTGACAAAATGGTCCCTGGTGGAAAAAATTCATGGGATTTTTTGAATTGTAAGTCTTTCCATCGAGCTCTATGGGAATTTTTGGTGTATTTATAAATTTCTGCCTCAAAATTTCTCAAAAAATCTATCACACAAATTTCTTCTTCTTGTAATTCAATTCTCTTTGCACTATTTGAATCTTGAATCAATGCATGGATATATTCATATCTCTTCCACTTCACTTTCATGTTGGACAATGATTGATCATTTATATGAACATGATATTTTTTTTTACATTTATTCAAATTTCCATAATCATCACATTTTTTACGACCAACACGTTTCTTTTCGTAAAATAATTTATCACTTTCACTTTCACATAGAATTTGAGATATGAAATCATAGATAGTGGAAGGAGAAGATGGATCTTTCCAAAATTTTCGACCAAAATTAAGGAATGTGTCATAATATAACTCAAATTCCATATGACAACGACAACAACAACTGTTGCGTGTAGTGATAAGTTTTACATACCATGGTTTGTTGAAAAAGAGCAATGTTTGAGACATGAATTTCATGATTCTCTTCTTTGAACTTGTTTAATAACTCTATCTGAGTGGTTTCCAAGAAATGTTTTTCATGTTGGTCGTATTGATTTCGTGTTGTTCTTCTTCGCATCACATCCCTTGCATTTGGCGAAACACATGAATTTTTTTTCCAATACTCATATATTGTTTTTTTAACATTTTCTCTAAGTCTATCTTTGTATGCTTGCCTAAAAATAGCTCTCCAACAAGCGAGTTCATCATTTACATCTATTTGCAACTGAAATTTCAGATGTTTGTGCAAATTTTTTCGTGATGTTCCTAATGCTCGTGCCATAGATTTTACCAAGCGATTCTTTTTAGTACTTGATGAGACCACTGCCATATGTATTTCTCTACGTACAACTGAAACATTTTTTTGTCTAGATCTTCTAATTGAATTTAAAGCACTATTTATATTTTGTATCATATTTTTTATCTTTTATTGATTTTCGAATACCCAGTAAAGTCATAGCTTCTTTTAATTTCCTTAATGATAGGAGACCTTTCAACATTTGGGCTTGAACTGTCACATTTTTCTTTATTAAGTACGTATCAAAAATGAGTTTAACACAATATGTTATAACATGGCCAACTCTTTCATCTCCATATGTGTGAGTGTCAACATTTTCTAACATCTCATCATCGACTTTGATTTCATCTGTACATATTCGAATCAATAGTACATAATAAGTTTACATATTCAATAAATAACTAAATTAATAAATATGTATAATTTTAACATTACATACATGTGTTCAAGACACACACACACACACACAAATATATATATATATATATATATATATATATATATATATATATACGTACCTTGTGATTCAATTTCTTCACTTGAATTTCTTTCAACATTTTCACCATATTCAATCATTGGTTCAATATCTCTTTCACTTTCTCTTTCAAAATTTTGTATTTCATCATCAATGTTATGAGGAATATCTCCCTCTGTTTACATTGTAAAATATTTTTCAAACTAGCTCATCAAATAAAAATTAAGCTTCACATTTTAGACTAGGAAAATTTTAAATATCAAATTCACAATATTTACATTTACATACATGTTTCAACTTCTATTTGAGGTTGATTTTCCCTTTCAATATTTGATATTGCTTCTCTCTTCCTTTTGCGAGATTCTCTCGTCTCTTCTCTACGTTCCTCAGGGTCTCTTTTTCGATCATATTTTCTCGTGAAATTCCTTCGATTTCCCATGATAATAGAGTATGAAGTTCAAAAAATTTCCTTCAAAAATTTAGACAAAAACTCAATTAAAAAAAAAACATCACAAATGATTTAATAAAAAAAAACCGATCTTAAAAATTTTGCAAAAAATAAATACTTCAATCAAAAACACTTACTTAAAAAAATCTGAGAAAAAAAGGTCTTATAAAAATGAAATGAAGATCAAAATATTTCCTTCTAAGTCCTGCAAAAAAATTTCATTTAAAAAGATAGACAAAAGCTCATTTAAAAAAATCATTATAAAAGATTTATGTCAACCCAAAACACGTACCCTAAAAAATGTCACTTCAAAAAATACCTCCAAAAAATGTCCATTGAAAATTAATTCCAGCTTCTTAAAAAATGCCACTTTAAAAAATACTTAAAAAATCCTTGAAAAAAATATCACTTCAAAAAATACCTCCAAAAAATGTCTTTTTCATATTAAGCCTAAAAAGAGTCCTTTCAAAATTAAGCTTTAAAATATTCCTTCGAAAATGAAGCCAAAAACCTCTAAAAACAATGAAAAATAAGCCCAAATCCATAGCTTCAAAAAACATGAAGCCCAAAAAACATCCAAAAAATGTATCACATACCTCCAAGAAAAGTCCTTAAACCCAAAAAAATCCTTTGCAAAAATGTCCTTTGAATGTACCTCCAAGAAAATTCCTTAAACCCAAAAAAATCCTTTGCAAAAATTGCCTTTGAATGTACCTCCAAGAAAATTCCTTAAACCAAAAACAACTATTTGCAAAATCAGACCAAATGTGTGGAAATATGCAAAAATAATGAATGCTTTCGCAACAATTTATATTGCCACAAAATGTTTTTTTGGAGGGGCTTCGTGGTATTTTCCAGTTGACAAAAATTCGGGTAAAAGTTCAGCCAAACTTTTATGTTGTTAGACTTGATGCACCGTCGGCGCAAAAAACAATTTGGCCGATCTTTTCTTAAGAGTTCGGCCAAACTAACACGTCTACAACTATTCAAAGCCAAGATTTGAATACATATATTCAACTTTGGACTGATTAAACTCCATGAAAAATTCTGAATTAACTGTCGAAACCAACAAAAGAATTTTCAGAATTCAATCTACTTTTAGAAAATATAAATTTTATGGAATTTCATAAATATTTACTAATTTTAATTAATTTTGTAATAAAACAGGTGCAAAAAATTTCTGAAGGTCATTATGATTCAGTGAAATCATAATTCTGTATCTTCCAAAATACATTGTAAAAAAAAATGAAAAAATTATGGTGCATTACATTGGTCCATCGTTTGTAATGGGTAGTTTTTAGATTTTTATTTTATAACTTATATGTTAAGAAATTTCGTGCGTCGAGAAACATATTCAAAATATGTAGTTTTTTCATATAGGACAAGTTCAAAAAATTCTAGTAATTATGATATGAATCAGTTGGCTTTGTAAATATAAAAAAACTGAAGTAGACTCTGTCTAGATTGTTGGAACACATTTTGTTTCTCAAAAACACAAAGTTTCAAAGAATACAACAGTGCGTATTAACATGACTTCTTATGAATCCTTTGATTATTAAAAAAAACACACTCAAAGAAACGCTAAGTTGACATATCAAATTTGTATAAAAACATTCCAAAAAAATAAGTAAAGAAAGCTAATAAAATTTCTGACAACTTTTATTTTTATCAGAAAATGAAATTCTAAATAGAAAATTTGTTTTGGCTTGTAGAGAGTTGAAGAACAGAAAAAAAATGTAATTTTTTTCTCAAAAGAGGGAAAAAAGTGTAACCCAACTTCATGTTTTCATTATTAGGGAGTATCATGAATGAGACATACTTATAATGGTCACCCCTAAAGACATTGTGCCAAGTTTGAAGTGACTGAAGAAGGGACGAAGCTTTAGCGAGGCCCTATAAAAATGTACCATCGAGAAGAACCATAGATCATGGTGTCAAGGGTCATGAACGTTGGTGGCTAAAGCACATAGAAGATGGAATTGGAAATTGGTGACAGTATTCAAAATAAGAAAGGGATTTGGGACTACATGGTTGGGCCACAACGTAACGTAAATTCTGAAAAGGAGCCAACCAGTCCGACCACTGACTCAAGTAGGACGCATTTTTATTGCGAGGGCCTTGAAATTGTTGGACATTGGATTCTTTTATCACTTTCTTCAAGTTCACTGAGGGTTATACTCTCTATGTGCATAAGTGCAGTAGTCAGCCTTTGTATCTCTCTTGCATTAAAAGACTGATGAGTATTTTTTTCTTTGAAGGTTTCTTAGCATAATTCATCGAGGTTTCTTTATTAACCTTTAAACCCTCACTTCGTTCGCCCTTATCGGGTCAGAAGGAGTGTTGTAAAATTTTTATTTTCTGGCGATGTATATTTTAATTCAGAGATAAATTCTCTGTCAACTGGTGCAAAACCCTATGGTAGTAAAAGAAGGTTTTAATCTATTACAATTTATCTTTATGCACAAAACGTTGTTATAGTTAATTTGTTTTACGCACGGTAGGACTATTTTCATAATACACTTGTTTACCTATTTTCCTAGCTCAATGGTATTGTGACTTGTTAACATTTTTGGTATGTGTTTAAATAATTAAATTTCCTGTACAGAGTGTATTTCTTTGAATCTACAGTTTGAGTGTTTTCGAACATGAAGTTGCAGTTCTCTTAAATTTTCTTTCAACAGTAGATAACAAATGTAACTTTTCTATATTTGTCTTCATTTTAGATAATAATGGTTAACTTTGGTACTTAGGTGATATTGGCAAAAGGACCATGACCTTGTCCTGCTACCATGGGGCTCGACTCTAAACCTTTGAGCCTTACTACTTTCCTACTCATATTATTCCTCATTTATAAATAAATGCATTTCTACTTTGTGATCTCATGCTCTATGTTTTTATTAGATGACAGTAACAAAGACTTAAACAATACATGAACATTATTTCTATTTAATGTAGTACAGTATTAACATTGCATTCTATAGTTATTGTTTATACTATATGTTTTTTTTCCCTCTATACAGAGATTTAGGTCTGTAATAAATTTGTAGTGATTTCAATAGCATGTTATTTAATAGAAAGACATCGCTAAATAGCCTTGTCTTAGCTTCTCTAGTTATTTAATTCAACTACCAGATTTTGTCTTCTATTTTTTTTTTAAGTATATAGAAACCATATTTTTCATAGCTAATAGAGATAAAAAAATAACAGAATAATGATCTAAGAATCACACTTCCTCTGTAACTTAATTTTTTAACAACAAATTAAAATGCCTATCTTTGTATTCTTGGTTAAACTAATGGTTCCACCCAACCTTCTTTGAGGTGATCACATCCTCTTATCCCCCCGTGCTCCGCACCAGATACTTAGAAAGCAAGAAATTTTATCAGAAGTTAGGCCTTAGGACCTCTTTCCAGCCTAAACTTCCTTAGGGCTTCATAGTGCCACTAGTATTTTCTAGCTTTGGACAACTCTTTCTTTCACAACACGCTATTGTTAACCCTTTACTGTCTTTCTGAACATAATCCATTCCCCTCCTTAGGATTTCCTTTTTATCCTATTGGGGAAGGTAACTATCAGAAAATGCATCTAACTTTTTAATCTGGAATCTTGGAATTATTTTCCATTCAGTTAATCCATTACTCAAGATAATTATCAATTTTATTTATTACATAAAACTCAAGTCTTACTAACTAATAACCACATTTTTTTATTCTCTTTCAATTAATGATTCAAATGTATTTGTAAAATCCTTTCAAATATAAATTAAAATAAAACACGGTGTTACATCTTCCCCCACTAAAGATAAACACCGTCCTTGGTGTTACTTGATCACGGAAAGCATTTCAGGATATGCTTCTTGTATAGAGTCTTCATCCTCCCAGATAGCCTCCTCCGGGCTAAAGTGATTCCACTGCACCTTAAATTGGGGGAGGACTCACCTCCAGAGCATTATTTCTCTCTTATTGAGAATACATAGATGTTCTACCAGAATCTCGTCGTCCGGTTCTACCTGAAAACAATAGATTTTATAATTAATTTAATTAAATACCCTTCTCATTTGTTAGCCCTAATGTAAACAAAAATTGCATCTATGCTCTGCCAGTGTATCATATGCGTGGGGTCATGTATGTATCGCTTCAATAGAGATACACGGAACACATTATGTACCAATATATGACTAGGAAGAGCAAGTTGATAAGCCATCGACCCTATTCGTTCCAAGATCTGGAATGGTCCACAACACCTGTGAGCCAATTTGGCACAAGTATTCCACCTCATAGTGCTCTTCTTCGGTTTAATTCTCACATACACGTGGTCACCTACCTCAAAGTCCTGGAAAGCTTTTTTTTGGTTTGAATATATCTTTTTCCTGTTTTGGGCTACTTTTAAGTCATGTCTAATCTTTCTTACTTCACGTTCCATTTCCTCTAGCATGTCTGGTCCGAGCATCAATTTGGTTTCCAGACTGCTCCAATATATGGGGGTCTGACATTGTCTTCCATACAATGCTTCAAAAATACACATCTTGAGGGATTCTTGATATCCGTTATTATAAGTGAATTCGACCAGATTCAAATACTCTTCCCACTTTGTTGGTTGTTGCATTACGTACATCCGCAACATATCATCTAATATTTGATTTATCCTCTCTGTCCATCCATCTGTTTGAGGATGATAAGTGGTACTAAAATGGATTTTTTTTCTCAATCCAATGAATAGTACCTTCCAGAAAGCTTATGTAAAGTTTATATCTCGATCCAAAATGAAGATTCTTGGAATACGGTGCAGTGTAAATATCTCTCTCATGAACATGTCATCAATCTGTACAGTATTTTAAGTTGGCTGGACATGTATGAAATGAGATACCTTGTTGAGCCTATCCATTACCACCATAATTGAATCAGTGTCTTTTACTTCATTGTAATCCCATGATGAAATCAAGTGAGATGACTTACCATTTCCACTCCAGTACATGAATAGGATGAAGCAATCTTGACGGATGTTGGTGCTCCGCCTTTACTTGCTGACACTCTAAACATTTGTTCAGGTATTTAGTAATTTTTTTACACATCTTGGGCTACAATTAATCTTTCCTAATTGTTGTTAGCATATTTTGATATCTGGGATCTCCTACATAGGAAATCTAATGACATTCATTAAAATTTGGCTCCTTTAAGATCATCTAATTTGGAATACATATCTTCCTTCGAAATATCAAGAACTGGTTATCATTAATTTCATAATCTGATTTCTTTCCTTGTTTTTCAGCCTCTCTTGCTTGCTGCCATAAAAATGGATATTCAGGATCTCTCTTTGCTGCCTCCATGATTTTCTCCTGGAACTTAGATTCAACTTTATTAACATAAATTTCATATATGCAATGTCGTTTTATGCTTAAAGCATCAACAAGATGGTTCTCCTTACCTTTTACATGTTCAATGTAAAAATCAAATTCGCTTAGGAACATATTCCATCTTGTTTGGCGTGCATTTAAATTAGATTGTTTAAAGTAGCTAGTCAAGCTGCTATGGTCGGTTCTTAGCACAAACCCTTTCCCCAACAAGTAATTTATCCAATCTCGAAGGACATACACAACCACAGTTAACTCTAAATCATGGGAAAAGTACCTCTTCTCATGGTTCTTCAACTTCCAGGATTCATATGCTATGACCTTACCATCTTCGGTCAATACTGATCCCACTCCTTCCTTATAGGCATCAGTGCAGAATTCAAATTATTTACATGGATCTGCTACTTTCAGTATATGAGCAGTAGTTAATAGTTCTTTTTGTCATTCAAAGCTAGTTTGACACTCTTTAGACCACTTAAACACTCTTGCCTTTAGGCCCATGAATGAACATATGCCTGCTACATTTATGGTAAATCTCCACTCCATAATCATATTTACCTTTTTGAGGTTTACGGAAATCCGCTTAACTAATGTTACATGGCCCAAATATTGGATCTGCTCCTTGTAAAAATCACATTGCTAAATTTGGTGTAGAGCTATTTTTCGTGCAACATCTTCAGCACCAAGCGTAAATGTTCTTTGTGTTATTCAATATTCTGAGAATATATCAATATATCATCAATGAATATTAAAACAAATTATCCAAAAATGGGTGAAAGATACCATGAATTAGGCTCATGAATGTTGTTGGTGCAGTAGTTAACCAAAATCGTAACACCAAAAATTCATAATGGTCATTCTTGGAACCAAAATATGTTTTGGATATGTTATCATCCTTAATCTGTATCTAATGATACCCAGATCTCAGGTCAATATTAGAAATATCCTTGCTCCCTTCACCTGATATAAAAGGTCGTCTATACATGGAAATGGGTATTTGTTTTTTAAAATAAACTTATTAAGCTATCAGTAGTCAATGCACATCCGTATCATGCCATATTTCTTCTTAAAAAACAACACGGGTGCTCCCCAAGGAGACACACTTGGCCGAATATATCCTTTGTCCAATAGTTCTTGCCACTGTATTTTTAATTATGTCAATTCAGGCAACACTGATTCTGTACGGTGCTTGCGACACAAGCGTTGCCTCAAGTATTAATTCTATTGTAAAATCTATATCTCGCTTCGGGGGTAATCCTGGAATACTTCCAGGAAACACGTCCATGAATTCCTAGACAAGTGGTATACTTTCCAACATAAGGGTGTTGTCTCCAGTGTTAGAAAATCCCACCTGGATTTCATAAAGATGAAACCCCTTTCTAATGCACTTAACGAGCTGGGATGAAATTATGTGACGTAATTAAAGTGGCTTCTTAATTCCTTTCATTTCTTGGTGGGTTCCATCTTATGCCTTAAAATGGATAACCTCCTCCTTGCAATCTACCAGTTACTAGTGTCTTTCTAAACAATCCATTCTCAACAAAATATCATATGAGCCCAAAGGTAGAATATTCAGTTCTATAGTTATATGTTGTTATTCTATATTCATAATACAATTTGAGATTTTGGCATTAACTCATCTCTTTTCTCTCGTAGACAACTATTCTAGCCATAGACATATAAATTTCTGGCTTTGCATATTACAGTTTTCAACTACTCGGGGGTTTATATAACTTAAACTGGCACCAGGATCAACCAAAATGGAAACAATTTTGGATTGTAGCTTACCTTTGAGTTCTATACTAATTGGATAGAAATATGCTTATCGATCTTCTAGTGTAGCATTGATCCTTGGTATGTTTCGTGAAACATCCCCTATTGTAGCTGCCTCTTGCAGATTAGTTGTAAATTCATTCCTTCCATGATGAGGGAAATTATTAAAGTAATGTACCTTACCACATCCATAGCATTGTAATGGTGGTTTATGGGACTGTCCAAGGTCTGGCCTGTTGGATGCCTCAGTGGGTCATTCTTCAATTTCCCATTTGTGATTTTTATTATTTTTCCCAAATTTCATGTTTGCTTAGTTTCTTGCAACATTTTTATAATTTCCTGGTCTGTTGTTTTTAAAATTCGAGGGGCCTTTCTGCTCTTTCTTTAATGGCGAATTTTTTCCAATTTCACCCTTTTCCTTGGACTACTAATAACACATTCGCGCTTTTTGAATCACCTCATCCATAGTCTTTGGGTCCAAAAATTTGATCCTCTCCTTCATGTGAGAAGGAAAACTACTAAATAATCACTGCACCTTTGTTTTTTCATCTCTCAAATATGGTACGTATCTTAACGGAGAGGTAAATTTAGTGATGAACTCATCCATAGACAATTCACCCAACCTTAAATATTAGGGGAATTTTGAGGTCTAAAATGGGCCTCCTAAGGAAATAATAAAATAATAGCTAAACCAATAAAATAATATTTATGAATTTGTAATTCACTTTTTGCACCACAATCCATGTAACCATAGTTAAAATCAATTCAAAAGTTGTACCAAAATAAAATTACTAAAACAATTGTATTGATGTGACTATAAATAAGAATGAGTTTTTCAAGAAAAAAACATTATCATTGAACAGCTAATGCATTTGTCTTTTGTACTTAAATAACTTAAAATAATTTATAAATATAAATTTATAAATTATTAATTATATTATATGCTATTAATTAAAATTTATATTATTTAAATTGTATAATAACATGTAATTAATATACTATATAAAAATAATATAATATAATATAATATAATAAATGTATAGGGATATGCATTGTTTCTTTCAAGAAATATGAAATGACAATAATATTATTTTATTCAAAAAGTGTGAAATGACATTTATTATGAGTACTTTACTTTATGACTTTAAAAGTACTTAGAGCACTACCATGGTTAACCATGAATTTTTATCCACCATTGAGAATGTGACGAGTAAGTACCTTTAACTCAAGAAATTCCACCTGAACCATTAGGAATGATGTCATCCCCTAAAATGTGATTGGTTCTCATAAAGTGAATTTTGATTGTACAGTTTCTTTAGGAGGCCCATTTTAGAGCTCAAAATTCCCCTAATGTCATGAAACTCTCGAGATTTTTCATCATAAAATCGTTCTGTTAGGTACTTGTCCTTGAAATACTACTACAACTCATACCAAGTCACATTTCGGTCTTCAATTCCACACACATTTTTCACCTCTTCCCACCATACTGTATCTTTTTCCTACAATTTATAGATAACCAAGAGAGCATGAGTTTTCTACTATATTCATAAACCTGCAAATATTTATTCATATTGATTATCTATGCTTCCACCACTTGTTCAGCCTCTCCCTCGAATGTAGGAGGCTTAATTTTCCAGAACTACCCTTGTAATTCTACTTTCTGCTTCTTCAACTCTTTCTGATCTGAAAAATTCCCATATTAAACTCCATTGTAAGTCCTACTCTTATTAATTTGCTGGGTACGACTCCCTTCCGAATTGTCATGAATTTGTTGCTGATACTCTCCTTCTTCATGGGTGTCCCTCTAGACTAGGCTATGTGGTAGGATGATTTTTGTTACCTGATAGACTCTTGACTATCCTTTCTTATTCCCTCATCAAAATTTCATTGTCGCTCCGTACCTGAATTATCTTTGTTTGGAGTTGTTATACTGTATCCAACAATCTGTTGGTCTATCATTGTTGTTCTTCCGAAAATCTACTGGTTTATTGGTGTTGTTCCACGCTCAATTGTACCCAAATTTTTGGGTTGATCTCAGGATTGGATAGGGATGGGCTTCCCCTATAGTTCTTGGTGTTTGGTGACTGGATCCTCTCCTCATTGAAATTTTCTACCAATCTTCCGCTCACTATGCAGATTTTCAAAATAAGAAATTGAAAACATCCAGTTATCTCAATGACCCATCTAGCCCCAGCGCCTAACCACACTCTCGTACCACTTGTCACTACTATAATATACATACCATAAAAAATAATTACATTCTTTACCATAAACCCTAAATACAAACTCATTTGATATTTTAATAAATAAAAAACAAAAACATAACTTTATCCACAGTACATAATGCCAAACTTTGGATGCAGCACGTGAACAACATACAATATGATTTAATGTTCGTGCCATGACATTACCAAGCATGGTATATACGATTTGGTTTAATTACATTTTATTCCTTTCATAGTCTTATTATATGAAACATATAATATCCTTTGATTTTTACAATCACTACTCACACATGAACTAGAAATTTGCATACGGTTTTCATGGATTTAATTAATAATTTTCCTCCTCGTTATGGGAGATCCGATTGTTAGTCACTGAGGGTCGATGGAAACTTTCTATCACTTGGTTATACATCGCTCTCCATTCACCATAGATTTGGGAATTCCTAGATCTGACAGACAGGAGTTACGCGGGGATAGTTATTATAACTAACCGACCCTGAGTACCGCCATCCCAGTTCATTGTATCTGCACAGGAAAATGGTCCTTCTCTACAAATTCCCATTTTGGCATTTGAGGCAAAGGTTTTCCTTCCACCATGGGCCAGGATTCGGCTTCAATTAACTTGGCTCTTCTGTTCTGCACTTATTTTTCTGGTGATTTTCTATGGGGTTCGACTGGTTTACTCAACACTGATGTTGTTTTTCTCTCGGAGCCTTGCTTCTGTTTCATTATGTAGGGCTCCTTGACGCTTCTAGACATGTCCTGTTATATTTATTTTTGCTTCTCCCCTTCTCTTAGTTTTAATTTCGAATATGCTATAGCTAAACCTGTGAGAGGGTTTCTTTACTTAGCTATTTTCTCTGTCTTAATTCATCTCCGCTCGAGGAAAATGTGGCCGAGTGATTCCTGGGTGACAAACGATGTCGTTTCCTTAGTTTCTCCGTGTAAATCAAGAAAAGAGGAACGATGTGAGTGACAAGGTTGTCACAGGTAACATTCAACAACCTTAAGAAGTGTTTTATCAGAAATGGTGTGTTGTTTTAATCTTTTATCAGCAGAGCACTTATGGTTAAAATTCATTTTAATGTAGTTCATGCCGATGTAGGAATCATCAGAGTCCCTTCAAACTTGGCACAATTCCTACAGGGGTGACCATCACTGGTATGCCTCTTTCACGATACTCACATGTCCATTCTTTTAAAACTTTCTTCAAGTTCACTAAGGGTTATACCTTCTACGTGCATAGGTGCAGTATTTGGCCTTTGTATCTCTCTTGCATGGAAAGACTGATGATTCTTTTGTTTCATTGAAGGGTTTTTGGCATAATTCATTATTCCAGGTTTCTTGATTAGCCTTTAAACCCTCACTGCGTCCGCCCTTCTCAGATCAGAAGGACTGTTGTAAATTTTTTATTGTCTAGCTATGTATATTTTAGTTCAAAGATAAATTCTTTGTGAACTAGTGTGAAACCCTAATGCAGTAAAAGAAGGGTTTAATCTATTAAATTTTATCTTTCTACACAAAATTTTGTTATAGTTAATTTCTTTTACGCATGGTAGGACTATTTTCGTAATACACTTGTTCAACTATTTTCCCAGCTCAATGATCTTGTGACTTGTTAACATTATGGGTCTGTGTTTAAGGAATTTTAGTTCCTGGAGAAAGTACATTTCTTTGAATCTACTATTAGAGTGTTTTTGGAAATGAAGTTGCAGTTCTCTTAATTTTTCTTTCGACAATTGATAATAAATGTAGTTTTTATGTAGTTTTCTTCTTTTTAGATAATACTAGTTTACTTTGGTACTTAGGTTATATTGGTGAGAGGACCATGACCTTGCCCTATCACCACGGGGCTCGGCTCTAAACCTATGAGCCTCACTACATTCCTACTCAGATTATTTCTTATTTATAGATAAATGCATTTAGTCTTTGTGCTCTCATGTTCTATGATTTTATTATATGACATACAAAGATTTAAACAGTACATTGACATTATTTCTGTTTAATGTAGAAAATTATTAACATTTCATTGTATATTTATTGTCTATACTATATGTTGTTTTCCTTCTATACAGAGTTTTAGGTCTGTAATCAATTTGTAGTGATTTCAACAACATGTTATTTAGTAAAAAGACTTCCCTAAATAGCCCTGTCTTGGCTTCTCTGGTTATTTAATTGAACCACCAAAAGTTGTCTTCTATTTTGTTTTAAGTATATAGAAACTGTATTTTCATAGCTAACATAGATATACAATAGCATAATACTGATCTAAGAATCACACTTCCTCTATAACTTAAATTTTTAAGAGAAAATGTAAATACTTATCTCTATATTCTTGGCTAAGCTGATGGTTCCACTGAATATTGAGAGAGGTGATCACGTCCTCTTCTGCCCCTGTGCTACACACCAAAGTCTTAGAAAGCGGGAAATTTGATCAAAAGGTAGGCCTCAGGACCTCTGTTGACCCTACACTTCCTTAGGGTTTCAAAGCTCCACTCGTATTTTCCAGCTCTAGAAAACTCTTTCCTTCACAACACACTGTTGTTAACCCTCTACTCCCTTCTAAACAAAACCCGTTCCCCTCCTCGGGATTTCCTCCTTATCCTCTTGGGAAAGGTAATTGTCAAAAACTGCCTCTACATTTTTATTTTCAAATATTGGAATTCTTTTACCATTCAGTTAATCCCTCACTCAAGATAATTATCAGTTTTATTTATGAAATAAAAGTCAAGTCTTACTAATGAATAACCACATTCTTTAATTCTCTTTCACTTAACAATTCCAATTCAAATGTATTTGTAAAAATTCGTCAAACATAAATTAAAATAAAAGAGGATGTTACAATGACACTGAAAAAAATGACATATTCAAGAAAAAGTGTAAGATAAAGCTGAACTACGCAACAATAATAATAATGAAAAAGATGACACATTGAAGAAAAAGTGTAAGATAAAGCTGAACTACAAAATCTATACATAGTATACAGTTTCAGGCAGACGAAAAAAAAAAATTGTATTCCATAGGGTGGAAGACCAAGACAATATGCACCACCATTAAAAAACCTAAACAAGTAGTAGCCTTCGTCATTAACCGGAAGAGTGCCAGAATACGTGAAGTACTATATGTAAATTAATAATTTGGAACGATTTACATAGAGTATAAATAAATGTATTATTTCAAGGATTTAAATAATCAATTCTACTCAATTTAACGAGGCAATATACAATACTATATTATATAGTGTAGTGATATTATATTAGACTGTTTAGTTTCCTTGTCAATCCATTTATCATAAACATCTTTGTGCACTATCCAACAATAGACATGGCGATGTTCGTACATTGTAATTTACATAGTATATGACAAAAGAAAATAATCATTTGGACTATTTTGTTGCGTAGGTAGACAACTCTTTATATAATCCAAGTGGACAACTAATTATAGAATTATAATAAATAACTTAGAGAGTTAACTTGGAGAAAGTTTCAGGTTTAATTCTTTTTGAGACCCTTGGAATTAAGCTAACTTATCCATACTTAAGAAATTAGTAAGCTCCAATTAATTTACCCAATAAAAAATAAATGATATCCTAATAGAGTATCAGGAGTGTTAATACCTGGGAATCAGTTCCTTCCCCGTGGACTAATTAACAACTGATCCTAAACAGGTAGTTGGATTCTAGTGGATAATTTAGGCTATCCCTCCTGCTATTACATAGGCATCCGACCCAATTTAGTAGGTCATCAAATATTTGTTCAAGATTTAATTAAAATTGGAGAGAGCAGCCATATCAAAATATTAACACACAAAAACAATATATAGTATTACTCACATACATATGTACATATATAGTTGGACTCAGATCCAACTAATTCCAATCTTAGAAAGAGAAGTTGAGAGAATTTCTCAACTTCATCAAAAAACCCAAACCAAACTAAGTAAGAATAATTCTAACAAATCCTAATACCCTCCCTTAATGCTTACTTTACAAAACATATAATACTTAATCAAAATTACAAAAAGAATTACAACACTTTGAACTTTCGTCTCTTTGTTTGATCTAGTGTTCATCAGCAACTCTACCGACTCTGCAATATTCTAGATTCCACTCTTTTTTCTTCACATCTTCAAGTTTACCTTCCAACTCATTTAAAGTACACCTACTTCTTACCAGCAATGATGAATTTGTAAGATTAAAAATTATTAACACCCCTGAAGAAGAGTCGCGACACAGAAATACCCTATTGAAATATTTCCATCTGTGAAATAACCCCGAAGAATAAATTTCAACATTCGTATAGGAAAATATTCTAGGTACATAATATCATCAACGATCAATCCTACAAAGTGACCTTTTTCCACACAAGGATCTCATTGTATAACTTGTAACCGATGCTATTAAAGCCCGAAGCACAACAAGACCCATAAACATATAACAAATTCTCACAATCAGATATTAGCGATACATTCTCTTGGCACCAAAGAATGTCGAGAACCGCTACTTTGTATTATGATAATGTTCAATGATTGGTTCTTCAATATAAAACTTTTTCAATCAAAATACATACACATTAATTAGTATAGCTGCCTTTTTTTTTTTTACTTCAATCCGATAAATAGGAGGTTTTCCAAGGAAAAGCATGCTTTATACAAAAAATGGCAGATGGAAGCCTTTACTGACGTCTGGTCTCGTATCGAGACTGCTACAAAAGTGCATTTGTCTTTCTCGTCCTTAACTTTGCATTATAATTTAAATTTTGTCATTGTAAATGCTATCTTTAGCCAGTAAACTTTGCCAAGTAGCTTCAATTTCTCTGTCAGTATAGGTATACATTTGTATAAGAAATTACATCCAGGCGTTTATTAATTAATACTTTAACATATATATGATGCAGGCAGTGAAAACCCTTCAGGTCGGACAAGCTTCCTGGGAAACAACCTCTTCATTCTGTTCACGTCGAGCTATATTCAATCAAAGGTGAAGAGCTTCAAACAAATTAAGCCACTCCTCACTTGTTGCTTGCACCCTTATTTTGAGGCCGCATTTTAGGTTTTCTTCTCGGGTTATTTAGAAGGTCTGACGCTCACCAAAAATGCGGATCCAAATTTTCTGAGACTATCCGTCAGGAACATCAGATCCGCATCTCCAATTACAGTGATCTTTGTATCCTTTTCATCAAATGCTATAGAGTCAAACCCTTTAATCCCTGCAACTGTCTTCATGGCCCTTCATTTTCATTTGTCACATTTTAACCCCACTTTTAACATGATTTTCTTGGACATATTTCACAACTGCCGAAGACAAAAAAGCTTTGAGATCCCTGGAGCAACGCACATTACATTTTCCATTTGTGTGAGACTCTCATATGACAGATCCAAGCCATACTGCTGTCCACTGTGATTCATATTATGACTTGAACTTCCATCATCGAATTGCGCTAATGAGAGTGAAAACAGCTAGAGAAATTTCAATCTCGTAATGGTCAGAATTACAACCGCAAGAACGATGGATTTTTCCTTTGACGGTTACGCCTTCTGGCAGATATTGTGGGAGCCTGCAGGCACGTATAAACTTTTGTATTCTCCTCAGAACCATCTGCGGACTCTCGCGGATTCCAGTGTTGTGTATGATGAATTTTCCGCTGTTGCAATTATTGTCTTTGCGACCTTGGACAAATTCAAGATCGTCTTCTTCGGTGTCGACAGGCTAGAGGTCTTCTTCCCAGAGCTCGTTCAATAATAAAAAACCAGTCAGAACATATTTAAGCTGGAAGCCTGATACAAAATTCACCATTCACACAATTTAAAGAAAAAATTACAAACACACAAAAACTTTCACTAGACTATCTACTCTCCCACAACAGCGGTTTGACAATCATTGCTCTCACATATTCCTGGCCATCTCATGAGGGATTTAAACCAGTATTGGCTCTGATACCAAATTAAAATTGGAGAGAGTAGCCATATCACAATATTAACACACCAAAACAATAGATAGTATTACTCACATACATACGTACATATATAGTTGGACTCAGATCCAACTAATTTCAATCTTAGAAATAGAAGTTGAGAGAAACTCTCAACTTCCTCAAAAAAACAAAACCAAACTAAGTAAGCATAATCCTAACAAATCCTAATAGATTTAGCCTAAATCTAACACATAAGGGTCTTCCTTTTTAAACAGAATTAATTAAGATTATATTGAACTTCAATGGAATTTCTCCTGCTATTTAGTTTACAGAAAAGCAACGGATGGTGGGGACAGTATAAAATGCCTCTACTATTACTTGGTTTACAAAAATCTAACCCACGCTAAGGACAGTGATAAAAAGCCTCAAATATTCACATGAGTGGACAAACTGTACGTGGTAGTACAAGGACCTCTGTTTTTTGCACTCGACTTGTCTCTCATCATTTGTTAATGCAGTGTATGTGGACATAGCAGAGTGAAGTCGACTGAAGTGGATGGAGTATATAAGACACTAGACATTATCTTTTCCAATATTTTGGATTAAAATTTAGTATCTTCTCAAAAGGGTAGTTTAAAAAATCTATAAATTAGCTTTGAAAATAATAGAAATTTTTGTAAGATTAAGATAAAATAAAGTAGTTTTTTGTTTTAATCTTGGTTACAGTCGTAAAATAGTAAGATTTTATCCTTAAAATCCTTCCCTTAAAGTGAGAAGCATTTTGTGCTTAAAAACAGGCATGATCTTCATCCTTTTGAGGCTGCCTTGTAAATTTTGTTTTTATATTAATGTGAATAGCTCCTTCTAACTTACAAAAAAAAAATAGTAAGATTTTGGTGACCTCAAGGTTTTTGCTAGTGTTAAATCCATTTCCACCATTAAAAAAACTTAAACATTCAACCATTCTATTTTTTTAAATTTTTGTTACTTAATTCCCACAACAAAACTGCTTTCTACATATATACTTAAAATATGTAAACAAAAATGAACGATATTTCTCAGACCATACACTATTTAATGCACCTTGGGAACCAAACGTGATAACCTTCATCTTACTATCATATGCCTAAAGCTCTCTCCCCTCCATGGATGTACTCGTATACAAAGATATAAATACACATCTTAATTTTTTTTTATTAAATATATTAAATATTAACAAGATTAAAAAAAGGTTTATCGATATTTAAAGTATTAAAACAAATTATTTTATTTATTTTCCAAGTACTGTTTAAAATTTTGAAAATAAAAGTTATTTAATGCATAGAGGGGTAAGATTAAACACTTGGACATGTACTAGATACGACAATATTAACAAAAATTGAAAAATATTTATATTAAAAAAATCCAATTAATTTATTTCCAAATTATTAAAGTTTTGATAAATGAAAATTAATTAACACATATTTAGAGTCTATATAAATAATTAAATAAATATATTGATTTATAAAATTTAATTTAATTTTGATTTTATAAATTAATTTATCAACTTATTTGTTTATTTTTACTTTTATTTTAACTATTTAATTTAATTTTAATTTTAATTTAATTATTTTAATTTTAATTTTATAAATCAATTTATTTATTTAAGTATTTTATAAATCAATCTATTTTATTTAATTATTTTATAAAATTATAATTTATTTATAAATTAAAATTAAAATTAAAATTATGATGATGATTAATGTCAACTAACACCAATACCAATACAGTCTATCATACATCAAGAAAGGAAAAAGAATCTTAGTTTGATTGTTCAAAATCTTGTTCTTATAATTAAAGAGAAGAGAAAAAGCCCTCCAACATCACTATTTTATTTTATTTATTCAACTATTTTAATTTTAATATTGATTTATTTATCTAACAATTTTAATTTTAATTTCTAAAGAAATTTTAATTTTATAAATCACTTAGATAAAATAGACTGATTTATAAAATAGTTAGATAAATAATTGATTTATAAAATTAAAAGAGTTATAATTCAAATTAAAAAAAATAGTTAAAATAAAAATTAAATAAAAATAGAGTAAAATTAAATATTTAAAATTAAATTTTTATATAATGATGATGAGGATGGTTAACGTCCACTGAGACCAATCTTTGGTCTATTTGACCTAAAGAAAAGATTTATTTAGTTTGATTTAACATTTTATTCCTATGCTCAAAAATCTTGGAGAGAAGCCTCCCGAGCTCACTATAATTTTGACATCTTTAAAGGATAGGAAGGTCAATATTGCAACAAAGATTATGAAATTGATCTCTAATGTGGTCGTACGTGGGGCACTCTAAGAGGAAGTGATTTTCATCCCCGATGTTCATATTCTCACAGAGATGGTAGATCCTTTCCATCCATGGTGTTTTAGGAACTGTCCAATGACCTATTTCACTATGGAGCTCATGAGAGTTTGTTCTAATCTTGGCTATATTAATTTTCTTCTTTGAGTTAGTTAAAACAGAGAGATACTTTTGATCTTCTAGGGTGGGGTTGATGACCTCCTTATAATATCTTAATTTTCTTTTAGCTGCTAGATCTTTCTCGCAACACATTTTTTCTTTGAACTTAGAAGTAACAATTTTTTTAATGTTATTAATGTTTTGAAATGAAACATTCTCATTGATCTCCCAATGGTTTAAACAGGTCCTGGTGTCTTTATACCAACCTCGTTTAAGCCTTAGGTGGGTTTGGCTTGAATTTAAAGCTAGCTTAGGAAGTCTATGGTCTCCTATGTTATTGAGCTTGTGCTTGTACAACAGAAGCCTAGTCATAGCTAGGCTCTCGATAGGGGAAAGACCCACTTCTATAAGGAGAATATGATAAGGTGTATGCTTCTTATTTTAAGGTTATACATTATAAAACACTTCTAGATTTGCTCAATATTTCTCTAAGATTATCTAGAGATGTTGCAACCCTAAACCTCACATCCATATAAGATAACAGGAGTGACTAAAATTTCAAATAGGAACTTCTTTCTATCCCACATTACGAGGTTTTCCATTTTACAATTATTCTCAAGACCAAAATAAGCTTTCCACCCCCCATTAATCCTTTTCTGAATGGTATAGTTCCAGCTGAGCTTGTGATGAATATCAATTCCTAGGTACTTGTAAGAATACACTTCCTCCAAGTTACTATTGTCATTGATAAAATTAGCATAGTTTCCTTCTTGGATTTTATAATCATAACTTTTTTTTTCTCAGTGTTAACATACATACCCATGGTAGAGCATATATCCTTAAGAAGTCTAAGTTGCCTATCAAGATCAGATGGTCACCTTGCGAGAAGAACAATATCGTCAACATAGAGAAGAAGGATGATGACTATCCCAGCTAAGATCATGCTAGCACATCCTACTTCCTCTAAACAACCTTCTAGCTTGTCGATGTAAATGACAAATAGGGTAGGGGAGAGGGGACAACTTTTTTTAAATCTGATATTACACTTAATATCTTTCGACCACCACTGATTTCTCTTTAAATTGGCAATTACATTCTCGTATAATCTTATAGCAGTCACTCTTAGCTTGAAAGGAACATTTAGCTCTTCTAATCTATTCCATAGGTTGTTTCTAAGAACCGTATCGAAAGCCTTTCTAAAGTCCACAAAGCAACATAAGAGATTGGATTTATCATTGCGGCATTCCTCCACAATGATCCTAAGCATAACGAGGTGGTCTGTTGTTGAGTGCTGCCTTCTAAAACCCGCTTGGCCTTTAGCCCGCTTACCTTCAATTTTAAGGCAAATGCTCAACTTCTTTTCCAAAATAATACCTTATAACTTGGCCAAGAGAAGGTTGATCATACTTGCCCGATAGTTAGAGGGTTATTTGTATCCCCACTTTTAAAAATAGGGATAATGAGGCTCTGAGTCCAAGGTTTAGGGAACCCCTGCTTGACTGCTTGGTTGAAAAGCTTGTGGATTTGGGGGATGAGGACAGGACCTCCAATTTTTAAGATTTCTGCTTGGTAACCTTCAATGTCTTTAGCTTTCCCATTTTCCAGGCGTTTAACCCTAAAATCAATGTCTTCTAATGAGAAAACTTCTTTCGTTGTGAGCAGGATTTCAAAGTTATCCCTGGCATTTGGAGATTCATAAAGCTTTTTAAGATCGGAACTCCAGCCGTGTAAAGCAATTTTATTATTATCTTTAGTTTTCCTAGTTAGAATCTACCTCTAGAATTTCTTAGGAGCCACCTTAGAGAGGTGTAAGAGAGTCTCTTGTCTTTTACGAATATATTTCCTTTTTTTCCTTTTAGTTAGGGCTTTGTAGATTTTTATCTTGTGAATATATATATATATATATATATAAGCTTAGTCTAGTTTTTACACTAAATGACTTTTTCACTTCATTTTTTGGTTAACTTCAATCAAAACCTAATAGATTTTTTTTTTAAATTTGATTAAAATTGTTTAATATGCATAATTGGAATACCTCAAAAGTTTTTCATGGTACTGAATCCATTTATACACTCAAAAATGTATTTTAAATAACAAAAAAATATTGAAATTATATTGCTAAATTTTAGTGAATTATATTCAAATAAGATATTTCATCTATATACACACATTCATTCAAAAACTTAGTTAAACAACTTTGATTTTCAAAACTTTTAATATTTAGAAAACAAATTAACTGATTTATTTTAATACTTTAAATATCTGGTGATACAATGGTAATACAATAAAGGCCGTCAGGTTTGCCGATGTATTAAATATCATCCTGGAAAATATTGTTAGCCAGTAAACAACCACTTCTCTGAAATCCAATGCATCTATAGATTCTGTTCATACATATAAATTCAATTCTGTCTAAATTCATATAATTATAACATTTGTAGATATAACATGTGGAATTTAAGCAAATACAAACAATTTGAGCCAACTAACCATTATTATTTTATTTTATCATAGGCTCAACCTACTGCCGTGATTGAATTCATCGCATGAAATTAAAAAAAATCACATCAAGTTGACTAAAATAAAACAAAAATAGCATGATGAGTCTTTTCCCAACAACATTTTGGTACCCGATTGACATTTATAGAATCGATTACTCCCTCAGTTAAGTATTGCCTAGTAGACTCTCCAGAGTTCATGGACTAATAACTTCCTCGGTAGAATATTGCCTAGTAGAGCCCGGAACGTTTAGATTACTTCCTCACTAAGGTAGAGCTTCTGATAGGCCTTCACGCGACTGAATCGTACCCACCCATCACAACTGGCGGGATCCCACCACTAAGTATGGTCTCCCTTCACCTTTCTCCAGTCAAAGAGCGGCAAGATAATCATTTGGAAAGACAATATATTATTCCTGTGAAACCCGGGAACAAAGGATGCACAGAAGAGCAGACCAGCCAATAAATGCTCACTTCCAAGCCATGGGAATTCTCGTGAGCCCTGGCGTGTTGTGCGAAAACCTTCACCTCTGGTCCCTCCGAGCCCCGCCATGGTAGACAGATAAGTCTAGGTATGTGACCCGCTGTTAATGATGATAGGTTGTAACTCTTTTTGTTGGAATATGGTGCCAGGATCGCATATAACAACTGCCTCGAGAACAAAACTGGGGAGCTTATTGATGATATATTATCCCTTTCATGTAAAGAAGGAGGCAAAAGACCACCTGGGTCTCTTACTTTTTTCTACAAGCTCTATACTCACCATCATGTTTTACGGCATTCCAGTTCGTAAAGAAACTCTTTTGAAGTCTGCTTCATCCTCTTCCTGTGCTGTGAGTTAAGCATCTTAATGTGTTATCTATGGCTGCACATCATATGCTCAAGCCAGTAGAAGCTGAAAGAGGATTTTCTGTATTGTGGGTGATGCATCTGGGCAAATCTGTGATTGGCTATTCACGTATATATTAGTTTTTCTATTTTTATGGTTAGCAGCACTCGCAAATCAATGCGAATCATATGTATTTTTTTAATGTAGTTTGCATCTGGGCAAATGTGTATTCCGCTATTCACTTATATTAGTTTAGTTATTTCCATGGTTAGCAGCACTCTCAGATCATTGTGAATCATATATTTTTTGTTTAGCAGAAAAAAAAAAGAGTCTTTTTATTATAAGTAAAAGGAGTATATATGTCATGTTTTTCTGTGTTCCTCTAGACGGATCATTTATTAAGCTTTGTATATTCCTCCTCTATGATCATAGATTAAACTTTGTATATTAATCTTGTATTCTGATCAAAACATAATAGCACATCTTTGAGCCATCAAAATTACTATACGTATTTTCAGATAAAATTTTCCACATATCATATATATATTGTGAAATATATATGTGTGTTAAGCAAGAACCAAAAACATCCAGGACTTGAACTTGCTCTATGTGTAATGGTAAGCTAAGAGTGTTACGAAACAGGGTGAAGAATGTTGAATTTGTAAATGTATCTCTGTTCTAAAATTCTGCTATAATATAAATTTTCTTGTCACAGAATTCTTCAAGATCAGTCGCTATATATATTTTTAGAAGGATGTTCTAGACGAAACCAGTGTCATCCGCCGTCAAGATGAATGTATTTTGACATTTATTTTGTCAAATGTTCCTTCGCCAAATTTTAAATCCCTCCCTCAACTGAGTCATTTCATGGTCCTGCTATATCTTATTTGTTGTACCTGCTCCGACCGGTAACTAAATTGTATGGGGACTAGCCATAGTAAGTTCCATATAGTTCACAATCATAGTGAAAGCCTGTGGTCCATATTTGTATTATTTCCCCTTTTTTATTCCCTACCCAGGATACCTTGTTTTTCACTAGAGCGGGAAGTTTACCGCCGATACGGCTTGCCTACCGATACTGCTGGAAGGGGGGCTAATTCTTTACCGATATCTTTTCGATTTCCCGGTCAACCTTGACTCTCTCTTACCAATACTTCTATTAAAATCCCTCCTTTGTCTGAGGAGTCAATTCATGGGTCCTCCTATATCCAGGAATATTAAAATCCCTCCCTCGTCTCAGGAGTCATGTTAAAATCCCTCCCTGGCCTCAGGAGTCCTGCTATATCCAGGAATATTAAAATCACTCCCTTGTCTGAGGAGTCAATTCATGGGTCCCGCTATATCGAGGAATAATTGTACATGCAGTCAATTCATGGGTCCTGCTATATCACGGGATATTTGTTCACGCAGATCTATTTAAAGGATCACTTCAAGGAGAGTCTACAGATTTGAATCCATAATCTTTCAAAAATGCCTTTAATTAAATATAGCAGGAATATTTGTACAGGCAGGCATGTCAATTCATGGGTCCTGCTATATTAAGGAATATTTGTTCTGGCAAATATATTTAAAGGATCATTTCAAATTAATATTTGTTTATGCAAATCTATTTAGAGGATCGTTTTAATTTAAAGGATCATTTTAAGGAGAGTTTAGAGATTTGAATTCATAACTTACCAGAAATGTTTTTAAAAAATAATATAGCAAAAATATTTGTACAGTTAGTCAATTCATGGCTCTTGCTATATCAAAAAATATTTGTTCATAAGATCTATTTAAATTTTAAAAGATCGCTTCAAAAAGAATGAGATTTATAGAAAAGATCACTTTAAAAAGACTTTAGAGATTTGAACTCATAACTTCAAAAAATATTAGGTCAAACAGATTTATTTAAAAAATCACTTCAAAATAAATCTACATCTACAAATTTAAACTCATAACTTCCCAAAATATTTTTAATTAAATAAAGTTAAAAAAAAAATGAGCTAACAGTAATTCATTGTTTGTTAGTTTATTGTAGGCTATTAGCTATTATTTCCTTTAATTTTTATTCTGCTAAAATCTAAAGACATGTTTGGGCAACCAAGAAGGACACAAAAATCAGCAACCTCTCACTGTTTGGGCAACCAAGAAAAAGCGCACTCTTTCCTTGGACACATCTAAGAGTAGAAAAGAGGGAAACATCTAAAAATCTAGGAAAGAAGGAAACATCCCAATGTATTTGCTTTATCTAATAATGCATTTGATTTTTTGAAAATATCTTTTGTAATTACAAAATAAAAAATAAGGAGAATGATGGTATTGGTTATAAAATGCTCATCTCTTCCTCATAATAAAGACTCTGGTATTGTTTCCAGAGCTGTGTTATTCATGTTTCGTGTTTATATTCTATTTTTCAGATCTGCAAGTAGATCAATTGGTATCAGAGCGCAAGATCTTGGAAGCCATCCACCTGTTCGATTTTTTTTTTGTTTTTGTTTTGTTTTAAAGGGTCATACATTTCAATCCATTCGGTGGATGAAAATCATGCCGCGCTGTCAAGAGCGTCAAGAGCCCTCCACTATAGACTTGCCAGTAAATTATTCAGCTAGGGCTCTTCAAGAGCTAATTATGCTGCAACAACAACAATGCCCTCCAAGGAAAACGCTACTTGATACACGCTTTCAACTGCCTAAATTCTCAGGGAAAATGAATGGTGAGACTGTTGATTCTTGGCTCCGCAGTCTCTCCAACTATTTCAGAACCTCTCCAACGATGGAAGAGGAGATGAAACTTCAGATCGTCGATCTACAATTAGAAGGCATAGCACAAACATGGTGGGATACTCATATTAAGAATAAGTCCTTGGTTGTCGAACTTGGAGAACAAGTCGAGACCAGATCGATGCCTATCATATCTTGGAATCTCTTTTGTGAGGCCTTACAAGAACGCGTCTATTCTTCAGGATATATAAAAAATATCCTTGCCAAATGGTTACAACTTCGACAACTGTCCAATCAATCAGTGCAAGCTTACATTGATGTCTTCTGCAAGTTGCGCATTCAACTCTATATCTCTGATCTCGAAGAGGTACTAATTATCAAATTTAATTCTAGTTTGCTAATGATTTTTTGACACGAAGTTGAGTTGTTTGATAGTGCTTCATTAGATAAGGCCTTTATTCGTGCGTTGGCTGTGGAACGCAAAGTGGGTACTCCAATTCGATCCCATCAAGCTAGAAATGGTCCATCTCCCTCTAGTTCTTCTAATGTTGCCTTTGCGTCATCCCCCACACCTCACAATACCCCCTGGTGTACTTTTCGTAAGACCAACTCACATGCTTCTGCAGATTGTTGAGTACTAAAAAATGTACACCCTGGCAACACTCTTTTTATAGAGGTGGACCAACCAAATGCCACTACCCAACTTCCAGTTATTTCTCTTGAAAATCCTACCGAAGTGGACCCCTCTCTCATCCTTACGACTGCTAATGCAACAAACACTTCTGTTACGCCTTTGTTTACCCATAATTTTCAAATCAAACATGAGTTGGCCACACTTCTTCTTGACAATGGGAGTTAAAAGAATCTTGTGGCCCAGGACTTGGTTGAATGCCTTTTCCTTCCAACCACTCCTCACCCACACCCGTATTAGCTCGGTTGGGTCCAAAAGGACAGTCCTCGTCTTACCATCTCCCAATGTTGTGCTGTCACCTTTGCTACTGGACCTTTCTGTGATACTGTGGTATGTGATGCTTCTCCTCTCAATTGTGCCAATTTATTGCTAGGCATTCCATACCAAGAGGCTAGACATGCTGTTTATCAAGCTACAGATCACCAATACCACTTGCAGCATGATGGGCACACCTATGTGCTCACATCCTCAGCTAGCTCATCAACTCAACCTTCTATTGGCAAAGCTCCCATTATGAGAGTCAATTTAAACCAAGGTGCTTCTTCGTGCTTGTTTTGTCTTGTCAAGCCAGACAACCTCACCAATCTAGTGCCTCCTACAATGGCTCCTCTACTCCAAGAATTTGTAGATGTATTCACCCAACCCACAGGGTTGCCTCTAGCACGCTCTGTTGAACACCACATCGATCTTATTCCTGGTGCTTCCTTACCTAATACCCCATCTTATCACCTTGATCCTCGAGAGGCAGTGTTTCAGCCAAGTGCACCCTGTGAGATGCCACTGGCGATCACCCCTTCTAGATTTGCACATCAATAATAGGAACAAAAATCAGCTCCTCATTTTATACACTCCATTTTTCAACGGCAAGTTCAAGTAACTGTTGCTTTGCAAGCAGCCCAAGATTGCGCCAAACAGAGGCATGACAAGCAGCAAACACCCTTGTATTTTAAACTTGGAGACCATGTGTGGCTCTGGTTAGACAAGCAATGCTTCAAGGGCCAGCATCATAAGCTGCACCCTCTATGATATGGCCCGTATACTGTTCTGGAACGCATGGGAAAAAATGCATATCACTTGGACTTTCCTTCCCAGCTTGGCATCCATGATGTGTTTAGTGTTGATAATCTCCAACTATTTGAACCACCTATCTTTGAGGAATCTGTTACAATCCGTCATCCGGTCGATAATATTCCAGATTTTTAGCCTCCTCTACTCAAAGATACAATTATGGACTCCAAGAAAAAAAATACATGCCAGCAGCCATACTTCTCATATCTGGTTGGTTGGAAGAAACACACACTAGCACAAGAAAAATGGAGGATTGCAGAAACATTGCAACGCACTTTCCCTCATTTCGTGGAGGAGGCCGGGACGCTTCCTGATCTAAACAAGGAGGAATTGGGCAACCAATAAGGACACAAAAATCAGCAACCTCTCACTGCTTGGGCAACTGAGAAAAAGCGTACTCTTTCCTTGGAAACATCTAAGAGTAGAAAAGAGGGAAACATCTAAAAATCTAGGAAAGAAGGAAACATCTCAATGTATTTGTTTTATCTAATAATGCATTTGATTTATGAAAATATTTTTTGTAATTGCAAAATAAAAAATAAGGAGAATGATGGTATTGGCTATAAAATTCTCATCTCTTCCTCATAATAAAGACTGCGGTATTGTTTCCAGAGCTGTGTTATTCCTTTTTTGTGTTTATACTCTATTTTTCAGATTTGCAAGTAGATCAATGCTTCTTGATATTTGCTTCTTTGATAAATTCTCACCGAATTTTAAAGTTATATTTATGTGGACTGCTCATCTTCTCCATGGAGTTCCCAAAGCTTCTGATTAAAATCACGTATGACATCTTCTATTTTTAACATTTCATGCTCAAAACAATTGCATCCTCTCATGCGAAGGCCTCTTCTGATTAACCTCCCATATCTCTTCTCTTTTTAACCTTTAATGCTTAGAAACAATTGGATCCTCACATGGGAAGGGCTCACTTACTTCCAAGATAGAAATACGTTGACATTGAAAAGAGACACTAGCAGGAATGGTTAAGATGCATCTTGCTATTATCCTATTAGCATGGCTCCTAGCCTTAATCAAATTTTTAATATATTTAATGGAGATATATCATTAATTCATATACTCTATGGGAAAACTTTGGATAAGAAGCTAAATTTATATTTCAATTTTAAAATTTCTTAGTTTTATTTTTCTCTCTAATATTTTATAACTTCACAATTTTATCTTAGATTTTGAGGCAATAATATTTTTACTATTATCTTTATTCTACTTGCATGAAACCTCTACTTCTATTGTTTTTATGTCAGCCCTCAAAGGCTTGCTCTGTAATGGCACTGCCATGGTGGGTAGATGGGGGCCATCTACATAAACACAGTCGCTTCCTAATCCAATTAGGCTACCTCATGCAAATTCAACAAATCAAGTCAATTAGGCTACCTCATGCAAATTCAACAAATCAAGCCAATTATACTACCTCATGCAAATTCAAAAAATCCAAACCACAATGGGAGGCGAACCCATCGAATACAACCAACACTGAAACTATATCTGCTACCTCCACTACTCCAACAATAATCAATCCAAAAGATAATAGCTCGTACCTTCCTCGATAGTGAAATATTTTTTCTTGGAAATACCATAAGAAAAAAATAAGAGAATGAATCAAATATATGATAAAGCATGAGGTAATCAAAGAAAATCCCAGTTGAGTTGGATCCAAAAGAAGTTTATAGTAAAATGGGATCTTGACCTCAAGTTGGGGTCCAAGGGTTTCTTCACTACCATATTCAACAATACAAAAGATATAGATGAAATATTTCATGGAGGCCATATTTCATGAATTTTTATTCATGAAGCCATGGGTTCAAAGATTCCACCCTAGAAAACAAGAATTTTACACGATCCATGATTACTCTTTTGATTAGAGTTTGGGACCTTGAGATATTATAAAGCATTAGTAATGTAATAGGGATTTTTTTTATGATCTTCGATAACACCAAGCAAGGTTAATACACATCCTATGCCCGCCTTTTTTCTTATCTAGACATATCCATACACCTCCTAGAAAAACATTTATCTCAACAATGAAAATGGAATGTGAGAACAACCAATAGAAAATGAAAAGATCTCCTTTAGATGATGAAAATTCCAGAAATACGACTATCTATTCCTAGAGTTCCCAACCAACCAATTCAAACAAAATGCATGACTAGATTTGTCCTCTGATAAATATGGGTTTACCAAGGTCACCAATGAAAGGAAGAAAAGAAGAAGAAGGAGAATCCAACCTTTGAAAATGTAGTAGGCCATAACCAGTAGAAAGCCTTCCAATAGTTGGAAGAAAGCAAGATAGTTACAGAAGGATAAAATCCAAAAATAGAAGAGATAGGGAAATCAAGTCAACAACCACCCCAACTAACAAAATATGCACATATATAGTCGAATGAAAAAGACTACCAGGATGATCTATAAATGGAGGATAACCCCCAAGATCTTTATGATGCAAAATATTTCAAAGAAATGGACCTACGAAACATTGATCTGCAATATATTGTATAGGAATGGAGAAATAAAGACCCAACAACCATTTTGAAGGTGCAGATTGAAATCAACAATAGAGAGAACATCTAAAATTGAGATCCAATTCTCTATCAAACTCATAAACCATATAATACCCATAACCAAAACTCTTTTTTTTTTTTCTCATCGAATGAAAAGAAATGATCCCACAAATAAATTAAGGATCTCGAAAGAACTAAAGAAGAAAGGTAGAAAAGGAATAATCAATTACTACAAGCTCTAGGGTATTACTTGGTGATTTTTGGTAGATTATCACCAATGGTTGTCATCTTTCAAACCTCCTCTAAATATCATCAATTAAATTCATATCGTGGAACACTAGGGGTATTAATGGGAAATCAGAAAAATACATTGTGATGATTTAGGAAACAAAATACTTTTCTATTTCTTTGAAAATAAACTTAGAGAATGCATACAAAAAATGTGATTATCTAGCCTAGGATGCCTATGGATATTTAAGAGGTATTCCTATCACATGGAACCCTTCCTTAGTCACTCTTCAATATTCCTTTTCTCTTCCTAGAATCCTAACTCCTAGCTTTCAACCCATTGGTTAAGCCAGTTCATGTTTCATAACCAATGTTTATGTCCCTAGTATCTATGTAAAAGAAAATTATCCTCCAAAACCTCCAAAGAGAATCAAAGGTTACAGCGGAAAAATTATGGATTATAGGTGGGGATTTTAACATGATAAAAAATTTCAATTCAAAGAAAGGTGGGTTTTGTAGACTCAATGAATAAATACCCATTTGTGTGAAATTTATCAATAACTTAAAATTTATAGATTTCAGCACACAACAATTTATACACTTGAAATAATAAGTGATGAGGCACATCTCAAACACCTTCATTATTTTATATATTCCTCACAAAAAAATTTCTCTTTATTTCAAAAACAAATTTTGAGTCCTTTATTCTCCCTTGGCATGGTTTAGACCACTAGCCCATAGAGCTCACTATGGATTGAGCTAATAGTCTTAGGAACAAGCCTTCCAAATTCAAGGATTTTTGGTTACACCATCCTAATTTTCTCTCTAATGTAGAAAAATGGTGGAAAGAATTAGATCATTTTCCTAGGACCCTTAAATATCAAATCAAATAATGGTTAAAATATCTCAAAATAGAAATCAGGAACTAGAATATTGATGATTTTTTTAATCCGGAAAAGAAAAAATAATGCTAGAACAAGAGATGGGAATCATATAACAAGAAGTAGTCACTCACCTCATGCTCAAGGAAATATTGAAGCAATAGGAAATCCTCTCGAGACAATAATCCCCAGCACAATGACATATGGAGGGAGGAAAAATAAGTAAATTATTCAATAGATCTATGATAAACCATGGGAAAAGTAACAAAATATCAAGAATAAAGATGCCCAATCACCAATATGAACTTATATTTCATATTCTACGTACTGATATATTTCTAGTGTCGTAAAAATCTCCAATTTAAGCTCATTTGAGAAATTTATGCCTCAAAAAAGGTCTTCCTATCAAAATTAACAACGATAATTCAATTTTACGTTGCAAAATCTCATGTAAATCATGGAAAAGAGGTTATCCATGTGAACACTATGAAGGAGTCTCCGGAAGGGTGAAGTTGTGACTCATATTGAGGGTTGAATTGGTCAAATTGAACACCTAGTTATCATTGAGATGTGTAATTATTAGACCAGTGAGAGACCATAGATATCCATTCTATTCAAGTGCATTTTATTCCATAGTAGGGTAGAGTATCAACTGTGGAAAGAGAGCGAGCATAAAAAATGTTTTCATTTTTATTCCTATAATGGATCGCATGCCATAGGTCTTACGTAACTCCATACAGAGTAGTTACTTTGTTTCTAGTTTCACCAATCCCATTGAAGACAAAAGAGAGAAGAACAACTTTACCTTCTAGTTGGTTTTACTCTTAAAAAGATTTTCTATATCAGATAGTGTTGCTCATTGTGATTACTGTGTGTTTTTATTTCACAGTTATCTATTTTCCACATTATATATATTTTATAGATAAATAACAGAATTAGTAATAATAGATTTGAAATAAAAAGGAATTAGCCATTAATAGTATAGACCTTGAATTATTTGAATAAATATGTTGTGACAAACTATCTAGTGCAATAATATTTTGATGCAGGGTCAACTCTGCAACACCGAGAATCTTTTCCCATCTATGCATATACAAAATGAAATTCCCAATCTATTTCAAATCATTCCATTCATTGGGAAATTTCATACTCTTTTCTGAAAGCTTCATCTTAACAATCATTTCATTATGATTATAAGATCATACAACCACTCTTACAAATGGAAGCTAATAACCTTTGGTTCATCTCTTTATGGTTTATGAAAACCATATTCTCATCACACAAGGTTCTTCAAATTTCAAATTAAACCTCATGTAGAAGCTTATCAAACATAGGATTTAAAACCCCTCATCCATAACCAAACATTCGGATGCACCCATAAACAACCCCAATAACTCTCATTCACATATGGCCGGATTCAATTAAAAGAATGCGCCCTTACTTTTAAAATTCAACCTGGCAACTTATATCACTGTACATGCTTTTAAACTCAATTGGAAAAGTGACTAAAACAGTCGATAATATGCAGTAAAATACACTCCCATTTCATTCAACGCTATAGGCCATAGTTTTAATATATATTTGATAACCGAATGTGGCTTACCTTCATGTACGGTTTGCTGGAACACACCTGCACGCTTTCATTCAATCTGCAACTTAAATTCTTCGCATTGTTAGTGCCAATTCTTCGTCCACCCTTCCTTTTGCAATTGCAGATTTATTACAACCTTAATTTGTTCGATACAGCGCTGAGGAATTTAAAGATCGACCCCAAACTTAAACACTGCAACATCGTTCTGTTGTACTGTGCATTTTCAATAAAAACTAGACACAAATTCTGCAACGGAAGTTCTACATCGATTTCCACCATACAATTGATACAAAACTTCTGGGCTTAACTACAGGCTTCCACACGATTTCAATCAATCAAACACCACAAAGTAAGTGAATTCAAAACCGGATTTCAAACGTTGCCACCGAATTGATTTCAAACCTGCGCCTTTGTCATATAGTAAAATCATTCAAATGGGAATTTAAAACTTTTCTATACTAATTGATTTCAACGTTGTTCTATATTTTCAACCCGTTTTTCATAATGAAACCCAGCCTTCTAATTCTTAACGTTGGTTTTCCATTTGTATAACCTTCACTTGCCATGATTCAACTTTTATATAAAATTGATATTGATAAACGTCCATTAATTCCGTTTTCTCAGCACTTGTGCCTTTCAGAAACCGCTAAATTCCATTCCAGCCATATACCAAATTAAAATATATTTAATGTTCAATTTTCAACAATTCTTGTATGATGTCTTTCACAAAATTGACATCGATTTTCCTAATCGATACTCTTATGAACGCTGAAAAGATTCAATTCTTTCACAGAGAAGTCTATAACTCAATCCATTAATGCAATGATATCAAATTAAGGAATTACTCAAAATCAAACTCAATTAATTCAAACCATCCTTATACCAGTCTCTTAATACAAAATTGTTCATCTTGTCCAGGATTGGAAATGCATTTAATTATGGAATCTCTCTACTTAAATTATGCAGCAATCTATTACTTGTATTGGAAGAGCGTCCATTGCAGGGCTTCTCTTATAAACCAGCAACATACACAATTTCAATTGATATTGAATCCCAATCAACCCATATATATAATCTGAAACAAAACAAAATTACTTACAAACTCTTGTTTGGCCAGATATTCGAGATTTATGGCTCTTTACAATCGCCCGAAGGCTCTCAAGTAGAAACCCTCTCACTACTCACAATTCTTCAACTATTCAAGTGTATTTTCCTCACAAAAACCACTCATATTTATACATAAATAATGTATTTAATTCACTCCAAAAATCCCTCCACCTAATCCTCAACTAAATCTATACTTTAGGTGTGGACTCAACAAAGTCCCATACATAGAATACCTACTCTCTAATTTTGCTCCTAATCTATTTCTCTCATATCATTTTAATTAATAAAAGAATATTTACAACATCCTCACTTATATAATTTATCTCCTATTTTATTAAAAAAACAAATTAATTATAACATAATAAAAATGTCACACCCCCCTTTATTACATATTTACAAATGAAAAATGGCCTTGATGCTCCTACATCAGACTCCCAAGGTTGAAATTAAACATGATCACCTGATCATGTTTTCGGATCTATGTATGCCTGGATCCCATATCTTGTGCTGCAATTTCCCACTTGTCGTTGCTTCTGTCTGTTGTTCTTCTCCAGGTTTCCACACTTTATGTTGCATTGCCCCAGTAGCTGTGCTCTCACAATCTTTTGTTGTCTTTCTCTTGTTGTTGCTCCTTTTCTTTCTTGCTACTGTCTTTCTTTGAGACATTTTCATCATTAACCTCCTTATCAACTCAATTTCGTTGTCCAATATATGCTCTGTCTGTTGATTGTTTCCATCTCTTGATTGCTGAACTCTCATTCTTGCTTGTTCTTCACTTGTTTCGATCGATTCCTTGTCACCCTTACTGTTGTTTTGCATCTTTTCTGCTGCGGATACATTGTCTTTTAGAACAATTTCTTGCCTCTGTTTTCTGCATCTGTCAAATTCTTCTTGATTATTATTTAGGACAACTATTTTGTCATCCTTCTTCAGTAGTCTCTCCTTAACATCCTTCAGTGGATGTTCTTCCTCTCCTTCTTCCATTTGGCTATCCACTTGTGCCAAATATGTTCCAGTGTCTGCAAAAACATCTTCAATTATAAGACAATCATTATAATAAAAAATATAAAGCCTCTGTACCTCTTTTCCCTTTAGTAACACTTCAGTATGTTGCGTTGATTTCTCTTTTTCTGTTAGCATATCAGTATGCTGATCGAAACTCAAAGAACTTTTGAGACTGTCAGCTACTCTCCCCTTCTCATTGTCTATTTCAACTATGTCTTCCAGCATTTGTCCATTGTAATGAACTGATTCTTTCCTAGCCTCTTTATCATATTCCGCTTCAAAAATTTCATCTTCTGGAAGGTACTCTTTCACATCTTTGACAGTTTTAAAAGATTGTCTATCTTCTTCCAAACCTGCAATCATACACAAATCATTAGTTTTAAAATCACAGGACCCTACGGTCTTATTTAATTCTTCAGTCATCAAGTCTTCCGACTGCTTTGAATCATTCATATGATTCAACTCCTCTAGCTCTTAATCACTTTCAAAAAATAATGGTCCACTTTCTGGTTCACATATCGAAACTTCAACATCTTCCTCTTGTTGTAGCTCAATTATTTCGAGCTTCTCTATCCTCTATTTGGAATCTATAACCTGTTTAAGCTCCCTTAGTTCCTTCATCAACTGCATATTCACCTGATGATTCCTCTTCTCTTGTAGCCTCTGCCACTTTACCTTCTTCCTCATGACATAACCATGCTTCCGGTCTACTTCATTTATTTGCAACATCTCCATTAACACCTCAAGCTGAACTACTATGTCAACCTTCTCCCACTCATATTCCTCTTTTCTTAACTATCTTTGTATGCCATTTTCCTTGAAATCCTTCTCCTTTTTTCCTCTGCTGTGGTCTCTTTCAGAACCTCTGTTACGACTGTCACTAGTCATCATCCTCTTCATCTCTATGAGTTCCTTACTCACTCTACTATGAGTTGCACTAAAGCCTTTACACCAATAAGTCCTGTCCTGCCGCCACTTACCTCACCAAGCTCTCCTCACTCAGTCTTTTGGCAAGCAATTGGCTCTCTATCTCTGGAACCTCCTTTGAGCACTTCTCTTTTCTCTTTCTGGCTTCAAATCTTCTGTATCTTCAAAGAACGCAACTTTCATCCTTATCCAATCTCTATTGGAATTCCTCAAGGTTCTGCCACATCTATGTTTTCACTTAGAAAATTTCACCAGCTTCCTTTATCTATTAGCAATTCTAACCACATTGCCTTTTTGGAGTTGCAATAATACTTCAATGCAAAGACTACAATATTATATTCTTCAAATCCAAATCAAACCATATCATCTTACCTTAGATATCTCGCCTGATCTTTTCCTTCCATTCACCTGCACTTTTAATGGACTGTCCTTTCCACTAGTTTTCAGCTGTGTCTTCAAACTCTGTTACTTCCAAAACTTACAAACATCCTTCTTACAGTTTAACTACTGCAATCTTACTATAAAATTTCATTCATTTCATATCTGCTAATCATTATACAAAACTGAATACCTTCAATTACCTTCAGAATCTCGCCATTCCTGCAAATCTATTTCAGTAAATCTTTATGCTTCTTCTGCACAATTTCTCGATATTCAACTACTGCCAATCAGATTTTAGAATCTGATCCTTTATTCAAATCTTTCGGCTTTATCTACACGATTCTTCATTCATTTCGGAAATCCTGTTTGCTGCAATTGTGTACTGTTGCATCTCAGATTTAGAGCACATTCAAATAAAACACTCTTTAGTTATCAACAGAACCTTCCTGCACTCATTTATAAAAACAAACATCTTCAATTTCAACAGAGCCAAGCTCTGATACCAAAAATGATGCAGGGTCAACTCTACAACACCCAAAATCTTTTCCCATCTATGCATATACAAAATGCAATTCCCAATCAATTTCAAATCATTCCATTCATTTGGAAATTTCATACTCTTTTCTGAAAGCTTCATCTTAACAATCATTTCATTATGATTATAAGATCATGCAACCACTCTTACAAATGGAAGCTAATAACCTTTGGTTCATCTCTTTATGGTTTATGAAAACCATATTCTCATCACACAAGGTTCTTCAAATTTCAAATTAAACCTCATGTAGAAGCTTATCAAACATAGGATTTAAAACCCCTCATCCATAACCAAACATTCAGATGCACACATAAACAACCCCAACAACTCTCATTCACATATGGCCGGATTCAATTAAAAGAATGCGCCCTTACTTTTAAAATTCAACCTGGCAACTTATATCACTGTACATGCTTTTAAACTCAATTGGCAAACTGACTAAAACAGTCGATAATATGCAGTAAAATACACTCCCATTTAATTCAACGCTATAGGCCACAGTTTTAATATATATTTGATAACCGAATGTGGCTTACCTTCATGTACGGTTTGTTGGAACACACCTGCGCGCTTTCATTCAATCTACAACTTAAATTATTCGCATTGTTAGTGCCAATTCTTCGTCCATCCTTCCTTTTGCAATTTCGGATTTATTACAACCTTCATTTGTTTGATCCAACGCTGAGGAATTTAAAGATCGACCCAAAACTTAAACACTGCAACATCGTTCTGTTGTGCTGTGCGTTTTCAATAAAAACTTGATGCCAATTCTGCAACGAAAGTCCTCCATCGATTTCTACCATACAATTGATACAAAACTTCTGGGCTTAACTATAGGCTTCCACACGATTTCAATCAATCAAACACCATAGATTAAGTGAATTCAAAACTGGATTTCAAACGTTGCCACCGAATTTATTTCAAAACTGCGCCTTTGTCATACAGTAAAATCATTCAAATGGGAATATAAAACTTTGCTATACTAATTGATTTCAACACTGTTCTGTCTTTTCAACCCGTTTTTCATAATGAAACGTAGCCTCTTAATTCTTAACGCTGGTTTTCCATTTTTATAACCTTCACTCGCCATGATTCAACTTTTATATAAAATCGATATTGATCAACGTCCATTAATTCCGTTTTCTCAGCACTTGTCCCTTTCAGAAACTGCTAAATTCCATTCCAACCATATACCAGATTAAAATATATTTAATGTTCAATTTTCAACAATTCCTATATGATGTCTTTCACTAAATTGACATCGATTTGCCTAATCGATACTCTTATGAACGTTGAAAAGATTCAATTCTTTCACACAGAAGTCTATAACTCGATCCATTAATGCAATGATATCAAATTAAGGAATTAATAAAAATCAAACTTAATTAATTCAAACCATCCTTATACCAGTCTCTTAATAAAAAAAATTTCATCTTGTCCAGGATTGGAAATGCATTTAATTATGGAATCTCTCTACTTAAATTATGCAGCAATCTATTACTTGTATTGGAAGAGCGTCCATTGTAGGGCTTCTCTTATAAACCAGTAACATACAAAATTTCAATTGATATTGAATCCCAATCAAACCATATATATAATCTGAAACAAAACAAAATTACTTACAAACTCTTGTTTGGCCAGATATTCGAGATTTATGGCCCTTTACAATCGCACGAAGGCTCTCAAGTAGAAACCCTCTCACTACTCACAATTATTCAACTATTCAAGTGTATTTTCCTCACAAAAACCACTCATATTTATACATAAATAATGCATTTAATTCACTCCAAAAATCCCTCTACCTAATCCTCAACTAAATCTATACTTTAGGTGTGGACTCAACAAAGTCCCATACATAGAATACCTACTCTCTAATTTTGCTCCTAATCTATTTCACTCATATCCTTTTAATTAATAAAAGAATATTTACAACATCCTCACTTATATAATTTATCTCCTATTTTATTAAAAATAACAAATTAATTAATAAAATAATAAAAATGTCACACCCCACTTTATTACATATTTACAAATGAAAAATGGCTTTGATGCTCCTGCATCATATTTTGTGGGAAGTTGTAGGGGATCTAGATTTGCTTAAGAAGAAAGTTATAAAATCCTAAGCATGCATATGGCAAGTTGAATTTCCCTTTTAACATTTGACATATAGTTGATAATTTTCTTATGATGGAGAAAAAGAATATTGTATTAAAGTATAAAGTGCATTATACAAGATAACTACAATCGTTTAATGCTAAATATGTAAAAATTTTGATGGTGAAAATGGTAAATTCAAACCCTTAATGAAAGAAGTTAAAGTAATCTCCACTAAATAAGATATTTTTTGGAATTAAAATATTTTCTATTGTAGTGTAATAATACTTAGAAAATTCATCTAAGATTGTGAGAGTATCAAGAAAAAATTATTGATGCATTCTTCAATATTGATTTGATCAAAAAGAATTTGAAAGGTCCGTCATTAATTGGTGATTCATATTTTATACTATGAGGCAATTTCGAATTAGGGTAGTATAAATTATGAAGTCCTTTACTTCAAATTTAATAGTACAAAGAACATTTTAAAATATAAAAAATTATAAAATGGCTTAATGAACATGTCGAACTTGATCATCATTATTAAATATCACTCTATCACATGTTGTGTCTCTTATGAAACATAGGGTGCATGAGATCACTATGAGCATTTAGTAATAATTAATTAAGATTTTAATTGTAGAAAATCCAAATAGATTCAACTGATCTTGTAATATGCTAAAAATAATTACTTGAATCTCTTCTATAAATTGTGGAAACAAATTACAATTGCACATTCACATGAAAAAGAAAGAGAAAGAATTTCATTCGCACAACACAAATATTTATTTGGGGAAAGCCTCAGATAGAAACCATGGTATATTTATATTTAATTATGTCAAGAATATGAAACAATACAATGCTTCTCTCAGGCTTGAGAGCTCTGTACACTATCTCTGACTATCTCACTCTAATCTAAGAAAGTTTGGTCCAATACTTAACCAATTCCTTTCTCTTGTCTGACCAACCTTACTTGTGCATTCTTAAGGGAATTGACACCCTATTAATTAGGAAAATCCCACTAATTTATTGTACACTAAATCCAAGGAATCCTCATGACCTCATTTATGATATGTACAATTTTCTAATTATACAACTCATATTTTACTTCTCTTTAACTCGAATCTCAAATGGGCCTTCCTTAGAACTAACATGAAAAAACGATTTATAGCAAAATCAATTATTTGATTGATCACTGCATGTGTGTTAAATCATATTTAATTCACTGGACCTCTCACTAGCTCATCCATAAGATAGAAATAATTAATTTAAACAATTACAACTCAAAATCAACTACAACTAGACTCCTTAAAACTTACAGTGAACTCTACATCCCTCTAGTTTTACCCCCAACTCAAATTGACTGAGATAACTAAGTATTCGTCGCTCAGTTAACTCGTACAAGCTATCATGTGATGTGGAATTACAATTTCCTTCTAATTTAATTAAAGGAAAACTATATTTAAAGCCTCTTCTTATTGCCAATTTCAAAACTCCCTCTCAACAAGAAAATGATTGTCTTCTACCCTAATCCCACCTCTGTGGCACTCAGATTTTCCTCTTGACTGCTCCTTCATCAATATGTCTGCATCCTCCTCCTCCATGGGAATTTAATCTACAGACGTAATCCTCCTTTGTAAGAAATATTTAAGATGGTGATACTGAATATAAATATGCTTGGACTTGTCATGAAAAAAATGATTAAATGAGAGTTTGATGCAACTTTGGTTATCACAATAAATCATCGTCAAATCCATATGTAAACAAAAAAAAACCACCAAGTATCTTCCTCATCCAGATGGCCTCACATGATCCGTGACTGACCACCATGTACTCTGCCTCTGCTGAGCTAAGTGCAACTGATCTTTGTTTCCTATTGTACTTGGAAATTTTTGATGATCCAATGCTGAAGATTCCCCCTGAAGTTCTCTTCCTATTGGATGGACTCCTTGGATAGTCTACATGTGTGAAGCATTGAATATTCACTCGCTTTTTCCTCCTGTACCATAGCAAAAATTTTGTAGTGCCTCTAAGGTATCTCAACACATGTTTTCCTGCCTTCCAAAAGAGCTTGGTAGGCTTAACCATAGCTTTACTAAGTTGGTTAACCACATAAAATATGTCTAGTCGTGTGTTCACCAAATACATGCGTGAACCCACAAGCTGCCTATAAATTGTAGCATCTACTACTTTGCCTAAAGTAGCATCCTCCTTCCTCCAATTTCCTCATAGAGGAGTCTCCATGGGTTTGTTTCCCTCCATGTGGAACTTCTTCAAAATCTTGTTGGCATACTTTCCCTGAGATACAAATAACTCTCCATATATTTGCAAAATTTCCAATCCCAGGAAATTGTGTAAGAGCCCCATGTCCTTCATCTCAAATTCTCTTGCAAAATCCTCTTTGAAAGAAATGATGAGATACTCATCTCTCATTATCTTGCATCACACTACTTGAAGTATCATAGAAATTGTTCCCTTTGGATACAAATACTACCATCTGAAATTTTTGTTAGTAGTTACAATAGTTGCAGCCTTCTAGAAAAGGAAGTAACTATATTCTCTCTAAAATGCAATAAAGAAGATGGAGGCATATTTAACATTTTTGGTGGGTATGTGGAGATAGCATGCGAAAAGGATACTATGCACTACAAATAGTTAAGGATGAATTTATTTTTATTTTGGACTCACAAAGGAGAGGTAAGGCCTAGATGCAACAAATCAATCATTACAGGTAATGATATGAATTTGTTTTCTTCTATGATGTAATTTTCCAGGCAACTGTCATACATTATTATTATATGTTGTCTTTTTCTTTCCATTTTTTTTCACAAGTTATCTACAGATAGATATTTTTATGATATGTAACTTAGCTGGCATGACTGTGCCTAAGATTTTCCTAAAACTTGAATTCTAAGCTCATTAGTAAGGTGTTCATTTTTATGGTGATGTTTTATTTCTTTCTTTATATAGGTCATCTAGCCACAGAATGGCCACTATTTCGCAATGGAAGAAAACTTGTTCGAGTTTCTTGCTTTCTGGGGAAAAATGGAATTGAAATAGCTCATGTTGAGGTATATGTCTAGTAAATCATTTATAGTATAATTTTCTTTATATTCTAATGTTCTCATGTTGAGGTATATGTCTAATAAATCATTTATAGTATAATTTTCTTTATATTCTCATGTTGAGTTTCTTGCTTTCTGGGGAAAAATGGAATTGAAATAACTCATGTTGAGGTATATGTAAATTTTTGTAGATGTTATATGCTTGATGCAACTTTAGTGTTATTACAACAATCACACAAACAGTTAAGTATAATGATGATAGAACATACAAGTAGATCTATAGAAGACAAACCAGAAACAGGAGAATGTTTTGGTGCATTACGGCGATCAGCAGGATGCTTCAACCCACAAAGTATTCTTCGTCAGACAACCCAGAATGTGTCACAATAGTCCTCAAAACAGTCGCCCAGTGAACTGAAAGTCAACCCTCGAAAAGTCAACACAGTCCAGAAAATTCAACACAGGGCAACCGCAATAAAGTCAACGCAGCTCCAAATTCTGTCAACCTTTTGACCTCAGTTCTTGTGTCAATGTGTACGGCCTCCCAAAATCGAAGTCTCCACCAATTTTTAGCCTCTTTGGACCATGCATTGACCAAAGTCAACGCTAGTCAAACTTGGATGGAAACCCTAGTTGCAGTAAAATTCGTCCTTCTTCCTGGCTACAGTAATTCATCCTTCTTCCCACATGTGTATCGAAAATGTCTCCAAGGAGCTCATCCTAAATTAGAAGAGGAGAAGAGATGTGATGAGTGAGTGAAATGCTCTCCAATGTTGACTGTATTTATATCCATCATTGAGGTGTGTGACACATTTGTTGGGGGTGTAAAACCTTAAGGCCGACCTGCACATATAATTTATTATAAATAATAAATTCAAAATAAATTTTCTTCTCATCGGATTAAGATCAATTTTATATCGATCTTACACCTCTCTGAAAGAGGAACCCAATAAAAATATCAGTATCTTCATCTGAGCATTACAACATGGAGTTTGGACCTAGTTGTCCAATTTTAACACTCCCTCTCAACTAGGGAGAACTCCATCCACCTGTGCAAACAAACATCGTGCGTCATCCCACTGTAACTTGCTTTTCCGGCCTCTTTATTTCAGAACAGAAGTGGTTCAGTCATAAAGACATCATGCCCCTACTGACAAATTCAGCCTAGAGGTCCGAAACCTCTATCAGACTCACAAAGAGTCTCCAACCAACCCGAAGTTTGTTCATCTAACCCGAAGTCAGGTGGAGGTTCGAGACCTCACTAGACTTGATCCCAGATCAAGTGGTTGGACCATGCCATCCTAGATAGAGAGTACGACAATCTCTGATGCATTCATCCGTCTTTGCTACTAGTCTCTATCTTTTCCCATCTCATAGGCCAAATGAGAGGTACTTCCCATGAGCCCTGAACTCAATGGGTAGGATGCATACGGGACACAGATAATGACAGGTGAACCAACTCAATAATCACAACGGTGGGGCAAAAGCACCACAAGGTTCAGCAAGCCTAGCCCCGTGAGTGCTTATAGCTCCGAGAAGCTATCCCTAAAGCCCCCCAGAGCTCCCAGAGTTCATTGTCCAATGGGACCCACATCATAGGGTCGTTCCATGATACCAAGTCTCTCACAGAAGGTTAGGAACTTGGCCTTCCCCAGGGGCTTAGTGAGAATATCTGCGACCTGCTCATCAGTTCCTATATGATCGAGCCTTACGGCGCCTCATTGTACCATATCTCAGATGAAATGGTACCTGATATCAAAATTCTTGGATCAGTCATGGAACACAGGATTCTCAGTCAAGCGAATCCCACTCTGGTTATCACAGAGTATCACGGTGGTATCTAGCACATGTCCAAACAGCTCACTAAAGAGCTTTCAAAACCAAACTGCTTCATAACAGGCCATACTTACTACAATGTATTCGGCCTCTGCGGTGCTCAAAGCCATCGACTTATTCTTCTTGCTCATCCATGAGATCGAAGCAGAACCAAGATTGAAGCAACATCCCGATGTGCTCTTACGATCCACCACACTACCAGCCCAATCGGCATCAGTATATCCAAGGAGTGTCACGCTCTCGGAGTGTATCTCAGCCCATGGTTTATCGTGCCCTGAAGGTATCTCAAAATATTCCTAGCACCAACCCAGTGAAAGTGATGAGGCTCAACCATCTGTTGACTCAAAGTGTTCACTACAAAACATATATCTCGACGGGTGTTCACTAAGAAAATCAGAGCCCCTACGAGTTGAATATACTCAGTAGGATTTTCCAATACAGGCCCAGCAGCGCTCCCACTCAACTTCTTGAAGTTGAGTTCCATTGGTGTTGACATGGACTTACAGTCCACCATACCAAATCTTTCTAGAAGTTTCACAATATATTTTCCTTGTGAAAGGAAAATCTCTCCAGGTCTGTGCCAGACCTCCAGGCCTAGGAAGTAGTGTATCAGTCCTAGGTCCTTCATCTCGAACTCAACAACAAGCTCCCTCTTGCATTGATGAATGAGAGGGTCAGCACCTATCAGGAAGAGGTCATCCACATACAGTACCAGAATGAGAGGCTTCCCCTAGACAACCTTGAAGTAAAGGTTCGGATCAGCATTACTTTGAGTGAAGCCCAGCTTCATCAAATAGCTATCTATCCTCTCGTACCAAGTTCTGGGTGCTTGCTTCAACCCATAGAGGGATTTCTTCAACCTGCAGACATGAGTGTCCCGATCCTGAACTTCAAACCCCAGAGGTTTTTCTACATACACCTCTTATTTTATTGCACCATGCAGAAAAGCGGTATTGACATCCATCTAATGAAGACTCCATCCTTGCGTAGCAGCAAGGGCTTTGATTGATCGAATGGTGGTATATCATGCCACAGGTGCAAATATGTCATCATAATATATTCCTTCCTTTTGAGAGAAGCCACGGGCAACAAATATTGCCTTGAAATTTTCATTACGTCCATCAGATCTATGCTAGATCTTGTAGAGCCATTTCGCGGTGACAACTGATTTGTCCTTCGGTATTGGAACCACATCCCAGACATCATTCTTCATTATGGACTCATATTCTTCATGCATAGCATCCTTCCAAACTTGATGCTTTACCGCTTCCTCAAAAGAGCTAGGTTCATATTGTACAATACTACTCATGGCAACTAGATACCCTTGGTATCTACACAACTTCTTGCTTTCTCGGAATGTCCCCCTTGGGGCAGCATGTCCCTCAGCATCTTCGAGGGTGTCCCTGAGCCATGATGGTCTCTTTCTCAGTGAAGGATATGGATCTATTGGGTCCATTGGTCCTTCAACATCAGGCATTGTCTCATCCTGTAGTTCTTCTTGATTTCCAGGCCTTGCTTCATGATTTTCCTCAGATCTCGGAAGGTCTACTACTTTCCTCAGGGAATCATCTTCGTCAAAGGTGACATCGTGACATATATCCACTTCCCTTTGACCAGGCACATAGAATCTATAGGCCTTCGAAGTTTCACTATAGCCCACAAACATTCCTTTCTTCCCAGAAGCATCCAGCTTGCTTCTCTTTTCTTTGAACACATGAAAGTAAACAGGACATCCAAAAACTCTAAAATGTGAGATGTCAGGTTTCTTACCAGAAAAAACCTCTTTGGGTGTTTTGGAGTCTAGAGCAAAATGCAGACATCGGTTTTGAATGTATACAACAGTATTCGCAGCTTCTCCCCACAAAAACTTCGGTAGATATTGGTCACATAGCATGGCATGGGCAGCTTCCACAATGGTCATGTTATTTCATTCAAAAACGCCATTCTGCTCAGGAGTGTAGGCAGTAGTAGTCTCCCTCTTAATGCCAGCTTCTCTGCAAAATTCCTTGAACTCATTTGACTCATATTCAGTGCCATTGTCGGTCCTCAAAATCTTGATCTTTTTCCCTGTCATATTTTCCACCAAGGCTTTGAAGGTACGAAACCACATGAAAGCCTCATCCTTCTTCTTCAAGAATTATATCCAGGTTTTGTGGGAGAAGTCATCATTGAATGTCATATAGTGAGAACATCCTCCCAGGGATGTCACGGGTAGCATACCAGATAGATCAGAATGGACGAGTTGCAAAATATCAGATGTCTTTGTGACACTTGAGGGGAAAGTTCCCCTTGTATGCTTTCCTTCGGCACAACCCTTACATACACCTTCATGATTATTTCCAAAATCGAGCATCCCTATCACCACCTTCCTTGCCTCGAGAAGGGCCTTGTAATGAAGGTGTCCAAACCTCTGGTGCCATAGTTCAGTATGTCGGATAGTATCACATGTCATTGCTCCCAGCGGACTTCCTCCAATCTGGTAGAGTGTGCCAACTCTAAACCCAATCATGATAGCCTCCTTGAAGCTCTTCTTCCACATGAGCACCTTTCCATCAGTGAATGTCACATTGAACCCTTTGTCTTCCATGGCCGATATAGACACAAGGTTATTCTTCAGATTTGGTACATAGAGTACATCTTGTAAATGTAGGATTTGTCCTTGAGACAGGTGGAGGGTCACAGTCCCTATCCCTTTCATGGGATATGTGGCATTATCTCCAAGGATATTTTCTAGATTAGTATCCTTCTCAACCATGTTAGAGAGTGCTTCCTTGAACCCAGTGATGTGTCTTGAGGCACCACTATCTATCAGCCAGACATCCATAGTGTCGGGTGGGGATGTAACAGAGAGAGCAGATACAAGAATGTATTCATTTATTTTATCAATAAAATTTGACTCCTCATACCTAGAGTTTCTAGACCTTTTGAATGGTTGATTGTTTCCACCAGAGGGAGCATTCCTCTTTCCTTTGGACCTGTCGTTTCTTTGATTTCCATTACTTTGGTAGTTGTTCTTGTCATCACTATCGGGAGAATCCTTCTTGAAAGGAAATTCTCTAGCATAGTGAACAGGCCTACGACAAGTGAAACACTCACCCTTCTTTCCTTGGGTCCTTGCTCTTCCTTTTTTCTTAGGACCACCAGAGTTCTAATTTCTAGAATGAGTAGTGTAGGCAACATTTCTGTCATTTTCGTATTCCTTCATTCTTGTCTCTTCTTGCATGCATCTTGACAGTAGCTCGTCAAAGTTAGTAATTGTATTATTATTGAGAATGGTAGTGTTGAATACTTACCATTCATATGGGAGCCCTCCAAGTGCGGTGAGTACCATCTCATGATCGGCTATTGTCTCCCCAATAGCCAGCAGATTGTTCCTGATCTTGGTCAATTTTGGAAAGTATGTTTGGACAGACTCATCCCTGCCTTTCTTTAGATTCTTCAATTGATTCTTGAAGAATAGCACTTCATTTGCATTGTTTACCTTGAACATTTGTATCAGCTTGTCATACATCTCCTTGGATGTGCCTAGTTGTTGTCCTCTACAACAACCCCCCATTTCATATAATTTTTATTCACAATACCACAATATGAAATGGGACCCTTTTACTTTTAAATTGGTATCAATTTTGTATTATTTTGGAAAAGGTCCGAACATGAAATAAAGAACATTATAAGAAACCTTTTTTATATACAAACCAATAATGGCCTTGGGATATAAATAATTAAATCTTTTATCATTGCGATAAAGCAATCGCAAGATCGCATATCGCAATGACAGAGGAGACATAACTTATGGAACCATTGGTTTGCACCGATGCGATAACACGCAATCGGCGATCGAAAATACAACCATGCATGCTTTAACAAAGAGCCCCGGTCAATGCTCCCGATGCGATGCGATATCGCTATCGGCGATCGAAGATTCTAAGAGATGCTAATATAAGAAAAGCGCCTTTTCGCCCCGATGCGATGCTATAAAGCCAAAACACGAATTTCAAGAAAAATGTTATAACGGGGATATTACGATTAATTCGTATTTAAAATCCTTATCTTTCTAATGAAGATTCACCTACGCTCAACCGCCAAAACGGCCAAGGCACGCTTAAACTAATCATTTCACCAATAAACGACGTGATGGACATTTAAATGATTGACAGGTTTTTGCGGCCATTTAATGAAATAGTAAGTCTAAATATTTTCACGGATTGGATCCATGGCCACATTTAGATTCTTCATCATGCATTAATCAGATATATTTCCCCCGTATTTGGTTTTCACTGCCAATTCTCTGTGTTACGCTTATTTTTACTCCTGTGCAGAATTCGTCCAAGTTGATAGATACAAGCAGAATGGGGAAGAAGTCCAAGAAAACTGCTAACGCTTCCGCTTCTCCAGCCAAAGAACAAGCCAGCACTGATCCAGGAAATAAAAAGAAAGGGTTGATATCTGATACTACATGTTCAGGTCTTGGCAAAACTTCCTGGCAGAGTACCTATAATTTGATAGAAGCTGAAGAACCCGAAGTGACAAAAGTAGAAGCCACAGCAGATACGACTCATAGATCTGAAGGAACTTTAAAGGATTTAGCCAACTCTTTCCTTCATCGGATAGCAGCTCGGGAACAAATTCTCCCATATACGGATGTAGTAAGGTGGACAATTGAGGAACTCCCAATTACAGACAGAACCTTCTGCACCAGAGATGGGAGAATTTTCGGTTCATTCCAAGCTAATGATTTGAGGCAAATGTATCATTTGCCTGAGCCAGAGAAGAAGTACAACAAGGCATTTCTGGAGAAATTCCGAGATGACAACGAAACTGAATCCGAACCCATTCGGAATTGGAGGCAGAATCCAGCAAAACACAAACATAAATCTTCTGGTATGTATTCTGTTGATTCTCTGTGTTCTCCTTATTGTTATGCTGGGATCATGATGTGTAGATTATGGGGTTTGCACGACTCCTCTAATTTTACCATAGAAATGGTTCCTTTGATAGAGGCAGCGTGTAATAGTGAAATTATGGATTGGGCAACTATACTGTCTGATAAGTTAGCCACCGCAGTTATTGATTTCAGAGGCCAAACCCGCATTACTGAAAGGCTTATTCCCCCATTTTACTACAGCGCCTATATACTGGACACTCTGTGTTTTAATTCATAATTTCCCGTGCTTGGCTGAAGGTGGACTCCACAAAACCCCATGCCAATTCACATATACCATCAGAAATTGTGGAAATCCTCCCATAGGCACCATTTATACCAAATTTGTAATGGCTTCATGTTATCCATTCATCACTCTATTTTTGATAAACATGCTCCCAAGATTTCCTACCAAGCAGGGATTGATTTAACTGGCTTAGGGAGATGGTTTGCAGAGGAAAAATTTACTTATATAAGAATTTTTGGTAGCCTAGCCAAACCCCATGTTCTTCCTTTGTACATACCTGATAAACTGTTGGCAAGGGAGATAGCCTATCAGATTATTTCCGAGGGTGTTACACAAACTCTAAAGAGAAATAAAAAGCAGGTCTGGCCGTCTTTTCCTCTTAGATGTGGTGTCTACACCTTGAATGATCTCAAACATGCAGAGAAAGAAGCTACAAAGATGAAATCATTAACCCTAGCAACTCTCCCTAATAGGGAATTCGATCCCGACAAAGTTGCCTATAATGCCCTTGAACAGGCCAAATTGGCAAAATTTGATCATAAAGAAGATTTGTTTGATGATCTATTCTCCACAGCCGAGTCAATGTCTCAAATTAGATCGTGGGCCAGAACGAAATATCAAGATGAAGGGTTAGTTGAATTCAACAGACTTAGAGAACAGAGGTTGCAAACTATGCCCCTAGATCTGTTAGCAACAAGCCCAGCAGCAGGATCAAGCGAGCCTGAACAACGACATACTAAGGAACCTCTGGTTATAAAAAATGAACAGGAGAAAGTGCAAGAGGAAACCCAGTCGAGAGAACAGGGACAGAGCACTATAAAGGTAAATCAAGATACTCAAATTGATCCCGAATTTCTCCAGGAATGGCAGCAATTCGATTCAATTATCAACAATCCTGAAGGTTCAAAGGAAGCCCAAACATCGAGAGTAGCAGACACCCAGGAGACCAGTTCAAAACAAGTTCCAGGTGAAACCAGCGGCCTACCCAGTCCTAAAAGAGTAGAGATAATCCCAAAATATCCCTCCGATCAAATTATTTTGTAGATAGAAGAAATTCCTCCCTTGGATGTCTTCTTTAGCCCGAAACATAAAGCTGTGGTAAAACGACAAAGGAAAAGGAGAAGAACTGATCAGCCTTCCCTATTTCCAGAAGAAACAGTGACGGGAAATATAATTTGGAAGGAAGAATTAGACCCCTCTGACGACCTAACAAAACTATCAGAATTTGCTGGAGCCTATTCGGCAGCAACAATAAATAAGGCATCAGAGGTGAGTCTTTTATTAAAAACAAAAGACCAGGAGATTTTCTCATTACAAGAAAAATTATCAGAAGCACGGCAGAAGGTAGAGCAGGAAGAACTGCAATTGATAACACAACAGCAAACCAATAATCAATTAACTCAACAATTGCAGGAAGAGAAGCAGAGGATTGATCAGAGTGCAGTCCAGAAACAGAAAGAGTTGTCAGAGGCATTGTCACAACTCAAAGTGGCCAATGAACAAATGCTGAAGATGAAAGATGAGCAGATTTCTCAACTATCAGCCCAGCTTGAGAAAACAAAGAATCTTCCACAGGTAGATGAATTCAGGGCAGAGGCATTGTAAATAAACAAAGCATTATTAACACAGATAAAGTTGTTATGTCAACAAATCGCCCAGGCAGAACCTTTATGTGACTTAACAACATCTCTAAATAATAAATCAACTGATGCTATAACAGACTTCGAGCAGGCCGATGAGACAGTGACCAATTATCTTGAGTGGCAAGGTACTGAGGAAGGACAGTCAGCTAAATTGCCAAAGGTCTTAGAATCGCATAAAGAGATATTATTTATAGAATGGCAATCTCAGTTAAACAAAGCAGAGAGGGCAGTTTCCAGATGCAAATTAACCACAAGTAATTTGGTTGAATTAGTTAATGACACTCTCTACTTATCTAACATGATTTCCCAATGTACCCCAGGTAAATTGACATCGGCTAAAACATTGGAGCAGTCATGTTACTCAGAGCTGGAGAGAACTGGCAGATTAATCGCAGGAATTAACAGTTTGACATGGGACACCTATTGGATGTTCTTAGTCAAACCTTACAGCCAGAGAGCCGCCCTCAAATGCCTCTCAGATGCAATCGGATGCACCATTCCCGAAATGCAGGATGCCACCTATGATGCCCAACTCAATTCTCGCCTTAACCGACCACCAGAAGTGGAGCCGATGCTTGCAATATGCCAGCTCAGGACCAGAAACGAACAGCCTCAGTGATGATTCATGCCGCCGACTGCCAGATTGCCGTGAAGAAGATATTCAAGATTGTTTAATACCAATTAAGTAGGATTTTTCAGTTTCATAGATATTTAGATAAATTTAGTATTTATAGACCCTTTCATGTATTTAGAAAAGGTCGTAAAGTTTTGTATATGACTTAAAACCTGAAGTTGCACTACTGTACTTCAGGCGTATTCTTTTATAAAACTGGACCAATTATTCTAATTTTGACAAGGAAGCTTTTATGCAAATGTGCACTACTGTCTTTGTGTGAAAGTATTTTTGCGTCGAAAGAAGAATCTCAAATAGCAATTGATATTGTGGAATGACTTGCAGCTCATATGGTACTATTATCTATGTCTGAATCCATTCTTTTTATATAAATTGTTGTTTGATTACTTTGCTATTATTGAATATATGTATGTGTTTTAACAGTATTTCTGTATTCCTTCCACTATTGGATGTTTATGGTATGCTTTTCTTTCAATCATATATATGTCAATAATATAAATTGAGATAAGTGTAACAATGTTTTATCAATTACTTCATTCAACTAGTTGAATGAAGTAATTATTATTTAAATGAATATCTTTGTTTATTGAATAGCGTCATCTATATGCCTATTAACAAACACAGATCATCAAAAGTTACACTTAAGGATAGAAGCCTCCCGGGATAAATAGTTATTTACATTTTTTCTTATAGATTAAATATTCCATTCATTATCATTTAGTAAAACAATCATTCATCCATCCCTTTCTATTCTTTATCAGGAAACTGGTCCCATTATATGCAGTCGGAGCCATCATCCCAAACGGAAAAGGAGCTGTTTAAGGTCCGGACCGGGTGGTTATCCCCCAGTGTTGTTGCAGCGATTTTCGAGGCATCAACATTTTTGGCGCTAGAAGGAGGGCCTGAACCTCCGTGAATGGCAAGCAAACCCAAATCTGCAAACCATTCTAAGAGTTATTCTCCCTCCGCATCACCTCCTACTTCCCAATTGCATGCTGGTTCTCCAGTATCCAAGCAAGAAGAAGAGGTATCCACTATCACTGATCAAACCCACCATACTCCAGAACAATTAAGTCTTGAATCTCCTGAAGTTCAGTCTCTCATCCATAAACTTCAGAGTTTCTCGATTTCACCACAGAAATCTGAGCTATCTCAAAGCAGTGAGACTTCGCAATTCAATCTACCTCACCCTCTCACTAGACTTCAGAGTGGGAAGCTCGGTATTGAACCTACTGAATTCCCTTTACCTAAAAGGAAAAGGGCAAAGAAAAACACTGAAGATTCTGACAGTGAAACACTTTCATCCACATCCTCCATCTCATCCTCCCCAGTGCGAAGTCAATCATCCACTCCCTCATTACATATTGTTGTTCACCAGGAATTTGGAACTTCAACATCTCAACCTGCTCACTCCTTAATATCAATTCCTTCCCAGACATCTGGAATCTCAACAACAGTATCATCCACCACTGGTATTACAATGGCAGATCCATGGACCAGACCTGGTGCAGTCAACATGCCCGCACCATTACATGCATTACCAGATGCTCCTGAAAAATGGCTACCCAAGTTTAATCCGGAAAATGGAACCCAAGCTGAGGAACATATCAATAACTTCATGTTAGCAATTAATTTGAAGGGAGTAACAGAGCAAGATGTCGTTGTTAGGCTTTTTCCTTATACGTTGCAAGGATCAGCAGGATCCTGGTATTTTTCCCTGCCTTCTGATTCTATTACCAGTTGGAACATTTGCCAAGAACAGTTTCTCACTAAGTATGGAGATGATAGATCTTTAGCTACACTAATAAATGATCTCTCCAATCTTAGGATAGAGCATAGAGAACCAATTAAAGAATTTAATGCTCGTTTCAATAAACTTTTGAATAAAATCCCAACGACCTCCAAACCAAGTGAACAAATCAGAAGTGAGTGGTATATTACTGCCCTACCTGCCAATATAGCTATTTTTGTAGACGGGGCCGCAAAACCAACACTTGCTGAAAACATGAAAGAAGCACTTGCTGTGGAAAAACGTATTAATGCTCTAGAAAAGAAAGCGGCTCTTGAGGAAAGAAAAACCAAAAAAGTTTCATTCAAAGAAGACTCAAAGAAGAAAATCTCGAAAGATCCATATGATATGGAAGGCCTCCAAAAGGTCCTCAAGACTATGTCAAATGAAATGGTTGAAATCAAGAAACAAGTCACTGAAACTTCAACCAAAAGGCCCTTTAAGAATTACAAGAGAACCGAATCAAAACCACCAAATGTCATATCTAATGCAGATTCAGATCAAGAAGAAGAGGAAGAGGAAACAATCTCACCAACTGATGATGAAGAGGAAGTTGTTGAATGCCATGGCATGTGGGATTTCATACTGCCCAACTCCGATACAGATAATGATGAAGAAGCTTTTCCTGTCTCTACTAGGAGTAAAAGTAACTCCGAACCTGTTCAGACAACTTCAAAGAAACGGAGTGCAGGTGCTGCTACAACAAAGGAAAAAGTACCTACAAAGAAGTCACCCACAGCAGTCCCCCAAAACCAACCTTCAACTTCAAGTACTCCTTCAACATCTAAAACATTAGTAGTATCCGATTCAATGGATTACAATATTGTTGATGATATGAAGAAAACTAAGGCAAACATTACTATGTTTGAACTTAGAAAATTAAAACATCAGCAGAAATTGCTTCTCAAAGAATTGAATGCTGTTCCCTCTTCACCTCTTCCCAGTGCTAAAGCTGCAAATGATTCTGGTCAACCACCTTCTGGTATGATAGAAGCTACTGATTCAGTCCTGATTGGGGATAGATCGAATTCTCATACTCCACCCTTCCTTTTGACTTTTGAGATCTACAACAGAAACCTACACAATTGTTTGATTGACTCAGGGGCATCATCCAATATAATGCCAACTTCAGTTTGTTCCAAACTGAACATAGAACCCCAAAAGTCTTCCATACACATTGTACAGTTAGACAGAACCAAGGTCCAGGTTTTAGGAGAGATTAACTCTGTAACTATCAGGTTAGCAGTTGATCCACGGGTAGTTCAACGAATTGATATCTTAATAGCTGATATACCTGAATTTTATGGGTTGATCTTGAGTAGGGATTGGTCTGAAAAGCTCCACGGGTATATTTCTACCGATTGGTCTCACATGTGGTTACCCTATAGCGGAAAGCCAAATCAAATAAAAATCAATCGAGAGAAACACATGACCCATACTGTAACAGATTTTGAACAGGAAAATCAACCAATTGCATTTAATAACAACATCTTGGGAAATTATTCATCAGAGTCATTTTTTGGAAATCTCGCTGCCCAACCATCCCCTTTCTCAGTAAACAGTTTAACATCACAGATTGAAAACTATTCACAAACTGATAGGTCAAGATGTTTTAGTGATACTAGGGAAATTGTAAATAAGATTGTTAATACTTCTTTATTTTGGTCTTTATATTTTGATGGCTCCAAATCTAACGAAGGTTCAGGAGCAGGGTGTATCTTGGTTAGCCCGCAAGGAGAAAAAACAATGCTGTCCTGTAGGTTAGAATTTGAATGCACAAACAATACAGCCGAGTATGAAGCCTTAATCCAAGGTCTGTATAAAGCAATTGGCCTTAAAGTGCAATATTTGAAGGTATTCGGCGATTATGAAATTATTGTCAAACAGGTGAGAAATACAATTCATTGTCTTTCAAATCACCTCAAACATTATCAATCGCTGGTACAAGAACTCACCACGCACTTTTCTGCATTCAATATTTCTTCTATCCCTAGGTCTCAAAATTCAGCAGCAGACTTGCTAGCCAATGTTGCCTCCAGACTCATACCCTCTGAAGATTATAGCCCAGATAGATTTTCAATAGAATTACTTTTTAGGCCATCAATTCCTGACAATGTCACTAATTGGAGAGTGTTTAATCACGATGAAGACATTTTACAATTTTTAACTTCAGAAAAGTCCTATGATGACCAGATCATTGAGGAAAGCGAACATGACCTTCAAATGAAAGGTAAATCCGAGGAAAATTCAATTCCAAAGCCTGTGGTGAAGCTTGAGGATCTTTATGATATTAAAGACAGATTTAAACCTGTAACCAATCCAAAGCTCCAAAGCTCTACTTTAAGGTTTGAATTGATAAACCTTGGCACTGAACAAAATCCTCAAAACGTTAATCTAGGATTAGGACTTTCTGTAGAAGAAAAATAAGCATTCATTAAACTCTTAAAGAAACATAAACATGTTTTTGCTTGGAAATATGATGATCTAAAGACATATGATACAACTATTATCCAGCATACCATTCCAATGCTTCCCGATCAGAAACCAGTTCAGCAGAAATTAAGGAAAATACATCCGAATTTAGAGAGTCAAATAAAATCAAAACTCAATAAACTCTTGAAAGCTAAGATTATTTTTCCCGTTCGACACTCAAACTGGGTCTCTAATATGGTGCCTGTCAGAAAGAAAAATGGCGACATTAGGATTTGTATAGATTTCAGAAATCTGAATAAAGCAAGCCTTAAAGATAACTTCCCATTACCTACTATGGAGCAGATACTCCAATCAGTAGCAGGCTCTGAATTAATGTCCTTTTTAGACGGTTTTTCAGGATATAACCAAGTTTTGGTTCATCCTGATGACAGACTTAAAACCACATTCAGAACAAAAAGGGGAACTTATGCTTATCAGAAAATGCCTTTCGGACTTATTAATGCAGGGGCCACATTCCAAAGAGCAATGGATATCGCTTTCAAAGGATTGATTAATAAAACAGTAGTTGTCTACCTAGATGATATTACTGTATTTTCTAAAAAGAGATCCAATCATTTGTGTGACTTAAATCAAATTTTTCAAGGCTGCAAAAGGTATGGTATCTCACTCAATCCTAAAAAATCCTTCTTCGCTCTTGATCGAGGAAAGCTCCTGGGTTTTATTGTTTCCAAAGATGGTATTTATATTGATCCTGACAGGATTAAAGAAATTTCTGAAATCCCATTTCCTCATAATAAAAAATCCATGTAGTCTTTTTTAGGTCAGATCAACTTTGTCAAAAGATTTGTTCCTGATTTTTCTCAGATCATTTTACCATTACAAAGCATGATTAAAAAAAATTCAGTGTTTAAATGGGGATCTGTGGAAAAAGAAGCATTTGATTTAATCAAACAATCAATAATCAATGCCCCCACTTTAAACACTCCTAATTTTTCTAATCATTTCACATTGTATACTATCGCATCCGATTCATCTTATGCAGCAGTACTCACTCAGATTAATGATCATGAACTTGAAGCACCGATTTCATTTTTTAGTTCAAATTTCCAGGGTGCAGAACTAAATTACTCCGAAGTTGAAAAACAAGCCTTTGTTGTGTATAAAGCCATTAAACACTATAGGCCCTTCCTTTTAAAAGCTCATACAAAGGTTATAGTTCCTTTTTCTGCAGTAAGGCAATTACTGATCCAAAGGGAATTAGGTGAGAAAAGGGCCAATTGGGTTACAGCACTTCAAGAGTATGACTTGGAAATCAAGCCAGCAAAGATTGTGAGGGGTCAAGGTTTTTGCAGGTTATTAGCAGGAGCATCCAACATTCCGGAATTAGGTGATACAGAACATATGGAAGAAATCAATCAGATAAGTATTACCAATTCTGAATCTCAATATGCAGATTTAATCTTTTATTTAAAAAATGGATATGCACCTCCTAATCTTTCTTATAAAAACAAAAGGGCCATTAGATTAAAAGCAAAAAACTTCATAATCATTGATGATGTACTTTTTAGACAAAACTATGATTCAGTTTTATTAAGATGCCTAGAAAAACCTGAATCACAAAAGGTTTTGCAGGAGCTACATGATGGACCAGCCGGAGGACATTTTGGAGCTGACACTACAGCTCACAAAATCATTCATGCTGGGTATTATTGGCCCACTTTATTCAGAGATACTCACGAATATGTAAGGAAATGCCAAAGTTGTCAAACCTCCAGTGGAAGACAAAGAAAAGCTGCTTTCCCTTTGCAACCAGTCAACATTGAGCAACCTTTTGAACAATGGGGATTGGATATCGTTGGGGAAATTTCTCCACAGTCTTCCAAACAACATAAGTATATCCTTACTGCTACTGATTACTTTACCAAGTGGGTTGAAGCAATTCCGTTAAAAACAACAAACTCTGAAGGAATTATAGAATTTATAAATCAATTCATTATTACCAGGTTTGGTGTCCCAAACGCTCTTGTTTTTGATAATGCATCTTATTTCTCTGGTAATGCCATGGTTGAGTTCGCTATTAAAAGAGGTTTTAAACTAAAATATTCTGCAAATTATTATCCTCAGGGTAATGGTCTAGCAGAATCTACCAATAAAAATCTCCTTAAAATCATTAAGCGAACTATTGAACAGAATCATAAAAATTGGCATAAATCTTTAATATTCGCACTATGGGCAAATAGAATAACACAGAAGGCCTCCATAGGTACTTCTCCATTCAATCTTGTATATGGGAAAGAAGCAATACTACCAACCAATCTAGCACTTCCTTCTCTAGCCCTAGTGCAGTTTATTGAAGAAAGCCCCTCTTCTTCTATCCAACTTAGGCATGATCAAATTTTAAAATTAGAAGACGAAAGAGAAAAAGCCAAAATTACTCATGCAAAACATCAGCAGATAATAAAAAAATCATTTGATTCAGCTTCATCTAGTTCTAAACAGTTGCAGGTTGGTGATCTAGTTCTGAAATGGGATAAAGCCCATGAGGATAAAGGTAAACACACCAAGTTCCAAAAGATGTGGCTTGGACCATTTCAGATCAGCGAGAAGATAGGCCATTCGACATTCATGTTACAAGATCTATCAGGAAAGAGGGACTCTCTTCCTGTTAATGGCCTCATCTTAAAGAAATTCTTCAATTGAGAAGGTAACCCCTTCTCCTTTAGTTCAAAGTAGGATTTATGTTTTTAGGATCATTAGGAAATAAAGTTGTAAGGTATCTTCTATTGACCTTTGTTGTATTTAAAATTTGCTCAAAAGAAAGAATTGTTGATATTTACTTTTAAATAAATAGAAGTCTTGAACAAGAGGAACAATTTCTAGGAAACTAGGTATAATTGCATTCTGAAGCCACCCTTCAATTTTTGCGAACTCTTCTCAAAGTTTAGAAGTATTGAAAATAATTTTATGTTTTTAAATTGGTCAACAAAAAGGTTATCAATATCAAAACAGAAACTAATCCAATTTCAGCATCTTCAACTCTTACCCTGTCATCCATTTACTCTTAAGGAGAAAATTGTCCATCCCATTCACCAAAGTTTATGATTACTCAGAGTGTAATTCTAAAAATTTTGATATAAAAGATAAGAGGTATTATTACAAGCCTGCTTACCATGATCATAGGGAAATAGTTTAACCGACATTACCAATACTGCATACCAAAACAGGGTAATGGCTTAGAATTATAAGACAAGGGGTCTCATCACAAGCCAGCTTGTTCGGTTAGATTACTACTAGTGAATGGCATTGTCAAACAGCTGGCCACCAAACCAGGACAATGGCTTTTTATCTTAGAAATAACAGAAAAAGTAAAAGGAAATACAAAATATGAAAGTATATTTTGAATTCATTCTGTTAATCATACTCTCAAATGGATGGGATAATGGACAATAACATGGTTAAAAGGTATCCCTGTCGAAACTATGAACGTTTGCTGGCAGCAGAGGCTCTACCTATGACAGATGAGTTAACCAAAACGCTGCTTTGGAAAGGTTTTCTGTTTTATCATTATTAACCAATAGAGGCCTATTTAAAACTTAGAATGTATCTAATTTTAAACAAAGAGAGGAAATTAGCAAGAAATAGTTTCATTTTATTTGGAATGCATATATACTTAGTTATATTAGAATTTTCCTTTTTGATTGAAACTCTATTTTGAAAAAGTTTAAGTATTTTCATACTTTTCAGAGATAACTGTTTCTTCCAGCGAATCTCCAATTGTTGTCCTCTACAACAACCCCCCATTTCATATAATTTTTATTCACAATACCACAATATGAAATGGGACCCTTTTACTTTTAAATTGGTATCAATTTTGTATTATTTTGGAAAAGGTCCGAACATGAAATAAAGAACATTATAAGAAACCTTTTTTATATACAAACCAATAATGGCCTTGGGATATAAATAATTAAATCTTTTATCATTGCGATAAAGCGATCGCAAGATCGCATATCGCAATGACAGAGGAGACATAACTTATGGAACCATTGGTTTGCACCGATGCGCTAACACGCAATCGGCGATCGGCAATACAACCATGCATGCTTTAACAAAGAGCCCCGGTCAATGCTCCCGATGCGATGCGATATCGCTATCGGCGATCGAAGATTCTAAGAGATGCTAATATAAGAAAAGCGCCTTTTCGCCCCGATGCGATTCTATAAAGCCAAAACACGAATTTCAAGAAAAATGTTATAACGGGGATATTACGATTAATTCGTATTTAAAAGCCTTATCTTTCTAATGAAGATTCACCTGCGCTCAACCGCCAAAACGGCCAAGGCACGCTTAAACTAATCATTTCACCAATAAACGACCTGATGGACATTTAAATGATTGACAGGTTTTTGCGGCCAATTAATGAAATAGTAAGTCTAAATCTTTTCACGGATTGGATACACGGCCACATTTAGATTCTTCATCATGCATTAATCAAATATATTTCCCCCGTATTTGGTTTTCACTGCCAATTCTCTGTGTTACGCTTATTTTTACTCCTGTGCAGAATTCGTCCAAGTTGATAGATACAAGCAGAATGGGGAAGAAGTCCAAGAAAACTGCAAACGCTTCCGCTTCGCCAGCCAAAGAACAAGCCAGCACTGATCCAGGAAATAAAAAGAAAGGGTTGATATCTGATACTACATGTTCAGGTCTTGGCAAAACTTCCTGGCAGAGTACCTATAATTTGATAGAGGTTGAAGAACCCGAAGTGACAAAAGTAGAAGCCACAGCAGATACGACTCATAGATCTGAAGGAACTTTAAAGGATTTAGCCAACTCTTTCCTTCATCGGATAGCAGCTCGGGAACAAATTCTCCCATATACGGATGTAGTAAGGTGGGCAATTGAGGAAATCCCAATTACAGACAGAACCTTCTGCACCAGAGATGGGAGAATTTTCGGTTCATTCCAAGCTAATGATTTGAGGCAAATGTATCATTTGCCTGAGCCAGAGAAGAAGTACAACAAGGCATTTCTGGATAAATTCCGAGATGACAACGAAACTGAATCCGAACCCATTCGGAATTGGAGGCAGAATCCAGCAAAACACAAACATAAATCTTCCGGTATGTATTCTGTTGATTCTCTGTGTTCTCCCTATTGTTATGCTGGGATCATGATGTGTAGATTATGGGGTTTGCATGACTCCTCTAATTTTACTATAGAAATGGTTCCTTTGATAGAGGCAGCGTGTAATAGTGAAAATATGGATTGGGAAACTATACTGTCTGATAAGTTAGCCACCGCAGTTATTGATTTCAGAGGCCAAACCCGCATTACTGAAAGGCTTATTCCCCCATTTTACTACAGCGCTTATATCCTGGACACCCTGTGTTTTAATTCTGAATTTCCCGTGCTTGGCTGGAGGTGGACTCCACAAAACCCCATGCCAATTCACATATACCATCAGAAATTGTGGAAATCCTCCCATAGGCACCATTTATACCAAATTTGCAATGGCTTCATGTTATCCATTCATCACTCTATTTTTGATAAACCTGCTCCCAAGATTTCCTACCAAGCAGGGATTGATTTAACTGGCTTAGGGAGATGGTTTGCAGAGGAAAAATTTACTTATATAAGAATTTTTGGCAGCCTAGCCAAACCCCATGTTCTTCCTTTGTACATACCTGATAAACTGCTGGCAAGAGAGATAGCCTATCAGATTATTTCCGAGGGTGTTACACAAACTCTAAAGAGAAATAAAAAGCAGGTCTGGCCGTCTTTTCCTCTTAGATGTGGTGTCTACACCTTCAATGATCTCAAACATGCAGAGAAAGAAGCTACAAAGATGAAATCATTAACCCTAGCAACTCTCCCTAATAGGAAATTCGATCCCGACAAAGTTGCCTATAATGCCCTTGAACAGGCCAAATTGGCAAAATTTGATCATAAAGAAGATTTGTTTGATGATCTATTCTCCACATCCGAGTCAATGTCTCAAGTTAGATCGTGGGCCAGAACGAAATATCAAGATGAAGGGTTAGTTGAATTCAACAGACTTAGAGAACAGAGGTTGCAAACTCTGCCCCTAGATCTGTTAGCAACAAGCCTAGCAGCAGGATCAAGCGAGCCTGAACAGTGACATACTAAGGAACCTCTGGTTATAACAAATGAACAGGAGAAAGTGCAAGAGGAAACCCAGACGAGAGAACAGGGATAGAGCACTATAAAGGTAAATCAAGATACTCAAATTGATCCCGAATTGCTCCAGGAATGGCAGCAATTCGATTCAATTATCAACAATCCTGAAGGTTCAAAGGAAGCCCAAACATCAAGAGTAGCAGACACACAGGAGACCATTTCAAAAAAAGTTCCAGGTGAAACCAGCGGCCTACCCAGTCCTAAAAGAGTAGAGATAATCCAAAAATATCCCTCCGATCAAATTATTTTGCAGATAGAAGAAATTCCTCCCTTGGATGTCTTCTTTGGCCCGAAACATAAAGCTGTGGTAAAACGACAAAGGAAGAGGAGAAGAACTGATCAGCCTTCCCTATTTCCAGAAGAAACAGTGACGGGCAATATAATTTGGAAGGAGGAATTAGACCCCTCTGACGACCTAACAAAACTATCAGAATTTGCTGGAGCCTATTCGGTAGCAACAATAAATAAGGCATCAGAGGTGAGTCTTTTATTAAAAACAAAAGACCGGGAGATTTTCTCATTACAAGAACAATTATCAGAAGCACGGTAGAAGGCAGAGCAGGCAGAACTGCAATTGATAACACAACAGCAAACCAATAATCAATTAACTCAACAATTGCAGGAAGAGAAGCAGAGAATTGATCAGAGTGCAGTCCAGAAACAGAAAGAGTTGTCAGAGGCATTATCACAACTCAAAATGGCCAATGAACAAATGCTGAAGATGAAAGATGAGCAGATTGCTCAACTATTGGCCCAGCTTGAGAAAACAAAGAATCTTCCACAGGTAGATGAATTCAGGGCAGAGGCACTGCAAATAAACAAAGCATTATTAACACAGATAAAGTTGTTATGTCAACAAATCGCCCAAGTAGAACCTTTATGTGACTTAACAACATCTCTAAGTAATAAATCAACTGATGCTATAACAGACTTCGAGCAGGCCGATGAAACAGTGACAAATTATCTTGAGTGGCAAGGTACTGAGGAAGGAAAATCAGCTAAATTGCCAAAGATCTTAGAATCACATAAAGAGATATTATTTATAGAATGGCAATCTTAGTTAAACAAAGCAGAGAGGGCAGTTTCCAGATGCAAATTAACCACAAGTAATTTGGTTGAATTAGTTAATGACACTCTCTACTTATCTAACATGATTTCCCAATGTACCCCAGGTAAATTGACATCAGCTAAAACATTGGAGCAGTCATGTTACTCAGAGCTGGAGAGAACTGGCAGATTAATCGCAGGAATTAACAGTTTGACATGGGACACCTATTGGATGTTCTTAGTCAAACCTTACAGCCAGAGAGCCGCCCTCAAATGCCTCTCAGACGCAATCGGATGCATCATTCCCGAAATGCAGGATGCCACCTATGATGCCCAACTCAATTCTCGCCTTAACCGACCACCAGAAGTGGAGCCGATGCTTGCAATATGCCAGCTCAGGACTAGAAACGAACAGCCTCAGTGATGATTCATGCCATCGACTGCCAGATTGCCGTGAAGAAGATATTCAAGATTGTTTAATACCAATTAAGTAGGATTTTTTCAGTTTCATAGATATTTAGATAAATTTAGTATTTATAGACCCTTTCATGTATTTAGAAAGGGTCGTAAAGTTTTGTATATGACTTAAAACCTGGAGTTGCACTATTGTACTTCAGGCGTATTCTTTTATAAAACTCGACCAATTATTCTAATTTTGACAAGAAAGCCTTTATGCAAATGTGCACTATTGTCTTTGTGTGAAAGTATTTTTGCGTTGAAAGAAGAATCACAAATAGCGATTGATATTGGGGAATGACTTGCAGCTCATATGGTACTATTATCTGTGTCTGAATCCATTCTTTTTATATAAATTGTTGTTTGATTACTTTTGCTATTATTGAATATATGTATGTGTTTTAACAGTATTTATATATTCTTTCCACTATTGTATGTTTATGGTATGCTTTTCTTTCAATCATATATATGTCAATAATATAAATTGAGATAAGTGTAACAATGTTTTATCAATTACTTCATTCAACTAGTTGAATAGAAATAATTATTAATTTAAAATGAATATCTTTGTTTTATGACTATTTTTTGTCTCTATATGCTATTAAGCATAGAATCATAAGTTCCTTAAGATGAAGCCTCTCCAAGGATAAATAGTTATTTACATTTTTGCTTATAGATTAAATATTCCATTCATTATCATTTAGTAAAACAATCATTCATCCATCCCTTTCTATTCTTTATCGGGAAACTGGTCCCATTATATCCAGTCGGAGCCACCATCCCAAACGGAAAAGGAGTTTTTTAAGGTCCGGACCGGGTGGTTATCCCCCAGTGTTGTTGCAGCGATTTTCGAGGCATCAACACTAGCTCAGATATGTAGGCAACTAGAATTTTGTGTATGGATTCCCTGATCATTAGCTTTGCTTTGATCTCCCCCTTCTTATACTTGGTTTTAGCAGCAGTAGTAGCAGTGGATGGAGGTTCTTGTATCTTACCCAGTACATAGTCCATGAGATCATCGTCTTCCAATTTGAGATCTAATATCATCTTCCAAGCATGGAAGTCATCCCTTCCAGTCAGCTTGTCATCCTCTTTGAAACCCATTTTTCTTAGTTGGTGATTGCTATAAGTTAGGGATTGTCTTCACCTCAAGTCTGATAACATGTAAATTTTTGTAGATGTTCTATGCTTGATGCAACTTTACTTTTATTACAGCAATCACACAAGCAGTTAAGTAAAATGCTGATAGAACATACCAGTAGATCTATAGAAGACAAAACAGAAACAGGAGAATGTGTTGGTGCATTACGGTGGTCAGTAGGATGCTTCAACCAGCAAAGTCTTCTTGGTGAGCCAACCTAGAATGTGTCACAACAGTCCTCAAAACAATCACCTAGTCAACTCAAAGTCAACCCCAGAAAAGTCAACGCAGTCCAGAAAAGTCAACGCAGCTCCAACTTCGGTCAACCTTTTGACCTTGGTTCTTGTGCCAATGTGTACGGCCTCCCAAAATCGAAGTCTCCACCAATTTTCAGCCTCTTTGGACCATGCGTTGTCCAAAGTCAACGATGGTCAAACTTGCGTGGAAACCCTAGCTGCAGTAAAATTCATCCTTCTTCTTGGCTGCAGTAATTCGTCCTTCTTCCCACGTGTGTATCGAAAATGTCTCCAAGGAGCTCATCCTAAATCAGAAGAGGAGAAGAGATGTGATGAGTGAGTGAAATGCTCTCCAATGTTGACTATATTTATATCCATCATTGAGGTGTGTGACACATCTGCTAGGGGTGTAAAACCTTAAGGCCGACCTGCACATATAATTTATTATAAATAATAAATTCAAAATAAATGTTCTGCTCATCGGATTAAGATCAATTTTATATCGATCTTACAGCTCTCCGAAAGAGGAACCCAATAAAAATATCGGTATCTTCATCTGAGCATTAAACATGGAGTTTGGACCTAGTTGTCCAATTTTAACATATGTCTAATAAATCATTTATAGTATAATTTTATTTATATTCTAATGTTCATCATATTTCATATCTTATACTCTTCATTGTATCTTCTTTCATTTTTAGAAGATAAATTTAGTGTTGATGGTAAGAAGTAGGAATTTAATAAAGAAGAGAACACTAACACGAGAGCTACAAATGTGGAAAGAGAGAGACAAAAAATAATGGGTCTAGTGATACCATTAAATCCAATATCCCGCATGAGAAACACACATATAGTTTGATGCTAAAGTCTTTAGATTTGGTGAATTCACTTGCAATGCCTTGGCAACACAACGATAATATTTTGAAGTGATGAAACAATATTTCATGTGTAAATTATAGTCTAACTAATATTAAGTTGGAAGGTCATATTGTAATACTTGACATTTCATATAATATAATTTCTGTGGGAAATTATTTATAGTTATACTTGATAATATTTAGTATTGTAATTAACATATTTAACTTTTCATTTTCATATCAGATGACCGTGCATATTAATGTATGCCATTTTTTTAATTTAATCGCAAAACCGTACTATTTGATCTATGTTGATTAATAATAAATAAATAAAATCAATCTAAAATTACGAAATTAGTAGTTTATATTGATTAATGATGAACACAAATAAAATGAATATATGACTTAATCAATCGTTTATAATGAATATTAATGAAAGTAAATGAAATGAATATAAATTACTAAATCAATCATCTATATAATAAATATGAAACTACAAAAAAAAAGATAAATGACTATTGTAAATGGTAATGAATATGAAACTACCAAAAAAATATAAAGGACTATTGTAAATGATAAATATATGATTACAAATGACGACTAAATTTTTCATATATATAACTATTAGTAGCTAATTTACAGTATCTTATAACATGATCAAATTGTAGTCATATTTTTTTGGACATTAATTACTTTCAAACAATGACTAAAATTTCCATATATATGACTATTAGTAGCTAATTTACAGTATCTTATAACGCGACCAATATTTTGGTCATATTTATCTAGTCATTAATTCGTTTTCTTAGGTGATCATGTAGTAGTATATTTTGTTGTGTATTTGGTCATTAATTGTGATACTTAATGACTAAATCAATGAGTAAATTAATTACTAAGATATTGAGCAAATTTATGAATAAATTTACTACTAGATGATAAAATTGAGATATCCAATTAATAACTAAGCTAAATACGACTAAAAGTTGGTCACATTATAAGATATTGTAAATTAGCCACTATTAGTCACTAACTGAAAAGTTGTCATTTATATGCAATTTTTAGTCTTTTTTAGTAATTAATTAGTCATTTTGTACTAGTGATGTATTTCTCATCTCTTTCGTAACTATTTATATATTTTTGGTAGCTCTTCCTAAACTTGTTTTTCAAATTATTCATGTGTATGAATAATATAACCTACTATGGTTGTTACGGGAACCCGGTAATAATCTTGTGTTTCCCAGTGGAGCCAACCATGTGGAGGGTGACCCATTAGAGTTCAAATTTTTTGATTTCATAGTCTAACGAGGGTTCAAACTTGCCAGGAAAGTAAGTGAAATTTTGATATAAAAATAAATACAATTTTTTTTAAGGTTATAGTTATAAATCAAGAAAGTCATTGAAATTATAACACAAAAAATTAATACAGATTTTTATAAGGATATAGTTGTAAAGTTTCAAAACTATGGGTTGATCTCTTAAGAATCTGGGTGCCTAGGGTTTTTCATGTTGAATTCATCTCCACCATAAAAAACCATTCAAACATTCCTACTAACATAGCTTTAAAAAACAAAAACAAATTTTCACCATTTTTGGGAGAGAATGCCATTTTTTATTTTTTATTGGAAAACTAAATTTAATTTTTATGTGGTTTATATTCAAAATTGATGTAAAAGTCAATTCGATGCCATTTTTTATTGGAAAAGTAATTTTAAATTTTATGTGGTTAATATTCAAAATTGATGGCTATGGTTGGAAATTAAATTACCCACCTTCAATGTTTTAGTTGGTTTCCCTTTGAAGTCATCATTCCAAAGTGGTTCCATCACATAATTTGGACTTGTCTATAAAGATTCCATTAGAGAATTGGTACTTACCAGAGAAGTTAGAGATTAATTTTGATGGTAATTGTTTAAGGTATTGTGTTTATATAAGAGAAATCACTTTCAAAACAGATATTGGTTGTAATTTTAGTATTATTATATGTATTTGAAGTTTTTACGAGGAAATGATATTTGGATATTTCATATGATTTTAACATAATTACATGTATTTTATGTATGGTGTTTTCATAAATTATAAACATATGTTTTTCATGAAATTTATTTTTTCACGTCAATTCAAAAGTATGGAGTGTTTAGCAAAGGGTTTGATGGGTGTCACAATGTTCTCATAGGATTCAAAGTGGTGTCTCAAAACCTCAAAAACCTTTCATACAACACATACAACATTTTACCGACCAAGTTTCAAAGCCCATATTCAAATTAAACAAGTTGTGTGCACACCTAGGAGTTCATGTCTATTATTAAGAATGTCAACCAATATCACAAAGCCATCATAGAAGCCCAAAATTGGCATATGGTAGGAAAGACAAAAATTGATCATCATAGTTATGAAATCAAACCATGTTTTGCAACTAAGCAAAGATTCTTGTAGTTTCATGTATTCCTATGTAAATTGTGTCTAATAGCTTAGGTGGTGGGAAAAGCCATAAAAAAAAGCCCAATAATAAAGAAACATCATTTTTTTATTAATATTAATTCAAAGATGCAATTTACACCATATAACATATAATAAATTTGTTTCACATGTATGACATGATATTGTAATGTGTGCATCATCTAAGGTTCGGGAAAAATCAAAATCCACATAGGATTAAAACCAATTTATTAAATTTCTATTACTTCTATGTTTATAATGTGCGTTTAAACTAGATAAACAATTTCATATCCAAGTTAAAAAATAGTATCCTAATTTTAAACCAAAGATTACCTGTCAATATTTTCCTAGTGAGAGCCTACTACTGTGGATAAAATTAAGCCTTATTTTTTCATCCCTCAATTATGTTTTCATCGGATTGAAAAATCCTTGGATGGAGCTTGAAACAATGTGGCAAGCAGAACGCGAGGTAAAATGGATGTGCAAGTAATGAAAATGATGTTCTAATGATGTGGCAAGAAAAAAGGTGGGTAAAATGGATGTGCTTGTAATGAAAAAAATGGATGTGCAAGTAATGAAAATGAACAATGTGGAGAGCATGACCATATAACATACATGCTATTAGTAGTATGTAGTGAAACACATGTCATCGTTCAAGTTCGTGTCCCTTGGTGGAAAGAATTTTATTGGGGTTCATTCTGGTTCAGTGGAAGTGATGATGTATTGTTGGTATAAATATGTAGTTATATTTATTTATATTTTTGTAAATTTTATTTATTTACATTTTTATAAATTTAGAAGTTAAATATTTATGTAAAAGTATTTTTTCTCTCTCATAAATAAACAAATTTCATATACTAATTTGATATCCGGTTTTTATATGATCTTAAAATTAAATTATGATAATAATAATAATTATTAAATGTATTAGTGTTTTATGAGTTATAGCTTGAGTGGTTAGGTGGATTTTTTGTTCTTTATTTTATGATGTTTCAAATCCTACATGAGAAATATTGGCTTATTGTAATAAATATAGAAGGAAGGCACCTCGTAGGATAGAGACCCACTCAAATGTGCCTCAAAATATCTTAGTGTTCAATAAACCACGCGTTATTGTTATATCTAGCTTACAATTTATTAAATATACTCTTGGGCTATAATGGTTGTCACTAGGTTTGACCGTGGGTCTAGCCTAAATCCCTTATCACTTGTAAGTTTATATTGTTGAAGTGACAGTGATTTAAAACAACTAACATAAACATCTGATTTGTATTATTTTAGTACTTTTTAGGTAGTTGTATTTTTGTTCCTAGACTAAATCAGTCATTCACATTAGTCATTTTTAATTTTGTTACTTATTAACAAGTCATATATTTTAAATTGGGAATAAATTAATAATTTATGTTAGTCATTTTTAGTTGGGTTACTTAATATTCATCAATTTTGGTATTATTTCATTTGGAAATGTTGTAGTGACTAAATTTTTTAGTCACCTAGTCACTAATTTATCATTTTATACTAGTGGTAGAAAAGCCCTAAAGGCCCATAAAATTCCCCCTTCAACCCTTCGGAGTGTGCCAATGTTCTCTTGATGGTTTATTTCACTTAATTGAGTGCATGAGCACACTGAAATTCCCTCAGTGACTCTGATCATCCATTCATGCTTTGAAGGTGTGCCCTCCTAGTTTGCATGCCTATTTTCTCATGCATGCAAGTGATTTTCCATTTTTTTCATATATTTTCGTGGTCTATCATCTGTAATGACTTTTATACGTGATTTACAAGTATTACTACATGTTTGGGCTATTTTAGGCTAATATTTTCACTATGAATGTGCTTCCCCAAACATGTGTTTATGCTGCAAGTATTTTCACCTTGTTGTCATACGTTGGAGCCATGTTGACTTGTAAAGTGATATGTGGAGAAAAAAAATCTATATTGACAAAGAAAAATAGGTTAGATGGATTTAAATATACAACACATTCATGCAATAAAATTTTGTTGAGGACATAGAAGATGTGCATGCATACATCAACATTAAGAAGTTTAGTATGCGTAGGATCACATGTCGATTCCTTGTCATTCCACGTGTAGAGGTGATATAATGGATCATTACACATATTGATTACTCTCATCTTTTTCTTCACAGTGAGAGTGGCAGAAAAATTTCCACTTATAACAGTGAAGAGATGCAAACATATTATAAGATGCTCATGCCCAATGAGTAAGAAAAAGACAACTTCTACATGGGATAGGCCACCCTCACCACAAGTTATGTTATAAAACAATGGTTTAAATAATTTTCCAAGTTTTCCCATCACCCATCACTAATATATCTAAAAAATATTCACAGGGCTGTGTATCAGTACTTTATAGCCATGTATTCTTGGTTGTATAAGCATAAGAACATTGAGTTATTCGAGGATAATTGGATCTATACGCTCAATATAGTTGTGACCCGTGGTAGAGATTTCAATTGGGAAGATATATTATCCTATTATTTGCAGTGTTAGGTGGGGCAGGCTTAAGCATTTTTATTGGTGAACAAAGCACCAAATTTCTACATGTCTGCATTTATTTTAGACGTAATTTGTGCACGGTATGTATTCCTGGAATTGAATTGGAATTAGACCCATGAGGATAATTTCTCATTTTAATTTGATTGAAGATTGTTATCATAGGTGAGCTTCAGAGACATGTATGAAACATTTCCTAAACACTTCTTCGCAATTATCTTTCACATGATATTTGAGTTCTATCCTAATTGCATGATAGACCAAATAAAGGATTCACTCCGAGATATCAGGGACTAGTTTGTATCTCCTAAGGGTACATACATTAGGTGATTAAATTTTCATATATCCCCTCATCTTATGTCACAATTTGTGACCAATAAGGTGGTCATGCAAGAAGTTGCAAATCAAATGGACAAGGGATTTTCAACAATGCTTCATGGAATGAGTAAATCCCATTGGCCTATATTTACATTAAGGATCATAATGTATGATTTAAAGAGTTATAATGTGAAAACAATACATATAAAGGAGTTATACCACCTATAGTTTTCCACTAAATTCTTCCATGGATATGATCCTAGGAGAATTGTCAGAAAACACTTTCGAAGGATCATTCATAATACAGGGTACTCATCAATGTCCACAACAAAATATGAGAAGATAAAGAAATGGTACAATACTAGAATAAGGACACATCGAACTCTAGATAATAATTCGCCACATGATACACCATATTAGGAATTTCAAGTGGAGGAGGACGAGGACATAACTCCTCATGAAAATAAAGTGGCTCCCAAGAAAAAGATCAAGTATTCCTTGACAAGTGAAAGCAACAAGAAATAGAAATTTGATATTTTAAACTCGAGAGATATACAAGAAGAAGAGGAGACAAAAGAAGCAGAAGAAGAAGAAGAGAAGAGGAAGCAGGATTAGGGTCTCCACAAGTAACAAGAAGAAGAAGAAGAAAAGATAAGGATAGAAGAAGAGTAGTAGAGGAATTCCTAGGAGGATGAAGTTGCACAAAGAATTTAAGAAGAAAATATGATTTAGGAAATGGAAGAAGAATAATTGGAGGAAGAAGATACCACACAAACCATGAATGATGAATTAATAAACCCAGAGTACTCTCCCATTATAGGTGGTCATGTTCCATTTGAGGGAATGAGGATCACACCTCCACTGAATGACTGAGTCATAGATGTATGCAGTGTAACATTTGATCAGCTAAAGAAGAGGATCATGAAGTAAAAGCAAATATATTTTCCGAAGGATCCTCAGAATCCAATCTTAGTAACCAAAAAAAGGTGATAACCTACAACACTCGGAGGAATACTAGGGCTATTATGGCAAAAAACGTTGCATTCACTACAACGACACAAGATAATTCTCAATACTTGTTGAATGAGAATGTCAGGTTGATAATATAACTTGTTGCTACGAAGAAACAGGCAGAAAAACTTGCGACAGAGAACCTATGGTTTTTATTACAAAGCACAAGAACCACCGACTGCTAGTTAACCATTCATGAAGAGTTGGCGAAAATGGAGGAAACCATGGCATGCTTATATGATGTGATTATCCTACTTCAGCAAGTGGTGTCACCTCCTATTGGCATACAAAAGAAGGTTCAGGAAGTGGTCAAACTACTGAAAGAAGAAAATAGATAAATTTATCATATTCTTCAGTAGAATTCCAAGTATCCATATGCCCCACAAAATTTTAAGAAGAAATACTAGATTTCCACAAAAAATGATAGATTATAGTTGAGACTCCATCACCATAACTACATCTGCACTAGTAAATATTTTGTTAGTACCATTACTGCATATAATCAACTTATTAATTTATTTGGGTCTCTAACATAAAAGCTTGGAATGCCATTGATTGTTACACTTGAGATAGTCATAGGAAGGAAAATAATTTTCCTGTAGATCCAACAGTATATTGAGTAGATGAAGAAGAAAACTAACTTGGAAGGCTTGGAGGTAACCAAAGACATTATTCTAAAATATTTCATTGCACCGGTCAAATATCACATGCAGATTTCAAGGTTGTTGAATAATATATAATTTAACTCCAAGAAAATATTGTTAGAGGCATTGCAGGTCAAGACACACTACATTGGGGACTTTCTAGCTCGGGTCAAAGACATATCCACAAAGTTTAGAGCTTGGCACACTTACATCCAAATTGAACTCCACATAGAAGAAAATGGCTTATCCATTTGATGAGTCATTTTACTTTTGTCCTTTTCTCTTATATATATGTCGTCTCATTTTTAATTTTGTCTTATATAATAAATTCTATGCAAAGAAGTTCAATGAAAATAACTAGAATATGAATGTCCCAATATTCGAATGTAAGGAGTCATGCTAGAATATGAATATTCATAGAAGTCAAAGAGTCATGAGGAAGATAAAAGGTCGTTGTTCTTGTTATAAATATCTTCTCATAGCTGACACAAAGGGGATTTTGGATTCCTTAGAGTCTAGAGGTATTTCCTTTACTTCTCCTCTGATACATAGTAGATAGATCATTCTTTGGGGAAGAAAGTTGTGGCTTCATGTTCCACTATTGGATACAATGCTTCATTGATGTAGTAACATACTTGGGATATTTAACTTATAATAAGAATATCAATGAACCAACATTATTTCATACATGTATCTTAGATGTAGTTGGGCTATTTTTGTTACATTTATGGTATATATTCCTTTATTCACCTACTGATTCATTGAACTAATCCATTTCTTAGCTATAGATATTCTTGAATGAATGTTGTTTATTATGTGGAATAACCTGTAGGTACTCAAAAATTCACTCTCTTTATTCCAAGGTCCCCCTTTAGTATATTACTATTATTTTTCTAACCGGTGGCTCGTTTCCATCACTACTCGTGCAAGTCTCCCTCATACACCATACATCAGGTGTCTCGAAAAGATCATCTTATTGCTTCCCAAAAGAGGCATTGAGCTCTCTTGTGTTTGATTGTAACTAATGAATATCCTGGAAAACCATTCCAACGGTGGTCAAACCATATGACTGGATGGGACTCCACATCGAAGATATCCCCTTACAATGTTGGCAACATCCAACACTGTCAACAATGATTTACAATAGTAGAAGAGATATATATCAATAAATTTAATTATCGTTAGAAAGGCCCATGACTATATTCATGACTTATTAAATAAGGCAGAGGACACCCTCACTTAAATGATCATAGCACAACTTGATTATTTATTATAAACTTGAGAAATTTATTTTTACAATGCGTTGAATATTGAAAAATATGACACTCGTAAAATAAATCGACGAATATTTTTAAACTTGTATTTAATTAAATTGAATATAATGTTCATTAAAGGTTGTGTTGGCGATCCATGTTTTTTCCCACGTTTACAATAATTTAAAACTCAATTAATATTAATGACAAATTGGAATCCAATTCTTAACCTAAAACAATAAAGATAAAGTGAGGGAAATATTTTAGAAATCTCAAAAGGAGAATGCTTTAGCTTTAAGTTAACCTAATCAAGAATGAAGAATCGTAAGTACATTAGTAAAAATTTTAGAACTTTCACATAAAAAAATTGTATACAACACAACATCCTTAGCGGATGAGGACTAATTTAGTCACGCTAGATTAATATTAATAAGTTTAATACTATTAATATTAATGTTAAGGTTTGATAATTTTATTAGTAACATTAATAACCTAAAAATATTATTTAAAGATTGATAAATTTATAATAATATAATAGTAATTATACATTAACTCATAAACTAACACATTAATAATATATTAATGTCAACATTAACACTTCATAATCATGATTGACTTGGTTAAGCATAACTAATAAGAGCATCATGTTCAACCATCAGTAACAATAGTAATTGTGTTTAACATGTATATAATTAATGATAGACACATCAAGAGCAAACATGATGACATAGTCTAACATAGTTAACCTTTGTAGCCAACCTTTAAATTGAGTATTTAAATAGTCAACCATTGTCAAGATTAACCAACCATATTTTTACCATAGTCAATGATAGTAAGCCTTCGTCACTCATAGTTATCCCCAGTCAAACTTGACCAACCATGTTAATAGGAAAAAATAGTGAAGCACATAGTCAACATAGTAAGAAAATTGAACCTTTACAGTCATTGTTTAAATAATTTACCATGATCAAACGTGGTCAACCCTTTTTTTACTATATTGAGAAATGGTGAATAGTGTTCACTCAAATTTTTTGACATTCAATGTAATTCAACCATATTTAATTATTTTCATACAAGGATGACCAAATTCATACATTCGAAACGTTAGTTAAGGAGATCCTTGGTCAGTCGCAATCAAGATTTCAATTTTTTTAATAATAACAATATTAATATTAAATAAGTTCACCAACATCAATTTAAATAATAATAATAAATGTAACGTCAGAATTGTACAAAAATATATCCAATGTCACATTGTGACAAAAATTTACTTACTATTACATTACATTGCAATTTATCCAATGTCGAAATGCAACATTACAAAATTAATCAAACACATTTACTAATGTTGCTAATTATGTTCACCTATATTTTACTATGTTTCATAGTCAAAACTCTTCAACCTTGATTAAATGTAATCAAATATGAATATTAATTATTAATATTAATAATAAAACATGTTTTGATGTTTGAAAGTGTTGTAGCTGATACAAACCCATCCAAAAAAATTTATACTTTTCAATTTTGCAGTGTCCTTGTGATCATATCATCTTTGATTTTAAGTGATTAATTTCATGCTTGATCATGTTGTTTAAGTGTTCAAGTCTTCCTTAGGAATTCTAAGTGCCACAACTACTTGATTTCACATGCCCAATTATTGATGTATTCACATGCACACTTTTCAAGATAGGCGAAGTGAACTTCATAGTGACAGTGTTGCACACTCTTTTATCAGTTGTTATTGTACACATATTGGCAATAGTCATTATGCACTCCTAACTAGAAATCATTGCACAATACTTGCCAACTGTGACTAAACAATTCCTTGTGACAATGAATGCGTAGTTCACTGTGACAATATAGGGGCATCCTATGTAGATAGTTATTCCACACTCCTTTTTTACAACAATATTTTACTTATTCAAGTCAATAATTTCATACCTCTTAGTGGCAATCAATTCACTCTTGACTCCTATTTTCTTGCCATGCACTAAGATATCAAAAACCTTAACCGTAATTGCATGTTCTCTCTCTCTATATAAAGAGCATAGTCCAGAGCTGATTTTCACATTCATTATTTTCTTTGGAGGTCTGCACATTCTTAGAGCATAAGGAGAATTCTTGGGAGAAAATATTCCATCTTATGGGTGAGTTCCTAAACTATCTCTTTTCTTTTACAAGTGTCACTTTTTCTTTCTTTTTCTCTTATATGTGTCAGCTGTTTTTTTTTTTTCACATGTGTTGATTTCTCTCTTTCATGTGTCATTTTCTCTTTCTTTCTTGTATCCTAAGAGCAACTTGGCACACCTTCAAGAGGGATGTCTTGCACACTCCCTTGGATTTATTCATCCTATCTATCAAAAGAACATGCTATATACACTGCCATAGCATAACACACTTTTTGGTTGTATTTGACACGTGTGTCATAAAGCCTTTCATACTAACTATCACACTTGGAGATAAGTGGTGTTTTATTTTCATTTCATTGTTTTCCTATTGGATTTTTCTAGTGTGCATTTTCTTATCGTATGTAGGATTGTGTATGTGTATGAGATCATGTTTCAAACTTGTAATTAATCCTCTTTCTCTCATATTGTTTCCACTAATCTCATAGTTAGTCAATTTTTCAATGCTTCCTTATCCTCACATCATGTGAAAATTATGAACACCTTTAATCTTTACCTAGGTGATGAGAACATTTTTCACTTCCAAGCCTCAATTATGAGCATATTTTTGTTTTCACTTTATCTTTGTGATCATATTTATAACAACTTTCTTCATATTGCACATTGTGCATCCTTAGACCATAATCATTGAACCCTCTCTTCTTACACTTGCCCATTATGCAAAGCCTTAATCATCCCTCCCTTGTGTTTCACGGTAAGCACTCCTAGTTTATAATCATGTCTCCATTAGCTATTTATAGTGAAAACCTACATAGTACAAAGCCCCCCCTCCATTCATTGCGCATTGAGAATTCCTAGGACACAATGACCCAAATTATGGTTGCTTACACTTTCGCTCTGCACAATGCCCTAATCCACTTTTCCTCCATTGTGTGGTGCACAATCACAATGGATAGTAGGGAAATATCTTGACCCTGCAATGGAAATCTGTGAAATTCCTAGAGTCCACTCCTCAATCATTGCCCAAGCTTGTCACCCTTATCTCCTATAATTTCCCTCTGTGCCCAAGTATTTCCTGTCTTTCTTGCCATTATGTATTGCACATTTAGAGTGCCCAAAACTTTACTCCTTGCCTCTTGACTTTCAGATCTATTCCAAAGAGGGATTCTCTCTCAGTCCTTAAGCATTTTCCTATCATATGTAGCATGTTGCATTAGCAAACAATATAGAATAGGTGATTTTATGACTGATATAGCTTGGTCATGAGTGAAATTCATTTGTAGGTGCTAGATGCTATATCGAAAGATGCGGTTCATGGAGGTCAAGAAGGAGATGTTTAAATAAGTCACTTGTGGATATGAAACACAAAGGTGTTATCATGTAGGAGTAAATGAGTCATAGATAATGATAGAGAGGTGGAAATTCATGTTTATTTAGAAGGTTCCAATACTTATCCAGATCCTTTGGAGGGTGAAGATGGAGCATATCTCAGATTAATCATGAAGATTTGAAGACATAAAAATAAAGAGAATAACTTTCCATTAATACATGACAAGGAAGTTTGAGGTCATTTTCACCAAATTATAGCCTCTCAAATGTGAACACAAGAGTCTATATTTCTCCATGTATTTTCACCACATTATTTGTGGAATACAATTTTGTAATTTCAAAAAATGAGAAAATATAAAATGTGTGCAAGACTAGAGGTCACACATGGCATTTGAAAAGTCATTAGGAATTCCAAGAGTAATGTCGGAGCTCGAAATTCATATGGGAGCTGAAGAGTCACATGAGAAGTGAATGGTCACCTCATTGGTTATAAATAAACCATTATGACTCAACCAAAAGTACTTTTCACCTTGGCTTCTCAAGCTTAGCATAAGATATAAGATCATCCTTTTCAAGGAAAAAGTGGTGGCTTAATGTTCCACTATTAGGGATATTGTTGCATCATTTTAATTGTGTATCTTGTAAATTTCACTTAATATTTGAAGCTTTCAGAGATTACACACCTTCACGCATGTATTGGGAATATTATAATACTATTTTAATGTTTATGATGTATGTTGGTGTTTATATGTACTAAATAAAATTAACTATTTTTCTATATTTAATACACATCTTGTTTAATGATGCATCTTGTTTGCTTTCATAATCATTCTTATTTTGTGATATTTTTGCAAATTAATCAACTGTTCTTTCCACGCTCACGTGTTTCTTTACTAGAATGGTGTTATTAATTTTCTCTTAAAGTCCCACTCTTTCTACTCCATTTGTGGAAAAGCCTTGTATACATTGAAATTGTATATTTCATATGGTTTACTTTCTTAATTATCTGAAAGTGTATGTGTGATATTTTATGTGTTAATTGAAGAAAAGGAAAATATATAAGAATAAATGGCAGTCAAGAATTTATTCCAGATGGGTCTCCTATCCCAAACCGTTAAGGTATAATTGGCACTTCATATCATGAAGACCCCCTAGTATCGGTGGCATCCAGCACTCTCAACATAATGGTGGATACATTTATCCAACGTTGCATTATGACAATAATTTCTTCAATGTTACATTACATTTCAATTATCCAACATTGCATTGTGAAACTACAAAATTAGTCAACTAAATTTACTAATGTGGTTAAATAGGTTTGATTATGTTTGACAATCAACACTTTTGAACTTCGATCAAACATAATCACCTATTAATATTATTGATTAATGTTAATATTCAAACATAGTGGACCAAATTAGTTAACATAGTCAAGTAAAGATAACCTTTATAATGATTGCTTAAATAATTGAACATGATCAAATTTGGTCAACCATCGTTGACTAAAGACAAACGTTATCAATCTTAGTCAACTAAGGTCATCCTTGGTCAGTCACAATCAATATTTAAAAATATTTAATAATAACAATATTTCTATTAATAATGTTGACTAATAATAATAATAATAATAATAATAATATTGTGACATTGAACTAGTATAGATATTTATGAAACATCCCAATGTTACATCACATTATTATTTTTTTAAGTTTGAAATGCAACATTACAAAATTAGTTAACCATGTTTATTAATATGGTTGACTATCTTTGAGTATATTTTAGTATGTTTGAGACAAAACTGTTCAAATTTTGTCAAGCATGGTCATGTGTTAATATTATTGATTGATAGAAATAATCAAACATATTGTGAGGTCAGCATGGTACAAGAATGAATTCAACATCGTATTATGAAACACTATTACAATGTGGAAATATTTTTCCTAATGTTATAATAAACTGTATCTAACGCCACATTGTAATTGATTATGTTTTGTTATGTTTGACTGTAAACACTCTACAACTTCAAGAAAACATTATCACCTACTAATATTATTGAATAATATTGATAATGAAACATACAACCATATTAAAATAAAATTTAACCAGTGTAGTCAATATTGAAATATTTACCATGATCAAGCTTTCTCAACTCTATGTTTACCATATTCAATTATAGTCAACCATGGTTGACGAGAGTCAAAAATGTTTAACCTTAGTCAACTAAAGTAATCCTTAAGTACTCACAATCAAGATTTCAAGATTTTTATTAATATTAATGCGCCGAATTTAAAATATATATGTGATTACATAATAAAAACACTTGGTATAAATCATGAATCATAAAATCCCGCATTCTGATAATATTAATATTAATAAAGTTGTATATTATTAGTATTATTATTATTATTGTTATTATTACTATTATTATTATTATTATTATTATTAGATTTATTATTATTATTATTAAGGTTTAACGCTCTTCAACTTCAATCAAACATAATAATCTATTAATATTATTGAATAGTATAATTAAACATAGTCCGCCACATTAGCCAAACATATATAGTGAAAAAGAGTAAACCATTTTTAGTAAATGTTTAAATATTTGACCACGATCAAACTTTGTAAACCTTATGTTTACCTTACATAATAATAGTCAACATTGATCACTCATTGTTGTCCTTAGTAAACATAACTCTACCATATTCCAAAGTAATACATTGTCAGCCTTAGTTAACTAAGGCCATCTTTAGTCGGTCATAATCAAGATTTTAAAATGTTTAATAATAATATATTAATATTAATATCCTTCACTAATAATAATAATAAGGTTGTCATTATTATTATTATTATTAGAGTGAATATAACATTAATAGTTGATAATGATTTTATGGCTCCCCTTTTTTTTATATCATGTACTTACCTGTTTTAATGGTCAACATCCATCTTCTAACATCTTACTCAAACAACATTTCTACTATGGTTACAATGATTTTCTAATTCAAGCCCATATCTCTAACTAAGCTCTTAGTTACATTGTCTCAGCAGGTGGGATCCTTATTAGTCGAAGGGTCCTAGCCATTCATCTATTTACATTGCTTTGTTATAGTTTAACTTTTTTAACCTATCATTTATATATAATAATCTACTATCTAACCTTTCCTTATGTCTACTTACCTTTTTATACTTCACATACCTTCTCCTTTTGATTTCCTAGCCCATAATTTATACCTAATATTTAAAGATGCATTAACCTAAACTTTATTAATGTCATTAACTAAGGTATCATTGTATTAACCTTAGCTATGGTGTATTTTAATACTCACACTCCCATGTCAACGTAGATAGGGTCTACCATAACATTAATAACCATAATAACTATATGTATGGTCCCTCTAAGGTTGATACGAATGTTTTACTATGGTTTTGAAAAAAGGGTTTTACACCCCTCAAATCACCTCATCTGCACTCAAAGTACTTGACCCTACCTTATGACTTGTCTCACTCAATGATCACCCAGTGGAAGGGACCATGTGCCCTCACATGGCCCCCACCCTTTTCGAGGTCACAGATGGACGATGGAGATCATTTGTGAGAAGATATATGGCTCAAAAGATTTTTCTAAACACTATGGGTTTAACCCACCAAAATCTGCCTCATTTCGTCATTTCTCTACGTGCATTGCATCCATCTAGTCTGAGAGAGAAATGCCTCCATAGTCAACCTGCAACTCAATTTTTCAGAAGCACCTTTGCTCAATTTCTCTCTACAAAATCAATCTCCACTATTCACATGATGGCTATGGACATAGTCTCGTTCTATGTCACCATGGTCTCACGGGTAAGGTTTTTCACTGTATTTATTTTTGGTTGTCATCACCTATTAGTTCTAGTGTTTTCTAATGTATTTTGGTGGGTTTTGGTAGGGAAACCATATATCATTATGGACTTGGCATTCATGATACTCTTTGGTAAAATTTATACAACCTTTCCCTTTGTTTTCGTTATGTATTTCCATTTATTTTAGCATATTCATTTGATTATGGGTTTCTTTGTGTCACAAGGAGGAGTCCTATGTTTCCAGTGCATAGGAATTTGGGAAAATAACTCTTTCCTCCATCACGGTATTTCGATGGTATGCGTTTGAGTTCAAACTACTAGCCCTCTAGTCTTGCTCATCATACTAGAGGTAAGGGTTTTTTTTTTCACCTTCTGGGCTTAACAATTACCCTCTGGTTCACCCTTCAATTTCTAAGTTTATCAATCTATATTATCCAGTGTTTTAGTTGTGGTTTTTGTATGCCTACTATACTCAAATTTTTTTGAGTTTTTCATTCACATATGAATTTCAAAGGGTTCTATTTGATTTGGAGTCGCATTAAACCCTCTAAGCCCTTTCAAATATATGTCTTGTATCATGTGTAACCTAGTGTACGAAAGGTGAGTTACAATTGGGGCTATTTTTTTCAATTCATGTTTGTCATTTTAAATTGTTTCGTTATACTTAGACCATTATGGAGTTCTTAGCATAGGTTAGGTTGGTGCACTTTCTCCCATTCAGTTCTTTGTTTATTCAGTTCTCTGTATGGGGTGTAAACTTTTGATTGCTGGTTTGTTCAATTGCTTATGTTCCTCAAGGAATTGTGATTTTTTTTTTTATAATAGTTCTAGGTTTTGACATAATTAGAATGATAACTCTTCATGATAAAAATTCATATTTCTCTCCTTTATTCATATGAATTTTTTCTATCTGACAAATATATTTATAATTCCTCTGATTCTATTTCATATTACTTTTGACATGTAAATTTATGTTGTATTTATCTGTCCGACCCATTCATGGTAAATTCGATTCCCTGTTATGATAGTGTGATGCCAAAAGCATAGGGTTCCTCATTCTATAGGTGCTGATTATTTTAAATGGTATTTTATGGTAGCATGAGTACTATCCTCTATTTTTTATTGTATTCCTGGGTTTTCATTTTTCAATTAGGCTCTGTATACAACAATAACAAAGTTTCTTCTTTTACTCATATGATTTCCATGAGCTATATATATTTATTTCTTACTCATAATTTTGATTGTATATGGTTATAATTCATTAGGGCTGTAGTTAAATTTTTTATTATTTATACCATTCTGGTTTAAGGCTTCAACCATAATTTCATTTACTTCTGAGTATTTCTTTTATACTTCTTCATAGAGTTATGTAGAAAAATGGGGTTTTTGCATCCTTGTACTGTGCATGTCAATTGTCTAAGAAATTATGGGTTATTATTTTCCTACCCACTGCTCAGCAAGGATGCATAACCTTTTTGGGGGTTCTACTCCTTAAGATATTCACACAGTCTCTTAAAAAAAATTTATTTTATCTCTGAGGTTTGGCACAACCCCTTTGATTCTCACTCTATTCCTCTTTTTAATTATTGTTGTGTTTTTAATTTTGGTATTATACTTCTTACCTTCTATATTGATTTTTGTTTTATAATCTGAGTTTAATATGGGTATTTTCCACCTAGGTTTACTCTTGGCCTAGATCCATAAATTTGTCAAAGGAGAGGACATCCTATCACATTCAGGTTAGTTTCAATACATTAGGTTATTCTTTATTTCCTCATTTGTTATTTTTCTATGTGCATGCTAAAAGACCCCCTTACTTACAAAATTCTGTAATTTGTATGCACATATGGAGAAATTAATGGCATGCCAACATACGCAGGTAAGCCATTTTCCTATCTTGTCCACTGTAATACTTTGTGTTCATTAATCAATTTGATTTTCCCTAACTCTCGCATTCCTTATTTTTTTGCAGGTATGCTCTGTGAGTTATTTCGTTGGTATGTGTGACATCATTATTTCCCTCACTTCCCATGCTTACCATCTATATTCTTTCTAACGTCGGTAGCATGTTGTTTTGACATGGCTCTTCTTATGGCACATTTCTTAAACAAGTGTTATTAGATTTTATATGTCAACGCCATGCTTTGCCTTTGAAAATTATTTAAGTATACGTAATGTTTTCTCTTTTTCACTTATTCATATACATATGACAATGAAATTCCTCAAGGATTTCAAGGATTATTGTACTTAGATAGTTTATATATTTTATAATTGGAATTATAAGTTACCATATTCATGATGGATATATATGTAATTGTATTTGAATTTCAGATTTTATATCAAACTCATCAGTTTTGAATCCTTTCATATGTTATATATATCTCAATAATTCTCTTGTTTTTAATAATAGTTGAGTTGGTTAGTTTTCTAGTAACTATTTCATGTATCAATAATTTATACCTAAACATATTTGTAATTTATGTTTTTTGTCTCTCATTCTATCGTTAGATACATGTTGTCCTATTTACATTACTTTGATACATATATGAATAAGTATACAGTAATTTCTATTAGACCATATCCGTTCTGGTTTATAATTAAAAATATTGTAATTTTATCCACTTACAGTAGCTTAGTTTGTGTAAGGAAAACAATATTGACACGATATTTACTATAGTACTGGAATTGTACAATAGGGTTCTCACCATATGAACTTTTGCATGGGAAATCCATACTATTTTTTATTGAATTCGAGTTCAAAACACTCATGATGACTCTTGAAGTAGGTATGAATATTACTACATCCTAGAAACACTCATTGGATTAGCTCAATGAGCTCGAAGGGATCCACCTAGTAGCTGTATAGAACACTACCAACATCCAACAACAATGAACTAAGTGGCATGATATATTTATTAAGAAGAAGGCGTTTCAAAAAGGTGATTGGGTATTAATCGATGATTCCTGATTCAAATATTTAAAGGAAATATCTACTCAAGGTGGATGGGCCCATATTAGGTCAACATACTGTTTGCTAATGAAACTGTTAAACTCATAAAATAGATGATGCACATATTTATTTACTTGTAAATGGACATTGCCTCAGTCTGTATCACTGTCTGACCTCTAGGGACTCCTTCATTATACACTTTTCTAATGATTATGGTTTTGAAGTTGTTTGTGCAGAAAATTCTTCCTCTACACCTCTTGTTCAATATATATATATATATATATATATATATATATATATATATATATATATATATATATATATATATATATATATATATATATATATATATATATATATATATATATATATATAAACATTTGAATAAATAAAATAGAGTTTAAATTTCCGTTTTTGCTCAAATTACATCACTCTTCCCTTATTTTTACTTCAGTTGCAACATATTTACCCCTTCCCTTGATGCTACTATAGTGCATAAATATTTCTCTTCCTTTTATACCACTCCAGTTGCAGTGTATTTTCCCTTATTTCGTTGCTACTCAAGTTGCAACAAATTTTCCCTTCCTTTGCTACTACTATTTGTATCACTCTTTTATTTTCCCTACTGGTACTCTTGTTTCGACATATCAGTTGTCTCCTTTGCCACATTGTCATTTTTTATACTCCATCGATGATGATACTCTACTAATGTTGATACTCCATCGATACTGATACTCCAGTGGTGTTGATACTCTGCTAATGCTGATAGTCCACTAAGGCAAGTCGTCAAGTATGTCTTGAGATGAATCCATGAATTTAATTGAGATTTCAATGATGACATGACCAATTACGACCAAGGATTTCCATGCCTTAGTTGGGGGGGATATTAACATATTTAATTTGATAATGATACTTTTTTCATTATTATTGGACCTCATTTAATAACATTTAAATCACCAATCATATCATTTACGTTGCAATCCTTACCTACTCATAATCATATCTCCACCCGTATTCATTATAATATCTATGTGTAATTCTAAGAAAATGTTGTTATGAAATAGGGTGAATAATGCTAAAGTGGTCAATAATTTTTAATTTTTAAATGTATCTATGTTCTAGGAATTATGCTGTAATATAAACTATCTTTTAAGAGAAATCTTCAAGAAAAGTTGCATACGTATTTTTAGAAGGATATTCTGGACGAAACCTTTGTCATCCATCATCAAGATGAATGTATTTTTAGATTTCTTTTCTCAAATTTTCCTTCACCAAATATTAAATCCCTCCCTGGACTAAGGAGTCAATTCATGGTCCTTCTATATCCAGGAATATTAAAATCCCTCCCTTGTCCGAGGAGTAAATTCATGGGTCATGCTATATCCAAAAATATTTGTACAACCAGGTCAATTCATGCATTGTGTTATATCAAGGAATATTTTTTTATGAAGTTCTATCTAAAGAATCACTTCAAGGAGATTCTATAGATTTGAACCCATAATCTTCGAGAAATTATTTTAATTAAATATTGCAGGAATATTTCTACAGTTAGGAAGGTCAATTCATGGGTCTTACTATATTAAGGAATGTTTGTTCATATAGATCTATTTAAAGGATCATTTCAAGGAGAGTATAGAGATTTGAACCCATAACCTAGAAAATTTTTCTTTAGATAGATATAGCAGGAATATTTGTACAATTCAATTCATGGGTGCTGCTATGTCAAGGAATATTTTTTCAGGAAGATCTATTTAAAGGATCACTTCAAAATATTCTAGATATTTGAACCCACAACCTAAATTAATATTAGTTTAGATAGATCTATTTAAATGATTACCTCAAAAAGGGTCTAGATATTGGAACTCATAACTCACAACAATACCTTTAATTAAATCATCTTAAGGGGGTGAGATAACGACCAACACTAATTCATTTGTTTTTAGTTTATTGGTTGCTAGTTGCTATTATTTCCTTTAATTTTTATTCTAATAAAATCCAAAGGTATGATTCTTGATATTTTCTTCTTTAATAATTTCTCATCGAATTTTAAATTTATACTTATTTGGATTGCTCGTATTCTCCATGGAGTTACCAAATATTGTGATTAAAATCGCGTATGACATCTTATTTTTTAACCTTTCATGCTCAAAACAATTGGATCCTCACATGCGAAGGCCACTTTTGATTAAAATCCTGTATATATTATGTTTTTATCCTTTTATGCTCGAAACAATTCTATCCTGACATGGGAAGGGCCCACTTACTTCTAAGATAGAAAAACGTTGACATTGAAAAGAGACACTGGCAAGAATGGTAAATATGCATCCTTTCTATTATCCTATTAGCATGGCTCTTGACCTTAATAAATTTATTAATATATTCCATGGGGAAAATTAATCCATAGAATTAATCCATACTTTATGGGAAGACTTTGGATATGAAGCTAAATTTATATTTCAAGTTTAAAATGTTTTAGTTTTCTTTTTCTCACTAATATTTTATAACTTCAAAATTTCTTCTTAGATTTTGACCTAATAATATTTCTAATATTACCTTTATTATACTTGTAACTAATAACATGCATTTTCCTCTATAACCTTTACTTCTATTATTTTTATCTCAAACCTCAAAACCTTTCTCTCTAATGCCACTTCCATGGTGGGTGGAGGAGGACCCTCTACATAATCACAATGGCTTCCCAAGATAATTAGGCTACGTCACACCAATTCAACGAATCGAAACCACAATGGGAGGCGAAGACATCTAATATGACAAAGAATGAGAATATAGATGCTACCTCTGCTACTCCAAAAATAATCAATCCAAAAGATAATAGTTGGTACCTTCCTCGACAATCAAAGTTTCCCTCTTAAAAATCCCATCAGAAAAAAATAAGCTAAAGAATCAAATATATGAGAAAGCATGAGCTAATCAAAGAAAAACCCAGTTGAGTTGGATCTGAAAGGAGTGGATAGTCAAAGGGGATCTTGACCTCAAGTTGGTGTCCAAGGGTTTCTTCACTACCAGATTCAACAATATAAAGGATAGATATCACATGTTTCATGGAGGACCATATTTCATGAATTTTTATTCATGAGGCCATGGGTTTAGAGATTCCATCCTAGCAATGAATAATTTTCCATGGCTGTAGTAAGGATCCATATTTTCTCTCTCCATTAGAGTTTTGGGACCCTGAAATGTTATAAAGTATCGGGAATGTAATAAGTAATTTTGTTATGATCTTGGATACCACAAAGAATGGTTAATGCACATCCTATTTCCCCATTTGTGCTTATCTAGAAATATCCAAGGACCTCCTAGCAAAACATTTAGCTCATCAGTGAAAATGGAATGTGAGAACAACCAGTAGAAAATGAAAAAATATCCTTTAGATGATGATAATTCCACAAATATGACTATATATTCCTAGAATTCCCGACCAACCAAGTCAAACAAAATGCACAAGTAGATTTTTCCTTTGATAAAGATGGGTTTACCAAGGTCACCAATGAAAGGAAGAAAATAAAAAACGGAGAATCCAACCCTTGAAATTGTAGTGGGCCATAACCAGTACAAGGTATTGCATTTTTTGGAAGAAAGCAAGAAAGTTATAGAAGGAGAAAATCCAAAAATAGAAGTGATTGGGAAATCTAGTCAGAAGCCACCCCAGCTAACAAAATATGCACATACATAGTTGATTATCAATACTACTAGGAGGATATATAAATGAAGGGTAGCCACCAAGATTTTTCTGATGCAAAATATTTCTAAGCATGGGACTTATAAAACATTGTTCTGCAATATATTGTATAAGAATGGAGAAATAAATACTCAACAACCATTTTGAAGGAGAAAATTCAAATCAACAGTAGAGAGAACATCCAAAATTAAGATCCAATTCTCTGTCAAACTCATAAACCATATAATACCCATAACCAAAACTTTTTTTTGTCTCATGGAATCAAAATAAATTTTCCCATAGATCAATTAAGGATTTTGAAAGGACCAAAGAAAAAATACAGAAAAGGTATAATCAATTACTACAAGATCTGGGGGATTACTTGGTGAATTCTAGTAGATTATCACCAATGGATGACATCTTTCAACCCTCCTCTCAACATCATCAATGATATTCATATCGTGGAACACTAGGGTTATTAATGGGAAATCAAAAAGAGGAATTGTGATTATTTAGGAAACAAAATACTTTTCTATGTCTTTGAAAACAATGTTACAAAATGCATACAAAAAATGAGATTATCACTACAAGAAAAAATCACATTGGTGAGGGGTGAAAATGGTCACCATAAGCTCATTGGTGAGTATCAAAAGAGCCTTCGTTGCCAAAAACTGAACGTCACTAAAGGCAGCGTCGCCGAAAGTATAGGTGTTGTGGTGACATTCAAGGTCCATCACCAATAATGATTTATAGTGATGGATAGTGTCCATCACCATTTCATATGAGGAATGGTGATGGAAAATAACCTCTGTCACCAAAAAAATGAACATCACCAAAGGTGGCGTCGCCAAAAGTATGTGTTGTGGTGACATTCAAGGACCATCATGAATATTGATTATAATGACGGATAGTGACCATCACCATTTCATATGAACGATAATGATTTTTTGTGATGGACCTTTCATGGCCATCACTATTGGTGCATATATATGGTGATGTTCATTGACCGTCACCATAAACTCATTAGTGACGTCAAGGTCCATCACGAATACTGACTATAATGACAAACAGTGACCCTCACCATTTCATATAAACAACAACGATTTATGGTGATAGACTTGTCATGGTCGTCACTATTGATGCGTATATATGGTGCAGTTCGTTTACCGTCACCATTTCATATTTTGGTGAGGGTCGAAAAATGTCACCATCAGCTCACTGGTGATGGTCGAAAGAGCATCCATCACAGAAAATTAATCTTTGTCATTCCCTATGAATATCAGGGCATGATGGATTTGAACGACCAACCTCCTGCTTGTAAAGCAGATGCTCTTCCATTGAGCTAGCACCCTTTAAGGAATTAGGCTTTAAACTAGAAATTTCCCCTAAAGGTTCAAAGATACACCAAAGGAATAAGAACCATGAAAACTGAAAGAATTTAGTGTTCTTGGTCCTATTTTTATTCTATGACATTCTACAAAGTATGATATTGATCTATGACATATTTGTGCCAAGTGGTTCTAATTTAATAGTAAACGTTATATTCAAATAAAATAAATGAATAACTCATAGGCCTTATGGGCTAATTTTTAATCCTTACACCAAAATCTCTTAATATTCAAGTCTATGGAAAAACCTGTTCAAAGTTCAAACTGAAGTAGATTTTAAATGGAAAGCCTAAAACCGGCTAAGTAGTTTACAAGTTAACATTTTGGATATAACTTTTGTTTAATTTATATGACAAGTTATGCCATAACCTTGAAACTAGTTTCTTAGCTAAAATACTTTCATAAGTCAACAATGACAAAGAAAGATAATCAATGCGACAAAAATTCTCTTGTTTTGTAACGTCTCCACTTATCAACACAACCAATTTTTTTTTTTCTTTAACAACTTCATAAGTATACCCTGGTTTTTATTTTTTTATTTTTATTTAACACACCTCTATTAAATAGAGTTCAATTCATTGCTGGTTTGTCTATTGTTATTTTAAATAACAAAATACCTTCTCAACCTTTGATTTGTCATCTTTGAATCTTACCCTTGAGTACATATTATTTTCTTCTTAATATACTTTGAGCATAGTTATACCTATGTCTCCTTTGCTCGACTTAATATATTCCCTAACTATATATATATATATATATATATATATATATATATATATATATATATATATATATATATATATATATATATATATATATATATATATATATATATATATATATATATATATATATATATATATATATATGCATTTCCATAATACATATATCCATACATAATCGGATCACAGCATATATTGTTGTTTTGTACATACATCTTTGTCATTAGAATCGTCAACCCCGGGTAACATCGTGTGGTTGTACCAGATCATCATTCGAACTAAAGTTTGTTACTTAGCATGGCGTTGGAATGTCACTAGACATATGTGGTTGGTAGCTCCGTGTCACATGATTTTTCACGTCTTGCACGGACCTGGTTGGATCACGTGAGATCGTATTGTACTCGTCTCCATTTGTAACCTTCACCTCGTCTCTGCGAATTTATGGTTTTATAAATGTCATTTATGGTTTTGACTCCTTATGCATATCATTTTTGGTTTCGAGGATTTTAGAGCCAACTTGCTATGTGTTGGGATTAAATTGGAGTCCTATTCATAAATGTTTATGTCCTTTTAACCATTCGAAACATTTTTCCAAGTACAATCATATTTACGTCAAGGATTTCCTTCCTGAGTTTAGATTTGATCTACATATATTATTCTTTCTGTGTTTATGCATTCAATAATTCCTTGTACCCATCTACGATGCAGGCTCTATTGCGCTACACATGTATCGTGAATCTGTGTAGGAATTTAGGGTTTCCTGAGGTATATATGGTTTGATTTCTTTTACGAGCGAGTTCATTTTGACTTCAACCTTTGGTGCTCTGGACCTTTCTCCTGAGGCATGTTCGCATCATCGGTGGAATGAGTGCACTTTTCCTTTCATGGCGCGAAGTTCACCGCAGAGTTGTTGAAGATCCAGGTATGTTAGAATTTTTCCATACTCTCGGTTATACCGGTTATTCTGTTCGACCCCTTGTTGTGTATATTTTTAATCTTGGTTCGAATGGGATCTTCCCCCCAATTCCTTGTGACTTTCTGCATGTATGTTTCACATAAATGTGGTTTTCTTGCTTGTAAAGTTTTCCAGTCAATTTTCCCTTTCGGTAGGATTTAATATTAACTCTAAGAATTGAAAATTTTGTTTTCTTATTTAAACTCTCAGAGATTTATAGTGTCATTCTCTTTCATAGGGTATAATTCAATCGTTTTGACTTTCTCCCTCTCCTCTGATATGATATTTGTGTGCCTTCTGCAGGGATGTGTTCGAACCACTCCTCCGTCATCGTACTAATAGCTCGATGATTCGGCGAAGACTCCATTCCGTAGCCCTAATGGTCCAACCCTTTCGATGGTGAGACTGTAACTTGTATTGAATTTGTTTTGTACATTTTTAAGGTTTTATGAGATATTGATACCTCTCGGCATTCCCTTATTGGAAATGATATATTAAATCTTCACTTTCGTTTGGTTCCTCTTAGGGTATAAGTTTAAAACGAGTTCTCCAACCACTATAGGTACGATAGTTCCTATCTTCATCACTCGGTTCATTTTATTTTCGTTTACTATGGATATACGCCAATCTTGTCTCTTCAGTAGATTGAATTGCCTCTGTTGTTTGGTTACAGGTACAAAAGTCCTGTTTGGTTTATATGGTTCATCCCATCCTACGATTTTGAAATCATCTCAATTCGTGAGAGCTCGAAACTATCATAACTCGTTCTCATTTTAATTTGTTATAGGTTGATATATCACTGTCTGGAAACTTCCAGATTTCATCGCCCTCCTCTTCAGTTAGCATTTTCATAGGATTTATTTTCTTAACGTACTGTGAAATACAAGTTGGATTGTTTTCTTTCTAACAGCAGTGGATATGTCTGTCCATACGACCATTGGTATATGTATGTGCAGACTTGTAATATTTGTGAACTCTGGACATTCGTCTACCAACTTGTTTTCCAGACCTCGATTACTCTATTCATTTTTATTTTTCTCACCGAAATTTAAACATCTATTTATATCTATAGTTCATGCTACACAAGGTTTTTCCTGTGAATTTAATATTCACCTGTTTATATTTGTCTATTAATGTTAATTTATCTATTATATAATATATTGTGAGTTTTTACAGTTCAGATAACCCCAACTCTTTTATTTTTTAGCAGTAAGTCCTTCTGCTCCTTCGAATTTAATTTGATTTTCCCTACTCAGTAGATTTAATAAATTTTTTGTCAGTATCTACTGTCTGAATTTCCTATAAGGAACAATGATATCTCTTCCACATGGGATATTATCCTGAGTCATCTACTATAACTAGACTCTTTCTGTTTCTTTTTTTAGATCTGTACTCATAATACATGTGATTTCCTTGCAGAGTAATAGTTTAATCAGATCTCTATTATATTACCACAGTAATTTACAAGAGAAGCTCACTATAAAATTTCTTTGGGACATTAATATAGGCATACAATAATTTACTATAAGATATCAATGACATCTATCTTTCTGTCATGAAATATTTAATCATTCTATAAAGTATAGAGCCTAATGTTGGTTATAATTGCTTTGTAAATTTTCATACAATGATGTTTACCACACTGCTTTCATTGCTGTACAGTAGAACTTATTTTCCTTTTCGAGTATAATGATCTCACAGTACTCTAAAATATGAATTCTGAGTTACCACTTCTTACTCCTTCCTTGCTATTGGAAATTAATGTTTTCATTGGGTGTTTATATTAACTAGCAACCCAGATCCATTATTTCCAATTTATAAATGTAAATTTAAATATGGATTCATATATGTTTGTTCATGTACTCTTCCTACTAGTTGTAGATTTATAGTAATCTAGATAATTTGGTTATGGGAATAGTAAATGTATCTCCAGATTTAAACCATATTCTGGTTTAGAGATTCTGGTTGAAAATTTCCCATAGTCACTATTCCTACAACTATGCAGATTTAAGAGGATGTACTTCTTCTAACAATTCTGTAAATGTATGGAACACCAGAAATAAAACATGGTAAGATATTTATTCATTCACACACTATTAAGCATACCACTTCTACAGTTGACCAGTCCTCCCAACCTTAGAGTTCCTCTATCTCCAGAACTCACCCCCGAGATCAGATCACCTCCACGACAGACCAACCTCTAATCTGTTTAGGAGTAGCTTATTTAAGTTGTTGCTCCCAAAAGCCTGTTTCCAATTCTGCGTCTAGAATTTCAGGATGCTTTTCTTCCTGCTAGCCTAGGCTTCCCTTATTTAGGGATTTTTAAAGCTACTTTATGCTTTCTCAGTTTTTTACCTCTTCCCAACTACTCTCCACCTCATTGGGGAATAAACTAAATTTTTCCTCAAAAAAATAATTTGGAAAAAAATTCTTTCAAGGATTTTTGAAAGATATTTGGGGAATTATTTGCCTCTATCCATCCTCATAGATTTAGCAAGTGATCTCATAATTCTCATTTGGTCAATCTGCATAGAATTATTTTATTTATTTTTTGTAATTAAATATTTAATTACATACACACAATACTTATCCATTTGGGTCCACTACCCTTTGGATTAAAGTTAAAGTGTCTAACTTTGACAAAAATCATAAAACTAGGGGTGTTACATATTCCCCCTCTGAAAGAAAACACCATCTTCGGTGTTGATAACTAGCTACTAGAGTTCATTTTTAAAAACAAAACGGATATTTTTCCATCATTTCAGCTTCTATTTCCCATGTAGCTTCTTCAGCAGTAAAGTGCTTTCACTGCACCTTTACTCTTGCTACCGTTCGATTCCTCAATTCAATTTCTTCTCGCTCCATCATTTGAAGCGGCTCTGGAAGGAACTCCCCTTCTGGTTCCACCTGTATCACATTCCAATCAACTATGTGAGAAGAATCATGTACATATCTTTTTAATAATGAAACATGAAACACATCATGAACTCTAACATGGGGCGGTAAGGCCAGCTTGTAAGCCACTGGTCCCACCCTTTCTAACACTCCAAAAGGACCACAATATCTAGGAGCCAGTTTTGCAGAAATTTCAGCATAAAGTGTGCTCTTTTTGGGTTTAATATGCAAATACACATGTTCCCCCACTTTAAATTCTCGATGTACCCTCTTGTTATCAGCATATTTTTTCTAGCGATCTTGTGTTGTCTTAATATTTCCTTGTATTTGTTTAACAATTCTTTCCATTCCATGTAAAGCATCTAGTCCCAACATTAGTTTATCCTTAGGTTGGCTCCAAATCAAAGGAGTACGACATTTCCTTCCATAGACTGCTTCAAACGGACTCATTTTTATGGAGGATTGGTAGCTGTTATTATAGGAAAATTCAGCTAAATGCAAGTAGTCCTCCCACTTTGATGGTCTATCCATCACATACATTCTCATCATATCCTCCAAAATATGATTTGTTCTCTCTGTTTGACTGTCGGTCTGAGGGTGATACGCAGTGCTAAAATTCAGCTTAGTGCCCATGCCCCCAAACAGACCCTTCCAAAAGGCTGCGGTGAACTTAGCATCTCTGTCTGAAATAATCATCTTTGGGACCCCATGTAACCTTACTATCTCTTTTAGGAACACATCTGCTACTTGGGTTGTCCCAAAATTAGATTTCACAGGTATGAAGTCTGCAAATTTTGTTAAAGTGTCTACTACTACCATAACTGAGTCATGCTGGTACTTGGTTCTGGGTAATCCTGTTATGAAATTCATAGAAACTGTATCCCATTTCCACTCTACAATCGGCAAAGGATTTAGAAGACCAGCAGGATGCTGATGTTCAACTTTAACTAGTTGACACTCCATGCATATAGCTAAATATTCTGCTACACCTATTTTCATTCCTGGCCAAAAAAAATTCTTTTTCAAAGTTGTTAACATTTTCTAATATCCCGGATGTCCTGCATATGGTTGTTTGTGATATTCATCTAGGATATCTCTTTTCAAAGACTCTACATTGGGAACATATAATCTATTTTTGTAGCATATCAATCCCTTCTGGTTTTGAGTGTATTCAACCATCTCCTTCTTTAGTATTTTTACCTGTAGATTCTCATAATTTGGATCCCGGACTACTACCTGTTTCACTAGTTCTTCTAAATCAACAATAGCACTAATTCCAATGATGTTTATGTTCTGACAAGAATTTCTTCTCAGTGCATCCACAATTTTCTTTTCTTTTCCCCTGATATTTTTTATGTCCATATCAAATTCACTCAAAAAAGACATCCATCTGGCCTGTCTAGCATTCAAATCAGCTTGGGAAAAGAAATATTTAAGACTAATATGATTAGTCATCAATGTAAATTTTTTTCCAAGAAGATAGTGTCGCCACATCTTCAAGGCATGAATTACAACAGCCAATTCTAAATCATATGCACTATAGTTCTGTTCATGTGTCTTAAGTTTCCTAGACTCATAGGCAATAACTGAATTTTCTTGTAATAGGACTCCTCCCAACCCCTCTCTACAAGCATCCGTACACCAAAAATTATTTATCAGGATCTGCAATCCTTAGTATAGGGGCTGTAGTGAGTTTTAATTTTAATTGTTCAAAGCTGTTTTGGCATTTTTCAGTCCACTCAAATTTGACACCCTTTCTTTGTAGTGTTTTTATGGGATACGCTATGGCAGAAAATATTTCAACGAATCTACGATAATAACCTGCAATCCCCATAAATGATCTTACTGCTGAAACATTGGTTGGTACCAGCCATTCTCTAATAGCCTTTATCTTTTCAGGGTCAACAGCCAACCCTTGTTTAGAAATAATATGCCCCAAGTATTGTATCTTGTCCTTATAGAATTCACATTTCCTGAACTTGGCATATAACTGGTTTTCTTTCAACGTTTTCAACACTATCCTCAAGTGTTCTTTGTGCTCCTCCTCACTTTTTGAATAAACTAAAATATCGTCTATGAAAACTAGTACAAATTTATCCAAGTACTTGTTTAAAAAGTTGTTGATTAAGAACATAAAGGTGGCAGGGGAATTTGTCAAACCGAAAGGTAGGACTACAAATTCGTAGTGTCCATACCTGGTTTGAAAAGTTGTTTTGCTAATGTCTTCCTCCTTAATTATGAGTTGGTGATAACCAGTCCTTAGATCAATCTTAGAAAATACTGAAGCTCCTCTTACCTGATCAAAAAGATCATCAATTCAAGGCAGAGGGTATCTATTTTTAATTATCAACTTATTCCGCTGAGGATAATCAATGCACATTCTAAAGGTTCCATCTTTTTTCTTCACAAACAGCACTGGTGCTCCCCAGGGAGACACACTTGGTCTAATGTAACCTTTATCTAGCAATTCTTGCAATTACATTTTCAGCTCCATGAGTTGAGGATGATTCGTTCGATAAGGGGCTCGAGAAACAGGTGTTTCTCCTTGCACCAAATCGATTGAAAAGTCATCTCTCTTTTGGGGGGAAGATGGGGAATCTCATCTGGAAAAACTTCCTTAAACTCTCTCACTACTGGCAAGGTATCCATCATATTTTCTTCATGTTGATGTTTTAATTCCTCAACATGTACTACATATACTTGGTATCCTTTCCTAGCTATTCGTTTTAGTTGCAGTGCTGATATTTGTCTTACAGAGATAGGTTTTTGTTTTCCCTAGAGGATAAAAGGTTTCCCTTCTTCATCTATGCAGTCTAGTGTCTTATTCCAACAGTTCATCATGGCCTTTCTCTTTTCTAGACAATCCATTCCTATCAGTAAGTCATATGAACCTAATGGAAAAATGTTTAAATTCACTTCTGTCTGAAAATCATTTAATTTGATTGCTGTTTGGGGTAATTTATGTGTTACCTTCCTCTTAGTTCCAGTGGCTAACTGAACCAACCAAGACTACTGAAATTTTTTAGTTTTGAGATTGCATTTTTCTACAATTTTTGGACTAATGTAACTCAAAGAAGCACCCGTATCAATTAAAACTGTAATAGATTGGTGAGCAATCTTACCTTCTATTTCAACCATGGTAGCTTGGTGTTCTTCTTGTCGATTCTCCAAGGCTGCACTGATAGTGGGTATATTTCTTCCTATGTCATTCACTGTGGTAGCTTCTCGATCTCTCATAATCATCTAAATGTTTCGGTGGGGACAATCTCTCAAAATATGGGGTTCTCCGCAGCCCCAACATTTTAGAGGCTCCCTCATTTTAACTGTGCCTTCCTTCTTGTTTTCTCCATCTAGTTGTTTGGAACCAACTTGAGACTGAGCATTTTGGTTTTCTTTTGGTTTATTAAGCCTTCTCCGCTGATGATCCCTAGCAAAATTCTTTAAGTAGGCTGGTTTTTGTTTCTTCCCCTTGAATTCACTCTTATTTACCCAGCTTATTAAATGTTCATTTTTTCCTTTGAACTGCTAGTAACATAATCTAGCTTTTCTCACTGCTTCTTCCATGGTTTTTGGATTATCAAACTCTACTTTCTCCTTATACACAACAGGCAAACAGTTCAAAAATATTTGCACCTTTGCCTTCTCTTCACGAATGTAAGGGACATATCTCAACAGATTTGTAAACTTGGTGACAAACTCATCAATAGTGAGTTGTCCCAGTTTAAGTTCATGGAATTCCTTTGCTTTATCATCATAATAACGTTCATTAAAATAGCAGTTTTTAAATTTAACTTGGAAATATTCCCAAATCACTGTCTTTTCATCAATGGCATGGACCATTTTTGTCTCCTCCCACCACAAGGTAGCCTTACCTTGTAGCTGGTAGACAGCTAATCTGGCCTTCAGATTAATTTCATATTCATAGACTTGGAAATATTTAATCATATTCAACAACCAAGCCTCAGCATCTTCCTCCTTCTCCCCATCATAGGAGGGAGGTTTGATCTTTCAGAATTCCCCATGTAATTCCTTTTTCTCCTTATACTGATTCCTAACAGCATCATCTTTCTCAGACTCATCATTCTTCCTCTTTCCAGAACCTTCACCTTCTTGACTGTTCTGTGAAGTTAATTCTCTGATGAGCCTTTCCTGCTCCTCACTGGCTAATGACAATCTGTCATTCAGGCTTCTTAGCTCAGCCATTTCTCGTTGCAAACTATGCAACATAGCCAGTACTGTAGCACTGGGATCTGGTGTATTATCTTCATCACGCAGATCAACATATATCTTGACACTTCCAGCCATTGGAATTTTCTGTTTCAGCCCCACACTATACACTAAAGAACACAGATCAGTAATTTTTTTTTTTCCCAACAATACATAATTTATACAGTGAGCACATAACAACAGTGGGCAGAAAAAAACAGCCCAGTTTTTAATGTCTCCACTTATCAACACAACCAATTTTTTTTTTTCTTTAACAACTTCATAAGTATACCCGGGTTTTTATTTTTTTATTTTTATTTAACCAACCTCTATTAAATAGAGTTCAATTCATTGTTGGTTCGTCTATTGTTATTTTAAATAAAAAAATACCTTCTCAACCTTTGATTTGTCATCTTTCTATCTTACCCTTGAGTACATATTCTTTTCTTCTTAATATACTTTGAGCATAGTTATACCTATGTCTCCTTTGCTCGACTTAATATATTCCCTAACTATATATATATATATATATATATATATATATATATATATATATATATATATATATATAGATATTAATATATATATATATATATATATATATATATATATATATATATATATATATATATATATATATATATATATATATATATATATATATATATATATATATATGCATTTCCATAATACATATATCCATACATAATCGGATCACCACATATATTGTTGTTTTGTACATACATCTTTGTCATTAGAATCGTCGACCCCGGGTAACATCGTGTGGTTGTACTACATCATCATTCGAACTAAAGTTTGTTACTTAGCATGGCGTTAGAATGTAACTAGACATATGTGGTTGGTAGCTCTGTGTCTCATGATTTTTCACATCTTGCACAAACCTGGTTGGATCACGTGAGATCGTATTGTACTCGTCGCCATTTGTAACCCTCACCTCGTCTCTGCGAATTTATGGTTTTATAAATGTCATTTATGGTTCTGACTCCTTATGCATCTTGTTTCTGGTTTCCAGTATTTTAGAGCCAAATTTCTATGCGTTGGGATTAAATTGGAGTCCTATTCATAAATGTTTATTTCCTTTTAACCATTCGAAACGTTTTTCCAAGTACAATCATATTTACGTCAAGGATTTCCTTCCCGAGTTTATATTTGATCTACCTATTTTATTCTTTCTGTGTTTATGCGTTCAAGAATTCCCAGTACCCATCTACGATGCAGGCTCTATAGCACTACACGTGTATGGTCAATCTGTGTAGGAGTTTAGGGTTTCCTGAGGTATATATGGTTTGATTTATTTTACAACCGTGTTCATTTCGACTTCAACCTTCAGGGCTCTGGACCTTTCTCCTGAGGCATGTTCGCGTCATCGGTGGAATGAGTGCGTTTTTCCTTTCATGGCGCGAAGTTCACCGCAGAGTTGTTGAAGATCTAGGCATGTTAGAATTTTTCCATACTCTCGATTATACTGGTTATTCTATTCGACCCCTTGTTGTGCAGAATTTTAATCTTGGTTCGAATGGGATCTGCCCCGCAATTCCTTGTGACTTTCTGCGTGTATTTTTCACATAAACATGGTTTTCTTGCTTGTAAAGTTTTCTAGTCGATTTTTCCTTTCGGTAGGATTTAATATTAACTCTGAGAATTGAAAATTTTGTTTTTTGATTTAAACTCTCAGAGATTTACAGTGTCGTTCTCTTTCATAGGGTAGCATTCAATCGTTTTGACTTTCTCCCTCTCCTCTGATACGATATTTTTGTGCCTTCTGCAGGGATGTGTTCGAACCACTCCTCCATCATCGTAATAATAGCTCGATGATTCGGCGAAGACTCCATTCCGTAGCCAGAATGGTCCAACCCTTTCGATGGTGAGACTATAACTTGTATTGAATTCGTTGTGTACATTTTTAAGGTTTTATGAGATATTGATGCCTCTCGGCATTCCCTTATCGGAAATGATATATTAAATCTTCACTTCCGTTTGGTTCCTTTCAGGGTATAAGTTTAAAACGAGTTCTCCAACCACTATAGGTATGATAGTTCCTATCTTCATCACTCGATTAATTTTATTTTCGTTTACTATGGATATACGCCGGTCTTGTCTCTTCAGTAGATTGACTTGACTCTGCTGTTTGGTTACAAGTACAAAAGTGTTTTTTGGCTTATATGGTTCATCCCATCCTACGATTTTGAAATTGTCTCAATTCGTGAGAGCTTGGAACTATCATAACTCATTCTCATTTTTATTTGTTACATTTTGATATATCACTGTCTGGAAACTTCCAGATTTCGTCGCCCTCCTCTTCAGTTAGCATTTTCATAGGATTTATTTTCTTAACGTATTGTGAAATACAACTTGGATTGTTTTCTTTCGAGTAGTAGTGGATATGTCTGTCCATACGACCATTGATCTATGTATGTGCGGACTTGTAATATTTGTGAACTCTGGACGTTCCTCTGCCAAATTGTTTTCCATACCTCGGTTACTCTATAGATAATTAACTTTGTCCTGTATGTAAGACAAAGTATAGGTCTATGCATTTTTCTTTTTCTCACTGAAATTTAAACATCTATTTATATCTATAGTTCATGCTACACAAGGTTTTTCTTGTGAATTTAATATTTACCTATATGTCCTTTTCTATTAATATTAATTTCTCTATTATATAATATCTTGTGGGTTTTTACAGTTCAGATAACCCCAACTCTTTTATTTTTTAGCAGTAAGTCCCTCTGCTCCTTCAAATTTAATTTGATTTTCACTACTCAGTAGATTTAATAAAAATTTTGTCAGTATCTACCCTCTGAATTTCCTATAAGGAACAATGATATCTCTTCCACATGGGATATTATCCTGAGTCATCTACTATAACTAGACTCTTTCTGTTTCTTTTTTTATATATGTACTCATACTACATGTGATTTCCTTGCAGAGTAATAGTTTAATCAAATCTCTGTTATATTACCACAGTAATTCGCAAGAGCGGCTCACTATAAAATTTCTTTGGGATATTAATATAGGCATATACTAATTTACTATAAGATATCAATGACATATATCTTTCTGTGATGCAATCTTTAATCATTCTATAAAGTATAGAGTCTGATGTTGGTTATAATTTCTTTGTAAATTTTCATACACTGATGTTACCACACTGCTTTCATTGTTGTACAGTAGAACTTATTTTCCTTTTCTAGTATAATGATATCACAGTACTCTAAAATATGAATTCTGAGTTACCACTTCTTACTCCTTCCTTGCTATTGGAAATTAATGTTTTCATTGGGTGTTTATATTAACTAGCAGCCCAGATCCATTACTTCCAATTTATAACTATAAATTTAAAGATGTATTCATATATGTCTGTTCATGTACTCTTCCTACTAGCAGTAGATTTACAGTAATCTAGATAACTTGGTTATGGGAATAGTAAATTTATCTCCAGATTTAAACCATATTTTGGTTTAGAGATTCTGGTTGATAATTTCCCATAACTATTCCTACAACTATATAGATTTAAGAGGATGTACTTCTTATAACAATTCTATAAATGTATGGAACACCAGAAATAAAACATGGTAAGATATTTATTCATTCACACACTATTAAGCATACCACTTCTACATTTGACCAACCCTCCCAACATTAGAGTTCCTCTATCTACAGAACTCACCCCCGAGCCAAGATCACCTCCACCACAGACCAACCTATAATTTGTTTAGGAGTAGCTTATTTAAGTTGTTGCTCCCAAAAGCCTGTTTCCAATTCTGCGTCTAGAATTTCAGGATGCTTTTCTTCCTGCTGGCCTAGGCTTCCCTTATTTAGGGATTTTTAAAGCTACTTTATGCTTTCTCAGCTTTTTACCTCTTCCCAACTACTCTCCACCTCATTGGGGAATAAACTAAATTTTTCCTCAAAAAAATAATTTGGAAAAAAATTCTTTCAAGGATTTTTGAAAGATATTTGGGGAATTATTTGCCTCTATCCATCCTCATAGATTTAGCAAGTGATCTCATAATTCTCATTTGGTCAATCTGCATAGAATTATTTTATTTATTTTTTGTAATTAAATATTTAATTACATACACACAATACTTATCCATTTGGGTCCACTCCCCTTTGGATTAAAGTTAAAGTGTCTAACTTTGAAAAAAATCATAAAACTAGGGGTGTTACATGGTTTTTATAACGAGAGTGCATGTAACTTGATAAAGGTTGTATGAGAGTATCAAACCATAAACAGTTTCACTAAAACATGGAAATGAAAAAGTCTTGTTAATAAACATAAGTTTAGTTGAATATATGAAAATAATCGAGCTAAATCATATAATTAAAATAAAAGTAACTATAAAAAAATTAAATTTCCATCATATACCATCTGGTTTGGTCAGTTCTTCAGAAAGAGAAAGTGCAATTGTTGATCTAGCTCCTCATCTTGATTCTGTAATGGACCATACTAAACAAAAATGTCCACATACAACAACCAATGATATCATATTGGTAAGACTTTTGATATAATATATCAAAGCATGTACTATGTAGGAGAATAACTGGAAAGCACAACTAGAAATTTGAATCACAACATAACCATATAAAGGAACATGCAACAAGAAAGGAACAACTTCACAGTTTCAGAAATATGAATAATTCATGAACCTATTCTTATATATTGATATAGATAATGAAATAGAAATATATATTTATGAAATTCAAGTATCACACAAAAAACATGCACAAGTATGAAAAGGAATATGCATAGGTGCGTGATCGACTATACTAACAACTCACTCATTCTTGTATTTATATGAGAGGTAAAGGGGATTTACAATAACAAGTGGACCTAGTCCACTACAAGAAAAGTTGAAAGACATATTTAGTTCCACCCATGTGAAGCACTCTACTCTATGTGATGTGTGTCAGCATCAAAGGTGACAATGATTAACAAGCTAGCCCTCAATGGCATGAGCACTACTCCCCAAGGTCCAACAATCCTCCAAATTTCCTAAGCTCCAATGCATCTCCTAGGTCATGTGTCTCCTGAAGGAAAATGCATATCCAAGGTAATGTGTCACTTTAAGGACTCCCACACCTACATATCCACTCCCTCAACCCAACAGTTCACATGTCAAGGGATTTTATGTGCTCATGTTGATTTTGGGATGTTTTTTTCATGGTGAAATACCCAACTCTCACTAGCACATTTGGCCCAATTTCCGACGGCGAAATCGTCACTATTCCAACACATAGGCGTCCCAAGAGTGACACTTTGAGGCGAGAAAAAATGTGTTTAGCCATTATGTCACAATTTTGACACTTCAATAAAGTGTCAGAAGAGCGACAAATTTTGCGATGTTTCCAGACATCCATCGCTCTTCCAATGTTATCCAAATCATCGCTACTCCGATGTCATAAAAGGCATTTTTATTCCGACGTTAGCCAAACCGTCGGTCTACCAACATTATCAAAATCGTTGCTATTCTGAAATCAGTTAAACCGTCAGTCTTCTGACGATCCATAACTGTTGGTCATCCGATGTTCCATAATGATCCATATATTTCGGTCTTCTGATGAGCCGTAACTGTCGGTCTTCTACGTTTATCAGGTTTTCAAAATAATGCCGCAATTCTGACGTTTGCTCTTCTGATGTTTAAAGCGTCACTCTTCCGACGGATATAGAAACTTTCTTCCTATGTTTATAACGTCGCTCTTCCGACAGAAACTAAAAAATATTAAAAAAAAAATATTGTTGCTCAAATGGTGTGCTGATGAACTCTTGTTCCATAGTTTCTTCAGTCGCAGCTACTGAAGCATCTTCCGTGCTAATGTCCTAGCTTATTTCTGGTTGAATAGCTTCAAATACTCCAGATCTTCTACATTATGGTCAATTGTGTCATTCTTAGTATCTAATGACTGAAATCCACCTTTTACAGTGTCATCCTGTAATATAAAATCCATTTTTCACTGGCTGGCTGCAAATTTTGTTCCACTTTGTCATTTCTACAAGTCTCGTATTGCTCAATGGTACTGATTTCCTAGTCACACTCAGCAGTCTCATCAGCTGTTGTGTTAATGTTCCAATCAATATGATTTGAGTAAAATTCCACCTCAAATGTTTATTCCTCTTCTTTACTCAGAACTACAGTAGCTGCAACCTTGGAACATGAAAAAAAATCAAGAACAGGAGGGTTGTCATGAATATCTCTTAAACTTGGAAGAAAAATTGTTGCGACTTTCCCTTTTTCTATATATGCATGATCAAAAAACATTTGGTAGAATCCCAATGTTTTTTTTAACAGAATCACCACATAAAATCTCCACAATCTCAACAAATGTTGATGGAAGTGTTTTACCCATTTCCAGAAGTTCTAACCTAACATAATACCCACTCTGCCAACAAACAATAAAGGCTGCCTTGATTGACAGACATCACCCATATGGGGGTAGTGTGGTAGATACATGTGATGTTGTCTTCCCATGGAGTGCATCTAAAAACCATGAAATTATTTTTTTCCACCCACAATATGATGATCAAGGAGTCTTGTGTGAAACAATGAAAGCCAATTATGCTTTTCATAATACAATAACCCTTAATATTTGGTATAATTATTTGACTTGTCCATGGATAATGTCAAGAGGCCACCTTATTCGCTGCCCAAATCTATGTCACAATTCCTTAATACTGATACAAGGGATTCATCTTGAGGAAAATAGAAAACTAGCCATCCAATAGAAATATATTCCCATGTATTTGAAAAACAAATTAAGTATGATGTCAATACCTGACGTTAGAAAGAAATGTAGAATATCTGATTGTGTGAATTAGTTATAAATGTAGAATATTTGATTGTGTGAATTAGTTATAAATGCAAAGAAAGTGGAATCCCATTCCCTCTTAATTTATCTCATTTATTACCAACATAGATATGTATACCTCATTCCTTTTTAAGGGTTTTCATCATTCATTGCATAAATTAAGGAACTTTTTTGAATCAACATTTTATGTTTGGTCACCTCTAGAGTTCATATCACCTCCATCTCCAAAGACTAAATTCTGTGTAACTTTTCTGGTTCAGCTCAAATGCCCTGAATCCTTTATTATAACAATTCTTCCTGGAATGTGTGCTTTGGTTTCATAGCATGCACATGAAAAGCAAAATGTACTTGAAACCAGTGAAAGATAATGAGGGAAAGTTTCGCCAACAATGGAGACTTGTAAAATTTTACTTAAGTAGGAGAGGTTTTCTTTTTTCTAAGGTTGAAGTTGTTTCTTTCATGGAAAAAATAAGTGCATAAGCACATCATAGGTCAGAGAGGGATATGAAAAGAATAAAGGGTTACCAGGAAAATCCTAACTTAAAAAACCCAAAAAGGAAAGCATATTCTCCTGCACACCGAGAAAAAGGGGATTGTACCACAAATACCCTACCCTAAAAAATGAAATTGACATCATAACAAAAGACAACTTTTACTTTCACAATCAAAGCCAACTCCATAAATCTACTCAAATCCTGAGATCTAAAAGGGGAAGAATCCTCCTGAAAAGTACTTTCACATCAAATTTTAAGGTAATTACGATGTAAATAAGGCTTTTGTGATTATCAGAAGTGCATGAAGAGAAATCAATCATATTACTCTCTACTCTCACTATGTTATTCTTAGTCTCTTTAAGTTGAAAATAAATATTTCATCCATTTCTCTGTTCTTAGCATGAATATCTTCTTAACATTCATGCTAGATTTTTTTATATAGGATGAGTAATGGAAATGGGTTGAAAAGCTAATTTCTCTAAACATGAAATATATATTGTACAATATGACAATAGAAAAGCACCATTAACAAGGCATTTTTTCTATTTTCCAAATTTTCTTCTAAAATATAATTACTAAAAGTACTTCTCACATGTTATAGCACTTCCAGAACCTAGCATGGCACACAATCAAATTTCTACCTCTCTTTTAAGAAACTTACTATGCTTATTAAATTAATATAAAATGTGATTAGCACAAATAATATACAATCAACACAAGACTACTTAAGGCAAGAGAAAATCCTTTAGGTTTGAGTGTGCCTTAAGGTCATAACCTACTAAAGACTCTTTTTAAATATAAAAAACAAGCTCATATAATTGATAAGTTCTCTGAGCAAAAGCATCCCAAAGAGTTCTCCAGCTACCCTCGTAAACCTGTTGATAATTGAGCATGCACCCAGAATGGCCAGCAAAACCAAAAAGAATGCAGTCCACACACATACCCTTTGTATAATTAGTAGAGTACTTGTATTTATTTACTGTGAAGGAACACTTATTTGCATAAATATCTATTTTTATTAATAAAAAAAATACAGAAATAAATCATACTATAGGTATCAAACATTACACTATTGCAATTTAGAATGAATTTGTAACTTGTTGACACAAGGTGATAAAATTTGAAGTGCATACCAACCTGTCCAAGCCAAAAACAACTTTGGGCCGAAGTCTTGTCGACCTTTTGCAAAGTTGTACATGAATGTATACATAATCACAGTAGGTTCAGCCACCCCAAGAATTAACAAAGTCTGACCTCCGAAAATAAAAAGGATGATGCCACATATTGCAGTGGATGACAGTGTTTGAACTGCGGTCAGGATTCCATCTGTAGTGAATTTTAATACTCAGTATTTAATAGCATTTATCAGTAAAGCCTCAAGCAAGAAAGAAATGCAACTTTTATTAATCCTATTGCTATTTTTTTCCCATATTTTCTGTGAAATTATTGACCAATTTCAATGAAAGATTCATCTAAATAACTAACGTGATTGGAAAATTTAAAGAATGAACTTTTTCGAAGGATGAATGTTAATATGGCTGCAATGAATTCTTGTTAGTCAATACTATAACATGAAAAATATTCCTTTCATATATTATTAGTTATGCCACAAAGACAACTTGACTCGTATTAGACTCCCTATGGAGGAATTCAACTATAGATGCGCAATATGGAGTGCACATATGGTAGATTTCAATGAGGTCTATTACTTTCATAGAAGATCAATAATCTTCAAATCCATTTCCCACAAAAAACTTGCATCTCCTTGCGATATAGATATAGTGGAATGAAGTTTGCCTCTGTCAAAGTGTAGATCAGACCAAGGCCTCTAATTGATATATGGACCTTGAATGTACATGAAGCTGCAAAAGCCTTTCCAACAACCTCCTAGTAATTTAAAACAAATTTATTTTTCCAATATATATCTTGAGTCCTTCAGTGGAGTTTATCTCTAATGCCAAAACTTCCTCAAGTGTGCTACCTTTTTTCATATAATCATTTTCAAAATACCAGTTAAAGCATACTGCAATGATTCTCAAAATCATTTCTCTTGTATTTCCAAGAGATATCAAAGAGTCCTTAAGTTCAGTTTATCTATAATGCCAAAAGCTCCTCAAGTGTTTCAACAATTTTTTACAATCGTTTTCAAAAGGTCATTTCTTAAAGCATACTACAATGCTTAGAATCATTTTCAAAAGGTAATTGGGTCATAGTATGGAATGTGCATGTCCAATGGGCTCTATAAGCATAATGTAATGCTTATAGTCATTTTCAAAAGGAATTTGGGTCATAGTATGGAATGTGCACTTACAATGCGCTATTTATGAATATATGTGTGCATAACTACCCTTGTAGACAGGTTGGATATCTCTTGAGGACATTTTAACCAATGTCCATCACGGATTTTTGGGATTTAAAGGGTATTTTAGGGTTTGGATTTCTTAATAAGTAGGGTTCAAGGTTTAAAGACTTCCCATTTTTGGTATAATGCGTTTAAAGTTTTAGGGTCTAAGATTTAAGATGTAGGATGAACTAGCTCAAGGACATTGGATACTGGACTTGCTATGCTATCAGGTTGATGTTATACTCTGTGATTGAGTTGGATATTATATAATTTTTGTAAAACCATAAAATATACTTGGGAAAGATTGTGATTTGAGTTGTCAGTTGATTCACATATTTCCAAGTTTTATCAGCATTGCAGTGCATTGAGCAGAATGAAGTGTTAACATATGAGGTGAGCTAATTGTTACAACTAAAATTTGGCATGTATATATTTTCACTCTAATCAAATTTTAATATGATAATGTAATTTCCTTTTCGCTGGAAGGAAGTGCTGATGCTGCAAGAAACTCTTCTATCAAATGAAATAAACTTGCATGATCAACATAGTGCTATGTGATTCGATATAGACAACATGTCATATGAGGTTTCTCCATACAATTTGTTAACTGTATATAGACAAATGGATATAAAATGTGAGCGAATTTATTCATTTTATTAAGAAATATGACATGTTTCCTCCCCTTATTTATTCTGAAATTGTTAGATCTAGAGGAGAAGATTGGCTATGTTAGCACAAGACTTAGTGAGGAGACTATTTCCAAGTGTTTAGAGAAAAGCTTGTACTCCTCAGAAAAAGAGTATGCTTCTCAGAGTATGTATATTGAAATTGAATGCAGAATTTTCCAGGTATTTATAATATCTATGGGGATATTATGAAAGAATGAAGAAGGCTTGAACTTTAAAATTTGTTTGTAGATTTATCAGTTTAGTTGGTAGTTTTAAAGTGTAAAATTTTCTCCCTCTTCAGATTCAAAAACATATGGAAACCATTGATTTTGAGAGTATGAAATTGATGGTATGAGTTGTTTATATAGAAAAATTATGAATAAAGAGATGAAATGGGTAGTTTAAAGTACAACCATAGTTATCACAAGGCCTGCATCAAGTAGTGGTTGCTTCAAAAAAATAAGTGTCCAGTCCGCAATATTTTTGTCATTTCATAGCAGGAAAATTCTAGTCTGCTGAATTTTTTTGTGCTTCTATTAGGAAAATATTAGAATTAGTTCTTTGATGAAGCAGTAAGCCCTTCCCTTTATTTTATTTCATTGGGTTGGTGTTTAAACTTTCAGAAAATCATGTACATGTAAATATCCTTTGTGCAACCTGCATTCTCATGACTATTCCTTTGATAATGTTCTTTTGTTTTTATGGTAAATTATTCTTATAATATTCCTTCTAGAGATATGGCTAGCGTTATTTCCATTTATATGGCTAGCAGCAAGCCCTTCCCTTGATTTTCTTTCCTTGTTCTATTTTCTTCATCATCAACTTCTTGTTTTAGGTGGTGTTTCCTTTCTCTTCTAATAACCTTGTTTATTTTGTTTATCATCATAACCATTCCATTTGAAAACTTTTACTAGAGATCTTTGTAGCTCTATTCACTAATGTGTTGATTGCACGAAGTTTTTATACCAGTAAATGATGTGAACTAGAATGTGAGTGTTTGTGTGTATGTCTAATTTGTAGACTTGGTGACCTAGAGAACCATCCTCTTTTCCAAAAATCAAAACATCTATAAATGTTATTCCCTTCAAATTTTTTATTTCCATTGTGAACTTAATGCTAATGTTTTGGTTATTTATATGCTCTAGGGATATATCTAGGTTTTATTTCCCATGAGGCCATACTATTTTGGCATCCTCAACATATCATTTTCAAATTTTAGTTTTGAGTGGAAAAAACATGATGGCTTATTGATGGCTTATTGGTGTGAGAAAGAACATCTGGGTTAGAATCCTCCAGAATTAATTGAAAGAAATTTGAGGGAAATATCATTCATTTTCAAATACACAAACTATAAAATGTATATAATTTAACAGAAACTTTTATTTCTTTAAGCGATAAATGCCAAAAACACTTTGTAAGCCAAAAGTGATCAGTAGGCCAAAAATAGCTATAACTGCAATTAAACAAGGCCAACATCCTTTACATAAAATATACATGAAGCTGGCTCAAATTAAAATATTCCTTCAATGACAAACTAAAGGGAAACATTCTTAAGCTATGCTTCTTCATAGCTAGAGACACAATGCACAACAACATTTCTTTCAATCTTGTTGAAGAAACTAAAACATTTTAAAGTCCCTGTCAGTCTCCTCAGTGATTTGATAAAACTGTTATTTACTAAAATTCTGCTGCATAAATGTATGAAAATGAATACAAAAATAAAATCTAAGTAACAAAGCCTATTAAGGGTGAGTGTATCAAGAAAATTTAGACATCTTCACAGAAAAGTGGGTCTAGAAGACCCCTTTGGGAGATATTGTAGAGAAAACACAGTCAAACTGAATTATTCACTACAGCCTTGCTAAAGGACAACACATAGTACAAGAATTGTCCGATGGATTTCCTCAGGATTAAAGAAAGCTTTACACAACAAACCCAGAAGACAGTTTGCTGAAATGATATTTTTGGAAGTTTACAGATTGAAAATAGCCTAAAAACCATATGAGATTTTGTAAACTTCATCCAAAATGATACTGGATAATCATGTAGATCATCTTCAATATTCAACTTAGTCTTTAGACCATTTTTTTCTAATATTAGTCCTATGGTCTAACTCACATTATAAATCATATCCTTACCGAGAAAACATTATCTATATTTTTCATTCAAACCTAGCACCTAAACCAATGGAAGTCCGGACATCAACCAAATGTATTATAGCAGACCAGCAACAGGCACTCAGGATCAATTTATTTACTTACCGCATCCTTCCTCCAAACCTGCAACAATATGGCTGCATCCTTCCTCCAAACCTGCAATAGTATGGCTGCATCCTTCCTCAAAACCGGTGACAGTATGGCCACATCCTCCCTCCTTCCCTAGACAAACCATGCAACTGGAGGGAAATGAATGAGGGAAATTAAAATTTTTGACACTTTGAAATGAAATACGTGTGTTTTTTAAGGCCACTCAAATTCCATTAAATAAAATGTGTGAGACTTTTCTTGGAGTTAATAAGGGGTTTGGGTAAATAAGTGGTATTGTTGATTATAAATAATTATTAATGAGGTTAGATCTAAGATATTTATTTAAATTATTAATTATATAAAATTGTTGAATTGTTATTTCATAAATTAGGGATTTTGTTTGATCTTTTAATCTAATTATGTGATATTAAAGATGAATTATGGTAACTTAGAAATAATTTTTATGTGGTTAAATGGAAAGTAGTAATGTTATGGCATGAATGATTATTTTCAATGAAATTTTTGGTTTAGTAAGGATAAGTCATATGTGGACATTTTCCATGATTTTTAAGATGGATTCAATATAGGAAAGGTGATACTTAAAGGGCTCCCACATGATTTAGAAATTTTATATCTATTGGTTTATAAACATTAGAGGTGGTAAAATATCCTAAGCTCTAGAGCTGAGTTTGTTCCAACTTAGCTATATCTTGAACAACAAATTGTTGTCGATGTCAAGGATATAATAGAAATTTGGTGGGTTGTAGGGTAGTCTTGTCATGAAATAAATGTAATGTAGTTACTAGGTAGGTAGGGGGAACCATTTTGGTGGAACTTGGCCATAAATGGGACATCTATCCATGCATAGTTTCTTAAGAACAAACTAGGCTACTGTGCACACACTAACTAAAGGGATATTAGTGAAACCCACAAAATTATTATAGGTGCTTTTATATAAATAGGTGTTCTTGTGTTCTCATTGGTTAGTTATGGGAAAATGACAATAAAGTAAGAGAAGTTATAGATGCTTTTATATAAATAGGTGTTCTTGTGCTCTCATTGGTTAGGTATGGGAAAATGAAAATAAAGTAAGAGAAGGATTTGACTACTAGAAAATTAGAGGAATTATTCCACAAAAAACCAAGCATGGTGTTGCAGCACTTTCTAGGCTAAGGGCTTTTGAAGGGGTTCCCCCACCGTATGACCGAAAGAAGAGAATTTTCATTCCAAATGCTCTAAAAGTGTTGAGGCTTCAGCTAGGTCACAAGTATTCTCTGTTAGGAAGGCTTTCCAAAGAAGTTGGCTAGCATCACTATGGCACGATTACGGAATTAGAAGGGAAGAGAAAGGCAAAGGATCAGGTATCATATGAGAGAAGGAAGCAATTGGAAAAATTGATATCAAAATAAGTGGAGTTAGCCAACAAGCATCTTGCCCTAAAGATGGAGATCTTAGCTTCAATAAAGTATTAGATAAGCTGCATGTTGTGCTCAATGAAGCAGTCAATTTTGAAAATGACATGAAAATATTTCTAAAGATGAGGTTTTTCACTAGAAAGATATAACAACTCAGAAATAATTACACTGTTGATAAAATAATAATATAATCTGCAAATAACCTTCTCACATTCATGATCTGAGTATATAGTGAATTATACAGAAGTAAGAAGCTGATCAGTAGCAAGGAAATGAACGATTTGGGGCCTGTTCAGCAAACCCTTGAAGTAGCAATAATGCAATAACGTGCTCTAAATCCTGTATTTCAATTTTAATTTGAATAGGCCGCCAAATTAAATTTATATTTGGTTATTATATTTTTAAATGTGAAACATGGAGATGTGTTTTGTAGATTGTTTCCTAATAAATTTAAACATAAACCTTCCACGAAATTAATAGGTTATTTTTTCTCCTAAGAAACTCTTTTTTCTACCCAAAATTCCTCGTATAGATAATGAGCTTCAAGATAAAAATCCCATAGACATGAAGAGTGTCATACGCCTTGTTCAAAAATTAGTAAATGAAGACGTGGATCTAAAAAAGAACTCTAGAGAAGATACCTCTATTTAAATAACTTACAAACCATATTGGAGAAAACAATTACTTCTTCAAAGCTAATTCAAATTTGGAGGGCTTAGGGGATTGGGGGTTAAGGATTAGGGGATTTAGGTGCATTTAGGGGTTAGGGGATTTAGGTGCATTTAGGGGTTAGGGGTAGAATAATGAGTTAGTAGTTAAGGGATTAGGGATTGGGGGCTTAGGGGTCCCAACCCGAACGCGTTTGGGCTGGTGGACTCAACTGAAACAACCCAACCCTAACGAGTTTGGGCAGGAACCCTCAACCAAAATGACACGGTGCACCCGACCGAGCGAAGGCACAAGAGATAAAATGACAAACAGGACGCACAAACGTGCACAAGACACCCATGTGGTCACAACTTAGTAAATTTGATACGGCTGCCCTCAAACAAAACAACCCAACCCGAACGCGTTTGGCGGATGCCCTCATATGGCATGACACGGCGCGCACAACCGAAATATTAACCATGTGCAACTTCCCTTTGTTAGGAGATTTTTCAAACTATTAACCATATGCAACTTTGTCAGAATGTGATCCAACACTACCAACTCCCTAATGAACTTGGAATCTTAGGAAATTGTATTGAATATCAATGTGTTTGAAATGGTTATGACACATTCGATTTTCATAGAGCTTGATGTAACTTTGATTCTCACAAGAGACAATATTGGGCTTCAACAACTGATTGGTTGAATCTACAATCAAGTTGCAAATCTAGATAGCTTCATAATAAGTATATGAAACTACCATATACTTTGCTTTAGTGGAATTGAATGCAATTGTTGCTTGCTTCTTGTTGATTTGATATAAATGATTTATAAAATGATAATAATGATGTTTAAAATGAGCCTTATTATGGTCTACTTATACACATTGATTGTTCATGAGGTTTAGGGGTATGTTTATAACATCACTGCCCTTGAAAGCTTTGTCTTGAAAGCACAGTAATTAGAATTTTCTTTAGTTAAGAACATTTTTGTGGTGGAATGAAGTTTATCAGATATCTATTTATACTTTGTAGAGGTTTGACTTTGTTTTTCCTTTGAGTATTGGTGAGGTTTCTTTGTATTTTTTGCATCATAGTCTAAATTCTTTTGACCTAATTATTTAACATGAAATATTTATGCTTATTGGCTATATATTTGAAATACTTGCATGATCAAGAAACTGTTATGGTTAATTAAATTACTAATTAGGTACTACAGAAAGAGGATGATGCTAAGAGGGTTTGCCTAGGTGACTCTAGGAGCAACCCAGAGGTGGTCAGACATAGATCTTCTAAGTTACAAATCTGAAGAGAAACTGTTGATGTATATGTGGTTGCTCAACCTAGGCTATATGGAAAATCTTAGTAGAGAGTGTTTACTTTACCGTGTCTTCTCGAAAGTAGGTTGTTTGGTCATAGAATAAGATTACTACATGTAGGTGATGGTTTTGTAGTAATTTCTCAGCCTTATCTTCAGAATGGATAATAGAGAGGATCAGGTTTGAATACATGATATATTTTGTTGAATTTGGAGATTTAGAGTTAAAGAAAAAATTGTAGTGATGTTTGGATGGGTGCTAATTTGTAGGGTTTTCCATTTTTATAATTTCCTTTGTTGTGATTTCTACCATGCGATCTAGTTGCTTTCCTGTGGCCCTAGCATTTTAACTTTTTTGATGTCTATATCTCTATTGTTTCTTGCCCCATTTGAAATATAATCCTTATTTGGTAGGTGTTTTCTTCAATATAGTGTGAATATTTTTTTGTGAGATAGCTTCTGTGGTGTTTGTCTACACAAATATCTTGTAAGGCCCATTCATCGAGGTATTTGATGAAATGAAATGATTATCGATGATCACCAACTAATGGTACCTACAAAGATTTGCTCTAACAATTCTACAGTTTTCCTGTGCCAACAATTATACAACATTTTAACCTCATGAACTAGTTTCCTCTGTTCTCTTAGCTGATGCTATAAGCACTTATTCTTGTTGTGAAAGCTTTTACTCTGTAGTCCCATTGAGCTATTTCAGTTATTTGTGTACATTGATCTATTTTCATTTCATTTCTTTACTTTTTCTAACTATTATGTGTTACCTTTGGCCAGTGACTTCTTTCTTACCTATATTTTTTCAACATAAGCATTCCATCCAGGTAGTGCAACAAGGGCAACAGGAGCCACTTAGTCTATCCAAAGCCCAGCAAGAGCCATGCAGGGTAGCGTAGGGGCAGTGTAAGTCCTTCAGGTGTGACGTAGGCCCTTACTGAGCAGCGCAGAGGTCGACATAGCAAGTCAGGCTGACGTAGAGGGATTTAGAGTAGCGTATTACTGCCATTTTTATTTCTCTGTTTGGTGAACCAGTTTTGGTGCCCAGGATTGTTGTACGTAGATTCTGCATAGTAATGAAAACCTTCTAGAGCTAGTTGCACCGGTTTTCCGGCATTGGGTTTTTTCCGGGAAAGTTGTCCAGAAAATATGTGTGTCACTTTTTCTATGATAATGTTATTCAATATTTGATTTGTATGTGTAGGTTGCTAGTTGTATTTACTATTTACTTCACTAATTTATTAAATATTTTAGAAATTAAATTTTAACTTAATCAAGTAGGAGAAGTAAATCAAGATACTGCGGTATGGTTTCTTAAATTAAGAAATTTTCACATTCCCTAGGTCTAGCCCCATTAGGTCACCTAGGGCAAAAATTTCCTAGGAATCTAGCTAGAGGAAAAATTTTATCTCCTAGAGGACACTGCATTGTTGGGTGCCCTCACTCTCCCCAGAACTTGGGCCAATTCCGACGGTGGAATCTCTAGATACCTCAAGCCCTAGCTCTAGGATCACGTTTTTCCTAGGTGGTCCCAAGGATAGAACCTAGTAGGATCAATTTGACCTATCAAAGTAAAAGCTCTTGTCTCATACTTTCCCCTCACCTTTTTATAGAAATGGAACATCATTGGTTGCTATATCCCATCCCTGAACCTGGGCTGGGTCCACTTGGCCTCATGTGGGGCCCCGTGTGGTCCCATTTGGTTTCAAAATTTTTTCATCAAGGACCATTTGGGAATCCAAGTTCCTAAAGGATTTTATGGATTGAGAACTTCCTTCATAAGTCTTTTTCTTCTCCCTCAACCCTTCAATCCCCCTCCTCCCTCCATAGAAGATAAATTCACTTGCTTAAAAGGAAAGCAAATCCCACTCTTTATTTTATCTCGGGGAAAGGGTTTCGAGGGTCACTTCCCACCTATTCATCGACCTATACTCTACAAGTGACTTCCTAAACTAGTGGGAATCCACCCATCGGTGAAATTCCGTGAAGAGAAAGGAGCCTTAACTGTGATGACAATGGGATAAGCCTTCATCGTTTCCCTTGTCCTAGTAGTTGCCCTCTTAGGAACCCATTTTAGGTCCACTACTAGTTTGAGTGGTAACAAGTTGTTCACAATTCCATTTGTGAAAAACTCTTTGGTATGGCTAATTTTCCATATTACAGCTCCAAGATGAGAAGTCCAGGGCTATGGAGGCTTCCCTTCTTCTCTTTGAATCAATCCTATACAATATAGTGAACTAGGGCTAGTTATTTGGCCCACTTGACTGTTACTTTAGTCCTTCAAAGCCTGCACATCCTTAGGCCCCATACACCTACCCTTCTACCAATTTTTTTTTCATTCACTAGAACAAGAGTCGGGGTTTTTATTTGACAGTAACCTAATAAGCCTCCAACTATACTTGGACTACCATCAATCTGCCCAACCACAGTCAATTATTTTTACTGATCTAGGGCCCATAATATTGTCTTCATCTAGGGATCTTCAAATCTGCCACCTAACAATGGTTTGAGTCCTCTCAAAATCATTGTTCTTGTGTATCAAAAATTTGATCTTCTTTTTCCAATATATGAACAAATATGAACTACTCCTCTTATCATACTTCTAACAATCTGTATATGACTGAACTAGGGTCACAAATTAGCCACTAACAATCCATTTACTAATTTTTTATAGGTTTCTTCAGATATTTTTCTAAAACTCTATGGAAACTCCACCAAAATCAACTCCTCTGCATGTCAATCCATTCTTCATATGGAAAATTTATTTTTCATGCTCAATATTCTGCTCAAGTTCTGCCCTCCTTTGGATCTATTATCTCCACACATACTGAATTTGCAAACCATCTTCCAGATCTGTGGTCTTTATTGCAGAAATAAACCTCTCTCTAAGGGTCAGAACCCGTCTTCTTCTATGCAAATTTGTCACAGTCTTAAGGGCATACCTTATGAACTAAAAATGCTAGTAAACTGTCCTAACTAGGGCATTATACTTATGTACTTCTAATTTTTGTAGAACAAACCCTATCCACACATAGCAAAAAAATGACTTTTACCTCCATAACAGACTCGACCTAGCTCATATGGATCCATATATTATGGGAATTTCTTTGACTGAATCTTGACATGAAATTTAAATCTCAATGTCGACCCTGAAACTAGGGTTAAATTAGTCAATATTATGCCTGCATCAACATCTGTTATGGCTCTAAATTATAGTGCAAGCCCTCCATTTATGTTGGTCTTTATCACAGACCTTGCAGCCTACTAAGCACCACAAGGAAAGATGGTATCAACCCTCTCTTCTATTTCATGTAGAAAATATAACCAATGGGATTCAATCTGATATTCTAATGTACTAAAACAAGATACTGAATCCTTCCTACAATTTGTGGAAACAAAAAACGATCGCACAATCACATATAAGTGAAAGAAACAAGTTATCTATCGCACAACACAAGATGTATCTAGGGAAGCAACTGCTCAAAACCCTTTATCTCTATTTTTTATTAAGTCAAGGAATCATGAAACAATAAAATGCTTAATCTCTATTGAGATGCTCTAGCACTCTGCCAATTATCTACTGCTGATCTAGGAAAAATCGGTCTAATACTTAGCCAATTCTCAACCTGCCTTGCTCATGCAATTCCTATGGAATTATCTCCATATTAATTAGGAAAATCAACCTTCCTTGATTGTGTAATCCATCATGGCATCCCAATGACTTTATAATTCCACATGGGAAATTTTCGATAAATACAACTGATAGTTATGTTCCTCTGAACTGTGTTACAATAACGATGAAGGTCCTTTTTTATTATTTAAAAATAAGATAAAACCCTAAACAAACAAAACCCTAACCTGAGCAGATGTAACACCAAAGTTTATGGGTCCCATTGGGGCTAGTTAGGAAACCAAATTTTTGAGGTCGTAACCTGGTCATATGATCTTTGTTTGACGCACATCATACCTCATTAGAAATATCTCTCTGAGGACTACAAATGATAATGTGATTTCTATGAAATTTCCAAACCTTTCATGCCCAAAAAATGTCGTTTGGGGCTGCAAAAAGGCTCCAGAAGTTCAGGACCCGAAAAAATGACAAAAATAGTAAATTGTGCTATAGTTAAGGAAACTGAAAAAATAAAAGAGACAATGGTGAGGGCCCAAGTTGAATAGGCGAGTGGCCACCAATATCCACCTCAATCACCTTAAATCGAATTTCTTGAGCTAACTCAATCATCGTGACTTAGTTAACTGACACAAGTTTTTATGAGAAGAAACTACAATTTATTGTCCAATTTATTTGAGGGAAAAATAAATTAGAAGCCTCACATTCCTCACTCCTGGTACATCAAAATTCCTCACCAGTGTGGGTGCATTTGTTTTTTTCCTTTCTAGTTTCCAATTTCACTGTTTCTTGCTGCAAATTTCAACACTACCTCTCAACATGAAAGGAATTCAATCTATCCCCATCTGGTACCTTTGGAATGTTTTGCATGCTACACTTCTCTAGTGTTGTTTGCACCTAAAACTGAATAGCCTCCAAACAACTTACTCAGTATAATGCATATGTCATTAGAGCCTTTTGACTACTGCTAGCTATTTCACCTGTCTAGTACTGGATTCTTTGTGCTCCTGCTGACATCTACATCCGTGCCCTTTGAACTATTGCTAACTCTGATTTGTGATCCAGTATTTGACATCTCACTCTGATTTCTGTCTCGCTGGCATCTAGCTACATCAATCTAACTGATCCCTCCTAATACTATTATACTATGGGCTCCTCGTAGCCAGGTTCGATCCATGAGACACGCCATCTCAATGGACCTTGCCCAAATTTCTTATCTTGGGATTATGTCTACACATCACCCCACCTTAAACCCCAAGGTATGGTTTCTCCCTCTTCCCATTTGGCTCAAAATTTTCCCATCATGGAGGTCTCTGCATGAGTGGACACTTCCACTCAGTCTTCTCTCTTCTTCTCTAATTGTGGCAACTACTCCACAAACTTTTGAGACTGCTTCTCATGAGGATGCATGTTGAGAGGTAATTTGTGCTCCCTCTAAACCACCAAGTCCCTAACTTCTGCCTTTCTCCTCAAAAATTTGCATGGATCTGGTACCTCAATTACATATAGTTTCTTGACTCGCGCACAGTGTAATTGTCCTGACGTTACAAAAATTTTCTAAAAAAGAGTTTATTTTAAATCGATGATATCTCCCTCATCCGAGCTCCGATTCAACCGGTTTTTTTTTTCCATTTGGGTAGATGCTCGCAAGGAATCCAAATATTCTATTTGTTTTTGAAAATTTCACACCAAAATATTCAAATTTTCTCTGCAAACTCACTGCCCAAAAAATTCCTGTTCTGATACCATGTAGAAAATCTAACCAACGAGATTCAATCTAATCTTGTAATCTACTAAAACAAGATATTGAATCCTTCCTAAAATTTGCAGAAACAAAACATGATCACACAATCACATATAAGTAAGAGAAATAAATTATCAATTGCACAACAACATGATGTATTTGGGGAAATAAACTGCTCAAAACCCCTCTATATCTATTGTGTATTAATTCAAAGAATCATGAAACAATACTTTAATGCTTAATCTCTCATGAGATTCTCCAACACTCTCTCTATTTTCTCCCATTGATCTAGGAAAAATAGGTCTAGTACTTAGCAAATTATCATCCTTACTTTAGCTTGCCTTGCTCATGCAATTCCTAGGGAATTAACTCCTTATTAATTATGGAAATCAGTCTTCCTTTATTGCGCAATCCATCATGGCATCCCAATGAATTTATAATTGCACATGGGAAATTTTCTCTAAATACAACTGATATTTATGTTCCCTTTAACCTTTGTGTCAACTGGGTATTCCTTGAAACTGACATGCATGCAACTATTAATAGTGAATTATCAGTTATATGATTGATCACTCATTGTGAATCAAATATAATTTAATTCACTAGACCTATCACTAGATCATCACATAGTTAGAACCATTTAAACTGATTTTAACTCATTTAATTGAGTTAATTACACTTGCACCCCACTCATGCATCAACTTCAACTAGACCCCAAAAATATTATAATCCCTTTATATGCCTCATCTTAGACCCTATAGTACTTCAATTTATTGATCTAACTCGATCATCATAACTTAATTAACTATCACAAGTTTTTATGAGATGAAATTACAATTTATTGTCCAATTTATTTAAGGGAAAAATAAATTAGACACCCCACATTCCTCACTCCTGGTGCATCAAAATTCCTCACTAGTGTGGGTGCATTTTTTTTGTCCTTTCTGATTTCCAATCTCACTGTTTCTTGTTGCAAATTTCAACATTTTAGAATTTGATGTTGCCTTCACACAAAGACACCATTGAAATCACATGCCTAGATTCTCATGAGAAACCTCTCTTAAGCTCGATCTGCCAGAAGAGAGCCAACAATATTCCATCCTACTTCCTAGTGCAAACCAACCCTTAAGGTATGCAACATTCTTCTTAACCCTCACATGATTATCTTACTCTTGGAGGATGATCATGACCTCCCTTTAGCAACCCTTACTTGGCCCTCGTAATCGACCTACTTTAGGACTACATCTGTCTTCACCCACTTGATGTGCCAGATAGTGGGAATACATGTCAAACATGGTAAGATGTGCGAAGTGATAAGGAATGCCAAGATGTGCAAGGGTGTGTCAATGCGTGTCAGGGACTGTTAGGACAACAAAATGGAGAAAAAAGTTAAACTACAAGGAAATGAACACATAATAGGGTTAATAAGTCATCAATTTACCTTTTCCAAGAGGGGCATGCTAGGCACACCAACACTAGCCAGCAATAGGTGCCAAGTGAAAAGTCTTAGTGCATTCTAAGTGCCATCTATTCCTTTTTTTATTCTCATCTACTTTCCAACAATTGATAATCACAAATAAATTTAATATTAAACCATGCCAAATCATACCAAGGCATCTCAATGTATTCCATACATGCTAAGACTTTCCAAGCGCCAACACGTGCCAAGCGCCGATATGTGTCAGGGACTAGTGTTATGCATGTTATGAAGTGGAAGGGAATGTTGAGGAGTGCTAAGGTGTGCTAGAGAGTAATAATGCATGTTGATGAGTGTTAAGGATTACTAGGAAAAAACATTAATGGAGCATTAGGTAAAAATTCATGGAAGTTAATGAATATGAGGAATGTGTGCCAGAGACTAGTGTTAATGAGTGTTAGTTGTCATGACAGGGAGGGACTAACAAGGTATGCTAAGCATTGGTAAGGCATGCTAGGGAATATCAAGGCATGTCAAGAATTCCCAAAGTGTGCTTGGGAGTTCCAGGGTGTGCTAATTATATCCTGTGCCAATTAATAGTGCCAATATATGCCAATACATGCTAGGTGCTAAGGATGTGTTGCAAGGTGCCAGGGTATGTCAATATGTGTCAAGGAAACAAAAGGAAGAACCAATAAGAGGGTTAATATGTTGGGACTTTATCTTTTTGAAAAGGGGCATGCTAGGCACACTAATAATAGGCCCCAATACATGCTAAGTGGCATTGTGTTCCAAGTGATAATGTATGTCAATGCATTCAACGAAGGTGTTCCAGGGCATGGTAGGGACTATATGCAACATGCCAGCACATGCTAGGAGAGTTCCATGTTGTGCTAGTGCATGCCACCATGTGCTTGAGCGTCAATGTCATCACAAGATGTTCTAGGTACAAAGATGTTCCAATACATGTGGCGTGCTAAGAAATGTTAGTGTGTGCCCAAATTGGTGAGGATCGTTAGGTTTTTCTCACTAATAGAATTGTCAAAGCTTGATTATATATTAAATTATATATTTCCTACACACAATAGTGGAACTTTATATAAAGGGAATTTGCTAGATAATAAACTTAGTATATATGAATCATGTGTTGACTCATAGAAAATCCCTATTTGACTAGTCATTACTTGAGGGAAATGATACACACTAATTACTTCAAAAAAAATTGACTGACCCTAACCACTATGGCCTTGGAAATATTATCAAAAATACTCGACAATAATGGTATTAAATCATTAAATTTTGACAAAAGATATATTAACAGGAACATAGCATTATCAAAAAATCATTTGAATGATCAATGATGATGGGCATTTTTTGACCATCACCAAAAGTAATAAAAAGAGCATTGGTGAGGGTCATTAAAATTTTGTCACTAGAAGTGTCACCAAAGAGAGAATTAGTGATGGAACTTTAACTACCCTCACCAAAAGTGTCATTGAAAATGTCTTTAGTGATGGACCATAAAGGACAATTACTATATACACTTACAGTGACAGTTTTTTAATGATCAATGATGATGGACATTTTTTGACCGTCACCAAAAGTAACAAAAAGAGCATTGGTGAGGGTAATTAAAATTTTGTCACTAGAAGTGTAACCAAAGAGAGAATTAGTGATGGGCCTTTTACAACCCTCACAAAAAGTGTCATTGGAGATGTGTTTGGTGACAGACCATGAAGGACCATCACTATATACACTTACAATGACGGTTTTTTAAGGACCGTCACCATATGTGACATTGGTGACAGACCTTAAAGGTTTGTCACAAGCATGACCCTCACCAATGTGCTTTTTTCTTGTAGTGTATCTAGCCTAGGATTCCCATGGATATTTAAGAGGTATTCTTATCACATGGAACCCTTACTCAATCATTATTCAATATTCTTTTTCTTTTCCTAGAATTCTAATTCCTAACTTTCAGCCCATTGGTTAAGCTAGTTCAAGTTTCATAACCAATGTTTATGTCCCTAGTATTTATGCAAAAGAAAATTATCCTTCAAAATCTCCAAAGAGAATCAAAGGTTATAAGGGAAAAATTATGGATTATAGGTGGGTATTTTAACATGATACAAAAATTTAATAAAAAGAAAGCTGGGTTTTGTAGACTGAATGAATAAATACCCATCCGTGTGAAATTTATCAATAACTTAAAAATTATAGATCAGAGCAGACACAAAAATTTATACACTTGGAACAATAAGTGAAGAGGCACATCTCAAATTCCTTCATTATTTGATATATTCCTCACAAAAATGTTTCTTTTTTTTTCAAAAGCTAATTTTGGGGCTTTTATCCTCCCTTGACATGGTTTAGAACTAGTCCATAGAACTCACTATGGATTGAATTGATAGTCTTAGGAACAAGGCTTTAGAATTCAATAATTTTTGGTTACAATATCCTAATATTCTCTCTAATGTAGGAAAATGTTGGAAAGAATTATATCATTTTCCTAGGACCCGTAAATATCACTTCCAATAATGGTTAAAATATCTCAAAATGGAAATCAGGAACTAGAATATTGATGATTTTTTCAATCTGAAAAAGAAAAAATAATGCTAAAACAATAGATGGACATCATAAAATAAGAAGTAGTATCAAATATCAAGTCTAAGGAATTGAAATATCAAGAAGCATTCACTCGCCTCATGCTAAAGGAGATATTGAGGCAATAGGAAATCCTCTCGAGACAAGAATCCCAATTACAATGACATGTAGAAGGAGGAAAATAAATAAATTATTCAATAGATCCATGACAAAAAATGGGAAATGAAATAGAATATCAAGCATCAAGATGCCCAATAACCAATATGCACCTATATTTCATATTCTACATACTCATATAGTTATAGTGGTGTAAAAATCTCCAATTAGAAACAATATGATAAATTAATGCCTCAAAATGTTTCTCCTATCAAAATTTACCACCATAATTGGATAGAATGCCAAAAAATCTCATGTAAATCATGGAAAAGAGGCTATCCATGTGCACAATATGAAGGAGTATCGAGAAGGGTCTCGTAAAAAGGCTTTCTATATAACATATTGGTGTTCATGGTGATTAATGTGTGTTTTTATTTCACATTTCTTTATTTTCCACATTATATATATATATATATATATATATATATATATATATATATATATATATATTATGGATAAATAACAAAACTAACAATAATAAATTTGAAATAAGAAGGTATTAGCCATTCATAGTATATGTCTTGAATTATTTGAAAAAATATGATGTGAAAAACTATCTATTGCAATAGTATTTTGTGGGAATTTGTAGGGGATCTAGGTTGGTTTACTAAGAAAGTTATAAAATCCTAGGCATACTTATGGTAAGTTGAATTTCCTTTTTAACATTCGACATACAGTTTATAAGTTTCTTATGATAGAGAAAACAATTATTGTGTTAAAGTAGAAAGTGCATTATAAAAGAAAATTATAATTGTTTAATGACAAATATGTATAAATTTGGATGGAAAAATTATAAATCCTAACCCTTAATTAAAGAACTTAAAGAAATATCCACCAAATCAAATATTTTTTGGAAGTAAAAGATGTTTGATTGTAGCGTAAGAATACTTAGAGAATTCATCTAAGATTGTGACACTATCAAGAAAAAAATATTTGATGTGTTCTTCAATGTTTATGTGATAAAAAATAATTTGAAAGGTCCTTCATTAATTGTTGATTTATAAATGATAACTAGGAAGAAATTTGGAATTAGGGTACTATAAATTAGGATGTCCTTTACTACTAATTTAATAGTCGAAATAAAATATTATAATATAAAAGATTATAAAATGACTTAATGATCAAGTTGAAATTGATCATCATTAATAAATATCACTCTATCACATGCCCTATCTGTTATGAAACATAGGGTAGGTGAGGTCACTATGAGAATTTTGTGATAATTCATTAACATTTTAATTGTAGAAAATCCACATAGATTAAACTAGTCTTGTAATATGCTAAAAGAAATTACTTGAATATATTCTACCAATTGTGTAAACCAATTACGATCACACAATCACATGAACAAGAAAAAGAAAGAATTTCGTTCACACAACAGAACGATTTATCTCGGGAAAGCCTCAGTTAAAAACCTTGATATCTGTATATTTCATTAAGTCAATAATATGAAACAATACAATGCTTCTCTCAAGATTGAGAGCTCTCTACAATATCTCTGATTGTATCACTCTAATCTAAGCAAGTTTGGACCAATACTTAACCAATTCCTTTGCCTTGTTTCACCATCCTCGCTCAAGCATTTGTGAGGGAATTGAGACCCTATGAATTAGGAAATTACCACTAATTTATTGCACAATAGATCCAAGGAATCTTGATGTCCTCATGCATGACATATACAATTTTCAAATTATATAATTGATAGTCACACTTCCCTTTAACTCTAATCTCAAATGGGTCATCCTTAGAATTGACATGAAAAAAATATTTATAGTGAATTATTAATTATCTAATAGATAATTGGATCTGAATTAAATCATATTTAATGCACTGGACATCTCAGTAGCTCATCCTTCAGTTAGAAATAATTAAGTTAAACAATTACAACTCAAAATAAACTACAACGTGACCCCCTAAAACTTATAGTGAACTCTACATACCTTCAGTTTGACCCCTAACTCAAATTGACTGAGCTAACTAAGCCTTAAAAACTCAGTTAACTCATAAAAGCTATCATGTGATGTGTAAGTACAATTTCATTCTAACTTAATTAAGGGAAAACTAAAATAGAAGCCTCCTCTTGTTTCCAATTTCAACACTCCCTCTCAACAAGAAAGGATTGTCTTCTACCCTAATCTTGCCTCTATGGCACTCAAATTTTCCTCTTGATAGTGCCTTCGTCAAGATGTCTGCATCCTGCTCCTCCATGGGAATGTGCTCTAAGGACATAATCCTCCTCTGTACACAACATTTGAGATGTTGATACCATATGTCAATATGCTTGGAGTTGTCATGAAAAACTTTATTAACCAAGATTTTGTTGCAACTCTAGTTATCATAATAAATCATCGTAGATCCATATGTGGACCAGAAAGACCACCAAGTATCTTCCTCATCCAGATGGCCTCACATGATCCTTGACTGACCACTATGTAGTCTGCCTCTACTGAAATGAGTGTAACTGATCTTTGTTTCCTGTTGTACCAGGAAATTATTGTTGATCCATTGTTGAAGATGCCCCTTGATGTGATCTTCCTGCTGGATGGATTCCGTGACCAATATGCATATATGCAGCCTTGAAGCTTCACTCCATCTGTCCTCCTCTACCATAGTAAAAACTATGTAGTGCTTATGAGGTATCTCAACACATGTTTTCATTCATTCCAAAAGAGCTTGGTAGGCTTAACCATAGCTTGACTAAGATGGTTAATTGCATAACATATGTCTCATGATGTGTTCACCAAATACATGAGGGAACCAAAATTCTCCCTGTAGATGGTAGCATCTACTATTTTGCGCAAAGTAGCATCCTCCTTCCTCCAATTTCCTGATATAGGAGTCTCCATGGTTTTGTTTCTCTCCACGTGGAACTTCTTTGGAATCTTGTTGGCATACTTTCCCTGAGATACAAATAGCTCCCCATCTCTTTGGAAAATTTCCAATCCCAGGAAATAGTGTAAGAGCCCCATTTTCATCTCAAATTCTCTTGTAAAATCCTCTTTGCAAGACTTGGTGAGTTTCTCATCACCTGTCTGTATCAAATCATCAACATAAATTACAATGATAAAAATTTTACCTTTTACCACAATATGGTAAACATTCACATCTTCTTCACTCTTGGTGAAGCCCAACCCGATGAAGTAGCTTTCGATCCTATTGTACCAAGCACTAGGTTGTCATTTCATCCCATGCAATTTTCTCTTAAGTTTGCAAACATCTGATTGTCTGTAAAAGGTCTCAAAACCTTCTAAATGCTCAATGTACACCTATTCCTCAATCACTCCATTGAGGAAGGCTATATTTACATCCACATGATCTATCTTCCATGAAATCTACGCTGAAAGTGAAAGGATGTATCTTATTCATGACTAACTTGAGGCTGGTGCAAAGGTGTCATCGTAATCAATCCCATCCACCTAAGTTAACCCTCTAGCCACAAATATGGCCATGTGCTTCTCCACACTGTCATATATTGTATGCTTCGCCTTGTAGATCCACATGGATCCTTCAACTGACTTTCCCTCTCATCTTGGGACAAATTCACATGCATTGTTTCTAACAATGGAGTCATACTACTCAACCATAGCATCAACCCAAATTGGTGTTGCACTACTTCCTCAAAAGAAGATGGCTCTATCTCTACACTCTAACTCATAAGATCCATGTAGCTAGTGTACCACTCTAGGGACATTCCCTTCTGTCGTTTTGATGTAGGCGCTCCCAAATTTTCTCTAGCATCAAGCATCAACATGTCAGCTTCTGTGGTGCACTTCCTTCCATCTCTGGAAGGCTCTGCATCAGTGGGTGCTTCAACTCTCGGTTCCTATGCTTGTGGCTGCTCCACATTTCGAGTTTCTTCTTTTGGAACCAAAAGATCCTCAACTACATGCAACTAAAGCTCCCTCTCATGGGAAATTCGCCTCGCCTTTTCTTCATCAAATTTCACATCTCTTCTCGCAAATGTCATCCTATTTGCTGGAAATTACATTCAAAAGTTGTGAGGTGTATCGTTATACCCCAAATTTATTCCCAAATCATCTATTGGCTCTATATTCCTCGTGGAATATTTGGTCACATGAAAATAAACTAATGATACAATAATTTTAAAGTGCACCACATCTAGTGTCTTACCTAAAAAAACTTCATCTAGTCCCAAGTATCTGATGAGGACTTCTGCTCTGCACAAATATTGTTGTGTTTCATGCTTCAACCCATAGATGAAATGGTAGCCCCTAATCATGCAACATCACTCATTCTCCTCCCACAATAGTTATGCTACTCATTTATACAACCCTATTTTGCTGTGGGTTATGAGGTGCTATCAGTTCTCGTTGAATTCCTTATGAAGCACAAAATTTCTTTAATTTTTTCAAGACATATTATCCATCATTTTCACTTCCAAGGGCCTTCACCTTATTCCCTGTATATTTCTCGACAATTCTTTGAACTCACAAAAATATGAGAACATTTTATCTTTCTTCTGCATGATAAATATCCAACACTTCCGAGAAAAATAATCTACAAAAATCACATAAGAATTGTGTTTTTTGGTGGAGGTTGTTAAGAATGGTCCACACACATCTGAGTGAACTATCGCAAGGATTTACTTTTCTTGGCTCTCCTTATCGTGAAAGGTGGATTTATTGTTCTTCGAAAATTTTCACCCTTTTCATGTATCTTGCTACTCAAGTGCACCCTTAGGAAGTCATGTATAAATATCCTGCATGGTCTTCGAAGTGCCATGCTGTAGATGGCTAAATATTTTGTGCCAAAACTCATTGATGTCTCGGCTCTCCACCTCCACTTCTTTCGTGCTCAAGGAAACACAATATTCTACACCCAATTTGTAGAGGTTCTTTACTTTAACCCCAATATTCTTCACCTTTCCAATGGATTTGTGATGAAGGAACACCATTCCTTTCCTAAATATCACATCATAGCCATAATATTCCAACATAGAAACATAAACTAAATTAATCTTTAAACCAAGAACATACATGACATATTTTAATGTGAGAGGAGTACGAGACTCCCTCTGAAAGATAATTGTAACTATGACTATCACATTATAACTCTCATCATCTCCCATATCGATGTGCATATGGAGATCCTTCTCCTCCAAGTTACTGAATAATTCTTTGTTTTCGGTCATATGGAATGAACATCCACTACCAAGTACCACATCAAACCCATTACCAATGACACAATAGAAGTTAAGAGGGTGAAATCCCAGTCGAACTCTAAACCAAGTGCTTCAACTTACGATCCTCCTGGCATATTCTTTCTAGTCTTCTTGTGCAGTCACTGTGTAGCATAGTGTCCAAGCTTATGACAGTGAAATTTTTTTATCTTTGAAAAGTCTATATTCTTTCCTTCTTGGCTAGAATCTGATTTGGAATGGGATGCATCCCTTTTTCCTTTATTTTCCTTTCCATTTAAGGCACAATTCTCCTCATCATCAGTGATTCATGAGGATACATCTCTACTGTTCCGTCCAATATCTTCTTGTACCAATTTGGACCACAAACACTCCTACTATGGTAGCTTCTCCTTCCCATTCAACGAATCCTGGTATCTGTCCAGCTCTTAGGAAGTTCTTGGAGTACTAGGCTCACCAAATCATCCTAAAAAACTCTCACACCAACACTTCCAAGCTCATCTCAACATTGAGTGAATTTCATCAAGTATTTTGGTATTGTTTCGACCTTCTCCATCTTGAGCTTTCTCAGCTTGTCCTTCAACACCAACTTCCTACGGTGACTTTAATTATGAAAAATATTTTTTAAGGACTTCCACATATCATATGGAGTTTCCTTTCTAAGGAGGTTCGAGACAATGTGATATGGAACTCCTTCTAACATAATCCTTCTTGCATTTGCTATATTCTTCTTGCATGCATCAGGATTTTGAGCATCTTCCATTGTGGTCATAGGAATATCACTATCTATGAATTTATTTAGATTTTTATCCTCCAAAACTACCTCCATCATATCCTTCCAATATATGTATTCGACCTACCCTCAAGGGTATATTCGAGTCTCAATCCACACAAAAACATTGGGATTTATTGTTGATCCTGAAGAATGAATCTACAAAATCAATTCACCTCTTTAAAAAATAATAATATTATTCTCTTCTATAGTGATTCATTCTCTGGTACCATGTAGAAAATCGACGTAGATTAAACTGATATTGTAATATGCTAAAAAAAAATACTTGAATCCATTCGACAAATTGTAGAAACCCATTATGATCACACAATCACATGAACAAGAAAGAGAAAGATTTATCTAGAGAAAGCTTCAGCTAAAAACCTCGTTATCTATATATTAAATTAAGTCAGGAATATGGAACAATACAATGCTTCTCTCAGTCTTATGAATTATTTGCACTATATTTGACTGTCTCATTCTAATCTAAGAAATTTTGGTCCAATACTTAACCAATTCCTTACCGTGTCTGACCAGCCTTGCTCACACATTCCTAAGGGAATTGAACCCCTATTAATTATGAAATTCCCACTAATTTTTTGTGCAACACATCCAAGGAGTCCTGATGACCTCATGCATTACCTTAAAAATTTTCTAATTATACAATTAGTAGTTTACCTCCTTTTAACTCCAATCTCAACTCGGTCTTCCTTAGAACTGACATGCAATACCTATTTATAGTGAATTATCATTTATCTCATTGATCACTGCATGTGAATTAAATCACCTTTAATTTGTTGGACCTCTCACTAGCTTATCCATTAGTTAGAACTAGTTAAACTAATTTTAACTCAAACAATTAACTTAAACAATTACAACTGAAAGTAAAATGGACCTGGACCTCCTAAAACATAGATTTAACTATACATGCCTCCAGTTTGACCCCCAAATCTAATTTACTAAGGTAATTAATTCTTCCCAACCTAGTTAACTCGTACAGGCTCTAATGTGATGTAGAATTACAATTTCCTTCTAATTTAATTAAGGAAAAATTAAATTACAAGCCTCTTCTTGTTGTAAATCTCAACATTAATTAATCAACTTGTATATAGCTTAGAAAATATAGGTGATGATCCCAAAAATATCATGGTTATGGTTTCCTATAAAATAATTTCCAAACTCAACAAATATTAGTCTTCCTAAATATATATATATATATATATATATATATATATATATATATATATATATATTCCTTTCTCTCCTAACATATTTTTTTGAATATTATCTTCATTTCAATAATTATCTAAAAAAAATCTAAAATAAATTATCTAATAACTTACATTTTCCTAATTCTTCATTCCTAATTATTTAGGATGAGAAATTTTAGAATTATCTAGCAATTTACATTCTTCTCATCTTTATTCTAAATCATTAATCTTAGCATCCATCTACTTATGGGCCATGCCCATAATTGTCTTAATTTTATACAGTAAATTTACATTGTATAATTAGTTATATTATGGTTAAATGAAAATGGAAATATTTGTAGTTTCATGTGTGAATGTTAAATTTTAGGACATTTATTTGTGGAAATATTTGTAGTTTGATGTATGAATGTGAAATTTTAGGATATTTATTGGTCTTACATAATATGTAAATAAGGATGTAAACATTTTCATTTTTATGAAAATGTTATATAATTATTTGAGTATATATTTTTTTTCTTAGTTACTACAGCCTTTTTTTAAGTTAGAAGTGTCAACAACTAAGTAGATTTTATACTCCTGTAATATAGAGTCGATTTCAAAGCTACTACTATAACTTCTGGTTCAGTTTTAGTCAATGCGTAATTACTACATGTGTTATGGGTAATTACTACGTGTTATCATCTAGATAGATTTCTATTCATACAACATAGTAAATTTCCAATATTATCAATATAACCTCCAATTAATCACTAATCGATAGTTGGGTTGAAGAGATACTAATAAGATTTCCAAATAATGACTACTGTGCAAAGAAAAGGTTAACGGTGGACGGATTCACCAATTCTTCTATACTCGGTAATCTCATCATACATAATGTTATCAATAACACTAATTTTCTTCTCATTTATATGAACAAAGAAAATCCCTTAATTAAATTTAATAAAACCTATGTAATCGATCCTTCATAATTTGTCCTATTTAAATACTATATTTGAGCAGTATGCGCATTCTCATGAATCTAGTAAGTATATGGAATACCTAATAGCTTATGTAATCGATCCGTCGAAAGTTTTCCTATTTAATTAGGATATCTGTGAATTCTCATGAATCCACAAGGTATATGAAATACCTAATACCTTTTTCCTATTTAATTAGGATATTTGTGCATTCTCATGAATCCACTAGGTATATGAAATACCTAATAAATTTTTTCAATAATACCTTTTTCAATCATTTTTATAGTGTATTATTGGAGTATGTCATAATCAATTTTACCATATAAAATTAATATTATTAATTTGTAAATGATTGAGTCAAAAATACTCTCTAACAAAATTATAAGGTTATCTTATATTATATAAATATTCAGAACATTGGTGTTGTAAAATTATGTTATATTATGTAATATAAATATTTTGATTTATCAAATTAAAAAAAAAAAATTAAACAAAATTAATAATTATAATTATAAAATATTAATAATTAAATTAGTCTAGATTTATTTTAATATTAGATCTACTAAAAGTTAATAGGATGAAATCTCTTGAGATGCAAATTTTTTTTACAATGAAATTAGATTTAAGATAAATCTAAAGTTAAATCCGAGTTAAAATAGATCTATACCAGTTAATATGAAGGATATGTTCTCCCATAATATTATATTTAAAAAAATAAAATAATACATATATCAACAAATTTGAAGTATATAATAATAATAGCAAAAACAATATCAACCATAAATCAAATAATCAAATACTACAATTCTCACTTTATTTTTACATACCAAACATAAAATACTTTAATTTAAACTTCCAAATATGAAAGAACATGTATTAACATTTTAATATAGAAAATGCAATACTTCAATAAATTATTTCCATTTCAAACATATATTTATTATATAATACAATTGAAAATAAAACCATTATTATAATTGAAATATTTGTAATGCGTTTCTCGAAGCACACGCCTTTTTTTTCAAATTTTACTTTAAAGAAAATTACATCTTCTTTCTAAAGATACATTTGATAAATTCAAAATAAAGATACATTTGATAAATTAAAAAAAAAAAATGTGTTAAAATTTATATTATCAATAATCCATAAAACTTTTATGACGACTCTAATAAATTATGAAAAGGTAATCCAGTAGGTGAGAAAACTTATGATCTCAAATTTGTAACCATGCTTCCCAAATAGCTTTTTGAAAAATATAAATAGCTTTTGGAAAAATATAAATACAAATTATAATAGAATACTCTATTACAATAGCTCTATTGTGATGCGAAATTCCTAAATTAGAAATTGTATAACTTCGTCTTAACTGAAATTAATATTTTATATTTTATAATAATATTTTTATGTTATAAACAATTATGTATTAAATTAAATAAGTTTTCTAAGAAAAATAAAAATAGAAAATATGTAAACCAATAAAATATGTAAAGCAATTATATTTTGTTTATTTTTTATTTGAATATTTGATATTTATATCTGAATTAATATAGAATTTATAATAATAGTGTTAAAATATAACTAATTAATATTATTTTATAATTTTATATTTTTGTGTATGTTAGAAGAATATTTTTTTGCATTTTCTCATCCATATTCAATTTTGGAATTAAAGATAAATTTTAAATTAACTATATACTAGTATATCTAGTTTAAGTCACAATTTCTTTTTGAAAATATAGGGTTTTCTAGCATGTTTTTGGAAAATTCCAATTGAAATTTTTAGAAATATAATTTATAGCGGTTAAACTATACAATTTTAGGTGTCATATAGGTTTTTGAAGATGCTGAATTTCCTTTTTCCTTTAAAATAAGATTGGAACACTTTTAAATAAATAACAAATGCATGATTTTAGTGAAAAAGTTAAGTTACTCACGTCACCTTGTTAGACAATGTCTCCATCAAATAACTACTAAAACATGATATGCATCAATCCTTAATAATAATCAAAACACTTGCTTAATAATACATTTCACTTTGTGAAAAAAAAAAACATCTCCCATTGTTAAAATTAAAGCCATACTAGATCCATCTTATCTCTTGGATTTAGCACTCGACATTAGCTTTGTTTCTCAGTTTTCTACTTCTTTGTATTTGGTTTTATGAGGGTCTCAATTTCCCTGGTTTTTATGGTGTGAAACATTATTTTGCCTGATGATGTTATATATATTTTAATTTTTCTCTACCTCACTTTCTTCTACCTATATATCTTCTACTCGTTCCCCTACTAAGAGAGGCTTATGCCTCTAATTCTTGTTCCAAGTATCCTTATTTTTGGAAAAGTCATGTCTCATGTGATGAAAGTGATCTAGTCAATTGATATACTAGCAATGTTGTTATATTTTTCGGTTGCAAAATCACTCTTACAATTGTTGTCAAATATAACTAAATTTAGTATTCATAACTATTATTATATTTTTATCATTATATATTTATTCTAAAAATGAAAAAGAAAAAAAAAAGTTGAAGCATGGGTTTCATGCACTCCTTTTGTTTTTCAAGTAGAACAAGCATGTTTTTCATGATTTTAGGGTTCTTTGATTAATTTGATTCAATAATATTATACCCTAGGAATATGAACACTTAGATTAATAAGCCCATGGTATTGATATTATAAACCCAGGAAACTAATGGAACCAAGGGAATAAAATTAATCCCAATAATATTAAACACAAGTGATTAATATTCTAAATCAAAGGTATAACTCATACTAAGATAATATTTGTGACAATTTGATGTTAGACCATGGTTGAGCATGTTTGATTTTAATACAGAGGCAATATTTGTCACAATGTGACATTGGACCATGGTTGATAATGATTGACCATCTTGGTGATGATTGACATTGGTTTCCCATTGTTGGAAACGACTCAACATTGTTGGTAGGCGACGATAATGGTTGACAATGGTTGACCATGGTTTCTTATCATACTAAGAAATTATTTGTCACAATGTGACAAATAATGAGATGATTGACCATGTTTGACCATATAAAAAAAAATTAGTATATTATCAAACATGGTTGACCACGGTTGACCATTATCATAAACCCAAGTGATATTAGATCCTAGGATTAGTATCATAAACTATGGACTATGATTCAAAATGATTGACCATGATTGACATTGTACCATGGTTAAACATGATTGACCATGCTTGATGGTGGTTGATAATGGTTTCCCATGGTTGACTTTAATATTAAGGAAATATTTTTCAAAATCAAACTTTGGACCATGGTTGACCAGGACCGATTTCATATCAAGATAATATTGTCAGAATACGACATTGGACCATGGTTTATTTTCATATTGAGAAAATGTGTCACAATGTGACATTGTATCATGGTTGACCATGACTATAAACCCAAGCGATTTATATTGAACCCAAGGAGTAATATTATAAACCCTATGAATACTATTATACCCTAGAAATATTAACCCTTAGTTTAATAAACCCAAATGATTATAAACACAAGGGAATAGTATTACACCCAAGGGATTAATATTATAAAACAATGGTATACAAACCCTAACATATATATTATAAACCCTAAAATAAACATTGTTTACAATGGTTTATCATAGTTTATTTTTATATTGAAACAATCTTTGTCATAACGCGATATTAGACCATGGTCGACAATGGTTGACCATGGTTGAATTTTATAATGAGACAATATTTGTCACAATGTTGCATTAGACCATAGTTGAACATGATTTATGGTGGTTGTCGATGGTTGATAATGGTTGACCATTGTTCATTTTCATATTGAGAAAATATTTGTCACAATGTGATGTGAGACCATGGTTGACCATGATTATAAACATAAAGGATTTATATTAAATAGAAAGATTAATGTTATAAACCCTATTAGTAATATTATACCCTAGGAATATGAACCTTTATATTAATAAACTTGAGGGATTGATATTATAAACCAAAGGGAATAATAAACCTAAGGGGTTAATACTAAAATGCCAAGGGATTATAAACCAAAGTCAATAATAGTAAACATAAGGGAATAATATTAAACCCAAGGGATTAATATTTTAAACTAAAGGTACATAGATTCTAACATAAATGTTATAAACCATAAAATAAACATAGTTTACTGTGGTTTAGCATGATTGATTTTCATATTGAAATGATCTTTGTCACAATGTAGAAATGGACCATGGTTGACCATGATTGATCATGTTTAACGATGATTGATAATTGTTTACCATAGTTGGTATTGGTTTAACACTTTTGACCATGGTTTACCAAATTTTATTGTCATATTGAGACAATGTTTGTCACAATGTGATGTTGGACCGTGGTTGACCATAGTTGAGAATGATTATGTAACACCTCAAAATTTTATCTTATTTTTTCTATTTTTGAACCTCTTTCCTACACTTCCTCCATATCTCTCATATATTTAGATATATCCTACTATCATTTTCAATTCACCATAAATTTAATTACCCAACGTTTTACTTGGGTTCCAACATATGAAGGATGATTTCCTATCCACTTTCCTACGTTAGGCTTAAAATTAATTATACTCATGTCTCATTTCTATTACCTCAGACTATATATATATAGCTATGAAGTCATTAATACTTCACCCCTAAATTTGTTTATGCACTCCTATTGATACCTTACATATATGAATTACTAAAATGATTAATTAAATTTAATATAAAAAGGGATTGAATTAACTTACGATTTCAATTTTTTTACAAGTAATAACTTAAGATTGAACAGGATTTAACCAACGCTTAAATACTAATTGCCATGTTAAAATAGGTTGTAATACATGGTACTATACTACAGCTATACACTCTCACATCAGGTTTCGATTTTGGTGATTATTAATGTGCCATTAATTTGTTATGACTACATCTAGCCTCATTTCTAATTTTGAGGTTCTCATTGTCATATCACCATACAGTTTGACCCAAATGTATGTATGCATCATAAAGTTTGGGTACCATAGAATTTATTTCCGAGATCTTAACTCTGCATATGGATTTGATCCATTCGATTTTGTTAACTGAGGTTGTGTGTTAGAGAGATTTGTGTAAATTTCACAATTCCACTATTGATCTCATTCCAAGTGAATTATAGAGATGAAAGGAGAGTTAGAGTTTCTCAGAGATATATATACTCTATTTCCTCTATGTTGTATTTCATTTTTCCCTCTGAATTTTGAGCGACCTTAACGACTTCCTAAGTGTTCTCTTCCACTCTACGGAAAACACCACCATTCTTTCTCCCATGGAGACGTTTGCAACTATAGAGGTCAAATCTCACGTATTTCACGGCCCGCTTGGGCATACCCTTACTTTCTGGTTTCACATTCGTTTTAATTTAACTGTAATATTTCATACTAGAAGTTTATGAAATCCCATTGTTGTGGCTTTAGTTTAAATGCCTAGAAATTTTACTATGTAATTTCCGATTTCGATTTATACTGTATGGCTCTCTTTAAACTGTTATGGAATTTGGTTTTTTTTATTTTTATGCTTGAGGTATTTAGATAGCGTTTGCATGGATAGAATATCAGCTCACTTTAATTTTCTTTTTGATTCACATGTGTATTTATCATTCCCCATTGACTTCGTAAGCATTTTACAACTCTCTTACGATATCAGCACTGAAGTTCGTTGAATCACCAAAAAACGAACTTCAGGGGATATGATTTACGAATATGCTCATACGTAAGACTAGGATATTCATCCATAATTCCATTTTCAAATTTTCTGAGATTGATATTATTCTCGTTATATGGATTCTCGACAATTTCTCTATAGATTAATTTCTCCCACTCTTCTAGTTTCGCAGTGTAAGATTAATTACTATGAAAATGGTTTTCAGGAGGTAAATTTCATTCTTTTTGACACTAGATTTAATTTATTTATTATTTTCCTGGGTGTTTAATATATCTTCATCTCTCTGTGACCTAACTTCTTCTCTCTTTCTACTTGTAGGTAATGCATTTATTGTTTTCAATCTTCATTCCTCTCGGTTTACTAAGAAGGATTTATTCCTATCAGAGTCCAGAGTGATAATAATTTGTATTCCTTGTCTATTTTAGGTTGGTACATAACTATCTTACCACCATCCGAAATATCGGCCTCAATTTTCAATAGAGTTCCATTTAGGAATACTTATTCCTAGTTCATTGTAAACTTGGGTTATAATAGATTTTATTTAATATTGTATGTTATATACCAGCAAGACATTTGAATGCTATTGTACTGCTTCTGGAATTTCTTATCTAAATTTATATTTCTTGAATTAAGTTTTCCAATAAAATTTCAACTATATATGTATATATATATATATATATATATATATATATATATATATATATATATATATATATATATTATGGTTTCTTCAGACCATATTTCTGAAATTCAAGTCTATTCAAAATTTTAGGAATTCCTTTATAATTGTGGGATAAATTTGTTTTCATATCTTCTGTTATATAACATGTCAGTTTATAATTATAGAAAAAAAAATTCTTCTGCTAATTAGCTACAGAAATACATATCTATTTTGTCAACATGTATTTTATGTTCTATGTTGGTCTAAAAATTCAATGGCTTGAATTCCAGTATTTTCCAGATCTTACTTCCTTAAAATTTTCCTATATGCCTATACAAAAGGGATGTCATTATCCAACATATAGACTCATTGAGAATATTAACATTGTTATTTGTGTTATAATTTTGAGTAAGTCTCTAGTTCAATTTATGTCCATTTTGTTATAGGTGTATGTGTACCTAGATTTATTCGAACTATAAATAATAACTACTGTTCTCTCCACTAAATAATTATTTAGTTATATTTTTGTTTGGAATATACTATATATTCATTTGACTTCTGATTGTAGAATTTAGTATTCAAAACGTTGAAAAATTTGAGTTTCAATATACATGTTATTTTCTAGATTTGTCTTTTCTCTAAGAAAATTTGTAGAAATAACCAAGTTGTTAAATAATTGTATTTCCAGTGCAATATTTCAATTAGGAATATAGAATTCCATAATTAAATAACAGTGATGTCATTGATTTTATTCTAGAATGGAAAGGATACTAGCAGAAATTTCTTTCTTGTAATAAGGATAAATATACCACCATTCTTCATAATTTGTTTCATATACATGTATATACATTTTCTATTTTGTTAGTATTAAATTTGAAATTTCAAATTATCCTTCTGCACTACTACACAGTTAATTATTCTAGCAAGTAACCTTATTATAATTTTCCTACTATCATTACGAAACATAGTCATTGTGTTTACAATTTTCCTTCTTAGCATACATAATTCTACTAGCTTAATTTGTTAAATGCTTCTAGAGATAATTCTCTCTATGCTTATTCTAAATTTCTAGAACTTAAATTTCTATCATACTTCCACAGTATGTATGAAATAAATCAAAATCCACTATTTCAATTTGTTTTAATAATCATAATTTCTTATTTAAGCTAAGGAACTAATCTCTAGATTTAAGCCTTGAGGCTTAGACACTCTGGTAGATGGTTTTCACTTAATAACTCCTATGAAACCATATAGACTTTCAATACATTAGTATTATAAATCTATTAAATGTATAGGAAATGAACACTTTAAATGAGCAAAAGTTAATTAACTAATTCCTTTATCAAAATCTCATTTTTATGATTTCCAAAGTATTCACCCATATTCCTTCATTTACTCATAGTTTTTCACATAGTACATTTTTAATCATTTCATAACTAAAGTAGTTGCAAGTGCATACGAGTTATTTGAACTAGTTCCTCCAAAACTCACCCCCGAGCTGAGGTCTTCTAGTCACAGACAACCTCTTGTCTATCTTGGAACAACTTATTTAAGCAGTTTTTTCCCCAAGCCTGTTTCTAAATTCTACGTCCAGAATTTCCAAGATGCTTTCTTCCTATTTTTTCCTAGGATTCCCTCAATGAGGTACTTTAAAGCTATATTTTCCACCTCTTCCCAATTACTTTTCCTTCATTGGGGAAATTAGATTTTTCTTTCCCAATCTAATTTAGCAATATTCTTTTCAAGGTTTTTCTGAAAGGTTTTTAGGGAAAGTCTAACCTTATCCATATCCTCATGGATCAAGGTTCATGATCTCAATTCTCACACTAGTCATATAATGCACACATAAATATTTCCATTTATTTTCATTAATAAATATTTAAATAAAATCCACACCTTGTTTCTCCATTGGGGTCCACTTACCCTTTGGATTTATTCAAATGTCAACTTTAAAAAGCATAGAAAACTTGCGGTGTTACACATTATCCCTCTAAAAACAAACACTGTCCTCGGTGTTGACAATATAAACTTAAACAGTTCACTGTGAAAATAGTGATGGATATTTTTCTATCATCTCAATTTCTCTTTCCCACGTAGCTTCTTTAGTAGTAAAGTGCTTCCATTGCACTTCTACTCTGGCTATTATTCGATTTCGAAACTCAATTTCTTCCCAATCCAATATTTGAAGTGGATCTGGAAGGAATTCTTCTTCTGGTTCCACCTGAATCACATTCCAATCAATAATGTGAGCAGCATCATGTACATATTTTTTCAGTAAAGAAACATGAAGCACATCATGAACCTTAACATGTAGGGGCAAGGCTGGCTTATAAGGCACTAGTGCCACCCTTTCTAGGACTTCAAAAAGCTTGCAATATCTAGGAGCCAATTTTGCAAAATTACCAGTATGCAAAGTTCTCTTCTTTGGCTTAATTCCCAAATATACATGATCACCCACGTTGAACTCTCGGTGAATTCTCTTCTTGTCAACATAAATTTTCTGTCGATCTTGAGCTGTCTTGATGTTTTTCTGAATTTTTTTGACAATAATTTCCATTTCTTGCAAAGCATCTGGCCCCAAGTACTACTTATCTTCAGGTTGGCTCCAGCTTAAGGGAGTGTGGCACTTTCTTCCATAAAGTGCTTCAAATGGACTAATCTTTATGGACGTTTGATAACTGTTATTATAGGCAAATTATACTAAATGTATATAGTCTTCCCATTTAGTTGGCATATCCATTACATACATCCTTAGCATATCCTCCAAAATTTGATTTGTCCTCTGTGTTTGACCATTTGTCTGAGGGTGATAGGCAGTACTAAAATTCAATTTAGTGCCCATGACACCAAAAAGAATTTTCCAAAAAGCAGCAGTGAACTTGCTGTCTCTATCTGAAATAATCATCTTAGCAACCCCATCTAGCCTTATAATTTCCTTCATGAACACATTCGCTACTTGGGTTGTTTCAAAAGTAGAATGAATAGATATGAAATGTGTAGCCTTTGTCAAAGTATCCACCACTACCATCACCGAGTCATGCTGATATTTGGTTCTTGGTAACCCAGTTATAAAATCCATTGAAACAGTTTCCCATTTCCACTTGGAAATCGATAAAGGATTTGGAACACCTACGGGATGTTGATGTTAAACTTTGACCAGTTGACATTCCATGCATCTGGCTGGATATTTTTTTACATCCTTTTTCACTCCTAGCCAAAATAATTTCTTTTTCAAGTATGTAAGTAATTTTTGATATCCAGGATGTCCTAAATAAGGTTGTTTATGATATTCATCAAGGATTTATTTTTTCAAGGAATCTACATTAGGGATGTACAATCTGTTTCTATAACAGATTAGCCCCTTCTGATTTTGGGTGTATCCATCCAGTTCCTTTTTTAGCATTTTAGTTTGAAGTTTTTCATAGTGCAAATCTTGGTCTATTACATTTTTAACCAATCCTTCCAAGTCAAAATTTGCACTACTTTAAATGTTACTTATGTGTTGCCAAGCATTTCTGCTTAAGGCATCAGCAATTTTTTTTCTCTTTTCCCTTCATATGTTTTATTTCAATGTCAAATTCACTTAGAAAAGATAGCCATCTGGCTTTTCAAGCATTCAAATATGTTTGAGTGAATAAATACTTTAGGCTGATGTGATCTTCCATCAAAATAAATTTACTTCCTAGAAGATATTGTTGCCACATTTTGAGTGCGTGAATTACAACAGCTAACTCAAGATCATACACACTGTAATTATGTTCATGTTTCTTAAGTTTTCTAGATTCATATGCAATAACAAAATTCTCTTGCAACAATACTCCCCCTAATCCCTCTCCACATGCACCAGTACACACTACAAACTCCTTATCAGGATCTGCAATCTTCAAAATAGGTGTTGTAGTAAGTTTTAATTTTAGTTGTTCAATGTTATTCTTGGATTTTTCTGTCCATTCAAATTATGTACCTTTCCTTTGCAATGAAGCTATGGGATAGGCTAAAGCAGAAAATATTTCCACAAAACTTTTTTAGTACCCCACAATCCCCATAAATAATCTTACCGATGATACATCAGTAGGTATAGGCCAGTCTCTAATGGACCTTATCTTTTCAGGGTCAACAACCAATCCTTGTTCTGAAATTATATGCCCCAAATATTGAATCTTATCCTTATAAAATTCACATTTTCTAAACTTGGCATACAACTGATTCTCCTTAAGAGTCTACAACACGATTCTTAGGTGTTCCTTATGCTCTGCCTCACTTTTTTAATAAATTAAAATGTCATCAATAAATACTAGTACAAACTTATGTAACTATTTATTCAAGACACTACTCATCAAGCACATAAAAGTGGAAGGTGCATTTGTTAATCCGAAAGGTAGGACTACAAATTCTTAGTGCCCATACAGTGTTCGATTTTTTTTTTTACTAACATCTTCCTCCTTAATTCTGAGCTGGTGATACTGAGTTCCTAAATCAATCTTAGAAAACACTGAAGCTCCCCTAACCTGATCAAAGAGGTCATCTATTTTGGGTAATGGGTAATTTTTTTTTAGAGTCAACTTATTTAGTTAGAGATAATCAATACACATTCTGAAGGCGCCATCCTTATTTTTCACAAATAGCACCAGTTCTCCCCAAGGGGATACACTCGGTTTGATGTAACCTTTGTCCAACAATTCTTGTAATTGCATTTTAAACTCCATGAATTTAGGGGGGCTCGTCCTGTAAGGGGATCTAGAGACTGGATTTGCCCCAAGTACTAAATACAAATCGATTTCTCTTCTCGGGGGAAGATGAGGAATCTCCTACGAGAATACTTCTTTAAACTCTTTGATCACTGGTAAAGTTTCTAACACATTTTTCTCAGTTTTTTGTTGTAATTCTTCAACATGTACGACATATACTTGATATCCTTTTATAGCAGTTCTTTTTAATTGAAGGGTTGATATCTGTCTTACTGAAATGTGTTTTCATTTCCCTTTGAGTATGAATGGTTTTCCCTCAATATCTATGCAGTGCAGAGTTTCATCCCAAAAATTCATCATGGCGTTTATTTTTTCTAACCAGTCCATTCCTATTACTAAATCATAGGAACCTAATGGAAAAATGTTTAGATTTACTTATGTGTAATAATCATTCGATTTAATGTTTGTTTGAGGTAGCTTATGAATTACCTTGCGTTTGGTACTAGTGGTTAACTGGACCAACCAAGGCTGCTGAAACTTCTCTGTTCTGATTTTGCATTTTTCTACAACTTGAGGACTAATATAACTCAAACAAGCATCGGGGTCAATTAAAACTGTAACAGATTGGTAAAAAATATTACCTTCCATATCGACCATAGTAGATTGGTTCTCTTCTTGCCGGTTCTCTAATGCTACAATGATAGTGGAATGTTCCTTGCTACGTCATTAACTATGGTAGCTTCTCTCTCTCTCTCTCTCTCAAAACCGTCTGAATATTTCGGTGCGGACAGTCCCTCAGAGATCAGGTTCTCCACATCTCCAGCACTTCAATGGTTCCCACATTTTCACAGTTCCTTCATTCTTATTATTTCCATTCAGTGGTTTGGGACTAGTTTGAGATTAAGCAGTTTTGTTGTCATTTGTTTTATTAAATTTCTTTCTCTGATGGTTTCTACCAAATTTTTTCAAGTAGGCTGGTTTCTATTTCCTTCTACTGGAATCACCTTTATTTGACCAACTCTTTCCTTGCTCCATCTTACCTCGAAACTAATGGTAGCATAATATGGATTTCCTCACCACTTCATCCATTGTTTTTAGATTATAGAACTCTATTTTCTCCTTGTGCACAGTAGGCAAAAAGTTCAGGAATATCTGTAACTTTGCTTTCTCATCACGAATATAAGGAACATATCGTAACAAATTTGTAAACTTGGTGAAAAAATCATCTATGGTGAGTTTTCCCAATCTGAGTTCATGAAACTCTTTTGCCTTATCATCATAATAACATTCGTTCAAATATATATTTTTGAACTTGAGTTGAAAATCTTCCCAAGTCATTGTTTTCTCATCAATGGCATGAACCATCTTTGTTTCCTCCCACCACAAGGTAGCCTTACCTTTCAGTTGATAAATATCCAATCTGGCTCTTAAGTTACTTTCATATTCGTAAAACTGAAAGTACTTAATGATATTCAACAACCATGCCTCAACATCCTCCTCCTTCTCTCTATCATAGGAGGGAGGTTTTATTTTTTAGAATTCACCTTGTAATTCCTTCTTCTATCTAGATTGCTATCTAGCGCCGTCATCTTCCTTAGATTCATCTCGGAAATTGACTCTTGCTTTTCTCTTTCTTCCAGAACCCTCACCCTCTTGGATGTTTTGTGAAGTCAATTCCCTTATGAGCTTTTGCAGTTCCTCACTGGATAAAGACAGTCTATCATTTTGGCTTCTTAGCTGCGCCATATCTCATTGCATTCGGTGCAACATAGCCATCAAAGGAGCATTGGGATCTGGCATATTCTCTCCCCGAACCAGATCAACATAAAGCTCATCCTCTTCAGTCATGGTTTTGAAGCTCTTATTTTTAGTACCTTTTTCACTGTATAACAAAAAAACATCAGTAATATTTTTAACATCGTAATTTTATTACAGCATATTATTCCTGTGTGAAAAAATAAACTGCCCAGTTTTTCAACTAGTGCTCTGATACCATTTGTAACACCTATAATTTTTTTTTTCTATTTTCGAACCTCTTTCCTACAGTTCCTCCATATCTATCATATACTTAAATATATCCTACTCTCATTTTAAATTGATGATAAATTTAATTACCCAACATTTTACTTGGGTTCCAACCTATAAAGGATGATTTCTTATCCACTTTCCCACCTTAGGCTTAAAATTAATTATACTCATGTCTCATTTCTATTACTTGAGACTATATATATATAAGTATGAAGTCATTAATACTTCACCCCTAACTTTCTTTATCCACTCCTATTGATACATTACATATATGAATTACTAAAAGGATTAAATGAATTTAATATAAAAAGGGATTGAATTAACTTACAATTTCAATTTTTTTACAAGTCATAACTTAATATTGAGTAGGATTTAACCAACGCTTAACTACTAATTGCCACCTTAAAATAGGTTGTAATACATGGTACTCTACTACAGTTGTTCACTCTCACATCAAGTTTCGAGTTTGGTGATTATTAATGTGCCATTAACTTGTCGTGACTACTTCTGGCCTCATTTCTAATTTCGAAGTTCTCATTGTCATCTCCTCATACATTCTGACCCATTTGTATCTACGCATCATAAAGTCTCGATAGCATAGAGTTTATTTCTGAGATCTTAACTCCGCATATGGATTTGATTCATTCAATTTCGTTAAGTTAGGTTATCTGTTAGAGAGATTTGTGTAAATTTTACAACTCCACTATTGATCTCGTTCCAAGTGGATGATGGAGATGAAAGGAGAGTTAGGGTTTCTTAGAGATATATATACTCCATTTTCTCTATGTTGTATTTCATTTTTCCCTCTGAATTTTGAGCGACCGTATTGACTTCCCAAGTGGTCTCTTCCACTCTACAGAAAACGCTGCCATTCTTTCTCCCATGGCGACGTTTGCAACTATGGAGGTCAAAGTTCAGGTATTTCATGGCCTGCTTGGGCGTGCCCTTACTTTCTGGTTTCTCCTTTAGTTTAATTTAACTGTCATATCTCATACCAGAAGTTTATCAAATCCCATTGTTGTGGTTTTAGTTTAAATGCCTGAAAATTTTACTATGTAATTTTCAATTTCGATTCATACTATATTGCTCTCTTTAAACTGTTATGGAATTTAGTTTTTTTTTTAAGCCTGAGGTATTTAGATAGCGTTTTCATGGATATAATATCAGCTCCCTTTGATTTTATTTTTGATTCACATGCATATTTCTCATTCCCCATCGACTTCGTAAGGATTTTAGAACTCTCTTATGGTCTCAGCGCCGAAGTTCGTTGAATCACCAGATAATTAATTTCAGGGGATATGATTTGCTAATAAGCTCATACGTAAGACTGGGATATTCATCCATAATTTTGTTTTGAAATTTTCTGAGACTGATATTATTCTCGTTAATGGATTCTCGACAATTTCTCTATAGATTAATTTCTCCCACTCTTCTAGTTTTGCAGTGTGAGATTAACTACTATGAAAATGGCTTTTAGGAGGTAAATTTCATTCTGTTTGACACTATATTTAATTAATTTATTTATTTTCCTGGGTGGTTAATATATCTTCATATCTCTGCGACCTAACTTATTCTCTCGTTCTCCTTGTAGGTAATGCATTTGTTGTTTTCAAAAATCGTTCCTATCAGTTTACTGAGAAGGATTTATTCCTATCAGAGTCCAAAGTGACAATAATTTGTATTCCTTGTCTATATTTCAGGTTGGTACATAACTATCTTAACACCATCCAAAATATCAACCTTAGTTTTCAATAGAGTTCCATTTAGGAATACTTATTACCAGTTCACTGTAAATTTGGGTTATAATAGATTTTATTTAATATTGTATCTTATTTACCGTTCGAACATTTGAATAGTACTGTACTAATTCTGGAATTTCTTATCTGAATTTATATTGCTTGAATTAAATTTGCTGATAAAATTTGAATTATCTATATATATATATATATATATATATATATATATATATATATATGTATATATATATGTATATATATATGTATATATATATGTATATATATATGTATATATATATGTATGTATATTATGGTTTCTTCAGACCATATTTCTGAAATTCAAGTCTATTTGGACTTTCAGGAATTCCTTTATAATTGTGGGATAAATTTGTTTTCTTATATTCTGTTATATAATACATCAGTTTATAATTGCAGAAAAAAAATTTCTTCTGCTAATTAGTTACAGAAATACATATCTATTTTTTCAACATGTATTTTCTATTCTATGCTGGTTTAGAAATTCAATGGCCTGAATTCCAGTATTTTCCAGATCTTACTTTGTTAAAATTTTCCTATATGCCCATACAAAAGGGATTTTGTTTTCCAACATATAGACTCCTTTCGAATATTAACGTTTTTATTTGCATTATCATTGTGAGTAAGTCTCTAGTTCAATTTATGTCCATTTTGTTATAGGTCTATGCGTACATAGATTTATTCGAAGTATAAATAATAACTACTATTCTTTCCACTAAATGCTTATTTAGTTATATTTTTCTTTGGACTATACTATATATTCATTTGACTTCTAATTGTAGCATTTACTATTAAAAAGGTGGAAAATTTTAAGTTTAAATATACATGTTATTTTCTAGATTTGTCTTTTCTCTAAGAAAATTTGTAGAAATAAACAAGATGTTAAATAATTGTATTTCCATGGAAATATTTCAATTAAAAATACAGAATTCCATAATTAAATAACACTGTTGTCATTGAATTTATTCTGGAATGGAAAGGATACTAACAGAAATTTCTTTCTTGTAATAAGGATCAATATACCACCATTCTTCATAATTTGTTTCATATACATGTATATATATTTTCTATTATGTTAGTATTAAATTTGAAATTTCATCTTTATCCTTTTGCACTAGTACACAGTTAATTGTTCTAGGAAGTAACCTTATTATAATTTTCCTGCTATCATTATGAAACATAGTCATTGTGTTTACAATTTTCCTTATTAGGATACATAATTCTACTAGCTTAATTTGTTAAATTCTTCTAGAGATAATTCTCTCTACGCTTATTCTAAATTGCTAGAATTTAAATTTTTGTCATCCTTCCACAGTATGTATGAAATAAACTGAAATCCACTATTTCAATTTATTTTAATAATCATAATTTCTTATTTAAGCTGAGGAACTAATCTCAAGATTTAAGCCTTGAGGCTTAGACACTCTGGTAGATGGTTTTCACTTAATAACTCCTATGCAACCATACAGACTTTCAATACATTAGTATTATAAATCTGTTAAATGTATAGGAAATTAACACTTTAAATGAGAAAAAATTAACTAACTAATTCCTTTATCAAAATCTCATTTTATGATTTACAAAGTAGTCACCCCTATTCCTTAATTTACTCACGGTTTTTCACATAGTACATTTTTAATCATTTCATAACTAAAGTAGTTTCCAGTGCATACCAGTTATTTGGACTAGTTCCTCCCAACCTTACAGTTCTTTTATCTCCCGAACTCACCCTCGAGCTGAGATATTCCAGTGACAGACAACCTCTTTTCTGTCTTGGAACAACTTATTGAAGCAGTGTTTTCCCCAAGCCTGCTTCTAAATTCTGCATCCAGAATTTCAAGGATGTTTTCTTCTTGTTTTTTCCTAGGCTTCCCTCAATGAGGTACTTTAAAGTTGTCTTTTCCTCTTTTTTAGCTTTTCCAGCTTTTCCCAATTACTTTCCTCTTTATTGGGGAAATTAGATTTTTCTCTCCCAATCTAATTCAGTAATATTCCTTTCAAGGTTCTTCTGAAATGTTCTTATGGAAAGTCTAACCTTATCCATATCCTCATGGATCAAGGTTCATGATCTCAATTCTCACTCTAGTCATATAATGCACACATAAATATTTCCATTTATTTTCATTAATAAATATTTAGATAAAATCCACACCTTGTTTCTCCATCGGTGTCCACTTCCCCTTTGGATTTATTTAAATGTCAACTTTAAAAATCATAGAAAACTTGGGGTGTTACAGATTATAAACCAAAGGGATTTATATTGAACCCAAGGATTAATATTTGAAACACTAGGAATAATATTATCCCCTAGGAATATGAACCCTTAGATTAATAAACCAAACGGATTAATATTACAAATGCAAGGCAATGATAAACCTAAGGAGTTAATACTAAAAATTCAATGGATTATAAACCCAAGGGATTAATATTATAAATGAAAGGTATACAAACCTTGAGATATATATTACTATCACAACCACATTTACCAATGTGTTTGATATACGACAATAGGAGTATATGAAGCACATATACAACCACATTAGTAAATGTGGTTGATATACGATGATAGGAATTTATCAATCACATTAATAATTATTGGATGTATAGTGTTAATGTGGCTATTAGAGATTGATTATTTGTATTTATTAATTACCATACATATATAATAACAAAATTATATATATATAACAACATTAATATAATATTATAATAGTAATACAAATACTTATTTATCATTCACTATTATCTTAATGACTAATATATATTTATTAACATATTAATATGATTATCAATATCTATTACACATAATGATATATTTATGAATATTTTCAACATATCAATATTAAACTCGAATATTAAATTATTTAATATTATCATTAATACTATAAAATCCAACATTATAAACCCTAATATTAATACTATATCCTTAAGATTGATATTATAAACCTTACAATAAATATTTTAAGCGATAGGATTAATATCACAATTTATACAATAAGTAAAAATTTTAAACCATAGTATTAATATCACTATTATAAAGGGTGATATTAAAAAAACTCCAATATTATATACCCAATATTAAAAACTCAACATTTGAGATCTTGATACTAAATGCAATATTAAAAACTCAAAATAAAAAAATGCAGTATAAAAAATCAAAGGGATTACTATTATGAAGCCATGGGGAATTAAATGCTAGCATTTAATATTATAAAACCAAGGAGAAAATAAACACCAGAGGAACTATTAAACCCTAAGATTAAGAATAATAAACAAAAAGGATTAATAAACCCAAGGAAAATAGATACAAGAGATTAATATTATAAACCCGAGGGAAAATAAACACAAGGGTGTAACATCAATCCTAAGAAAAAAAAATAAAAATTATGAAGTCTTCTATATTTCTATACATAATATTTCCCATTGAGTCCTTTACATTTTTATACATATAGTATAATTTTCCTAAATTTCCTTAGAGATAGTGGGTATTTTATATCTAAAGACAATTCCCTACCAACTTCATATCTAAAGACAATTCCCTACCAACTAAGTTATTATATTTATATTATTAAATCACGAATAATGTGCATAGGTGTTTTAATCCACCTCCAACCTTGTATAGGTTTCTATATGGTAATACCATACATCAAATACACAACTATATCAAAGATACACCCATTCCATACATCCTTATTATATCTATATGTCTCCCACTTACAAGTTATACGTATCACTTTGATATACCATTACACATCTTTTGGATTTTGGTTTTAACCCACTATAGAGGTTTGTACTTATGCTCGTACATCTCATTCGTCATTGGACTACACTTTTGAATACTTGTTGCCAAAAATCGTTAGCCATACGTGGAACGTTAATTATATTCTATGGACATGGTTGATATTTATACATGTTTGCCTATTCCCTTCTCTTGATACACTCAAGATTTGAGACTCATTAATTAAACATTTCATGTGTTTAATGGCCAGCTATACTTGTGAGCACCATGATGGTTTTTCATTTAAGGAATGTACATTTTTAAGTCTCGTTACATTGCCCTAAAATCCAAATCCGACTTCAAATCCTCCTCGGCGTACAACTCTGCTCCACATAATTTTTTATGCACCGGGTTTTGGTTTTTTGATGATGATGCATTTAAGTCCAAAGCTTATGATATCACTTGGGATTATTCTCTGTACTGTCAAGGTGATTTTATATAGTTTTGTGATATGGAGTGGTTTATCATCGCAAACGTGGACAATGATCCCCATTAAACTTATAGGGTTTCATACTATATTAAAATGTAAACTCAGCTGAGTCGACTTCATTTTGTCGCTCTATCAATTGTTGTCTTGTTCTTCACTCTAGGCAAGTCGTTTGACCTCATTCTAGTCTCGACTGGTGTATGATTTTCGCTCCTGAAATGGCTTGGTACTTCCTACCCTGCATATATGGTAAGCTAATCATCGTGTATTATCATTAGAGATAATATAGATGTCATTTTCAGTTTTCATTTCTATTTCTCAAGAAATATGGCTCTGGTATGATAGCTACTCTCTTCTCTTGTAGCGTTTCCCTTCATCGTTTCGTCTTGTTGTTGTCTGGAGTTAACACTAAAAGCTTTTTTTTTTTTATCGCTTCTCCCTCAGCCAACTTGTATGAGTATTAATATTTTTTCATAGCGTTGTTAGAATGCTTGGATTCCTCAATATGCACGGGCGAAGAAAATTCCCATCGTACCGACAGGTGATTTTTTGCCAACCCTCACGTCGCCCTCCTGTTGGTTAATTTCATTTGTAAAAGAATCACTCTCACATTCTCATTCCCTCTTTACATTATAGAGTAAAGGAACCTAGTTCAATATGACTTGTATAAGGTATTTATTGGCTCGATTTTAATTTGTCACACTATTTTATTTTTGTTTTTATTTCTGTCTCTATTTTTCTTTCGAATTTAACTCGTTTTACATGGGTGTTTACAGGTAAGGACTTGTTAAGGGTATTTTCAAGGAATTATTCCTATGGTACTCTCTAGAATTAGGCTTAATTTTGCGTTCACTTGTCCTGAACAGGTCGGTACTACCTCATGCTTCGAAATCCAGAGTGATTTTATATAAGATGCGAGATTTTGTCTCGTCCAGCAATTTAATTTTAGTTTTGGTCTCTATAAAAATTTTTGTGACAGTTGTAGTAATAAGGAATTTTAGTTTGGTGCAACTGTGACATTCTTCTCTCAATAGGCGAAATAAATAGTACACTATTATGTTCACATTTCGATAGATTACTTCTGTGGCATAAAATATTTTTTGGGTTTAATTGATTATCATTCCCAGAATACTCTCTGTTATTTAAAATTTTGTTCCATACTGTTTATTTGTAAAATAATTTTTAGAAAAGACTTTAGTATTATGCTTTCCTCCTATAATAGCATCCACCTCTATTTAATACTAGCTGCATATATGGTCGAGAAATGCTACTTAAATCCATGATGTTAATGGCTGGAAATTTACTTTTTTTATTTAATCATGAGGATTAATAAGCTTAGTGTACCCTAGTTAGATTAATGTGAACCCATTGTTGCTCATTGATATATTTTTTTTCTACTATACAGAGGTCTCATATGACAATGAGAGGTTTTATTTCTTCTATGCTTGTCATATCACTTCATATGAGGATATAATATAGTTGCCATATAATAGAATGTCTGTACTTCAATGCAACCTCTTGAGTTCTGTATAATTATTCCACTTTATCTATATGTGTGAAAACAACGCTGATGCTCTATTTCTGATCATATTTCTCTTCTTAATCATTCTACGGTAAAATCTTATTGTTAATGTAGTTCCATAAACCCATAATTTAATAACTAAATTTTCAGATACCAATATAATGTTTATCTATCCATAGAGACAGAGAGTTAACTTTATTATTATATAAGCAGAGCTAGTTAATAATTAAGTTGATAGGTACTCGTTTAATAATTAATCTTCACTCTATACCTATACATTTATATAGACATCTGCTACTGATATTAGGAATTTTTCTCAAATATATCAAGGTATCATGCATGTGGTTCAGTATAGTTTTATGGAGTAATATTAGCTTCTGCCAATTTTCAATCTGTTCTACTTTTTTTTTAGAACATTAAGATCATAAGTATTCTTACCAAGAGAAATTATGTACTATCATAAATCCATTTCCCTTCCATAATTATTATTACTTTAGTATATCTACTTCTGTTTTGAATTAAAATGCTTCATTTAACTAGTAGTATGACTAAATTTCCTACATGCAATTAAGTAGAAGTAGCCAAATATATACTAATAGTTTCCACTTATTTTATTCAATTCTCAGTGATTTACAATTGAGTTAATTAATATATTTCCAAATCAGATTAGAGTTACACATTACTTACTCTAATGAATCTATTCAATGTCTAAGGAATTTGTTAATATCTCCATATTTACACCAGCCTATGGTTTATAGACTCTGGTCGATAACATTCCTTAGACTGTACTCCTACTACACTATAGAAATCTGGAAGAGTTATTTCTTCTATATAATTCTGTTAAAAGTAAGGAACATAAATTTTAACTTAAATAAATAATAGCTACAACATTCACTAGTAAAATACTCCATAAATTATTTTAACCATTCATAAAAACCTTATGAGCATACCAATAATGCAGATGACCAATCCTCCCAACCTTAGAGTTCCTTTGTCTCCAGAACTCGCCCCTGAGCTGAGATCTTCTCCAAGAACCGACCAACCCCAATCTGTTCTAGAGTAGCTTATTTAAGCTTATGCTCCCCGAAGCCTATTTCTAATTCTACATCCAGAATTACAGGATGCTTTTATTCCTGTTTTCCTAGGCTTCCCTTATTTACGTACTTTTAAAGCTACTTTCTGCTTTTCTAGCTTTTTACCTCTTCCCAACTACTCTCCACCTCATTGGGGAAATCTAGATTTTTCCTCAAAAATCTAAATTAGAAATAAATTTTTTCAAGGATTTTTGAAATATTTTTGGGAAAATTCTTAGCCTCTTTCCATACCTCATGGATTTGGCAAGTGATCTCAAAATTCTCATTTGGTCAATATGGACAACTATATTTTATTTATTTTTCAAGATTAAATAATTCATTACATCCACACAATAATTATCCATTGGGGTCCACTCCCCTTTGGATTGAAGTTCAAATGTCTAACTTGAAAAAAAATAAAACTAGGAGTGTTACATAAATGATTGAAGCGTAACATTATTAATAATAAACCCAACAGATTAATAAAACCAATGGAAAATAAATCCTAGGAGTTAATATTATAAACCCAAATGAAAATAAACCTAAAATAAAAATATTAAACCTTAATATTAATAAAAATGAACCCAAAGTATTAATATTATAAACCCAAGGGAAAATAAATTAAATGGAAAACACCAAACCCTAGGATTAAAGTGTTACATTATTAACAAGAAAAATATGATACATCATGATATTTAACGTGAATACTAAATTAATATTTTAAAACCTAACACTATTAAACCCCTTATTATAAGATGCAAGATTAATATTATAAAGTCTAATGATGATGATAAAAATCAAATAGTGAGATTAGTATTATAAACTCTAATAACAAAGCTAAGATCTCAATGATATAATGTGCAATGATTGATCCTATAAAATTCTAGGAATAATATACCCAATGGATTAATATTATAAACTGTTAGGCTTATTAAACCTAAAAAATGAATATTAATATATAAACCCTAAAATTATAAAACAAAATATTATAAGCTCCAATATTAAAAATGGAACGTTTCAAACATTTATAATAAATATGATATTGTAAACTCAATAGATTAATATTATAAAACTTAAGATTATAGATATTAAGATTATAAACTCAAAGGAATAATTTTATAAATACAATAATGGGATGTTGGTACTAATCACATAAAATTAAATATAATATAACTACAAATATTTATAATTAATAATTAAAATTCATATAAATATTAATATTAAAAATGAATAATTATAATATAGATAATATTAATAATTATTTTTTATTAATTATAAATTATAATAATTATTAATTATTAATAGTTAAAAACTATTAGTAATTAGTAATAATTACTAGTATCTATAAATTATTAAATATTAATTATCAATAATTATTATTAATTGTTAACGATTATAATTATTTATAATTAATATTTGTAAAAGGGATAAATGTTATAGACCAAATTGATATTAGACACCTAAAGGATGAATATTATAAACCCAAGGTATTATTCATATTAAAAGCCAAAGATATTAAAGACTCAAGGGATTAATACTAAAAACCTAAGAGATTATTAAACCTAAGTGATTAGCATTACAAACGTAAGGAATTAATAAAACTAAGGAATTATGAATATTATAAACCCAAGAAATGATATTATAAACTTTGGGGATTTCTAATATAAGCGGTCAATAAACCCAAGGGATTAATATTATACAACCTAGAGATTAAAACCTGAAGGGATTAATATTATCAACCCAGGGGATTAATCAACCCAACTAATTATTAATATTCTAAACTAAAATTACTAGAAACAGAAGGGATTAATGAACCCAACTAATTATCAGTATTATAAAACAATGGGATTAATAAACCCAATATATTAATATTATAAACCCAAGATATTGGTAAACCCAAAAAAATAGTTTTATAAACCTCGAGGATTAATATATAAGCCATAATATTGCAAATTATAAATCAATGATATTAATATTAAACTCAAAATAAATCAAAGAGATTACTATTAATATTAAACTCAAGTTATTAATATTATAAACCAAGGTTACAATAAAACTCATGTAATTTGTATTATAAACTCAATGGATTATAAACCCAAAGGATTCAAATTAAACCTTAGGATTAATATTTTAAACCTCGTGAATGATAATATACCTTTGGTAAATTAAAATTTACATTAATAAACCCAAGAGATTGATATCATAAAATAAAGAGACTAATAAAACTAAGGGATTATAAATCCATGGGAATAATACTAAATACAAGGAATTTATATTATAAACCCAAAAAATATAAACCCTAAGGTAGATATTATAATCCCTAAACCAAAAATTAAAACCTAAGATTAATATTATAAATCTTAGTATCTATGTTATAAGTCTATCCCATTAATAAACCCAAAGGATTAATATTATAAACCCAAGGAACTGTAAAATAAAGGGATTAATATTAAACCCTAAGATTAATATTATAAACCATGGGATTAATATTAAACTATAGGAATGCAAAATTTATGAATAATAGTAGAAAACCTAGGAACAATATTATAAAACGAAGGGATTACTAAACTCGTTTGATTAATATTAAAAAACCGAGGAAATATAAACATGACAGAATACCATTATACCCTAGGATTAATATTAAACCCTACAAATATAAACCCTAATATTAATATTATGAACATTAGGATTAATATTATAAACCTAAGGTGTTAATAATATAAATCCAAGGAATTAATAAACCTAAGGGATTAATACTATAAACTCAATGGATCATCAATGGAGAGAAATCATTTTAAATCCAAGGGATTAATATTATAGATGTGAGGGATTTATAAACTAAAAGGATTAATATTAGAAACTAACGGGATTGATAAACCTAAGGGATTCATATCAAACCCTAACATTAATATTATAAACCCTAATATTACTTTTGTATAAATACAATATTAAAGTTCAATATTATAAACTGAATATTAAAAGGTCCAAATAATATAAAATTTGTATTAAACCCAAATATTGTAATGTAATAATGTAACATTGAATAAATTACATGTAATGTAAGATTTCTATAATGATTATTAGACTTATTTTAATATTTAGACAATGTTTGTCACAATGTGATGTTGGATACCTTTTTGTACCATGCTAATGTTATAGTATTAAACTGTCGATATTATTAGCCCAAGGGACTAATAAACCCAATGGATTAATACTAAAAATGAATGTGATTATAAACCCAAGGGAATAACATCAAACTCAAGGGATAAATATTAGAAACCCAAGGGATATAGACCCAAAGATAAATATTATGAACCCTAAAATAAGCATTATACCCTAAAATTCATATCATGAACCTTACAATCAATATTATAAACTCAAGGGATTAATATTAAAAACCCAAGCAAATAACATTAAACCCAAAAGATCAATATTAAACCCTAAAAAACACCTATGAATATAAACCCTAAGATTAGTAAACCCAAGGGATTAATATTATAAACACTAGGCTTAATATTAAACCCTAGGAATATAAACCCTATGATTAATATACTATAAACCTAATGAATTTATATTATCAACATAATAGCTTATAAACCCAAGGCACATATATAAAACCCTAGGATTAATATTATAAACTCTATCAATAATATTATACCCTAGGAATATGAACCCTTATATTAATAAAGCGAAGAGATTGATATCATAAACACAATTTACTAATAAAAACAAGGAATTAACACTAAAAACCTAAAAAACCCAAAGGCTTAATATTGCAAACCCAATGTATATAAAACCTAATATAAATACAATAAACTTTAAGACAAACATGGTTGACCATGGTTTATTTTCATATTGAGAGAATATTTTTCACAATACGACATTAGACTGTGTTTTTTATCATATTGAAATCCTAGGAACAATATTGTAAACCCAAGGGATTACTGAAACCATTGAATTAACATCAAAAACCTCAAGGAATATAAACCTAATGTAATAACATTAGACCTTAGGATTAATATTAAACACTATGAATATAAACCCTAATATTAATATTATGAATCTGAGCATTAATATTATAAACCGAAGATATTAATACTAATATCCAAGGAATCAATAAACCTAAGGGATTAATCTTATAAACTAATTGAATTTTAACTAAGGGAAATAATTTTAAACTCAAGGGATTAATATTATAAACCTAAGGGATTTATAAAACCAAAGGATTAATATTAAAATCCCAAGGGATTCATATTAAACCTTAATATTAATATTATAAACCATAATAGTACAAATAATAAATCCAATATAAAAATTTAATATTATACACTAAATATTAGAATTCCCTAATATTATAAACCTTCTATTAAAAACAAGTTTTTTAATGTAACAATGCAACATTGAATAAATTAAAATATAATGCAAAATTGCCCTAATATTTGTTACACTTATTTCCATATTAACACAGTGTTTATCACAATGTGATGTTGGATAAATTTTGTACCATTCCAATGTTACAATATTAAACCATTGACATGATAAGTCCAATGGACTAATAAACCCAACATAATAATACTAAAAACCAAAGTTCTTATAAATCGAAGGGATAAAGACCTTGAGATAAATATTATAAACCCTAAAACAAACGTTATATCTTAAGATGCACATCATGAATCTCATAATTAATATTATAAACTGAAGGGATTAATACTAAAAACCCAAGGGAATAACATTAAACCATAGGATGAATAATAAACCCCAAGAATATAAACCCTAAAATTAATAAACCTAAGGGATTAATATTGTAAACACTAGGCTGACTATTAAACCATAGAAATAGGAACCCTATGATTAATATTATAAACCCAAAGAATTTATATTATAAACCTAATGGATTATAAATCCAAGGAATATATATAAGAGCTTAGGATTAATATTATAAACCATATCAATAATATGATACCCTTGGAATATGAACCCTTAGATTAGTAAAGAGAAGGGATTGATATTATAAACCCAATTCACTAATAAAAACAAGAAATTAATAATCAAAACCTAAAAGACCCAAAGGATTAATATTACAAACCCAAGGTATATAAACCCAAGTTATATAAACACTACGACAAATATTATAAACCCTAAGGAAAACATGATTGACCATAGTCAATTTTCATATTGAGACAATATTTGTCACAATACGACATTGGACCATGGTTGACCATGATTTATTTTCATATTTATAGAACCTTTTTCACAATCTGATGTTGGACCATGTTTGACCATGGATTAATACTAAAAACACAAGGGAATAACATAAAACCTAGGGATTAATACTAAACCCTAGGAAAATAAACTCTAAAATTAATAAACCCAAGGTATTAATATTGTAAACACAAAGTTCAATAGTAAGCCTTATGAATAATATTATAAACCTAATGGATTATAAATCCAAGGGATCTAAATTAAACCTTATGGTAAATATTATAAACCTTATCAATAATATTATACCCTAGGAATAGGAACCCTTAGATTCGTAAAGCTAAGGGGTTGATATTATAAACCCAATGCACTAATAAAAACAAGGGATAAATACAAAAACCTAAAAAACCCAAAGGATTAATATTGTAAAATTAAGATATATAAACCCTAAGATAAATATTATAAACCCTAAAATGAACATGGTTGACCATGATTTTTTTTCATATTGAGAGAATATTTGTCACAATGTGATGTTGGACCATGGTTGACTATGGTTGACGATTATTGACCATGGTTGATGATGGTAGATTTTCATATTAACATTTTGTTTCACTATGTGACGTTATAACAAAGTTGACTAGGGTTGGCCATGGATGAACATGGTTGTGACAATGTGACATTGGACCATGAGACAATGTGTGTCATAATGTAACCTGACCATTGATGATTATTGATCATGATTGTAAATGGTTCATTTTCATATTAAGACAATACTTGTCACAATGCGATGTTGGACCATGGTTGATTATGATTGACCATGGTTGATGATGGTTGATGGTTGTTGACGATGGTTGATTTTGGTATTGAGACAAGTTTGACCATGATTGACCATGATTGACGTTGGACCATGGTTGACCATGATTGACCTTAGTTGATTTTCATATTGACCATGATTGACCATGATTAATTTTCATTTTGAGACAATCTTTGTCACAATGCGACATTTGACAATGGTTGACTATTATTGAAGATGGTTGACCATCGTTGACAATGATTGGAGATGGTTGACCATTGTTGACAATGATTGAAGATCGTTGGCCATCATTGACCATGGTTTATTTTCATATTAACACAATATTTGACATAATGTGACACTGGACCATGTTTGGTTTTCATATTGAGACAATATTTGTCACAATGCGATGTTGGACCATGGTTGACCATGGATGCCCATCGTTGTCATAATGTGATTTTGGAGCAAGATAAAATATTTGTTACAATGTGACCATGATTATTAACCATGGTTAACCATGGTTGGCCATGGTTGATTTTCATATTGAAACAATATTTATGACAATGCGATGTTGGACCATGGTTGATGATCGTTGACAATGACTAACAATGGTCACCATGTTTTACCATGTTTAACTAAGGACAATGATGGTTGCTCATCAACGATGATGGTTGACCATGGTTTATTTTCATATTGAGAAAATATTTTCCGTAATGTGATGTTGAATCATGGTTGATTTTCATATTGACCATGATCAACCATGCTTGATCGTAATTGACCATGTTTTACCATGGTTAGCCATGATTGATTTTCATATTGAGACAATATTTTTCATAATGAAATGTTTGAATAAATATTATAAACCCTAAAATAAACATGGTTGACCATGATTGATATTCATATTGAGACAATATTTGTCAAAATCCAATGTTGGACCATGGTTCACCATGATTGATTTTCATATTAAGATAAACTTTGTCACACTATGGCATTGGACCATAGTTGAACATAATAATATTATTAATATTATTTTTAATGTTAATGATATTTGTATTCATATTAACTGAAATAATTAATATTAACATTAGTATTAAGATTAACATTAAGATTAAGATTAATCTTAAAATTTATTAATTAATATTAATATTAATAATATTAATAATATTAATAAAATAATAATAAATATTTTAACTATTGTCAACACTAAATGATATTACTATTATTTATAAGTCTTAATATTAATTTTGTTTATATTAATGATGTCAATGTCATTAATAATAATATTATTAATATTAATAATTAAGATTATTAATTAATTAATATTAATATTAATATTTTTATTAATTTATATTCATATTAATAACGAATAGAGATATTAATATTGATATTAAAATTTAAAAAACATAAATTTATATTATTATGAATTTTCAAATTAATATTAATAATTAATATTAAAATATTATTAATGTAAATAATATTAATACTAAAATTTATTAATTAATTCTAAAATTTACTGATAATATTGATAAAATAAAATAATAATAATAATAATAATAAAGATTATCTTAAATTAAAATGTATTAATTATATTTGTAATACTAAATGTTATTAATATTATTTATCAATTTTAATGTTAATATTAGAAATAGTAATAATGTTAATGTCATCAAATAATATTAAAATTGTTAATTAAATGTTATAAATATTAATAATCAGAATTCAAATTAATATTTATAAATATTAATAATATTAAAAGTAATATTAATATTTGTATTCGTATTAATTAATATTAATACTAATAATGAATATTCTAATTAATATTAAATTAATATTCATATGAAAATTTATTAATATTTTTGTTAATACTAAATGTTGTTAATATTATTTATGGTAATAATGCGAGTTTGATTCGTCATATTATTATTATTAATGAAATGTTATTAATATTAATAATTAACATTAAAATTAATATTTCTAAATAGTATTTAAAATATATTCATATTATTATTCATATTAATTAATATTAATAAGACCAATAATTTTCTTATTAATATTATTAATTTCATAAAATATTATTATTAATATTAAAAATAAATATTACTAATAAATTTTTTTATTAAGAAAATATTACTCTTATATAATACTTAATGTTAATATAATAATTATGATGATTTTGTTAACCATTAATTTGATATGAACGTTAGACTTATTATAAATTATTAATATTAAAATAGTAAAAATAAAATTAATATACAAAAAGAGTATGAAATTTTAATAACTAAAATATTTGCTAAGAAACAATCAGAAATTATTTAAGATATTTCCAATTCTTAATGTACTTTAGAGCTTCTTCGATCACCTTCTTCAACTGGAATAATTGGTACAACTAAAATAACATTTAAAGGCCATACATATTTTAAACATAATATTAAATTTTTTATTTGTGAATTTGTCATTGCCCAAAAATAAAGATCCCTTTTTTAATGAATTAAATGTGAGAAAATATATAAATTAATTTAGTGATTTTTAAAACAGTAAATAAAATAAATCTAAATAAACAAATATATATATATATATATATATATATATATATATTTTGGTTAATAATTCCAGTTTTTAATGGACTAAATATGATCAATTATATAAATTATTTTAATGGCTTGAAAATGAGTAAATTAAATTAAATATGAACAAATAAATATAATTTTATTAGCTTTTGAATTTTTTGGAAAAAGTAAAATCTAGTTGTTTTGGAATAAATAAAATAGTTTATAGTTTTTAACATATGATATTGACTATTCATATTATTTCCAAAAACCAATAAATTGGATTACATCTAAATAAATAAATATAATAATTTTGAAAATTTTGAAAATTTTAGGTATAGTTTCAAATTCGTTAACCTAGGCCACCCATAAAATTTGGCTAAAAAAATAATTCAGTTTGTGGTGTTTATCCATTGGAGGGAGGGGATTAAGAATATATGGCCACAATCCACTCAATAGAAATTTTAGCTTATAATTTGATATTACAAAATAAAATAAAATAAAAAACAATAAATAATATATAATAACAATCAAGAATAAACACAAACTGCAAATATACCAAAATCAAATATTCCAAATTCTAACATTGATATAACTATGCAACAATGTTGGGTTTCTAAATTTAGTTGTGGTCCTATTCCTTCAAACTAATACACCACTTCTATAATCAACCGAGGCTCATAGAACAACAGAAATCAATCCCAGGCACCCTATCCCTCAAATTAGTGCCTTAATATATCTGACCACACTACTCGATCGTTGAAACCTCATTAATTCAAAAGCTAACCATCTACCCAATAAACCATCCTCGAAATCCTTAATGTTCTAAGCCAAAATCGTTTAAGAAAAATTAGATTAAGAAAAAATAAATTGAATGGAATTAGTGGATTAATTTTGAATAAAAGAATTGGAGTTTTGCATTGTTGGACCTTCCAAAATATCTCTTCTATCCATCTGCCAAAACTTATAATCAAATGAACCTATTCAATTATACTACCTTAAAACATAAGTTAACATGTAAAATTTAATATCCTTGTAAAATTGATAGAATTAAAAAGATTTAAGGCATCCATGATAGCTTGGATTTTCATTGCCATATTAGTATGACACATTTTATCAGGCGATAATGAGTATTCTTGGAGTAACTTGTATGAAAGGTTGTATCAATTTGTAAGCAGTTACTCTTGTAAATTTAAAAATTTAGAGAAATGAAATGGAAATCAATGGAACCATGACATGGCAGCGGAGAACATTGAGGTTTTAGCTACATGCTAAAATAAAACATTAGAGAAATTGAACCATGACATGTTGGAGGAAAATATTGAGCCTTTAAAAGTTTCATTTATCTTCCCACTCAATGCAATTCAATGCAAACATAACATGTTGGGGGAGAAAGGTTAAGCGTTAACGTTTTAGTTTCATTTATCTTCTGAATTATCCTCCCATGAAAAAAATTGTTTAAACCCATATCATTTCACTTCTTAATCTTAATAGGTGGCAATTAATAAATGGTATAGTAAACTTTTAATCAAGATTTGTATTTTTTTAAATTTAAGTATGGTTTAATCATATGATTTAGGTATGAAAGTAAGTTATTGGTCTACATTTTATCCATTGATCTATTGGTGACGAGGAGAATATATTGGCATCTCTAAATTTACACCATCCGATTAAAATGATTAATTAAGAAAATGATTAATGTAGCCAATTCCAATAGGGGGGACGTCTATCGACGTAACAAGTGCTAACATAAACATGGTCGACATGGTTGATTTTCATATTCAGATAATCTTTTTCATAATACGACATTGGACCATGATTGATTTTCATATTGAGACAATCTTTGTCACAATGTGAAATTAGAGCATCTTTGACCATGATTGACCATAGTTGACGAGGATTGATAATGGTTGACCATGTTTGATTTTCATATCGAGCCAATATTTTTCCCAATGCGACATTGGATCATGGTTGACCATTATTTATTTTTAGATGGAGATACTCTTGGTCATAATGTGATATTGTTTCATGGATGATTTTCATATTAAGAAAATATGTGTCACAATATGATAGTAGACCATGGTTGATCATCATTATAAACCCAAGGGATTAATATTATAAAATAAACATATATAAACCCTAATATATATTATAAACCTTATAATAAACATGGTTGACAATGATTTACATTTTTTTATTTTCATATTGAGACAATCTTTGTCATAATGTGACATTGGACAACAACTAACCATGGTTGATTGTCATATTGAGACAATATCTGTCACAATGTGACATTGGACCATGGTTGGCCATGATTGACCATGGCTGACGATGGTTCACAATGGTTGACCATGGTTCAATTTCCTTTTGAGGAAATATTTGTCACAATGTGATGTGAGACCATGGTTGGCCGTGATCATAAACCCAAGGGATTTATATTACATACAAGGATTAATATTATAAACCCTATTAACATTATTATACCATAGGAATAATAATATTAAGAAGGAAGTAACGACATCATATAATTCCCATTATTTTCCTTGCAATCTCCCCATTTGCATAAGGATAACCCTCAAATCAATTTGCTCATGATATTTCCCTGATTTATACTTCTCTAGATCATTTACACTCAAAAGTATCTTATGACTTGAGTAATACATTTTTTAAAGTTCTAAAACCTAATCAAGCAAGTGATGTGTTTGGTTTCCATTTGGATAATAGTGATCATGTTGATTTAAATAATAGTATCTATCCACATGCAATTTGAAATCTAAGTCAATTCCCAAAATGTAGTTATACATTCAAAGTTCTAGAACTTGTAAGGGAATAAATGCACTTCAAATTTCATTTATGGTAATAATTATGAAATGTTCTCACAATCTTGGTGAGATCCTAGAGCCATGTCAGATATGGATTTCCTCTCAAAACTCTTTCCTTCATGTTATTTCACTTGATGCAAACTCATTTTTTATGGATTTTCCATTTTTTTAAGACAATTTTAATAATTCTCAATATTGGGTTTATAATCAGGTAAATGAATCTTCTAGAGCTAATTCATATTCATGCAAACCTCTTATATTCAACATAGGATTTGAATGTACACCTTTCATGGATGCACACAAATATGAATCCTATATGTTGTTTGTAATGGAATATATAATTATTGGCTGAAGCATTCAATTCTTTTAAGTGATTTTGTGGACAATCATCTCCTAATATTTATTGTGACTGGCATGAAGCTAATAAATTTGTTCTACTTGAATCAATCCTTTTGAGTAGCATTCATTTGTTAAATCATTTAGTGGATCAAAACCACCATTTTGATATGGGTACTAGATTTTTTTTGACATATCCTTCCAAAAAAAATTCAACATGTTCTTTTAATCAATTTTCTAGATTTACAACGAGAAAAAATTATTTTAATTCCCCAAGCTTTCATATTATTGGTCTAGTATGGAATTAGACATAAAGAGAACTGATCAAGAATAAAGAATATTTTTTGTTGAACCACAAACTAGATCATAACTTTGGGTTTAACAATTGTCATTATGATAATAATTTTTCCACCAGTGTATCTGATGATAGCTACATTACTTTCATTAATTGTTATTGTTTATCATCTCAATATTTATATACTCGTCAAGCAGTTGAGGAAATTCAGCCTATGTTGATGGTTATGCTAGCTCCTTAATGTCTTGAAAAAACCTCTGAACATGATCATATCAAATTTCTTTCAGAAGTTTCTATTTTTGATTCCATGATTTTAATTGAATATTTTTTTTTAACAAGGATTTTAAGGGTTTTCAGAAGGATTGTTTTGAATTTCATGATCAAATATATTATTTGATGGAAACATCTTACTTAGAGATCTTTTTCACTCGCATTAAGTTTTGACATTTCAAGTTGTTTTCTAACAATGAAATCACAAATAAAGATACATTCACAATAAACTTTCAATGTTTGTATAATTGTTGTTCTAAGTGAAAAATTATGATTGCAAGTTGGTTATTTATAGGAAAAAGGAAATAAATTCTATTTCGCAAGGTATTCAAGGCATCATATATATTTTTTCACATTACTTTAGATTATTTTTTATTTCTTGTATCTTTTTGTTGATGTTTGGGAGAAACTCTTGTGGCTATATTGGAAGTGTCACTATACTTAACCTTGACCTTTTAGGGTGTTATATTTGGAGTAGATTTAGGTGCATTTTAGTTTTCTTTTGTATTTCCTTCATGTTCTATTCTTCCCTACAACTATTTTGTGCATTTTCTTTATCTCTTGATCCCAATCTTACATGTTCATTTTCTTTTGGGTCTTGCATTTTCTTTATTGTTTTTATTTTGTCCCTCCTGCCTTGTCATGTCTTTCTTTTGTGTTCTGTTCAATTATAAAATTCATTGAATTTTTGTTTTGTTTGGCTAGATAAAAATATGTGGCAATGTTTCAGAAGGGTGATTATGATGATAACCAATTTTTGGCTAATCTGCTACCCTCTTCCCTATTTCGGTTTAAATATATTTAAACCTAATGATGTCTGAACAAAAAATATGATTCATTCAAATGGAAAACTATAAGTAGAACAATGAAACTCTTATAAATTATAGGATCAACATTCCTAAATCGGCCTTATAATTAAATGGTGTTCTTTAGTGTTGATCCATTCAAGAAGAGAAGGGAAATGGGAAAATCTATAGTGTCCACTCCAATATTGAAGGTATATACAACCATATTTGAAGGAAAAAGCTCTTCTACTCTTAATGGTTCTAGATCCATTTTCCATGCTCATAAAATAATAAGTGTCCAAGAGCATTTAAATACATAAAAAATGGTGAAATAAGAGAAAGGCTTCCTACGCAGAGAGGTGAAGCAGGTAAGTTTGTGAGGGTACTGAATCGACCTACTGGCAATGAACCGACGCTTGTTTTCATATAGTGACTCATATGTGGTAATGAATAGGTTCATTGGAAGCATAGAAAAATCAAAGATGAAAAATAAAACTCTAATATTATTAATCTCACAACCGTGTTACCATTATTCTAAATTAAAACAATTGTGATACATCAAGCTTTGTGGGTGTGTTTAACTTAGAAGGAAATTGTGGGGCTACATCTATAATCAGGTTAACTAGGAAAACCAAAGTAATCCACACAATGAATCAATACTTCTGGAGATGGTAGAGTTGAGAAGCTATATTTATACCAGTGTTTCACCAAGGCTTGTCGCTATGACAAACACACTCCAAAAATTTTCCTACATTTGAATTTTGTAGCCTACTTACGATTCTATGATATGTTGTCCCTTTATTGTTATTACTCACTTCATGATAGGTTTATTATATGATAAGTGCTTATGTATTATGTGGATGTTATAACTATCATAGTCACTTGCTCACACATGCTTACCCTTTCATGAATTTACAAGCGCTCTTGTGTCAAGCAACCCTAGCAGTCAATGTAAAACTAGGAATGTCAAGCACTACACAATCCTTGTTGATAGTGATTGCATAGATGCTTAAGGTAGTGAATTCATAGTGATTAAGGACAGAGATCATGTATTCCATGTGGATATACAATGGAAAATCTTCAATTTAAAAATTCTGTCATTCCTAGTTGTAATTGTACCATCACTCGGGTCAACTTTCTCAATTGTCTCTTTTGTGCGCTTTGTGCGCTTTGGTTTCATTAGTGTCACTTTCACTTTTTCCACCACACTTTTTAATTTTTTTAATTTCACAAGTGGCACTCTTGTTTTCTGTTCACTATATAACACGTCACCTTTACTTTCTTTAGCTTTTTAAAGTGTTTTTTTTTAAATTTTCTTACTAACACAACTATTGCTTTTGATGATTCTCACTCTTTCATATGTCACATATTAGTGCACCACTAAAGGCTAGCCTAGCACATTCTTCTACATTAAGTGATCCTACATGTCATAATAATATGTTTTATACACTTCCCCATAGCTTAGCATATTTTTTGGTTGTAATCAACACTCTTATTCCTACTTGTATTCTAAGTGTTGCAACATGACATTTCAACTATTGCACTTTGAAATAAGCTTTGATTTTTTTTAGTTTCAAGGTATGCATGTGAATTTAGAGATATAAGGCATATGTTTATGTTACATAGGTTTCATATCACCATTTCATGACTTGATTTCATGTATTGTTCTCTCTTGCCTCAGTATTCCCATAATTAGCCATTTGATAGAATTCATTGTCTTTGCAACCTTCTAAATATTTAGAAAACCTTCCTCATTCCTAGAATTTCACATTGATCATTTCCAACTAACAATGAAGCCCCTCTGTCTCTTGAAAATATGAACTACACATTCCCAAGCCATAATAAGCCCCCCCTGTCTCTTGAAACTCAACACTATGCAGTCCTAGAAGATTGTCTCCCTCCTCTATATGCTCACTAAACAACCTTGGAGCTTAAGCCATCTATTCAGATATCTATGTTGTTGATTTCATAATATTTTTTCTCTCCTCCCTTATACTATGAGTTGTGAGGTTCTAGTCAATAGTCACACCTCTCTCTATCACTAACTTGCTCAACTCCACAGTTTCCTAAGCATCCTGCTGAGTCACTACACATTGCATATTTATAGTGAGAAACCATATCTAATTGCCTCTCTGAATGATCAAATTACACAAGTCCCTGTATCTGGAGAGCCTCTTATTATGCATTGCGTAGTTCAGTGAGCAAGGAGTAATTTTTGAGTCACTGAGCTTCTCAATTGTGTAATTCACTAAGCCTATCCCTAATCATTGCACATTACATAATTACAGTAATTAGTCCAACTCACTAGCATCCCTAATTTGCAATCCTTTTCCATAGCTTGATCCCTATGATGCATTTCCGAGTTCCATTCAAAAGTGAGGCCTTTGCCACTCGCTTTGATGCTGAAATAGGTTGTATTTTTCTACTTCTTATTAGGAATTATCGACTGCTCCTAGACCGATGCATAATTAATCAATGAATCAACCACTCTTACTCTAATTTCTAATTCTTCTAGATTATTCAAATAGTTTAGTTTAAAATACAAAATTGAGACTCAAGCAATGTGATATATTCATATCATATTCTTAAGGGTTAGTTTAATTGGTTGAGTTAAAGCACATAGCTATTTGAGACGGGTCAATTCTCTTCAAATTTGTTATTATTAGGTTCATTTAATGAGCCATCAGAATAGAAAGTCAATAACTTATTCTTGTCCAAATCCTTTCACTAATAATATAGCTTTTAACCTTTGTTTCCTTTCCTTTCCTTCATGTTCTATTGAGTACACATGCTTATTCGTCAAGAACTTTATTCCTTGTGGTCTTTCAACTAAATCACATGATGTATTGTCATGTATGGATTTTTTCTCTTCTTACATAGATTTTTCTAGCTCACATACTTCATGTAAATAAGCAGGTTCATATTCATTATCAAATAAAATACATTCTACGTGAGAATAAATTTACGTAGGTCTATGTGGGTCAATATTCTTATGAAATAATAAATTTTTTGGACATATTTCTCTTAATACCTATTTTTTTTTCTTTATGTTCTTCTTGTTTTTGTTCGTAATTTTCATTTTACTACTCGGTATTTCCATGGATTCCATCTTGTAGTGTTGGCTAGTTTCCCTAATGTTCTTGAGAAAATTTCTCTATCTCTACACCTTTGATAATCAATTTCAATATCTTTTCTTCATTATAAATGACATCCCTACATCTTATAATTCTTCTTTTTAGAGGGTCTCACAATTGGTCACCTAACTCATAATAAAATCAATTTAAATTCCTTTCCATCCATCTTGGAACTTTCTTATTTATAAATATTAGCATACACTTCACAATAAAATGATTTCAAGTGAGTGGAATTTAAATCCTTAATGTTCCATAATTTTCTGGAATTCCACTATCAAGTGAAGTTCTGGGAGATTCATTTAGCGAGTAACATGTTATGTGAACAAATTTTGCTGAAAAATATGTAGGAAAACTAGAATTTCAATAAAAGAAATGATTGAAATGATTGAATTTTATAAAATAAAAGAAATTATTGAATTTAATAAAATAAAGAGAAAGACAAAAACCTTAATTCATTGTGGGGGTAGTGGGCTCCAATTTGCACTACTATGGCATTTCCATGTCGACTTCGCTCAATGTGCATAAAATGTACATCAAATGATTATGACAAAACCTACAGTCATATTGTTGTCCTACCATTTCTTGTTCTCCCAACCCCACCAATAATTGGATTGAATTATTGAGAAGAAATCCTTGACTAAATCAATTTTTCTAGATTCATTTATGGACTATGATACAAAATTGTTTTAGAATCAGTTTTTTCTTAAAATTTCAATAATATAGTCAATTTAGTTTTTTTTTATTTTTTTTATTAAATTAAAAGTATCTTAGAAAAGTTCACAATGAAACATATCTTTCATTCAACCCAACCCAACCTAACCTAAGAAGCTACTGAATCCCATGTACTCTTAAGCTAGTGCAGATAATGCACGAAGTTTCACAAGCTGTGTGTTCATTGGATTAATATTAAAGAGAAATAATTAATTACTTATTTTGTTAAATTTGGATAGACTATATTAGTTTTAGTGAAATTTAATCATTACCATATATATCATTTATATATATCACTAATTCCTAAATCAACCACCAACATCATCATATATATACTATCCATAGATACCACTAATTCCTAAAAGCAACCAATGATATCAACTTTAATTTTGTTTTTCTTATTTTTCATTTCTAGTGACAACTTATTTTTATTAATACCTCAACTTAAAATCATAAATAATAATTTACTGATTATAAATTACCATATTATATTATATTATATTATATTATATATATATATATATATATATATATATATATATATATATATATATATATATATATATTAACAAGTTTAAAAAATTCTAAAAATAATAATTAAATTATTTTTCTTTAATATTTTAAATATTCCTTTCTATTTTTAATAAAAGAAAAAATAGAAACTTAATTTAAAAATAACAAATTCCTATCAATAGGATAGGGAGCTATTGTCTAGTAACAAACAATACTGCATTTAAGATTATAGAGAATGCATTAAAAAGAAAGTTCGATATATACACATCTTAACCATTAAATCGTGAAAACAATTAGAGATATACTTTTAATTTTGTCTTTATTCTCTTGAATTCCGTTTGCACTTTAATTTTCATCGGTTGTTTAGTTTAGTGAATTTAAATTCATAAATAATAACTTACAATTTTTTAATATTTGTAAATAAAATATATTATTTCAATTATTTTTTATCATTTTATTAACTTTTTGATTCGTTAAAAAAATATTAAATAAAAATAGTAATGACCAAATTCGTAATTTATGAATTGCGAATTCCTATGAAAGGATTTTGTTTGGTAATTATTATGGTTTAAATTGCAATCTGAATTCCAAATGTTATGGTCTAACTTGTAATTAGAATTCTATTATTGGAATTCCGCTTATAATTTCTGTTCAAATGTTTAGTAGTTTCAGTTATTAGATAATTAATTTATTATATTTTATATGCTAATTATTTATGTAATATTTTGAAAGAAAATATCTTAAATAAAAGTGAAAATCTATATTTTTTTTTAGTATAATAATTTTTTGAATAACGAATTATTAACTTTTTAATAAAATTTTATCCAATTTTTATTTGAAAATAAAAATAATAACCGATTAAATTTTATATAATTTATTTTAAAATGTTTATATAGTAAAGTAATTATAAAATTTATAAAATACTAATACAACCACATTAATAAATGTGGATTCAATATGAATATGAACATTGATATTAATAAATATATAATTAGGTTGATCATATTATTGGAATTTGGAACCCCTGAGGTTTTTGAACACTCTGCAACAGAGCAGATAGAGCTTGCCTTTGCTCCACCACTGGTCCTCCATGATTTCTTACAGCACTCCTTAATTTTTGGCCTCTGAGTGTAGCAAATGGAAGCTCCTCTGGGAGGGGCCGAAACCCCTACTCCTCCTTAACCCCTGCCCCCCACTGCCACAAACCATACGGACGCAACTGAACAAATCTCATCCTCTGACTCTGCAAGAACGTAGCGAATCTGAACTTTCCGCAAAATCACAAAGTAGAGGATCAGAAAATCGTTGTAGAGCAAAAGAAAGCATCCTCTAACACATGCATTCCTATTGCTATAGAACACGTCAAAATCAACCTTCCAAGTTAGTGCATCAATGGTCACATTCAGTATATGAAGGAATACGCCTTCATCGAAAAATTTATTGGCTTCTGGCCGACTGAGAAGGCTCTCCAAGGTTGGATAGCCTTAAAATGGAAACAGAAGGGACATGTCACGCTGCAGCTAGGACCAAAAGGTTTCTTCAATGCGATTTTCAATTTCATTAAGGATAGAAATTGCATTTTAGAAGGAGGACCATACTTCTTCAACTCAACAGGCCTATACTTGAGACACTGGATTGAAATACTCAACCCTCTTGAGAGACTGGATTGAAAGACTCAACCCTGATAAGGAATCCTTTAACTGGGCTCCAGTTTGGATCAGAATGTATTCCCTACCACTGGAATACTATGATGAGGATACCCTAAAAGACATAGGTAACAGACTGGGGGAGTTTGTCAAGATAGCTGAAGAAACAAAAATCAGAAGATACACCTCCTACGCATGAATCTGCATGTATATGCACCTCTCCAAAGCCCTCATAGACTCATTAGGTCTCTTTCATGACGACTTTGAATGGATCCAAACTATTGATGATGAGCATGTTCCTTTTCGGTGTAGAAAATGCCATGAACACGACCATCTATTCAGGGATCTCCCCTTAAATCTACCTCCTAAATCTACCCCAATCTCTGAAAGCACTGATGTGGAAGGCTTCACCAAAGCCCTTAATCATCAAAACCACACCAAGAAAACCACAACCACCCCCAAAGTCTCCCCCACCCCTTCTACCAGCAACAACTTTGATATTCTTGCTACCCAATCGACCTTGGAAGGAGAGTCTTCACAACCTTCTTCCAATACCTCCAAATCCATCATCCCTGACCCCTCGATCACCCCTCAGAAGACTCCTAACCCTTCCCTTTCCTCGATCCCTAAAGGGGCCATCTCTCTGACTAATAAATACAAATTTATTGTCATCAGAAGTACAACTCAGATGGAGATAGAAGGAAGCTCTCACTCAACCTCTCAGAATTCATATCTCAAAAAAAGGAAATGAATGAGCCCACACACATGGAAGAGGAACCTGAGAGCATCCATATTGTAGACCTTGACATTTTGGCTTTGGAGTTAGCTTTCCACCATAAAGCATATGATAAGGTTCCCTCTAGGAAAATCGATAGTCTGGAAGTTGCACTCTTACCTGCACAACAACACAACTCACTGGGCTTTCAAGTAGGGAGCCCTTGGGATGGTAAAAATATAATCAAAGAATCCAAGAAAAGAGGATGCATAACAGATCTACAAACAACTATCATCATTGGAGAAATTATTGTTGAATCTAGGAAATATCCCAAGTTGACCAAGTTCTACCGACCGATCTCCAACAGTTCACAATGAAGCTCACCTCATGGAACATAAGAGGGCTTAATAGCCTGAAAAAATGCCAAATGATTAACAAAATGATTCATCAATATAAGCCAACTATATTATTTTTACACGAAACCAAATGTACCAGTACTACACTTGACTCCATTCTCACCAAAATATGGCGTGGTTGCAGCACCATTGAGATTGATGCCTCTCGAGCTTCAGGTAAACTAGCCATTGCCTTGGATCCCCACATCATATCACTATATGACTTCCATGCATCTCATAATTTTATCGAGGCTTTCTTCCACTTAATTGGTTCTAATATACATGGGCACCTTACCAATGTATACTTCGCGTAAGACCCTCTTCATAAAATCACCCTGCTTAACACTTTGACCATTATTAACTCCTTAAGGACCCATCCCCTTTGGATTTGTGGAGGAGACTTCAACATGATCACTAAATTAGAAGAGAAGCAAGGAGGCAAATCTCGGCTAGAGATGGACAGTCTCTGTTTCAAAATTTGCATTCAAGATAACTAGCTGATAGATATTCCTTTCTCAAATAGGATGCATACCTGGAAGAACAAAAGATATGGAACCTAACAGATTGCCTCAATATTGGATCGATTTCTTATCTTAGATAATGAAATACACTTGGGAGGGGACTTCCACTCCTCCATACTACCTTTAGCTGGCTCCGATCATTGGCCCATCCTCTTGCAATGGTCACGTCTTGGTTCAAGAAACAAGCGTCCATTCCGCTTTGAATATTTCTAGTTTTATCACCTAAACTTCAAGGATCTGGTCACTACATGTTGGAATAGTTTCATACCTCTGGCAGGTTCCAAATTTTTCCAATTCCAGAAAAAACTCAAGTACCTGAAATTCACACTCAGGAAATGGAGCCACACTAGCTTTCGGAACATATTTCAACATTAGAAGGAGCTGGAATAGAAAATGGCTAAGCTAAAACTGCGTATAATTAAAGAAGACAGAACGGAAGTGTTGGCCTCCAAAGAAAAATCACTCCTCACTCAACTGGATGAGAGGCGCCAGCAAGAAGATGTTCTATGGAGACAGAAGTCGTGGATCCGGTGGCTCAAGGAGGGTGAGAAGAACACAAGATTTTTCCATCATTAAGCCTTTCAGTGGAGAATGCAAAATCGCATTATCACTCTCAACAATAGTCATGGGGACTGCCTAGCGAAACATTCAGACATTGAAAATGAAATCCTTAGCTATTTCCAAAACATCCTTCAGGACCCACCAGGGTGTAGGAAGCAAGCCATCATCAGGATAACGTATCACATTTCTAAACTCATCACAAAATATCACAACCAAAAGCTGCTCAAGCCTGTCACTCATCAAGAAGTGGAACATGAAATGGCTCAACTTTTTTTATGACAAGGCCTTAGGGCTAGATGGCTTCACGAAAAAAAATTTCCACTACTTCTGGGAGCATATCAAATAGGAGGTTTAGGATTTGGTTGCAGAATCCAGAAGTCTACATTGGATTCTCCCTTCACTCAATACAACCTTTCTGGACCTCATCCCTAAAGAGGAGCACTCGGCCACCCCAGAAAAATTCAGACCCATTGCACTATGCAATGTCATCTACAAATCTATATCCAAAGTAATTGCAAATAGGGTCAAACCACTGCTCCCAATTCTCATCTCTCCTGAGTAGACTGGCTATGTATAAGGGTGAAAAATTTAGGATAGGATCATCCTTGCACATGAAGTCATCCATTCACTAAAGCACATTAAGAAATAAGGTATGCTTTTAAAACTAGATCTTTCAAAAGCCTTTGACAAGTTAAGTTGGGAATACATCACTCAGATGCTTCTTGCTTTTGGTTTCTTCCACACTTGGACCAGATGGATCATGAACCTCATCACTAAGCCTCATTTCTCTATCCTTATCAATGGGACTCCTTTCCTTTCCTTCTCCCCCACTAGAGGTATCTGTCAAGGGGATCCACTCTCCCCCCCTTTTTTTTTCCTCATGGAAGAAGGGATTGCTCATCTCATTTAGCATGTTTCCTCCTCCCACTCTCTTAGAGGTCTTTCCCTCCATGAAAATTAGCCCATCACTCATCAGCAATTTTTAGATGATAACATGCTATTTGGCCATCCTTCTGTCCAAGAAGCGAATACTCTCAAATCCTTGTTAGATACCTTTTCTGAAGACTCAGTCACCTCCATCAATGCTGGAAAATCCCAAATATTATTTTTCAATACTCTAGCCATTACCCAAAGCAACATTTCCAGAATCCTTAGGTTTTCCATAGCCACCTTTCCCTCTAAGTATCTTGGTGCTCCTCTCACTAAGGATAAAATAAGCACCCTTCCTAGAAAGAGCTTCTAAATAAACTGGAGGCATGCCTCTCTTCTTGGACCTACATATCACTTAACATAGATGGTAGGCTGGTCTTAATCAAATATGTACTCCAATTAATGCCTCTGTACCTTTTTTCAGTCTTGGCAGCCCCAAAATGGGTTCTTAAATAGATGAGAAACCTTTAACGCAAATTCTTATGGGGATACTCAAGGCTGAACAAAAAATGGGCACTAATAAAGTCGATGGATATCTGTACCCCAAAAACAAATGGAGTGCTTGGCCTATGGGACCCTTAGCATAGTATGAAATTATGGGTGCACACATTTGGTGGAAGTGGCTCTCCAAGCCACACTCCCCTTGGGCTCGTCTGTGGAATACCAAATATGCCAACAACAGTCCAACAATAGACCTCATTAGACTTACCTCATAAGACACGGGCTCTCTCATCTGGAACTCAACCAAACAACACAGAGCCTTCATTCAAAAGCATGATTTTTCAGAGGTCAGATCAGGAAACTCAACTAGACTTTGGGATGATTCTTGGCAACGATTCCCAAAATTCGCAGATCTCTTCCATAATACAAAGTGGCAAGCTTCTCAACAAGTCCTCAAGAATAATGGATTCAACCTCTTCTGGAAACCACATCACATTCTGGGCTATCGACAATGGATACTAGGCGCTCAATGGCAAGACAACTAGCAAGATGAATCATTTGAGGAAATTGAAAAAGAGCTGAACCAAAAGAAAATCAGATATACGACTCAAGATGACATGCTTCTATGGAGATATACCCCTCGTGGAACCTCCTCCACCAAAGAGGCATTTCATATGTTCTTCCCCTCAGTGCAAGCTCCTAAGGACAATGTCTGGACCCAAATATGGAAACCAAGCATTTGGCCCAAAATTTCAACCTTCCTCTAGCTCCTCAGCAAGAAAAGAATGCTTACTTGGGAAAATATTCTCAAAATGGGATTCATTGGCCCATATAGATGTCCCAATTTCTTTGAGAATGCTGAAACCAAATCTCATCTATTAGACACTTGCAGAATAGACAATTACCTATGGGTGAAAATTTATATCTGGTGCAGGAGATCCGACAGAATTAAGGGTGACATTGCCAACACAATCAGGAATTGGCCCATTGAGCCTTTCAACAGCAAGTTGCTCAACACGCTTTGATTTCTCCTTCCCAGTTTCCTTTCCTGGACTGCTTGGAAAGAAAAGAATAAAATAATTTTTAAAGATGATAGTACTCCTCAGGATATAATTTGGACAAACCTATACATTTGTCTTCAAGAAAATCTAGCTCTTCATCCTAGGCAGGACTCTGACATCCCTGCTCAAGCCCCTAAAAGCATAATTTGGGAAAATTTTCATCTCTCCATTCCCAATCTACCACATCACCCCAATTCCCCTTTCATTCACCCTAACTCCCCTAACAGTTGGTCCCCTCCCAACGATGGAATCATCAAGATGAATTTTGATGGAGCCTGGCAATCCAGGAGTAGCAGGATTTGGTGGTATTTTCAGAAAATCAACCGGACATCCCCTCAGCATATTATTTGGATGAATTGGTTTGGATTCAAAAAATTCAACTAAAATAGGTCTTTGGCACGGACACTTACTGGCTTTAGAAAATAATCTCTTCCCCCTAGAAGTGGAGGGAGACTCCAAAATTCTCATCAATGCATCAACTCAACTTCCCTTGGGATCCCCTACCTCCAAAGTTTCCACCTGTTGGCATATTATAACAAGATTATAATACATTGAACAATTTCTCAAGTCACACAGAGCTGTCTCCTTCAAGCATGTACTCCAATCTGCAAACAAGATTGCAGACCTTCTTGCCAATAAAGGATTTTTTTAGATTCTCATCCTTTTCTCTGGCCCTCTATCCCACCACAATTATTCCACACTCATCCAATACTGCAATCTACTGGCGCAACAGGAAACTTCATTCTCAGATGCAGGTGATTAATCAAGGCCAAAATGTGGTAAGCCCAATGCGTTCCACTCGGCTAGGCCACATGGCCACACAAGGGGCTAGTACCACAGCATTTAAATCCCATAACTGTGTGCACTGGTTACTCGAATCTCTTATACATGGCTTTAATTGTTGTCCTGCTCCTCCTTCAATGGCGCTTTGTCTCTCCTACTCATCATTTACGGCCTGCAGACATTCATTGTATCTCACTTACGCCTTTGCCCACTCTGAGTCTTTGATTGATCTCCGACTCATGTTTTCTCTGCATTCCTCTGGTTCTAAAAGCTATTTTCCCACCCATTGTATTCCTGCATTGTGCTTGCTCCATTCGTCTCCCCGATCTCCGCTCGCCCCACTTGCTGTCCAGTTCACTGTCCAGCCTGAAAATGCTGAGATGACATCGTATGAGATGCAGAAGAGGAAGAGTCTGAGGGGCACACTGTCTCCTACCCCTATCCATTCATGATGATACCTTCTCATATGATGAAAATGTTGCAATGTTTCATTTTGACATCTTCCTGGATAGACCCAGGGTCAGTGCCACCATCTCAGTAACGTTTTAGGAAGCTCATCCTAGCTCCATCAGTACGGGCTCAAGGAAACGTATGCGAAATTCCACATTTTTCTTGGCACCTCCTAAGGACCCATGGAAGTCTGTTGGCCTTCCTGTCAAAGCTAGTTCACCTTCATCAAGCACTGCGGCTAGTCGCGAAGGGAATTCTCATGATTCAGAGGGGGAGCCGAGAAGCGGTCAAGCTCGCACTACATAGTTTTCTACAGCACAACCATCCCTGAAAGATGATGATGCATCTAAGGAATACAGGTGCCTCATAGTGGAGGAGTTGCCTCCAACACCAAAATACACTTAACATGTTCATCTAGCAAATAAAATACAAGTATCCTTATACATATTTTGTTAGTTTTCATGTTTTGTTGAGTTTTATAAGCAAGCTATCTGTTGGGTTTTTTATGTCAAAATCTAGAAGGTCTTTGAACATTTTTGGTTTCCCCACAGTGGGTAGCACATCCTGGGTTGGTTTCCCTGAGAGGGCAGTCAATTTATTTTTTTTTTGACTAAGACCCCCTCTGGAATTGGCTAGTACAACGATTCTGGAGGGAAGTCTCGCGATGTACATCATGTTTCATAATTAATATATTAGAACAACTTAATATATATATATATATATATATATAATTATAATAATAATACAATATAATAATTATAATGATAAAATATTTTTATCATTATATTATAAATACCATAATAAAATCACAATTAGAATGGTAATTTATAATAATTGTTATTATATTTTAATAATATGATAATATTGTTGATATTATCAATAATATAACAATTATTGATTATTAACCATAGAATATTTATGTTATAAATCCAAGGGATTATTATTATAAAATAAAGAGATTTAGATCAAACATTGGAAATAATATTATAAACATGGTCAATAATTATATACCCTAGGAATGTGAAGCCATAGATTAATAATCCCAAGGGACTGATATTATAAACCTAAGAAACTAATAAACCCAATAGATTAATACTAAAAAAAGGGGGAATAATATTAAACCAAATGGATTATTGTTATAAACCCAATGCATATTTCATATTGAAACACTCTTTGTCATAATTTGACAATGACCATTGTTGATTTTCATATTGGGGCAATATTTGTCACAATGTGGCATTGGATCATAATTGACTATGATTAACCATGGTTGATGATGGTTGACAATGGTTTACCATTGTTTTCAATGGTTTAGAATTGTTGACCATGGTTGACAATGGTTCACTCTGGTTGATTATCAAACTGAGACAATATTTTTCATACTGAGACAAAAATTGACATGGTTGACCATGTCAACCACATTTAGTATACTATCAAACATGATTGACCATAGTTGACCATTATTATAAACCTAAGAGATGTCAAATTCCATGATTAATATCATATATCATGGACCATGATTGATTATGATAGACCATTATTGGTCATGGATGAGAACAGTTGATAATGGCTGCCTATGGTTGATTTTCATATTGAGAAGATATGTCAAAATGTGACATTGGATCATGGTCGACCATAATTATAAACCCAACAGATTTATATTGAACCAAAATATTAATATTGTAAACCCTATGAATAATATTATACCCTAAGGATATGAACCATTATATTACTAAACTCAAGTGATTAACATCGTAAAATCAATGGATTAATACTAAGAACCCAAGGAATTATAAACCCAAGGGTTTAATATTATATACTGAAGGTATATAAACACCAAGATATATACTATAAACCCTAAAATAAACATTTTTTACAATAGTTTACTATAATTGATTTTCATATCGAGACAATCTTGGTCACAAAGTGACATTGGACTAGAGTTTAAAATGGTTTTCCATGGTCGGTTCTCATATTGACACAATATTTGTCCCAATGTGACTTTGGACCATCGCTAACCATGATTGACCATGGTTGATGATGGATGACAATGGTTAACCATGGTTTGTTTTCTTATTGAGACAATATTTGTCACAATGTCACGCAGGATCATGGTTGACCATGATAATAAACCCAAGGGATTTATATTAAATCCATGGATTAATATCCTAAAACTTATGAATATTACTATACCCTAGGAACTGAATCCTTATATTGATAAAACCAAAGGATTGATATTAAAATCCCAAGGGAATAATAAACCCAATGGGTGAATACTAAAACTAGAAGCGATTATAAACACAAGGGAATAATAAACCCAAGGGGATAATATTAAAACCTCAAAGGATTATGAACCCACGGGAATAATATTAAACTGAAGGGATTGATATTATAAAACCAAGGGATATACACCCTAACATAAATAATACAAACCCTAAAATAAGCATGGTTGACCGTCGTTTACCATGGTTGATTTTCATATTGAGACAATATTTGTCATAATGCGACATTCGACCATGGTTGATAATGGTTTACTATGGTTCATTTTCATATTGAGACAATATTTGTGAAAATGTGAAATTGGCCAATGGTTGATCATGATTGATCATGGTTGATGAAGGTTGAAATTGGTTGACCATGGTTGATTTTTCATATTGAGGAAATCTTTGTCACACTGCGACATTGGACTATGGTTGGCAATGATTGGCTTTCATATGAAGACAATATTTGTCACATTGCGACATTAGACCATGGATTATTTCATACTTAGAATATCTTTGTTGCAATTTGACATTAGACCATAGCTGACCATGATTATAAACCCAAGGGATTTATATTGAATGAAAATAAATTATAAACACAAGGGAGTAATAAACTGAAGAGATTAATACTAAAAATCCAAGGGATTATAACCCTAAGGGAATACTATTAAACCCAAGGGATTAATGTTATTCATATTATATAAACCCAAAGATATGTATTGTAGACTCTAAAACAAACATGGTTGAAAATGGTTTACCATTGTTTATTTTCATATTGAGACAATTTTTGTCACAATGTGATGTTGAACAACGGGTGACCATGGTTTATTTTCATATTGAGAAAATCTTTGTCAAAATGTGGCATTGTCCCACCATTGACCATGATTAACCATGGTTGATGATGGATGACAATGTCTGTCCATGGTTTATTTTCATATTGAAACAATGTTTATAGGAATGTGATATTCAACCATGGTTTACAATTATTACAAACCCAAGGGATTTATATTAAATCCAAGGATTATAATATTATACACTAGGAATATAAACCCTTATATTAATAAACCCAAGGGATTGATATTATAATACAAGGGGAATAATAAGTTCAAGGCGTTAACACTAAAACTCTAAGGGACTATAAACCTAAGGGAATAATTTTATAAACCAAAAATAGATAGACCTTAAAATAATTACTAGAAGCCTTAAAATAAACAGGGTTTACCATGTTCTAGCATGGTTGATTTTCATATTGAGACAATCTTTGTCACAATGTGATGTTGTACCATGGTTCATTTTCATATTGAGACAATATTTTTCATAATGTGATATAAAACAATGGTTACCATGATTAATCATAGTTGACTATGATCGACAATGTTTTACCATTTTTTGTAATGGTTTAACATTGTTTTCGATGGTTTACGATAGTTGACAATGGTTGAAGATGTTTTATTTTCATATTGAGACAATATTTTTCACAATTTGATGTTGGACCATGTTTGAACACGATTATAAACCCAAGGAATTAATATGAAGCCAAAAGATAAATATTATAAACCCCATGAATAATATTATGTTGTGGGAATATCAATGTTTAGATTAATAAACCCAAGCGATTGATATTATAAACCCAAGGGGTTAATACTAAAACCCCAAGGGATTATAAACTGAACCGAATAATATTAAACCTAAGGGATTAATAATATTAAAAAAATGGTATATAAACCCTAAGATAAATATTATAAATGCTAAAATAACTATGGTTTACCATGGCTATTTTTCATACTGAGACAATCTTTGTAACAATGTGACGTTAGACCATGCTTGACCATGGTTTATTTTCGTATTGAGAAAATATTTGTCACAATTTGACATTGGACCATGACTGACCATAATTTACCATGGTTGAAGAATTTTTACAATGTTTGAGTATTGTTGACCATGATTTATTTTCATATCATGAAAATATTTGTCAAAATGCGACATTGGACCATGGTTGATTTTCATATTGAGAAAACTTTGTCAGAATGTGACATTAGACCATGGTTGACCATGACTATAAACCTAAGTAAAATTGAACACAAGGATATTATAAACACATGGGAATAATAAACCGACAAGATTAATACTAAAAACATAAGGGATTATAAACATAAGAGAACAGTATTAAACCCATGGGATAATATTATAAAATCAAGGTATATAAACCCTTATATATATATATATATATAAACCTTAAAATAAACATGGCTGACAATGTTTTACCATCTTTGATTTTTATATTGACACAATATTTTTGTCACAATGTGACATTAGACAACATTTGACCATTGTTGACAATGGTTCATTTTCATGTTTAGAAAATATTTTTGACATTGTGACATTGGATTATATGTGACCATAATTGGCCATAGTTGACTATTGTTGATAATGGCTTACCATGTTTCATTTTTATATTTAGGCAATGCTTGTTACAATGTGATTTCATACCATTGTTGACCTTGATTATAAACCCTAGGCATATATATTAAATCCAAGGATTAATATTATAAAGCTTTTGAATAATATTATACCCTAAGAATATGAACCCTTATATTAATAAATTCAAGGGATTGATATTATAAACCATACGGAATAATAAACCAAAAGGGTTAATAGTAAACCCCAAGGGATTATAAACCAGAGGGATTAATATTATAATCCCAAGGTATATAAACCCTAAAATAAATGTTATAAACCATAAAATAAACATGGTTGGCCATTTTATAGCATGGTTGATTTTCATATTGGTACAATCTTTGTAATATGTGATGTTGAGCCACGATTTACCATGGTTGATTTTCATATTGAGATAATATTGGCCATAATGAGGCATTGGACCATGGTTTACCATGATTGATGATAGTTAATGATGATTGAAAATGTTTAACCATTTTTGGCAATGGTTTAGGATTGTTGACCATGATTGATGATATTTGAAAATGGTTGACTACAGTTCATTTTTATATTGATCCAATATTTTCCAGAATATGATGTTGGAAAAGCGGTGACCATGGTTTACCATGATTATAAACTCAAGGAATTGATATTAAACCCAAGTATTAATATTATAAACCCTAAAAATAGTATTATTCGCTAGGATTATCAACCCTTATATTAATAAACCCAAGGGATTAATACTAAAACCCAAAGCGATTATAAACTCAAGAAAATGATATTAAAACTAAGGGATTAATATTATAAACCTAAGGTATATGAAACAAAATATAAATCATATAAACCATAAAATAAGCATGGTTTACCATGGTTGATTTTTATATTGATACAATATTTGTCAAAATGCGATGTTGGACCATGGTTGAACATGGTTGATTTTCATATTGAGACAATATTTGTGACTATGTGACATTGGAACATGGCTGAACTTGATAGATTATTGATCCAAAATCTTTTTCTTGAGATTTTTTAAAGAATTACATGTAAAAATTGCAGCTAAAACAAGAAACTTTAAAGGCATAAACATAAGAAGAGAGAAGCAATTAGAATCATGCAATAAGAAAAATAATTGGTCTTGGAGTTCATCCATGAGGGACTATGTCTCCGGAACCTACTCAGTTAGTGGGGAGGCCCTATTTCATTAAGTGGCAGTAAAAATTAAAGTACAAGAATTAAATGAAAAATTACACCCTTATACCTCCATAGCTTAAAGTGCCCAAATTTTGGAGACCTATGATGAAGAAATGGACAACACCATTGGATTTGTGGCACCAAGAGGTGTAGAATCCATATAAAATTTTCCTAATTCTGACAAAGTGAAAATCTCGCCCTCTGGAAAATGGCTCATATCATGGTTTTCCCCCCCTCTTGCATAGCACTCATGGTTCCACCCACTCTCCTACTTCTTTCTCGCTCGTGGCCCACCTAGGCGCACTTTTGAAATGACTAGTTTAAATAATGAAAATATGGGTGTATTCTCCAAGGAGTCTTCTAGCTGAGTTGGTTAAGATCCATCGTTAGAGGGAGGGGGTGGGGTGGTCAAACCTCGCCCCTTCTCTATTAATTCAAATTTTCATTTTACAAACCATCCCATGGATTTTTTTAAAACCTGCCCTTATATATATTAAAGCAAGTATGTATGTTGGGGGGTCAGGCTTGCATTGGGTGGCCCTCCCCCATAAACTCTGTTAGCAGTACCGTATACATAGGCATGGTTGGTTTGGTTTGGCGGTGGGGTTAACAACCCTCGCCCACCCGTATTCAACATACTTGGTCATCGTAATGTGTGGGGGAGCCATGGTCATGGATGCTAACCCCATTATTTTCAAATATATATGTTATGTCCATTGGGTATGGTGGGGATCATGGCCCACCCTATCCCTTTTTTTAATATTTTTAAGTTTGTTTTAAAACAAATTGGTTTTTTTTTTTTTTAATTCTGAAAATTAACCGAAGGAGTCAATTTAATCGTCCCACAATTTCACCCGAAATCCGTTTGGGGTTGGCTGGAATCTGGTGGTCAGGTTTTTGCAAATTTGGTTCCTCCTTATGATGCCACATCACCAAGTTAACCTTTAAAATTTGACTGCTCCTAACTCCTTCATACAAACTTAGAATTGAGCATCGTCTGCACCGTTGGAAATAGAAAGAAAAAATCTTCAACTTGACACTAAGTTTTCCACATTTGTCACACTTTGATTTCTGAGCCTTTGTCCTTCAACCACTTTTACTTGGACTTGTGTGATCCACCTGGATCATTTCTCCCCACTATAGACCTTTTGGACACCCAAAATCATTAACACACTCAAAATAACTCTTTCAATCTCCTGCTCGCAAAACTAGTACATCATTTTCAATCATGCACACCACACATGACTCGACAACCCCTCCTTGCCAAGAGTTAATAGCACACACTCATTGGCCAAGGAATACATAAAAAATAACCAATACCTTAAATAATCATAAGGAAAGGCCAAAACATCATATTTTCATTTCAAAGTGATGGGAAACACACCATCACGTTTACATTTACATGAATCGTATGATTTACAATGGTGGGCATCATAAGCTACTACCTCTAAAAAACCAACTTAATAAAGAAAACCACCGTGAATGTGGTGGATTCATTTGTTGAACGTGTTCACCTTTTGTCTCCTCTATCGATGCTTCTGGATCATGGATCATCAGACATGTGGCTTTTTGGTGTCCCACTTTGTTTCAATGACAACAATGATTCCTTTTCCTCCAAAATTTCTGGGTCGCTTTCAAGGGCTTTCCCCTCCTATTCCTCTGATAATTTTTTATGGAGCCCTCACTATCACTAGACTGTGAGGAAGGGATTTCATCGTCTATCGTTGGCTAGTCACTAGTTGTATTCAAGCTTTATCCCATTTCATTTTTGGTGTATCTGAGTCATGCACAACACGGAAAATCCTCAACTTTGATGGGTTTTATGATGCCTTTCCCATTGATGTCGAGGCCTTTTACATGGTACCCCATATTCTTCAGAAATTTGGATCCGATCACTATAGTATTTTTTTCAAAAGCAGCACATTCATCATCATGAAAGGTACATGAAATTAAAGGGTTTCTTTTTACCTTGGGTTGGTTATGTCGTCCAAGCCCTCATGCTTAAATTGTAACTGGTGTAGTAACCTTTGTTTTTCTTCCTTTGCTTCCTATAGGAGCCTTCTTAGTTTAGTATTCTCTTCTTGGATTCTTTGGTTAATCTCTTCAAGTTCCTGGAAATATGCCGCAGTGAGTGTCCTTTCCATATTTGGTACAATATCTGTTGACATTTTTGTTTTATAGCCCAAATCGAAACCCAAATCTATGGGTCCTTCTGCTGTGATCCAAAAGGCTGAAAGCTTCATTTCATCGTCAGAATTGGACCATGGGTCAGCTTGTCTACCTTGTGCAAATCCTATAGGTATGACTTTTTCCTCTTCCCCGGTTTCAGAATCTTAGTTTTGCTGTATAGTGTGGCGGTCTTCTACTTCCCCTTTTTGTCATTTCTCTTACGTCTCAACTGAGGGTGAAACTTCTAGAAATTTTCTTTGTCATGTCCCTCTTTCTCACAATATGTGCAACAGGTGTTTTCTCCCCTTCTTTTGGCTACTGCAGTCCCTTTTGGGTGGTCACTTTGTTCATGCATTCCCCTACTTTCTATGTGCATGACCTTCAAACTCGCCTTAACAACAATAGGAGGCTCAAACAACAATAATGCATATCTTATGTAATTATTCAAAGAACCAATATACTTGGTTACAATCTTTGGTGAATCTAATGGAATGCCCAAATTGAATGCTTTTTTCCTAAATTATTCAGTGAATTCTTGTGCTTTTTTACATATACTTTGCCTTAGGTTTTTCAATTCCATTAATGCCTTTTTCTTATAACCCAAAGGGTATAATTGGTCTCTCAATGCAAAAACAAAACTTGACCATAAGGAGAGAAGGTTACACACATTTTGGCTGCCTTGCAGTTTTCTCTTCCACCAAACAACAGCTATGTCGTTCAGCTGAAGAGAGGCCAATTGGATCTTTGCCTCGTCCTCCTCGATCTACTCAATCCTACAGTAGACTTCAATCTGCCTAACCCAATTGTTAAGATTTTCTTCATTACTTTCGCCATGATACATGGGAAGATAAAATTTAAAATCTAATTTAAAGAAGGGTTTCTTAGATGGATTTCCTGAATTCCTATGATGATGGTGAGAAGAGGAGGAATAAATTGCACTCTCGGGAGGAGAGGGAGGTGGATCTCCTCCATTATATCCATGCCCTCACCCTTATCCCTCTTAAGAATTCTCCCTTGCTTTCTCTTGTCTTTCAAGTATAGAGAAAAAATTCTCGATCCAATCTTCCATGGTGTAGAACATCTTGCAGAAGTTTAGCTCCTCTTCATTTCTAGAATAGTCATCCAAGTTTCTTCTTTGATGTGCACGTCTAACTTTGGGATCAGAAGAATTTCTTGCACGTCTAACTTCGGGATCAGAAGAATTTAGTGCCCCAATAAACTCCGTCGATGGTATTGTATGCATAGGCGTGATTGGTTGGGTTGGGCGGTGAGGTTGGCAACCACTGCCCACCCGTATTTAACATATTTTTTCGTCGTAATTTGTGGGGGAAGCTGGGTCATGGCCGTCGTCCCCCTTATTTTAACATATATATGTTATTTCCATTGGGTAGGGTGGGGCTTATGGCCCACCCTGCCCCTTTTTTTAATATTTGTTGGTTTATTTAAAAAGAAACTTTTTGTTTTTTTAAATTTTGGAAATTGACTTAACGAGTGAATTTAACCATCCCAAAATTTTTCTCATAATTTTTCCAGTGTTAGCCAGAATCCTGTGGTCGGGTTTCTGCAAATTTGTTGTGTCCTTAAGCTACCACATCACTAAGTCGACCCTCAAACTTTGACTACTCCTAACTCCTTCATACAAACTCGGAATTAAGCGTCTTCTCCGCCACTTGAATCAAAAAAATGAGAGCTTCAACTTGACGCTAAGTTTGCCACACTCCTAACACTTTTATTTTCGAGCCTTTGTACTTAAGCTACTTGTCCTTGGAATTGTTTGATCCACCTAGATAAACTATGGTTGAAGATGGTTGGCAATGGTCGAGTATGGTTGATTTTCATATTTAGGCAATATTTATTGAAATGCAACATTGGACCATGGTTAACGATTATTGATTTTCATATCAAGACAAACTTTTTCACAATGCGACAATAAATCATCATTGTTTTTCTAATTGATAAATATTTGTCACATTGTGACATTGGACTATGGTTGACCATGTTTGACCATGATTATAAACCCAAGAGATTTATAGTGAACCAAATAATTAATATTATAAAAATTAGGAATAATATTATATCTTAGGAATATGAACACTTATATTAATAAAACTAAGGGATAAATAGAAAAATCCCAATGGATTAATAATATAAACCCATGGTATATAAACCCAAAGACAAATATTATAAACCCTAAAAATCCATGATTCGCCATGATATACCATTTTTTATTTTCATATTCACGGAATCTTTGTCGCAATGCAATGTTGGAATATTTTTTATCATGGTTCATTTTCATATTGAGAGAGTCTTTGTCACAATGTTACATTAGACCATGGTTGACTATTATTGACCGAGGTTGATAATGGTTGAATTTATATTGAGAAAATATTTATCAAAATGTAATGTTGGACCATCGTTTACCATGATTATAAAACCAATGGATTTATATTAAACCCAAGTACTAAAATTATAAACCCTATGAATAATATTATGCCCTAGGAATATGAACCCTTATATTAATAAACCTAGGGGATTGATATTATGAACCCAAGGAAATAATAAACCCAAAGGATTAACACTAAATACTTAAGGGATTATAAACCCAAGGGAGTAATACCATAAACCAAATAAATATATAAACCCTAATATAAATATTATCAACCTTAAAATAAACATGTTCGACCATGGTTTATTTTCATATTTAGATAATCGTAATGATTTTCATATTTCTTTTCATATTGAGATTATCATAATGCGACATTTGGCCATGGTTGACCATGGCTCATTTCATACTGAGACAATCTTTGTCTCAATGTGACATTGGTCTATGATTGACCTTGATTGATCATGGTTGACAATGATTGGGAATGGTTTACCATTGCTGTCAATGAGTTACGATTGTTGACGATGGTTGACTATAGTTCAGAATGGTTTACCATGGTTTATTTTCATATTGAGACAATATTTGTCACAATGTGATGTTGGACCATGATTGAATATGCTTATAAACCCAAGAGAATTATATCAAACCCAACAATTAATATTATAAAGCCCATGAATAATATTATTCCATCAAAATATCAACCCTTAGATTAATAAACCCAAGGGATTGATATTATAAACCCAAGGGATTAATACTAGAACCTCGAGGGATTATAAACCCAGGATAATAATATTAAACCAAGGGGATTAATATTATAAACCCTAGGATAAATATTATAAACCCTAAAATAAACATTGTTGGTCATGGTTTACCATGGTTGAATTTCTTATTGAGATAATATTTGTCACAATGCAGCATTGAAGCATGGTTGACCATGGTTGATTTTCATATTGAGACAATATTTGTCACAATATGAAATTGGACCACGGTTGACCATGATTGATCATGATTGTTGACGATTGGAAATTTTTTACCATTGTTGACGATGGTTGATGATCGTTGACAATGGTTGACCATGGTTGATTTTGACATTGAGACAATATTTCTCACAATGTGACATTGGAACATGGTTGACAATTGTTTATTTTCATATTCAGGCAATCTTTATGAAAATGTGACATTGTACCATAGTCATTGACTATGGTTTACCATGTCAACCACATTTATTATTGTCTTCAAACATGCTTGACCATGGTTGACCATTATTATAAACCCAAATGATATTAAATCATATGATTACTATCATAAACCTTATGAATAATATTATACCCTAGGAATATGAATCCTTAAATTAATAAACCAAAACAATTGATATTATAAACCCAAGGGGTTCTTACTAAAACCCAAAGGGATTATAGACCCAAGGTAATAATATTAAACCCAAGGGATTAATATTATAAACCCAAGGTATATAAACCCTAAAAAATCATAGTTAACCATCATTTAGCATGGTTGATTTTCATATTGAGACAATCTTTGTTAGAATGCAGCATTGGACCATGGTTGGCCATGGATAACCATAACTTTCATTAATTATTATTATTAATAATTAACAATAATAATTAATATTAATAATGTTTGGTTAATTAAAGAGTGCATTATTAATTATTAATTAGTTATTAATTATTAAATATAATTAGAATTAAGTAATTACAAATTTTAAGTAATTATAAATTATAATTATTACTAATATTATTAACAACTAATAATATTAATAATTATAAATATTTTTAATGTCCATGGGGTCTTGTATAGACCATGATCAAGTACTCTGTTAAGGCACTCCTTGGTGTGAAGTCACTGGTTCAATTCCCTTCCGCGATCGAGGTGATGTATTAGACATGTTGAATATTAGTCCTTCTAATCTTGCAAAAAAAATCATAAATATTTTTATCTAATATTATTATTATTATTATTAATTACTAATTTTAATTATTCTTAATTATTAATTAATTAATTAAATTTATTAATTTATTTAAATTTGTTGCAATACATTCAAATCTATCATAATTTATGGAAATACATTCAATCTAAACATTCAATCCGTTCAAGCTATTCATGCATTCAAATATTATGTATGCATTCAAATTCACTTAATACATGAATTGTGATCTATTGAATGCTTTGATTGCAATATATTTAATGCATTCAATTTATTGTAATTTATTCCAATGGATGGAAATATATTCGAGTGTATTGAAATCTATTGCAATGCATTCAATTTATTGAATGCATTGTAATCTATCAAATGCATTCTATCTATTTAATGCATTAAATTGTTTTTGAGTGCATTTAAAATCTATTCAATGCATTTATTGCAATCTATTGAATGCATTGTATTCTTGAAGATATATTTCAATCTCATTCAATGCATTGATGGTATTATGTTTGCATTCAATATAAATATACTAAAATCGAGAATCTACCAAATTGAGTAGAATATAATATATAGTTAATGAATTAAATCTAATATCCATTGAATGCATTAAAATCTTTTGAATCTATTAACATAAATTAAATCCATTGAATTAATATATATGAAATATATTGAAGAATTTGAGTTAAATCAATTTAATGAACAACATTATATCCATGTATACATAAACTTTACATTTCTATCTTCTTTTGAGAATATATTTCTTACATATTTTTCTTTTGTTATTACTATTTTCTTTCCAACATGGTTTCCCACTTTGTTTTTTTTTTTCTTTAACATTTATAATTAAACAAGCCCTCTCCAATCCAATCAACTCATTTAATAGTTTGCAATCAATAGATTTCAACAGATTGAATGAAATTAATAGATTGATATAGATTTAATGCATTCAATATATTTATATCGATTCAATTCATTCAAAATCTATTGAATCTCATTTAAAATATATTAAACGTAGTCAATAAATTTTATTGAATGCATTAAATATATTGAAATCTATTCCAATATGTTTAATGCATTCAGTTTCTTGCAATATATAAAATAAATTAAATCTATTGAAATCTATTACAATGTATTCAATCTAAATATATTAAGTTCTATTAAAATGCAATCTATTTAATCCATTCAATCTATTGCAGTCTATTGAATGCATCCAAATTATTAATATTTTTTTTTTCTAAGTAAGCTTAATTCTATTAACAGAGGAGTAAAATTACAATGAGACCGTAGTCAAAACATCTACTCTGGAAAGAAGCAGAGGTATCAAGAAAACCATAAGAGGAGACTTCCCTATGACAGGGAAACCAGTCTAACAGTTTTCAAAAACCCACGTAGGGGATCATAAAGTCAAAAATGAACAAAAAAAAGCCGGAATTCCACTTAACCGATTGAAAAAACACCAACCCAATAGTATGAGCCACAAAGACAGAAAAAACCACCATAAAATGCTGACTATTCATCAAGAGTTTCTTCCACGATGCAGCACCAACCTAAAGCATGTAGGTCTGTGGCCAAAGCTTCTTCAAAGACTGAAGGATCAGGTCAGTCAGCGCGATCTCAACCTCTAGGATGATTCGAGCTTGAGCCTCCAAAGGCTACCTTGCCGCGCTGTCGACCCCTTCATGAAGGAGCGAGGTCTGGGAAAATTTCGCGCCTGCTCCCGCTGCATGAACATTGGTCTCCTCCAAGTGGGCGTCCTCATGAAAAACCACTATAAAGATGGCAGTAATTATGGGGTGATTCAGAGCACTGTTGAAGATGGAACGAGCCAAGCCAGTGGTGGGAGGGGGCATGGAAGCAAGAGGACGGGGAGTGCGGGAGACCCTATGACGAGAGTCCAAAGAACTCCATCTCCCACTGCGCGTACGAGGATAGTGGCCTTCCACATGACCTCTTGAGAGAGCAGTCGAGTCAGAGGACATGTTGGAAGGCTGATTGGAAGGGAAACCTCTGGTGCCACCTCTACGGCTCCTCATCTTGTGTCTCAGCCGAGGCATGAGGGAACCACGAGGAGGAGGGGCAGTCACGAAGGTCGGATTGTCCAAATGTGACAGGAGGCCCAAGGCTCTTGCGAACTATCTTGAATCCTCCCACAACGCTTTCGTGATAGAGCCAAAGCTGGTCCTCCAAAAACCTTTCCTCTCCCTGTCACGAGCAACAATCTGCAAGGTAGATTTAGCGCCCACGAGCTGGTAATTGAAAATGAGACCAGAGACTGAAATTAGAAGAGGCTAGTGTGACTGGATAATCTCCATGGAGAGCTTGACACCATGCTGCCAATATCCTTCTTGCTCCTGCGGCAAGGAGCCTCCTTCCGAACAGGTGCATTGAAGAGAGGTGAGAGCTTCAGCATGCGGAGGCATGCGATGTCAGAACCTTGCACGATAGCCATGATGCAGAAGGCCAAACCCCTACGCATCAAACCTTTTAACTGTGTGAGATGTAAATGATTAGATCCATTGAGCAGTGGTGCATTTACCTTCGTGTCCTGGGTGGGCAGGTGTCGACCCACCTCGCCACACCCCTGTCCCATCCTTCTAATCGCCTGTATGATCACTCGCATCCGGGGGAGTTGCATCCATTTGGATGAGAATTTTTCATTCCTGTTTCCGTTCATGGTTCTAAATTGTATCAAGATCCCGAGTGAGAAGAGTGTGTCCATTGTCCACCCCTAACTTGGCAAGTAGATCCGTGACTTTGTTGCATTCCCGCTTGACATGTTGGCATAAGACGACTCGATTGGAGTGGAGCCATAATTCAATAGCAGTTAGTCTTGCTTCTAATCTCCAACTGTTAGCGATTTTGTGCGCATGAGCCCCATTGAGTAATTGATTGGCCATATTGATGAGGAGAAGGGAGCCACCTTCGATCTACAGTGGATAAAAGCCATTACTCTGGGCCAGGCGAAGTCCTTGCCATAGCCCCTCCAGCTCAACCAAGTTGTTTGTGTCCCAACCGATATTTCCGAAGAAGATTAGGAGCAGAAGGCCTTCATGATTTCTTATAATTCCTTCGAATCCTACTTTTCCGAGATTACCTTTTGAAGCACCATCAAAATTGAGTTTGAAGGTAGACGTTGGAGGAGGAGTCCAAGAGAGGTTTCTACTGGTCTGACTTGTTGCAGGTCTTTTGTGGTGCGTGTCCTATGGAATTTGAAGATTCCAGTTCTCCCAGATGGCTTTCTCATTAGCAAGAGTAGGGAAATATTCTGGATTCCAAGTCTGAAGTGCCAAGGTATCCTTGAGGTTAATACAGAGGTTGCCCCAGATGATGTCTAAATGAGTACTCTGATCTTTGAATATGCGCTTTTTTCTTTCCTTCCATACAGACCAGAGGAGGAGACCGGGAATCAATCTCCATAATTGGTTGAGTAGTTCACTTTTGAAAGGGTTCAGCTGCCAACTTCGTATGGAGTTGATTATATCCTCAGACACCCTGCAATTATTTTGACATCAGAAGCTGACTTTTTCCCACAGAAGGTTGGCGAGATGGCAAGAGCTCAAGAGGTGTTGGAGATTTTCCTCTTGAGACTTGCAGTTGGGGCAAATGGAGGGCTTGTGAAAGTTTCGTTTCCGAATATTATCCCAGGTGAGGATTTCCCTATGCCCCACAAGCCATAGGAAGAGGGAAACTTTGGACCAGATACCTGGTGACCAAATTTTGCTCCAAATTGGGTCCAAGCACATTGGATCGTTGCATGTAATCTTGTAAGCCTCTTTAGTGGTGAAATATCCTTTTGGGTTGTATCCCCATCTAAGGATATCCTTGCCTTCTAAAGATCGAATATGTCATTTCTGGAGTTCACTCTCCATGTCCTCATTCGCCTGACTGTTTTTTGTCCTGATCAGCCTGTCAATTGGCTTCCATTGTCTATAACCCTATTCTATCTCCGATGTCCATTGTTGGTTAACAATTTCCTGTTGTTTCTTCTCCCATGCTTGGCTATGAGGCAGATTATAGATGGTGGTGAGCTTTGGATGTTGGTGCCAAGCATCCGTCCAAAACCGAGCATTGCTGCCATCCCTTATTTACCAGAAGCTATGGTGTTGGATGAGCGAGTAGTGTTGTCTGGCCGCGTTCCAGATTAGATATCCCTTTTCAATGGGAGAAAATCTAATCATCTCCTCCTTTCTTCTATGATTGGCATACTTAGCTGTCCATATGACTGCCCACGGCTTGTTGGGAGAAGAGAGCCAGTGCCACCATATTTTTGCACCCATTATTGCATTGTTGTGCTAAGGGTCTCTCAAACCTATGCCCCCTTTTTCCTTTGGCTGAAAAGCAGTGGACCATTTTACCAAAGCCCACTTGCGATTAGTGCTTGTTTCACTCCATAGGAATTTGCGTTGAAGAGCTTTTATCTTTTTCAAGACCCATTTGGGCGCTGCAAAGATTGAGAAAAGATATAGAGGCATCACTTGTAGCACCACTTTAATGAGCACTAATCTTCTTGCTATGTTCAGAGTTCTGTGTGTCCAGAGGTTGAGACTTGATTCAAGTTTCTCCAAGAGCATATGCCAGGAGGTATGTTTTATGGCAGAATCTATTAAAGGAGCACCAAGATAATTGGAGGGTAGGGAGGCAATGGAGAATCATATAATGCAGGCGATGGCATTTTGGGTGACAGGGGGAGTGTGAAAAAAGAAGATCTTTGATTTGGCTAAGTTTATGCTCATCCCAGATGCCTTAGAGAAATCGGACAGGAGGGATTTGAAAGTAGAAGCTTCTTGAACAGAGGGGTACCCAAACAGCATGTTTTCATCAACAAATTGTTGATGAGTAATGGCTGGGGAGTTGTGAACTGAAAGACCTTTAAGTTGATGGGAGTGGAGGGCATGTTTGAAGAGTCGACCCAATCCTTCCGCCATTAGAACAAAAAGGAAAGGGGAGAGAGGAACTCCTTGACGAATGCCTCTGGAGGGGCTGAAAGGTTAGGAGGGGATACCATTTAAGAGGATAGAGAAAAAATAAGAGGTGATTAAGCTCAGAATCCATCGAACCCACATCAAGGCGAAACCAAAGGCTGTTAGCATTTTTTCAATATAGATCCAACTAAGCTTGTCAAAGGCTTTAGAGAGGTCAATCTTGAGAAGCATACCTACTTGTTTGGAGTGCTTGAGAGAGTGAATGATTTCATGTGTGAGAATGATTCCATCCAGTATCTGTCATCCCTCAACGTATCCAGATTGTTCTGGTGATATAAGCAGGGGCAACAGCGGATTCAACCGATTTGCGATGACTTTTGAGATCACTTTATAAATAACATTGCAAAGAGCGATGGGACGGAATTTATCCGGGGTTCTGGTGTTTTCATCTTTTGGAATTAGAGCTATGAAAGTAGAGTTCAAGGAGGGCAAGATCCAGTGGAGAGTGCAAGATTCCTCCACAACTTCCCACACCTCGTCTTTGACGAGATCCCAAAAATAATGAAAGAAGGTGGTGGTGAAGTCATCCGGTCCCGGTGCTTTGCCCTCCTTGAGCTGGTGCATAGCTAGATCCACCTCCTGAGGCAAAATAGGTCATAGAAGAAGTCGATTTTGGTCTTTTGTGATGAGCTTCGGCACATTCTGAGTGATATTTTCAATTGGAGGTTGTCTATCAATTTGGGGTTCTTGATGAAACTCTTTGAAGTGATTGATAAACTCCTATTCTATCTCATCATGGTTTTCCACTCGCTCCCCTGCCTGCGTTTGTATAAAGGAGATGGTGTTGTGCATTATTCTTTGTATTGTGGTTATGTGAAAGAATTTGGTATTCCTCTCGCCCTCTTTCAGCCATCTAACATGGGATTTTTGTTTCCATAGAATCTCTTCTTTCTTTCTTCTCTCCTCCAATTGATTGAGAATTTGTTTTTCCTTCTCAAAAGTCTCTTCCTTGTAGCCTTCTACGATTATCTGTTGCTGAAGGTCCCTCATCTCTTTGTTTAAATATTGCTGGGCCTGGAAGATGTTTCCAAAGGTCTCTTTATTCCAGCACTTAATTTTTATTTTCAGGTATTTGAGTTTCTGTTGAAACTGATACATCTTGGAGCCTGCAGGCAAGGGGAAGGTGGTCTAGGTGGATCTGATGAGGTCGTTGAAAGTGGGATGGGAAAGCCAAAAAGCTTCGAAATGGAAAGGGCGCCTGATGGATTTACCCATCCTTTGCCATTGGAGTGAGATTGGCCAATGGTCAGAGCTTGAAAAAGGAAGTATAGACGATGAAATGTCGCCCCCAAGATGTACTGCATTGTCCGATATGAGGAATCTGTCCAATTTTAAAGCGGTCAGTTACCGGCCTGCTCTGTGATTGCTCTAGGTGTGCATTCCATTGCACTATTGCAGATCAATTAACCAATTGTTTTGGATAAAGTCTTTGAAGTGGCTATTCTCCCGGTCCAATTTGGCTCGACCTCCCCTTTTTTCTTCTAGCTTGGTAATCATATTGAAGTCTCCTCCAATAATCCAGAGCGGATGAAGTCTATTGAGGTTGAGTGCTTCTATTGTGTCAAGAAGAGCCATTTTGTTAACTACTTACTGAGGGAAGTAAACATTGGTGAGATGCCCATGAATGTTAGTGCCTATGATATGAAAGGTGGCCTGAATGATATGATGAGATGCATGAAAATCTGAGAGCGTGATGCCTTGCGTATTCCAAGCGATTTCCAGTCCCCCAGAGGCACCAAAAGCGTCTACTGCAACCGATTTCCACCCTAGCCATGCTCTAGAGAGGATTTGACCAATAGTGTCGCTAGTGCATTTCGTTTCCTGCATAAAGAAAATCTGTGGCTGCTCCTGCTGTATCATGTTTTTTAGCATTCTAAGTTTTCCGGGGCTATTTAGCCCTCTAACATTCCATGAAGTGAGCTTCATGATTCACTATTGGTGGCGAGTTTATAGTATTTTGTCAGCTTAGCATATCTGCCTGAGTCCACTAGAATTTTTTCTATTCTGATAGTTCTCTGAAGATCAATCTTTCTTCCCCTCTTCTTGGAGTCCTTAGGTAAGTAGCTGCCGTCCCATTGACTTCTCGGTTGTATGCCCAGTTTCTGTTGCTGGTAAGCCCTAGAGATGATGACTTCCAGGGTGTTGAGTTGATGCTCTGGTATTTTGTCGTAGTCTTTCCATTTACAAGCTTGTTCCAGTTCTAAGATGTCCAGACCTCCCAAGTCAAAGCTTTCTGGTTCTTCTTCCATATGCTGCGTCTGACTCCTTTCTGCTGTGGTGAATGAGGAATGCAGTAGCTGACTGGGAATGCAGTCAACATCCATGCCATTAGGCTTCCAATCCGGATCCTTCTGATTCTCCTCATGAGTTCTAGATCTATCATTCGGGGAAGAGGGCTTGGGAGGGGAGCTTGACCGAGGGGGGGAAGAAGTGGTCATGGTCGATGGAGGGATTGGCGTAGAGTTTTGAGGAAGATCTTCCAAAGTTTTTGCAAGAATTTCAAAGCTATTTCTTGTGGAAGGCACGGAGGCGACTTCCTGAAGGGGTTTGTTCCCCGAGGAAGATTTTTTGTGTGCTCTTTTTTTATTAGCTACCTTGGTGAAGCCATCTTGGGTCGATTTATCAGAGGGATCAGGGGTTTTGGATTTAACATTGAGAGGGCAATCCCAAAATAGATGACATAGGGCGTAACATTTGCGACAGCAAAAGGGAACATGTTCAAAATATAAGGGTTGAATCCATTCATAGTCATCATGATAAAGACTTACCGAATCCGAAAGGGGCTTATCCAAGCGGATGAAAACGTAGATGTGAGCATAGGAAGTGTATCTGCGCCGCTTCGTTTCTTCAGCTATTTTGATAAATTCTCCCATACCTTTGCCAATGTCTCTCAATGAATCTTCATCCCAGTACTCAAGGGGGAGCGAATACATCTGGATCCAGACTAGAGCCCAGCTTAAATCCTCCTTATCAGGGTTAAATCTCTCCACCCATTCCCTTAAGTATAGGACTGCGGAGTTAAAGAAATATGGGCCTTCATCCATGACTTTGTTCTGATATTAAAGGAAGATGAATATCGCCATGAAAAACCCCTTTGGTCCTCGCTGCAGGGTAACATGCCCTTTAGGTTTCCATTTGGCAGAGATCCATCCTCGCAGAGCTTTTTCAGTTGGCCAGTATCCAATGAATTTTCCAATGAGAGCATGATCCCTCATGTAATAGATTCATCCATTAATTATGTGGCTAGGAAGTTCTATCTTGGGTCATTCAGTTTCTATGGGTTTGTATATCGCTGACGTGACCTTGGGCACCTCCTTTTGCCCAATCTCACCTTCTTGTCCATCACTGCATTTTTCTGACTGATCAGTGGGTTCATTTGACGTATCTTGCATAGATGTGTCTCTTGAATCCTTTATTTCTTGTTCAAGAACAGAGGGTTTTGTCCTATTGTGCGCTTGATGTGCCTTCTCGGCAGAGGGGGAAGGCTTTGCGGCCCCCCCCTGAGGGTCATCCATTGTAAGGCTATCAGTTTCAGATGTCTACTGTCGCGAGTCTTAATCTGAGCTGAGGAGCGCGGCAGAAATATTGCAGATTGCATTGTTGCAGAGAACACCAGGGAACCCTAGGTTGTAAAGCGCTCTCCTCATTCTATCGATCCGTCCATCCAAATTATTAATATCAATTGCAATGAGTTATCCATTTTGAAATATATTGCAATGCATTCAAATCTATTCTAATATATTCATATCTATTGAAATTAATTCAATCTATGGAATCTATTGATTAATTGAAATATAGTAAATGTATTAATTGCAATCTATTGAATGCATGTTAAAATCTATTTTTAATTAATTCACTCTATTGCAATATATTCCAATGCATTCAACTCTATTGCAATGGATTGGAATCTATTGCAATCGATCGAAATCGATTGCAATGCATTCATTAAATGGAATCCATTCATTCAATTGAAATGCATTCCGTTTTTTGAATCCATTTCAATATTTTCAATGCATTATAAATTTATTGACAACATTTAAAATCATTTGAATATATTAATTGGAGTCTATTGAATGCACTCAATCTACTACAATATACTAAATGCATTCATTACAATATATTGAATGCATTGATTGCAATCCATTTAATCCATTCAAGCTATTGCAATATATTCCAATATATTTCAATCCATTGAAATCTATTGCAATGCATTCACTATATTGATCCATTCATTCTATTCAAATCCATTCAATTTTTTGAATTCGTTTCAATTTATTCATTGCATTCCAAATTGATTGAATGCATTTAAAATTCATTAAATGCATTAATTGGAAGCTATTGAATGCATTCAATCTATTGAAATATACTAAATGCATTGATTGTGATATATTGAAACCATTCAATCTATTAAAATCTTCTACAATCTATTAAATGCATTAAATCTATTGCAATTTATTTAATGCATTCAATATATTTAAATGTTTTACAATTCATAAAATATAGATAGTTTATAATAACTTAAATCCACATCAAACCTCCCTTTTCAATTATTTATTTTAATACCAACAGTTATGACCTTCTAACTCATCTAAAATCTTATAATTTAGCAATGATTCTCCTTAAGTCATTCTATTGAAAAATAAAATTCTAAAATAGATAAAGTAATTCCTAATATTTTTCCTTCAACCAAAAAATTTATTACCTTTTAAAATACTTAATTAAAATCAAAATACTTATTTTAAATAAACAAAATTTAATTTTATTAATTAAATTTATAGAGACAAATTAAAAAACTAAAATACATATGTTTTTTCTATTTTTCGAAAAATTAATTTTTTAATTCGTTTTATTAAGAAATTTAAAAAAATTATAATTTGAAGTTTTTGACCCAACATAATATTCTACTAAACTAATTAATAAATATGCAACTTAAAATAGATTTGAATTACTAAATATATTAATAAACTAGTAATAAATCAACTTTCTGAATACTTTATAGTATTAATAAATAAACTTGCCGAATACTTTATCATCTCTTTCCTAGTGAAACTAATCCTCTCCCATTGGAAAATTTTTGATAAAGGGTCTCATTATTTTCTTCATTGGATGTCACGAAGTTAAAGGGTGAAAGGATACAATTAATGGAACATATTTTTGATATTGAGGGAGTGTTATTTGATTACACAATGGGTTTTTTTATGCTTTATGAGCATATTGAGATTGATTTATGTTCCTTCTTCACACAAGAATTGAAGCTAGTGTCACATTTTATAGAAATCTCTCATATCAAACCCCATGAAAATATTAATGCTTCTATGTCTAGGATTGAAGCAAGAAACCTTTCCACTGTGTATTCTTTTAACGAGTTCAATCACGAAATATTGTCACTATTTTCTTAAATTATTTTATATTCTAAAGGTGCATCACATTTTGTTGGAAATCCTGAGAAGGAAACAACGGGTCACTCAGAGATATAAGAAATTAAAATTTAGAAAATTTAGAAACCAAGCATACAAGCTCTATATTTCATTAATCAAATCAAATTACATATATACAAGAGGTACAATCCCAAGATAGAGAAGCTATCTTAGACGCACAATAATTTGGTTGAGAGAATATGTCAACCTCACACCAAACTAGGAACTAACCTATCAAATAGGAACAGACTCTATACATAGAGATAACCACAACTGAAGATAAGTAGGAATTACATATTCCAACACTCCCCCTTAATGACTACTTGTATAAATATCTATCTGCAAGATCTACAAATGGTACTTCTTGGTAATTACGCTGGTTCTGTTTGGTAATTACAATTTGTATCTTGTTCATGCTATTGTCGATGTCCATATAAACGAACAAACATCTACCGAAATGCATGGGTTCCAACCACTGCAACCGCCATTCTACTAGGAAGTCCTTCACATAAATGGCTCATCCAACCTCTCGATTAACTCCCCCTTGATATAAAATTTCACCTTATGGAGTCTAAAACCAATACGGTCCACCCACGTGTATCCATCCCGCATGACACACTCTTCCAGGGTGTTAAAAATCTCTGATAGAGGGAACATATAACAAAGGGGTATGCATGCCTCTCTAGGTCTTACAGCATGTACAAACAATAAATGACATGTAGATTTTCTTCTAATTACAAATTGTGACTCATACTCTACCATAGTCATGAGTCTATTCCAAGAAACTCACACAAAACAAACTCTCAAAAAATTGATTGTCCATCATCCTTTTCACTCGCCATACCATTCATATGCTAGAGCTTCTCGTTTGAATATTTCTGTCATAGATTTTGTACTTTTGAATTTTGGATGTACTGGTCTTGAATCTCCATGCTATACATGTCATTAGTTAGAGTCGTGAATTCTAACAAAATGACATCATATTGATGTTATGAATCTCAATATGCATATAAACTTTCAAGACATATTCCCTTCAAAACAATATGAAAACACATTCCAAAATCAAAATATTACTGTGATTTTTGTGCATTAAGACAAAAGTACCGACTTAACTGCACAATCCTTCAACCTAGGTATAAATCTGCGCTCACTAGCACCAAAGAGTAAACACTCCCTTCTTTGAAACGTTCAACACATGGCCTTGCCATTCACTGCTGTGGACAGACTGCCACGAATTTCAGTTCACCAGAACACTGCCCACACTGTTGTTGTGAGCAGATCTAACATCATACACTGCATGTTGTCTTCGATCTGATCCCTACCAGATCATTGACAACTAATCGCTCCACGTTGCTTCATGAACATGCATGAGCAACACCCTCTCACCTACTTTCTAGTTCACATTTCGACAAGTAGTAATTCACCTCCACTGCTCAGGCGCCCAGCCTTGAGGAGATACAATGTAGCCACCAAGGCTCAACTCAGCCACCAAGGCTTATCACAGCCACAAAGGCTCAACAAAACCACGAAGGCTTATCACAGCCACGAAGGCTCACCACAGTCACCAAGGCTCAACATAACCACGAAGGCTCACCACAACAACCAAGGTTCACCACAGCCATGAAGACTCAACACAACCATGAAGGCTTATCATAGCTACAAAGGCTTAACACAGCCATGAAGGCTTATCATAGCAACAAAGGCTTATCACCGCCACTAAGGCTCTCTAGCCACCCATGGCCACAAATATGCCACTAAGGCACACCACACACAAAGGGGCCACTAGCCATTAGGGCTTACCAACTCTTCTCTAGAGCATGCAATGACACACGTCGGATTTGTAGTAACGTCGCCATAGTAACGCAACTAATACAACAAACATCCATCCTCATTGCACCATATTCAGCTCTCCATCATCGTCGATGGACATCTGGTGCCGACACAAGAGACTTCCAAACACGCCTTCTCACATTGGTTATTAGGTTGCAACAAAGAAAAACTACTGCAGATCTAGTAAAATAGACAGAAATTAGCCAACAAAGATCACTAGATAAATGGAAAATATTAATCCCATGTAGAGAGTTTGTAAACACAAATATTGCAGCCATGGATTTTTCCATGAAATTCGTGATGCCTCCTTACATGCTGTCCATAAATCTGGCAAACTTATCCTCTTCATCTCAGATAGTACTTATTTGAAGTACTGCAGTAATTTCAAAAATTCTATGAATGGAAGAAGTAACCAACCACAATGCCCAGAAGACCAGTAAAGCAAAAAAAAATAAAAAAAATGAGAAACCCATTTACTTCTTCCCTGGTGCATCCTCTTCAGAACTAAAATTTCTTGTTGAAGTTGTTTCTTTTATCGAAGAACAACATTCCTCTCTTCTGTTAAGTTTGATATTGCTACCATAGCCTGAGAGAGATTTTCCTTCAACTCGCTGGGATCTTTAAGTACCACATTATCCACTGAGGAAACACTCTATGACTTCAATTTTCCATAGAATCCTTTGATGCTCATTCATCCTCTAATGATTGTGGTTCAGGAGAAGTGGTCTAGACCAGAGATACATACACCACCCTCAATTTGTGTTCCTCATATATCTTGCGAGATTCCTTGTTGAACATTTCTGGAGTAATATCTTTAGCAGTCATTCCAGCAGGGACCATAACACTTTGCACAAATAATTTGTCCCTACATTACATATCTGGTGGTCCCTCTTTTTGAGCTTGCATGGTCACTGTCACATCACATCACATGTAGACTGAGGTGGGAGGACCCCTGTATTGGGTCGTACATAGTAATTCTTTGGAGATGTAGTTTTTACCTTAAATGCAACATCGAGGTCCATGTTGTTGACTAGCTAAAGAGAGCATGAACTTTGCTTCTTCAATTCAAAGAGAAAAATAAGTTCTCCTGGCTGAATTGTAACAATTTCGTTGGTCATGATTAGTTTTATGCCAGGTACCATGTATCCTTGAAGTTGGCCGCTGATAATATAAATAATATCAACTTCACAGAATGATCAATTCAAACACCCTTGATCTAGGAGGAGGAAGATTCTACCAATAACCAAAGTTTAATCAACGATCCAAATAAAGCCTGGAAGAAAAATCAAGAACTGACATTATACTCCTTTTCATGTATCTCAATATTATGGCCAGATCCTCCTCCGCTTGTCTGCCCCTTCAAAGATTTAAGATACTTAAGGGTCTGAAGAAAGCTCCCGTATAAAAAAAAATGGACAAATTAAAAAGAAAGAGGAGAATAAAGCATTTATTTCATCTGCATTTCAAACATAATCATGGCTATCTTCCTCACTCTCAGCTTGGCGATTCCTTGCATAATTGAATCTACGAGCAGAGAAGACTCTGATACGCAACCGTCCGATCTGTCGCGGCACTTTGATGGAAACCAGAATAGTGAGGGCCATTGATTAGAATATTAAATTACTTTTGTTGCGGCCATTCATCCCCACTTACAACGAGGATTTCAGTGAAAATGTTGTGTTGCATTTCTCCAACCACGTTGCAGATCGAGCGAGCTTCACCAACAGTCTCACGCAGCGACAAGCCTGCATACACGCCCACTAGCACAGGCGTAAAAATTCTGAGCGGGCTAAGATCTACCCAATCTTGGCTCAAACCATTGCACGCCCAAATCTTCAGCTGTATGATGTCCGATTAATGGCACATGTGTATGCACCAACACTTCCCTCTCCTCTTCGACGCTGGATCTCTACAGTATCAAGGCATACATGACACACAACAACACTTCTTTCACCTTCTAACGTTTCCTTGTTAATCTCATATCCATGATCAAACACCGATCAGGTTTCACTGCCACGATAGACTTCAAACGACCTTATTTAACTAGCATGCAGTATTCCATATCGCCACCGCGCAGTCTTTCATTCGGTGCACTCTGTTCGGCTTAATCTATCCACTCTTCAGAACCTTCAATCGATGGACAAGCTTAAAATACTAAAATAAAATAATATACTCTCTTATTTCCCTCAGCCCAGCCCAGGAGGGGTCGAGGTTCAGGCCCGGTATACCAACTTAGAAACTGAGCATACAAGCTCTATATTTCATTAATCCTATACCTATATCTATACAATAAAAATAAAACCTAAATGGAAATGCGCGTGTAGCAGGAGAATATATTAAATTATTTCAAACCACAAACAAGTAACATCACTATGGAGATAATAAACACAAAAACTATTTTTAACTGCAGAAAAAGAAAGTTGGCCACAACAACCATAGTCACCCTTGAAGGGAGAATATATGTACAAACCTCATTTTAAATAGTTTTTTCAATGATGGAATTTTACTAGTGGCTAAGAATGTTAAACAAATAGGAAACAACAAGGCCAGAATGGTCGTAACTCTTACGAAAAAAATGTGTCAGTTCTGAATGAATAAAAACTAAAGGGTTATATAAGATGATATTGTTGGCTCCAGACATCAATTTTCCACCTACAGGCAACCCAAGTAAAACCCGCCCAAAGACCGAACTAGTCAAGTGAGGGTTACAAGGAACTCGAGAGGAACATATAACGAAAATCAATTGTAAGCTAAGAGTTGGAACCTGGGAAATACAAGAATACATTTTTAGCGGAAATAAGAATATCGCTTACTCATGTCTACGTTGTAAGAAGAGAGTGATGAAGAACCTGCAATGTGCAGCCTAAGCTGTCCCGGAAGGCAAACAAAACGATGAGTTATAAGTCCGGAAAAAACATACTATCATGGTAGATCTTGGAAAAAAAAAATAGTAAACAGTAAGGCGTAAAAACCATTTAGGGAAAGAAGCACAAAGAAGATGAATTTTGGAAACACAAATTAGAAAATAGGGTGGCGACATAACTCTTTATAAAAACTGGTTACCCTGGTTTGGTTTTCTCCTTTTTTTTTCGTATTGAAATGACTCCATGTACTTTCCTACAATAAAAAGTGTAGCCAAAAAAAAGACTTCTGCGACCTCCAAATTGGTAGCCTGAATTGACAGCCTCCAAAAGAATGACATGCCGAACCACACCTCAAAGCGGTGAAATTCAATTTCATTGTGTTATCATTGTCTCCATCATTTAAACATCCTTCACTGAATGCATCTTACTATAGCACACTATCAACAACATCGTGAAAAGCTTCTGCCACAAATCGTTTCCATTTCTCAACCACCATCATACTAGGGGCTAGAGAAATAGAGCCACATTCAAAATAGTTTCATTTTCCATTCAAATTATATTGTAACCCTTCACACTCCCAGAAATTGCAACCCTTCAGTCATCCATAATTTAATATAATGAATCATATTATCAACATATTCTCTAGAGAATCAAACTCATTTTATCAACATATTCCCTAGAGAATCAGTCTCGCTCGTCCATTAAAATAAAATTAAAAAGAGTCAACAAGACTTCATCTACTAAGAGTCGATATATATACGCCTACAAGTGAGTTAAATAAATCTAACAACAAAACAAAAATAAATCTAACAACAAAACAAATGTTCAATTGGATTATGATAAATTTGAGCATGGTGGCATCTACCTATAACAAATTTTTTAATATTGTTTACTCGCACTCTCATTCCTTTGCTACATATAACAAAATATTTAACATTGCTTATTGAGAAAATCATTATTTTTCTTCGTAAATGTAAACAAACACAATAATTAGTCTACTTTATTGCTGACATACATTTCATATGTACCGCTCAAAATGCTTTTAAAAACTTTCATTATGGATGACACGTACAAACATTTTAAATTCTTTTATCCTTTTCGAAAGAACTTTCTACATTCACCTCAATAAAATAAATGAAATTTCCACATGCAAATTTAATAGGATGAAGTAGTTGATAAGGATTGACAAGAAAAAATAAAAAAAATAATCAACTCAAAAATGGAAGTGGAGCGAATGGCTCTTTGCTGGAGATGGAATCCCCTCGAAGAAAGTAGCAAGGAAAGACTTTGTAGATCAAGGAGTGGAGCGCGTGGCGTGGAGTCTATTTTGAGTCATAGGGGATTTGGGGTGGGTCAAATCCCCTTATTATGTAATGGGAAGGGATATTTTGTGAACGTTGGACTCCGCCCATGGTTTTGGACCACGGTAATAAAAATGCCAAACCTACATAAGGAGTCTAGATAGAAGTCATAGGAATATGTAAGAGAAAGGAAAGAAAATATTAAATTATAGATCTTATGTGATGCATGTGGATGTAAGATTGTTTTCAGTAAGAGTCTGTGCTTTGCGTTAGAGGAAAAGGCTCCTACAGTTGTATGAGCGGAGACCTTAGGAAGTCTGCACCTGTGTGCGCAGACCCGTGCAGCTATGTGCGCACAATGGAACTGAATGTATGAGAAGGATCTAGCTATTAATGAAAAAAAATTTGGATAGATCTGAGTTACATTGATGTGTTTTTATTTTACTTACTCTTTATGAATATATGTGTTGAATAAGGATTTTGATCTATAATTCAATAGCGTCGTATTCTTTATGTTTATTTAATTTTTTAATGCATGAATAAGTAAGATCGTGTAGTTTGTTAGTGAGTTGAATAGATGTGTTGAAGAGCACTTGTATTATTGATAGATTTGACATGCGAAGCTCTGTTAAGAAGGAAAATCCCTAAAGCCACAATCCTCTGTCCCTCAGGATGCATAAATTTGGTTCTAGCATCCCCCTATATTGCCTTGCGTGAGACTTCGGTATACGCAAGTACATCGTTTCTGAAAGGGCCGATAATAGTGGGTTTTGTTGGAGTGCGTAGTTACTTTGAACTTGGGTCTACACTACATTAAGAAAAAAAAATGGTTTCGTTGCTGAGACCAAGATCTGACTGAGGGATAGCTGGATGTGGTATCTGTCTAAGAAACAGATCAAAGATTGGGCAAGTATGAAAGAACATGAGTTTGGTGTCAAAGAAAACAAAAACATGTGCATCTCTACTGAATATTCATTATAAAAGTATATCTATACATATCAGTATGAGATATTTTTCAAGTCATTTGGTAGTGAGTTATATCAGTGGATATCAAGACTGGCTGCACAGACGGGTCATTTCAATAATAAGCTAACTAGGTGGATGCCAGATTTGATTGAGATGTTGAAAAAGACTAATAAAGAGATCACGAGGGTTATTTATTATTGGATAGACATTATCCTTGGAGGTTTTATCACTGATTTCACGATCGATACTTTTATGTCTTATAGAAAATCAGAGTGCAAGTTCTTCAAAAGCCTTAGCAGTAAGTACTTGAATTCACTGAAGTTTTGGATTGGAATGGTATTTTGTAAAAAAGTTATACTATGGATGCACTCAGATTGATGTGTTAAGAAAGAGAACTTGGTGCTACACAAAGTGGCAAAAGGTTTAGGACCAATTGGGGAAAGTACATTGAAAAGGAAAATAGTCTATTGTTTGGGTCTAGAGAAATAGAAAGAAACGTGTTACCCTAAGAAGTCTGAGATCTAAAAGTTAGCAAAGCATTGCAGATATTCCCCATCCTTCGACCCTCATCATCACTCCATCAAATTTTGTTCCTCCACCTCCTCCCCCACCTCCCCCATTCACCATGGCCCAACCCCTAAAGATGCTCGTGTTTAAGGGAACACATGATCCTAAACAATTCTTGTTTGTGGTAGAAGCGAAACGGAGTTTGCAAAATTTTACAGGAGAAAGAATTAAGAAAGTATGGTTGGTTTTTTTTTTTTTTCTAAATTAGATTAATCTATTAAGAAAAGAAAAATATGTTACGTCTGGGTCTCAGCCCTGTCTTTGCCTATGAGAGAGGCATATTCAGCAAAAAACGCACAAAACAGACTACCCATGAAGGGAAACCAGTCCAATCCAGACAGAAATCAACCATACTACCCACGCAGGGGCAAAAATAATGCGGTCCACTGTAAAGTTCCATGTAGATAAATGAGAAACTGAGACTACTAAAATTTAAAACAGGAAAGACAAAAACAACTCCATCCACATGGGAATCTTGAAACAAAAAACAAACACTGGAGTATATACTAAGCATCATGCTAAGGAGAGGTTTCCTCCAGGATGAAACACCTGTAAGCCTCCGTCCTATCTTCATCCTGTTTCTTGTCCGTACTTGGGTTGTCACTTTGCTTGGAGCACTTAACGTCGGCCTTCTCCTCTCCCGCAAGTGCTTTGCCTTTATCCGTCGGCTCCTGCTACTACGGCTTGTCCAATTCCTAAGCAAGAACTAAAGAAGCACCTGTCTGAAGCTCCCTAGGCACAACTTTCTGGGGTTCTTTCCTGAAGACAACCAAAATCGAGGGAATGATACAGGGCCTGTTCAAAGAACAATTAAGAAAAATTGGGTTGTTTGAGGAGTGTTGGATGACATATTGACACAAGGGTGCAGAGCAGCGTTGACATGGTGGAATTTCCCTTGCCCACTATGAGCATTTGGATATCTACCAGAAAAGTACTTCGATGAAGGCGAGGAGGAATCTGAAGTGGAGGTGGAAGGTGTGTGATGGACTTGGCCCCTGGAGCTTCCCCTTTGAAATCTCATATGATGTCTCAGGCGTGGCATGGTGCAGGGTGAAGACAAAGGAGACAAGGGAGGCAGAGTGACAGAGTTAGTCAGGGAGAGGAGAAAATCCAAATTGACAACAACTCTATTGCATTAGCCTGTGTGAGAGAGGTGGAGCCTGTCCCCAAGATCAATACAACAACTAAGATGGCTATGTTTGCCGTGGTAGTGAGAACGTAGGGTAGCACTGCCAAGGTTGAACAAATTATCTACAATGGTGGTGGAGGAATGTCTAAGCCTCGGTTGCCATCATCCATCTTTAAACTCTAAGTGTCTCTGTCTCGAGGCTCTTCCTGCCTTGAGACCTCATTAAAGTTCACAACTGTGATGTGCAAAGCATTCATACCAAAGGATCAAGTGAGCGTATAGGAGAGATCTCGACCTCGACTGGGCATTAATGGTGTGTGGTTTATTGCACAAGGAATGATCTCGACTTGAATTCCAACGTGGTGAGCGAGCTGGCTTAAACTAATGGCGGGATCGTGGGTGGCCAAGTGGCTTCCCCACTTGTTGTACCCACGTCCCATCATCCCCTGCTCATATGTTTGCACCCGCATCCAGGAATAAAGTATAGTTGGTTACAGCGGTGAAAGATAGAGAATTGTATTGGTACATGAAATATCATACGATGAACGAAAATGCCTCTTTGTCTTAGAAAAATACTGCGTTGAACACTGAATTCAAGGAACCAAAGTCGAAGTCCCAATGTATCACGAAGATAAAAGATATTAAATAGCTGGCTACTTAGACCATATGGGAGGTAGATCATCGATTCAAGACATTTTTTAGTCAAGTTACTTTTAATATCCCGAATGAGAAACATAGAGAATGGTTCATTGATGCGTTGTTACCTCATCTGAGATTTCCATTGTAACAACATAATATTTCTACTCATGGAGAAGTGTTGGACATAGTGATGAAGATAGAGGCTTCACCTACAACTGATACAAGCATAGGGGTGTAATAAATTCAAACTCAGTTGGCAAGCTTACACATGGAGCTCCAGGATCTAAAGAAGGCAAAGGAGGTTCAATCTGGTATAATGTGGGAAGTCCAGTGTATCAAACATAAAGCAGAGGGTCAGTATAAAGAGATGTTCCCTATTTATAGAGAGTATTTGAATGTTGGGATGCTGAGTACATTAGACTTGGGTCGAGCATTGGGCCAAGTGTAGGGCCCCATGTGTGGTGTAGCTTCTGTGAAGTTGGAGGCCAACATTCCATGGACTATTGTCACCTATTGAAAATTTTTATCACATCACCGAAGTAATTGTTCTGCAATTTCTGCATTTCGGTGGGACATAATGAGAAACATTGTAAGCATTATGATCTAATGATGCATAGTCATCCTGGTGCATATCCAATACAGAGATAAGGACACGAAGCCTCGGGCTCACTGATAGAGCTAAGAGGTTTCATAGGCCGAGTTCATGGTCGAAGAGGAGGTGCAGGTCATGGATGAGGTCAGATAATATGTTACAAATAAAGAAAGGATGGAAAATTTTTCCAGGGATTGTTAGAATCCTACTATAGCCTCTAGTAAGTATTTTCAAGAATTTTATCATGAAATTGAAGATTGTCCCATTTTATTAGTTAAAATGTTGGAGAAGTGCAACCAACATCTAGATCAAAATATACAAATGATGAGGGCTGAATCGCACTAGGTAGATCCAAGCATTAACATAGGCACACATAGTGCTGTGAATACCAGAGAAGACTGTGTAGAAGGAAAAAAGATTGTGAAAAAGACTTGGGTAAGGAAAGCTGAAGAGAAGAATGTTGGATTTAATGGATAGTGCAAGACATGGACATTCATGGAAGTAAGGAAGACATTTATGGTTCCTAGAGCTTCACCACCTACCTCACAGAGATAACTATTTCCATTGGATAATAAGCCTAAGGTAAAGGAATTTTATCAGACTATCTTGGTATCATTCTTGTAGATGTGTATGAAATTGCTAAGGGACTAGAAGGATGTAGAATGGTTGCAAGACATGATAGATAAATGCACTAGCAGAGAAAGATTATAACTAGAAAAATAGACAGTAAATAAGCTATACAAGAACAAGAAAAGAATCGACCAGGAGATGTGGTTGACTACACATATCAAATATTATGAGATGGATGAAGTCATTATAGATTTAGGATAAAATGCCAATGTTCTTCAAAAATAGACATGGGAGTAGATGGGAAGTCTTAATCTACAATGGTCACCACTTTAGCAGAGGATGCTGAATCAATAGAAGATAATTCATATGGGGCGATTGCATGGGATTATCATATACATTGATGGATTCAGCATGTGGGTTGAGTTTGACGTGATTGAGATCATTGATGATAGTAATCCATATCTTGTGTTTTTGGGATTTGACTGGGCTTACGACATGGATGCTACAATCAACTTGAAGAAGTGGAAGATGATATTTGAAAAGAATGGTACCTAAGTTGTTTTGCCATTATATCCTTCTGAAGGTGCATGCTATACAGAGTATGTCCATCATGAGTATTGTGATGTTGAGATTGATCAGATATAAAAGCTTATTGCGTAGGATGAATACTGGATTTATCCCACCACATATAGTAGAATATGTTGGGAGCACAATAGTTTGTGCATTTTAGATTCTGATGAAGAGTTGCATCATTGGCAGAATTGTTTGCATGAAGTAACCATTAAGTGTTGTAACAAGGTTACCAAATATCTATGTTGTGCTAGATTATAAGCACGTGACTTACCTTTTTATGATGGCATAGAGAATTTTTCCTTTGTTCCTAGAATAATTTGAGGAAAAGGTTCCTGAAGACTAGAGATATGAATCTTTGGACTTCACATTGAGGTCTACTCTAGCCCGATGTTAGGGCACGCACAAGGAATGTTTATAAGGATTGAAGGAGTTTTGTATGTTGATAAGGCTTAGATTTTTTCACGTTTATACTAAAATCATGGAGAAGTATGATGGTCAGAAGGATCCTCGTGAGCACTTCACTAGCTGGACTAAAGCTTGGGGCACGAAACCTTAACTAGAATGGGTTCACATATTCTTTCATTTCTTGGAGAAGATTCCTAGACAATGGTATCTTGAAACAGTGTTGAACGATGGAACCATGGATTGGGATGAGATGATAGACTGGTTCATGTTAAATTATAAATTCTCTGATGACTATGGGTGTATTATTGAGGCCCTTCGATAAGCTATGGTAGGATTAGGTTTCATTAACAAGCAACCAACGACATTGGAATAGCCTGATTGGACAAACATGGCCAGCAAGCTTGTGTTGGGGGAGGAGATCTATGGGTACCAAGATGAACAAACACAGAAGGATTTTGTTGAAGGGTGGCTTCATCACAGCCTTTCTACTCCATAGTAGTTTGAACGTAATGAAAACTGGAGGTTACTGCATCAAATAAGGCAGGACTTTATTGAGGGGAAGAGTCTCATGGAGTTCATGGAAAATATGACCATTGGAGTAGTAAAATTTGATTGGACAATGACTTGGCCATTAAAAGGAGTGGGAGGGATGAAAATAATCAACATATTTAGGTGGATATGCCACCAAATTGGTATTTATGAGGAGTATCTAAAGGCGATGATGTTGTTTGAATTCAAAATTTTCTATAGAGGAGCGATCCCGCTCCCCATTCAAACACTTTTCATGCTAAGTGTTAGAAGTTAGAATTGTTGTTGGCAAGAGAGATGAGTGGTCTATTGCATGTCATATTATAGTTTCACAACATTGACAGAAGCATTGATCAAGGTATAGCTCAACCACATAATCCATCCAGGAGTAGATCACAGAAGGACAACCACACTACTAGTAACATCCACCTGGCCCAGGTCGCTGAGAAATTAGATGACTGTGGGCATAGCACTGTATGTGAAGCCTAAGAAACCAATCCTAAGTTTGTTGTCTTGCAAGAATCTCCCAAAGGAACAATGGAGTAAGGGAGATCAATATAGACATAAATATGGCATCAAAACAGAATTAGTGACAATGAAATAGTCCATATATTATGCCCTTGAATTCAGAGGCTAAGAAGGTGGTGAAAGACCCTGACGCAGTGAAGTACAAGGTTTTTACACCATTGATTCCAAATGAAGTGTTGGTTGAAGGAAACTTACTAGACAAGGTGCCATAGTTCATAATGGAGGATTGGGATTTTAAAGATCAAAGTAAATAACCATAGTTTGAGCTTAGTAGGTATATGTGCCATAAAACCTATACAGGAGGTGTCACAATATTGGAGCCGATGAAATGGGTGAAAGGTATTGAGGAGGTTATGATACTCAATATGTTATATGTACCACACTTCGGGCACGGTCCTATTACCACTATTTGTGTGCGCCAATTGCTGGACTTAGTGTATCATCACTATTTGTGGTTGGGGAAGAAGATCCCCATTACTGAGATGCTCATAAGGAGAATTATGGACCTTCTTTGCCTTGGGTCGGACCCCATGGAGGCTTTTGTGGCCAAAAGCCAAGGTGAGGAGCTCGCGAGTAAGATGAAGAATGAATATGAGTTGATGAAGGGAACGTGGGGTTATTTAATTAACTCCATTTCAGATAGAACTGCATACTTCGCCGTGCACATTCTTGCGGGGAATATTATGAGTAAAATATGTAGAGAGGAGATTTCTAGGCATGTAATAGAATTAGTTGTTGAAATAATTAGCCAATGGCATAGTATATAATTGGGTAGGATATTTATGTACTCAGTTCCTCACGATTGTAGAGTATTGCAAGAGGAAGGCAAGAGGTTCCACTACACGTGAATACTGATTCTTACTGCATTAAGAGAGTAGAGAGAACCTGAAGAGTCATAGTTCAACACCACGGACCTCGATCTATGAGAAGCAGAAAAATATTCTTCCCTATGGCTTTCCGTAGATCTGTCGAAGGTTATGGCCAATAAATTTTTCTGGGTATGATTTGAGATGAGTTTATAAACATCAAGTAACTAGAAGCCTTTGTTATCACCAACCACTGTGTATGAAATTGTAGCGTGCCACTACACCCGAAGCCTATGAGCATCGTGCAACAGAGCTAAAAGCTAGCTTAGAATAGGTTGAGTCCTACATAGAGGAGTGTGCGAATGTCTTTGGGGAAGTTCTTGATGTATGGGCCTCATTATAGGAGGACCATCAAGTACAAAAGCTACAGGCCAAAGTAGGTGAAAATATGGAACAAATGGATCAAATTAAGGTCAATGCTAATACCCTAGAACCAATGTAGCAACTTACCCATTTCCAAGAGGGTAAATTCTTACAGGAGCAGGTTGATGAGCTGCATAGGAAGGAGCAACTACTTGCAAACAGATTGGTACCATGGGAAGCTAAGGCCACCCACCTCTCCCAAAATATGAAAAAGAAGTTGAAGGCATTGAACACGACGGAGAGAGGATTAAAGCAAAAGGGAGATATGAATTTTATAGAGACACTGCTCAAAGAAGTCAGGGAGTTTGAAAAGTAGTGCACCTAAGAAGTTCCCCTACTGAAGGATGCCTTAAGCAGTATAAAAACAAAGATCGATGGCACACTAGCTTTGTGACTCAGGACAAATCATATTTTTGTGTTGTGGCTTGGTTGGACATGGGATCCCCTCAAAGAAATAACCAAGGAATGACTTTGCAGATCTAGGAGTGGAGCGCGCAACACAAAGCCTATTTTGAGCCATAGTCGTTTTAGGGTGGGAAAAAACCCCTTATTATGTAATGGAAATGGATATTTTGTGAATTTTCGACTCCATCGATGGTTTTGGACCATGGTATTGTAAATTCCAAACCTATATAAGGAGTCTAGATGGAATTCATAGTAAGATATAAGGAAAAGGAAAGCAAAACTTAAATGATAGATCTTATAAGATGCATTTGGATGTAAGACTTTTTTGAGTGAGAGTTTGTTCTTTGGGTTAGAGGAAAAGGCTCCTACAGCTGTGTGCGTGGATACCTCAGGAAGTTTGTAGTTGTGTGGACACACTCTTGCAACTGTGTGTACTGGGTGGAACTCAATGTATGAGAAGGAACTAGCTATTAATGACAAAAAAATTGGATAGATTTGAGTTAGATTGATGTTTTTTATTTTACTTATTGTTTATGAATATTTATGTTGAATAAGAGTTTTGGTCTATAATTGAATAGTGTAGTCATGTTTATAGTTATTTACTTTGTTTAATGCATATCATAGTTTCTGATTAAACGAGAATTATTACCTCAAAATGAGAGCTCTAAGAAATAAACATCAAAAAACCATGGAAAACCAACCCAAAAATGAAAAGTTATTGTGGAATAACCTTTTTTTTTTCGGGGTAAATTTTCAACGTTTTTTAAAAATGGAAGTAAAACTCATTTTTTTTTGTGCAAAAAAAACCCCGAAAATGGAAAGTTTTGAAACAAAAATTTTAGAATAATAAAATTTTATATTAAAAAAAAATAAACATCTTAAAATAATTTTAAAAAATCATTATATTTTCTCAATTAGAAAAAAAAATAAAAATAAAAAAATAAAAAATTAAGAACAAAAATAAATAAAAAATAAATTTTTAAAATTTAAATTTAATATATATTAAAAATTATAAAAATAAAAATAAAATAAAATAAAAATATTAAATTTTAAAAAACGAATTAAATTTAAAAAAAATAAAATATTTTATTAAATTATATATATATATATATATATATATATATATATATATATATATTAATAAATTAAAAAATAAAAGATGTAAAATGAAAATAAAAATTAAAAAAATTATTTAAATTTATATTAAAAATTAATTAAAGTTATCTATATATAAAATATAAAAAAAAATTAAAAAACAAATGAGTTTTAAAAAATTGATTAAATTTAAATAAAAAAATTATATATATATGTTCCTTGGAAAAGAAATCTTTATTTCGTAGTTAAAATAACAGGCCGGCCCCAAGATTGGGGTTTTTACATTGCTCCTCGAGCTGTATGACCTCTTTTAAAAGAGATTTTTCCGGAAATTTACAAGAGAGGAAAACACACATTTTGTGTTTGCGGGCTGTTGTTCCTTATACCAAAATTTATACAAACTAAATTGATCAAAAATCCTCTCACGACACATCGAAAATTGTCAACCAATATTTTATTTTGACGCATGTCCATTATAAAATCAGAAACAAATACATTGTGGATCTTATTCATCGAGGGAAATTTAAACCATGTGAATCTCCTCTGTGTTGGAGGAGAGATCCACAATTTTAAGGATGCCTGGAATAAGAGTGAGAGTTGTTTTTGACAAGGCATCAGCTTTGATATTTAGTTCATGGTATACATGCGTGAAAGAGATTTTTTGAAAATATTTCACAAGGCTTCCTTTGCTTCGAAGAATAGCTTGCAGATGGGGAGAATGTATATGTGATCGATTTTGAGCCTAGTCGATCACCAATTTAAAATCTCCAAAACACTGTAATGAAAAAATATTTTTACATTTTTCCACATGAATAACCATCAAGAGAGTAGCAAGTTCAACTTTATTGTTTTGAACCATGGCCCAGAGCATAAAAAATGTGAAAATTTTCACCTAGAGAGAGATGGAGGACTGCCCCTGTGCCTGCCAAAGGAGGAGAGCCTTGGTTTGCCCCGTCAAAGAAAACCCATGGAGATATTTTTAAGATATTAGGAGGAACCACATAATGAATTTGTTGGATTTTGGTGGGAGTTTATGCTCGCAAACCCATTGTACAATCATTTCCACAGTGAGCTCATTGGGAATGATCTTTTCATTAAAAATAGCTATATTATGAGCCCACCAAATGCCATACGAGAATAATGAAGGGAAGGCAAGGAAAGAGCTTACCCCGAGCTCCTTCCACCACTAAAACAAACTTTTTTCGTATGAATCAGCTATGGGCTGGTGAGGAGCATCAATTGTGGACGAGGCTTGCCGCCAGATGGACTCTGCATATGAACAGAGGAAAAATAAATGAGCACATGATTCAACATCATTCGCACATAGAGAGCAACGGTTTGGGCCCTCCCAGCCGCGACGTTGAATATTAACCCATGTTAAGAGATGATTTTGGATGGATAAACATAGACCTAATTTTGATTTTAAAGGGCCAGCAGATTTACACAAGGGGGTCATCTAGAAAGGAGCATCTCTTACGAACGAGGATTGCATCGCAGCTTTGTAACCAATTTTGGCCATATAAGAGCCATTAGAAATGTTCTTTGTCCAAACCAAAGTGTCTTTTGACTCAGGATCTAAATGTATGAAATTGATAACTAATAAAGCAATGTATGAGTTCCATTTTGATGCCGGGGAATTTTGAAGTCCCAAAGAGGGAGAATCCTTCTAGCCTAGGGTACCCCATGCTTGTGGAGATGATACAGCAGCATCTTCTATTGTGTGAGTGTGAGAAAAATGCAAGGTCAAGAGTAAGCCTCGTAAAAGATGATATGCATCACCAGACCCTACCCATGGGTCCATTCCAAGACGCCACTATTTCCTATTCCCTATACTCCATGCCGTCCATTGATGGATAATGAGGAAGGCCAAGACCATTGCCTTCCATCCAATTGAGGAATTTTTGTAAGATTTAATTGGAGATTTGAACCAAGAAACCAATCATTGTCTTGGCAAGTACTTAGCGTGCATGATTCTGCCCCATACAAATTCTGGATACTCAGTCACCCTCCACAAATATTTTGCAGCTAGAGAGTGGAAAAAAGTTGAAATATTTTTAATCCCCCAACCTCCCAATACTTTTGGAAGAAAAAAGTAGACCATTTCTCCAGTGGAATCCCTTTAGAATTTTTTTTTGCAGTCCATAGAAAAGAGAAACATAATTTCCGAATCTTGTGGAGAATTCCCTTTCGGATTGAGGCAATGGTGGCCCCATACACAGGTATACTTTGAAGAATGGATTTGACTAGAACTAGATGACCTCCCCTGGAGAGAAAACAACTAGTCCTGTGCATAATATGTTTTTCATCCTTCGGGACAAGCCAAAACCAATATTTGAAATTATATGAGTTTTGGTTTAGAGCAAAACCAATATATTTAAACCCATATTTCCAATCACCAGCAGGGAAGAGCAGAGAAAGCTTGATTTGGGATAAAATGTGATCTTGTACGTTATTATGAACCATACAAGATTTATCTATGTTAATCGGCATTCTGATAGCTTTTTGAAATAGGGATAGGATTTTTTGAAGAGCATAGGCATTATCAATAGTAGCTTCACGAAAAAGAAAAATATCGTCCACAAAAAGGATGTGGGTAAGGGACTCAACACCAGCTACATGAATACCTTTAAGGCTTTCTCTTGCTTTAGCATGAATGAATAATCGACTTAAAGCTTCAGCAGTCAGAAAGAAAAAAAAAGGAGAGAGGGGACATCCTTGACGGAGACCTCGAGGGGCAAAGAAAAAAGAGGAGGGTGATCCATTAATCAAGACAACAAAATTCACAAATTTTATACAACCCATAATCCATTCAACAACTTCAATTGAGATGCCAATCTGGATGAATAAAAGCCCGAGGAGGGTCCAATTAACTCTGCCATAAGCCTTTGACAAATCTAGATTTAAGGAAAAGGATGGCTTTTTGTTTACATGAATAGAGTGGACGGTTTCCTTAGCTAAGGAAACAACATCGTGTATTTGTCTCTTATAAAGGAAACCAAATTGTTCTTATGATATGATGCTTCTTAGAATTGGATTTAAAAATTGTGCAATAATTTTGGATATTAACTTGTATATCAAGATGCAACACGAGATAGGATGGAAATCATCAAAGGTTGTGGGAGAGGAATATTTCGGTATCAACATAATGAAATTCTAGTTTATTGAACTCAGAAATTTACAAGATTTTTTAGATTCCTCTATTACTAAGAGAAAGTCGTCCTTAATTAAATAGAAAAAAAGAAGATAGAATTCAAATGTAATACCATATGGTCCAGGACTTTTTCCTTTCTAGAAACTTCTGAGGTTATGTTCCAACTCTTTTTCATCCACTTCCTTTGATAGAGTTGAACATTCATTTCATTTGTAATCATACGAGGGAACAATTGTAAAATTTGTAAAATTTCTTGGATGGGACATCCATCAGGAGCAGTAAAAACCTTTTTAAAAGCTGTGGCTCCTACCTTTTATTTTTCGTCGAAAGAATAAACCATGTCTCCGGAAGGGGATTTTATTTCAAAAATGGAGTTTTCGTTTTTTCTGTGAGCTGCAAATTGATGAAAAATTTTTGTGTTATTTTCACCCTCCTTGATCTGAATTGCGCAGCTTTTCAGCCGCCATAATTGTTCTTCTTTTGTGAGAAACTCATGACATTTTAACTCCAGATATTTTAAGGTTTCCAGATCGCTAACAGAAAAAATACCCGTAGAATTCCACTTAAATAAATCGGTTATCTCAACTTCATTGTTTTTTAGGGAAATTTGTTGTTTTTCTCTAAAAGCTCCAGCCCATGCTTTTGTAATTTTTTTTAAATTTGAAATTTTTTCGGCCCACATCTACATGTACGAAAGTGAGGGAGCCATATGTTTCCAAATAGAATTAACCAGGGCCTTATAATCATATTCCATTAGCCATGAGGGATTAAAATTTAATGGGGGAGGAGGCTTTGAATCGATAAGTTCCAAAGATAACACAATGGGACGGTGATCAGAGAGGACCCCAGTCTCCACACAGGCCTTAAATAAGATTTTTGATGTCAATCATGATTTCGTAATTAACAATCGATCCAATCTCTTTGCAATAGCATCATCATTTTTTCTACTGTTCCGCTAGGTAGGTTCCAGTTTATGGGTTGGACATCAATTAATCTATGAGAGTTAATAAGAGACTGGAGAAAATGAGCGAAAGCATCAAGCCTTGCAAATGGACCCCAGATTTCATTCAGTGAGAGGGTAAAGTTTAAATCACCACTCATGATAACATTTTGGTAGTCCTGGATAACCGAAGAAAAAAGGTCACTCCAGAAAGACCTCTTATCGCTATAGGACCATACACATTAAGAAAAGTGAAAGAGCATCCTGATAGGGGATCGTGTATGGAATATTGTATATATGAAGGGGAACAGACAGAGGATAGGAAAGAGATGGACGGGCTAATAGAAGTGATAAGGCCCCGCGCTAGACCGGAGGCATCCACATAAGAAAAAGACCAATATTTTAGCCAATTTGATAGAGATTCTAGTGCCCTAGAATGAGAAAATTTACTTTCTTGAAGGAATACCACATCAGGAGTGACAATATGCCACAAATGTTTGAGGGCTAGCTAAGAAGCAGCACCCCCAAAACCCCAAACATTCAAGGAAATAATGATCATTTAAGGCCTTTTTTAGGGTAAATCCCTACTCTAAGGACCCTCATAATTGTCTTCTATTTTCCAGAGTGGACATCCATTGATGCCTGATTTTGAGCTTTGGATAAAGCAGATTTCCTGCTTAAAATTATTTTAGGTAGAGTTTCCATAACAAGGACTCCTTTGATAGCATGATCTGGATTAATATGCGAAGGAGCAGGAGAGAAAATTTTTGTAGTGTATGGGCTAGGAGAAGGATGAGCAAGGGAGGAGATAAGAGGGCTACGGGGAGGAAGCACCCTGGGAAGAAAAGAGGGGATGGGCGTAGCGGGAGGGGGTGTCACAATGGATTTATGTTCCAGAGAAGATAAAGAGGGGATGCAGGGGGATAAGACATTTAAACCCAAATATTTAGAGACAAGATCATGATCAGAAGAAACCAAAGGATTCACAGAGTAATCACAGGGATTACCTTTGACAGAAGAAGAATAAGCCTCCTATTTTTCGGATTGAGAAGCATCCTCCTATGATTTGGATTGTTAAGCATGCATAACGTCTAATGGCACCTTCACTTCTGGAGAATCAGAGGGACAAACACGAGCACTGTCCTGACTCACCTTTTTATGCCAAACCCTTTTGTATGAAGGTCGAGAAAAATAAGGATTGTGACAATCCTGAGCCAGGTGACCGACCTCTCTGCATAAAAAGAAATAGAATGGTAGCTTCCAATAATCCAGTTTTTGTGACCATTTGCTGTCATGCATTTCTAGTATAATACCTTCATAAAGGCCCTCTCTAACATCACGTTCCACATGAATTTTAGCACATCGACGATCATATTTGGATTCCCAATCATATTCAAGGGAGACAAAGGTTCCAATCTTATTCCCAATTTCCTCCAAGATCTCACATTGTCAAAAGAATTGGGGAAGACGAGGGAGTATAACCCATACTTTTTGTAAGTGTTGAGGAGTGTGGTCCGCATTAAAAATAACATCCCAATTATGAAGGATTAAACCTATCGAACCCCAATTCCAGACACGATCAATTAATTTCATTTTATGTTCTAATGAAAAAACTTTAAAAATGAGCCATCCCTGAGACAGTTGATGGAGAACAGGAGTGTAACCTAGAAGTGGCTTCCAATGTTCATCTAGCCAGTTGAGAATAGATTCTTTGGAAGCCATCCTACCACAGAAGCATCTGACCAAAGCTTTTTCCAGGTAATTGGGGATGTCTGAAATTTGAATGTCGATACCCACCACCAGCTTTGCAACAACCGGTTTTTCCCTAAAGCTCTTTCTTCTGCGCCGAGGAGGTTTTGATGAGGGCCGATGCTTTGCTCCATCGTGGGAAGGATGCATAATGGATGGAGGGGTAACGGACGATTCATAATGTGTGGGGGTGGTGGATGGCGAAGTGACGTTTGGAGGGAAAAGTGGGGGAGCTGCGCTTGTTTCCCTTCACAATAATATCAAATTATCTAGGGAGGACGAAACTAGTTTCTGGACTGAGAGAGAATTCCGGACCATCATGTTCGATAACTCAGCACGAAGAAGAATGATGAGGTGTGGCAGATAGGGTTGAACAACAAAATATCATAGAATCTGGAAAAGTGATCAAGAAGGAAAAACAAAATAGTGACCCAGACCTAAGGGAAGAAAAGGAACAACCCACCCATAATAGAAGGACGGGTAAAAGTTACATGGGAGATTTGAGGAGAGATCACCTCATAGGGGTGCGGTCCGCAGAGCTGGAGCTGCAGAGGCGAAGCTGCCCATATATATATATATATATATAATTAAATTTAAAAAATTTTAAATAAATATATATATAATTAAATTAAATTAAAAAAATTATTGAATTTTACTAAATGAAATTTTAAAAAAATAATTAAAAAAAAACCTAATTTGGCCTCTCGAGTGGCAGCGGGGGCTCGCCACTCAGCGGGTGGCCCTCACAGTCAGCTAGGCAATGCAAATATATATTTTTAAAATTAAATTATTTTTTTTTAATTAATTTTTATTTATTTATTATATTTTAATTTAAAAAATTAATATTTCATTTTTTTTTCAATTTATTAAATTTGATATTTATTTTTTGAAATTTAATTTTACTTTTTTTTTTATATTTAACAAAATTTATTATTTTTTTTTAATTTAATTTTTATATTTAAAATTTAATTAATTTTTTTCTTTTTCTTAATCTTTTTATTTTTTAATTTAATATTTTTAGGTCATTTATTTATTGTTTTAATTTTTAAATTTAAATTTGTTTTTAAATTTAAATTTTAAATTTTTTTTTAATTCATTTTTAGCTTTATTTTTAATTTTTGATTTAAAAAAAAAAAATTAAATTCTTTCATTTTTTTTAAAAAAAAAATAGGTTTTTTTTTTAAATCTTAATTTTGTTTGTTTAAAATTTTAATTTTGATTTTCTTTTTAAATTTTAAATTATTGTTTTTTTTTAAATCAAATTTTTATTATTTTGAAAGTTTTATTTTTATTTTCTTATTCTTATTTTTTTCAATTTAAATTTTGAAACCTTAATTTTTTTTTTTTGTGTTTTAATTTTTCAATTTTAATTATTTTTAATTATTTTTAATTAAATGTTTTCTTTTAATAGCTAAAAGTAATTGTTTTTTATGTTTCTTTATTTATTTTTCTTTAAATTATGTTTTTTTACCAATTTTTTCGCCTTTTTTTATTTAATTTTCAGTTTCTTTATTTATTTATTTATTGTTGTTTAAATTTTTTATTTTTACAAGTTAATTTTGTTTTTCGTTTTTAAATTTTTAATTATTTTTATAAATTTTTTATATTTGATTTTTTTTTGTCATGTTTTCTAATTTTATTTTCATGTCTTATTATCAACATGAAAATCACCACTCTAAACAAAAATGGTTAATGCTACATCAAAAATTTTCAAAATTAGCATGAAAATCACTAACATTTTAAGCAAATGTTCATACTTCATAAATAAAAATATCAAAGTGTCAAAAATATGCTAAAAAAAGGGTGATACTACATCACCACTTTTCAAAATCAGGTGCTTTTTCAACTACCTCAAGAAAGTAGGTACCATTTAAGTTATCTATTTGATCGGTAACTATGTTATATGAATATGTAATATCGTGTAGTCTATTAGTGACCTCAAGAGATGTGTTGAACAACACTTGTATTATTGATAGATCTGACCTGCGAAGCTCCGTTAAGAAAGAAAATCCCTAAAGCCACAATCATGTATCCCTAAGGATGTAGAAACCCAGTTCTAACATACCCCCATATTTCCTTGTGTGAGACTTCAGTTTGCACAGGTTGATCATTGCCGAAAGGGCTAGTAATAATAGGTTTTGTTGGAGTGTGCAGTCACTTCAAACCAGGGTATAGACCCCATAAATCCAACACCCTTCACATTATTCACATTATTTACTAGCAACTTAATAGATTACATAGGAAAAAAAGGAACATCCATCAATCAATGACTGAAGACACAATAGAGTAAAACTCAACTATAACTCAAGTACAATGAAGCTCACTAAACTAAACTAAAACTAATAATAACAACTACCAAACAAAGATGTGATAGTGAGATGAATGCTCTCAACACCCCCACCTAGTCTCAATTGTTAAATTATTTACACCTACAATGCCCAAGTGCTCTCTCTGAAATTCAAATACCGTTTTCCTAATGGTTTTATAAAAAATTCTCCAATTTGATCTCATTATCCATATAAATCAAGAAATGTATCTCTGTTATTGACAAGATCTCGAATGAAGTGAAAGCGTGTGTCAAGAAGTTTTCTCCTTTTATGAAATGCATGATTTTTGGATAATGCAATGGAAGATTTGTTATCATGCCAGGAAATAGTAGTCGGCTCATTTTGAACATGTGAAAGATCATTCAATAGCCTTCTTATCCATACTTCCAATATCTAGAAGTTTCAGTTGCATCCTCTGCCTTTGTAGAAGATATTGAAACAATGGGTTTTTTCTTCGATGCCTATGAGATTATAATTTTTCTGAAGAGAAAATCATATCGTGATATTCTTTTCCAATAATCTAATTTTCTTGTATAATAATCCATAGTTCAGTTTACCTTCAACATATCTCAAAATTATTTTTACAACTTTATAGTGGGAATCCCTGGGTGTTTCCATAAATATGTAAACAAATATAGTTTCAAACATTATTTCTTGTCTAGTTACAGTGTGATACAGGAGATTTCATAATAGACTTTTATGCAATGTAGAATAAAGTTACTTAGGTTTGTGCCTAAACAATTGGATTGTTCGTTGGTTTGCAACTAATGATTTTAAACTTGTACAAGATTTCAAAGACACAATTTTGTTGGCAGAAAAAAAATACCATTTGTGGATTACCTAATTTTAATTCCTGATAAACACTTCAAGAGGCCAAGATCACCATGCTAAACTGTTTTTTCTTGGTAGCTTTAATTTTTTTCTAACATTATATTTCTTGTATGGAGAAAATCAACAACATATGGGAAAACAATAATTATTTTACCTTCATTACTTTTTTTGTATAAAGAATTGTCTCATGGATGCTTCTGCAGAATCCACTATTGCTCAAGTAATATTCAATTGAATCGTGCCAAGCTCGGGGATCTTGTTTCAATCCATATAAGGCTTTATTTAACTTATACAAGCTATGATATCCTCTTTGAACTTCAAAACCATGTGGATAATTGTAATGTCTCTTCTTTTCCACCCCAATTTTTTCTTTTTCTTTTCTCTATTTATAGTTTAATTCTATGCTTTGATTGGAAACAACTGTTCAACTCTAATTTCAAATTTTGTCAATTATGATCTACCAGGGAATAGGGTTCCTATTCCTCCTATTACTCTTGTATGTATAAATGGCTGTCTATCATAGTTTTATTGTTCTCTTCCACTAAATGTTTGTGACTTATTTTAAACACACACACACACACACACACAGATATATATATATATATATATATATATATATATATATATATATATATATATGTATGTATGTATATGTATCCCTATACATATATATATTGTTCACACACAAAATTTATATGGTTGCATTTACTCACACATTTCTATCTATTCATTAACTTTTAAGCACAACCCTTGTAGGGCTCACCATACCTACACTTTAGATTTCGATAGCATACTCTTATGGATTGTAGATTGGATATATTATTCGTTGGGTTTATATATTTGTATACCTCCAAGAGTGATAACCCTATGTTTGAATTTCAAGTTTTTTATTATAGTTTTGTGGCCACGGTTTCAAATGTATAATGAGCGTTGCCATGGCATCGTTGATATCTCACGCACATTTCACTTATGATGAGTTTGCTGTGGATATAGGCAACATTTAAATTCAATGTACTCATTATGCTTCGTTGGCAAAGTCGGCTTAATGTATTTGTTAGTTATAACCTATTTCAAATCTCCACGTCACTTTATTCGATGGTGCTCTGTTTATTTTTAATTTTGTTAGCTCGCATTACATCCACACGCAAAGTTTTATGTATCTACGGTTTAATTATAATATGCCACGCCAGAATGATCTTTTAATTACGCCAGCCATATGACATTATCAGGAGTACTGTGGGATCAATTTCATAGATTTACATTGATCTACATTTATGTGTTGGACGACTATGTATTGAATGCTAATTTTACCCAATCGATCCGTGTATAGGCCATCGATCCGAGGCCACTTGGACGGTGAAGATTGTTCCTCTCCATTAGGGTTTCGTTGGTTTTTTTATTTGATACATTTGTATAAATCTTTGTATCATTATCGAAATGGTTCTTTCGCCCTTCATTTGTTCGGATTGTCTCTCGGTGCCGAAAATCTACACGATGGAGAAACGAAGCGTTGGCTCTCCCAGGCTTCTGGCATATCTATCTCTTCCTCGTATTGTAGTTCAGGTATGAAATTCTGCGCATTTCACTATCTTAATTGTGAGGCTTACTCTCTATGCACTATACCTTGATACGTATTATGTCCCAATAGCAATACTCTCTTCTTAGAGTGCGAGAGTTGTGGTTAAATAAAAATTTTTCATATATTTTCGTTTATTGTCGAGAACTCGTCTCAGTCAGTTGGACCAATCTCTCATGGATATTTTTCTATACTAGTGCGTTGATTTGTTTATTCCAACCTCTCTTCTTACATTTCGTTTATCTTCCAGTTGACAATTTTTTTGGTACTAATACTCCATCATGGCTTGATCGGAGCTTATTCCTCATCGCCTTCCATGACTTTACTGATGTGATTCAAGTGGCGTTGTCTTGACTCTCCCTGTCTCCCTTTTGGCGAGCAATCACTACCCTAGGAAAGTAATCGATTTCATTATAACATTTGACTCGTGGCTTTTTCGTTCAAGGTGAATATACTGGTCTTCTAATTTTTAATATTATTCAGCTATTTCTGTTTTCAGGTCGTTTTGAAATCAAGGGTTTCTCATCTGCCAGGTATACCTCTATTTTTATGCACAGTACTAATATATATTATTTTGTATGATATAATTCATAGCGGCTAATTAACTCACATTCTTACCGTCTCTTGTTTTATTCAGGTAGAGTCAAATCCCATATGAATTTCCTTCTCGGTGATATAGTGAAATGATTATTTCACTAAGAATATGGTCACTAAGACCACATATTTTCAATTAGTTTGTCATGGGACACGATTGTCATGATTTGTTATTTTTTTTCTTCATGAATTTACATATAGATTACATATATATATTCCATTCCTATTTGACAAAAAACAGAGTTAGGCTATACTCTGGTGATTTTAGATTGCTAGTTCATGTTGATGCTCATGATAAGATTTTATTTCTACTGCATATGCCTGCGTCCATTTGCTGGATAGAACTGATAAATTTACTAGTCTTATCTTCTATTTCTTCTTCCTCCACATTTTGTTTTCATAATGGTATATAAATATCTATATTGCAAGAGTATTCACATCTATTTTAATTTAGTGATTCTTTACATCTGGTTTGTATGGTTATATGTGTTATTCTACTCTAGTAGTATACCTCTACATTTTCTTCTTGACTTAACATTTCCAAGTATTACTTACTGGTGTCAATAATAATAGACTCTAGACATTATTGTTTTGTTCTATAACATGTTCAGTATGTACTGTTCTCTAGCTAACACTTCCAATCAGCATTTTGCATTGATTTGGTATCTGAATTATTTGTTATTACTCACAACTTATAAAATTTACATGTGCTTCATATAAATTTGCTTATATTTATTTTCCAATAGTACATTCAATTTGGAGACTCCTCCAGTAAAGGAGGTAGGTCATGTGCTAGTTTATGTTTATTTCCTAGGCCAAATTCGGTTACAGGTTTAATAAACCATATTTAGCTCTGTTTATTTCTGAATGTCTTTAACTCAATTAAAGGTACGTATCCATCTTTTTTTTCCATAGAGGTTAAATCTATAGATATACATACACTGTTAATTCAACAAATATATAGATCTGCACTGCATGTACTTAATCACTCCTTCACACATGTTTTGTTTTTCTAGTGTTCACTGATTTAATTATATTTTTAACAGAAACAAATTAGAGTTACACAATTATGAATTATGAGGTAGCATAAATCTCCAGATTTAAACCAGTCACTGGTTTAGAGGTTCTGGTTGATTTTTCCCCATAATTCTTGTCCCTACAACTATGCAGAACTGAGAGGATTTAATTCCTCTACAACTCTATAAATGTATGGAACACGAGCACAAAAAAAAAAACATTGCAAGTAGTAGGCAACTACAGTCATTAACCTTAACACCTAACAACAATTAATGTTAATCATTCATAAACATTGTGGGCATACCACTTTGGTACTTGACCAGTCCTCCCAACCTTAGAGTCCCTCTATCTCCAGAACTCACCCCTAAGTTGAGATCACCTCCATCACAGACCAACCTCTAATCTGTTCAGGAATAGCTTATTTAAGCTTTTGCTCCCCAAAGCATGTTTCTAATTCTGCGTCCAGAATATCAGGATGCTTTTCTTCCTGTTTGCCTAGGCTTCCCTTATTTACAGATTTTTAAAGCTGCTTTATGCTTTTCACAGCTTTTTACCTCTTCCCAACTACTCTCCACCTCATTGGGGAAACTAGATTTTCCTCAAAATCTAATTTGGAAATAAATTCTTTCAAGGATTTTTGAAAGATTTTTAGGGAAAGTATTTGCCTCTATCCATCCTCATGGATTTAGCAATTGATCTCACAATTCTTATTTGGTCAATCTGCATAGCATTGTTTTATTTTATTTCTATAACGAAATATTTAATTACATCCAAAAAATACTTATCCATTGGGGTCCACTCCCCTTTGGATTAAAGTTCAAATGTCTAACTTTGAAAAAAAAACATAAACTAGTGGTGTTACATATTCCCCCTCTGAAAGCAAACACTGTCCTCGGTGTTGATATCTAGCTACTAGAGTTCATTTTTCAAAAAAAAAAAATGGATATTTTTCCATCATCTCAGCTTCTCTTTCCTAGGTAGCTTCTTCAGCAGTAAAGTGCCTCCACTACACCTTTACTCTTGCTACCGTTCGATTCCTCAATTCAATTTCTTCCCACTCCAATATTTGAAGCGGCTCTGGAAGGAACTCCCCTTCTAGTTCCACCTGTATCACATTCCAATCAACAATGTCGGAAGCATCATGTACATATATTTTTAATAATGAAACATGAAACAAATCATGAACTTTAACATGGGGCGGTAAGGCTAGCTTATAAGCCACTAGTCCCACCCTTTCTAACACTTCAAAAGGCCCACAATATCTAGGAGCCAATTTTGCACTACTTCCAGCATAAAGTGTGCTCTTTTTGGGTTTAGTATGCAAATACACATGTTCCTCCACTTTAAATTCTCGATGTACCCTCTTCTTATCAACATAGTTTTTCTGGCGATCTTGTGGTGTCTTGATGTTTCTTTGTATTTGTTTAACAATTCTTTCCATCTCGTGTAAAGTATCTAGTCCCAACATTAGCTTATCCTCAAGTTGGCTCCAGCTCAAAGGAGTACGACATTTCCTTCCATAGAGTGCTTCAAACGAACTCATTTTGATGGAGGATTGATAGCTGTTATTATAGGAAAATTCAGTTAAATGCAAGTAGTCTTCCCATTTTGATGGCCTATCCATCACATACATTCTCAGCATATCCTCCAAAATCTAATTAGTACTCTCTGTCTGACCGTTGGTCTGAGGGTGATAGGTAGTAGTAAAATTCAACTTGGTGCCCATGCCCCCAAATAGAACTTTCCAAAAGGCTGTTGTGAACTTAGCATCTCTATCTAAAATAATCATCCTTGGGACCCCATGGAGCCTTACTACTTCCTTCAGGAACACGTCCGCTACTTGGGTTGTCCCAAAAGTAGATTTCACAGGTATGAAGTGCACAGATTTTGTTAAAGTGTCTACTACCACCATCATTGAGTCATGTCAGTATTTGGTTTTGGGTAGCCCTGTTATGAAATCTATATAAGCGGTGTCCCATTTCCATTCTGCAATTGGCAAAGGATTTAGAAGTCCCGCAGGATGTTGATGCTCAACTTTAACTAGTTGACACTCCATGCACCTAGCTAAATATTCTGCTACATCTCTTTTCATTCCTGGAAAAATCAACTTCTTTTTTAAAGCTGTTAGCATTTTCTGATATCCAGGATTCCCTGCATACGGTTGTTTGTGATATTAATCTAGGATTTATTTTTTCAAAGTTTCCACATTGGGGATATACAATCTATTTTTGTAGCAGATAAACCCTTTTTGGTATTGAGCGTATTCAGCCATCTCCTTCTTTATTATTTTCACCTATAGTGTCTCATAATTTGGATCCTAGTCTACTACCTTTTTCACTAGATCTTCTAAATCAAAATTAGCACTACTTCCAATGTTGTTTATGTGTTGACAATAATTTCTACTCAGGGCATGAGAAATTTTGTTTTCTTTCCCTCTGATATGTTTTATGTCCATATCAAATTCACTCAGAAAAGACAACCATCTAGCTTCTCACGCATCCAAATCAGTTTGAGAAAATAAATACGTAAGACTAATATGATCTGTCATCAATGTAAATTTCTTTCCAAGAAGATAGTGTCACCACATCTTCAAGGCATGAATTACAGCAACCACCTCTAAATCATATGCACTATAGTTCTATTCATGTGTCTTAAGTTTCCTAGACTCATATGAAATAACTATATTTTCTTGCAACAGGACTCCTCCCAACCCCTCTCTACAGGCATCCGTACATACAACAAATTCTTTATCAGGATCTGCAATCTTCAGTATAGGGGTTGTAGTGAGTTTTAATTTTAATTGTTCAAAACTGTTTTGGAATTTTTCAGTCCACTCAAACTTGACCCCCTTTCTTTTTAGTGAGGTTATGGGATATGCTATGGTAGAAAATCTCTCCACAAATCTGTGATAATAACTTTCAATCCCCATGAATGATCTCACTGCTGAAACATCAGTTGGCACCAGCCATTCTCTAATATATTTTATCTTTTTAGGGTCAACAACCAACCCTTGTTCAGAAATAATATGACCCAAGTATTGGATCTTGTCCTTATAGAATTCACATTTACTGAATTTGGCATATAACTGGTTTTCTTTCAAAGTTTGTAACACTATTCTCAAGTGCTCTTTGTGCTCCTCCTTACTTTTTTAGTAAACTAAAATATCTTCTATGAACACTAGTACAAATTTATCCAAGTACTTGTTTAAAAAAATGTTCATTAAGCACATAAAGGTGGCAGGGCCATTTGTCAAACCGAAAGGTAGGACTACAAATTTGTAGTGACCATACCTGGTTCGAAAAGCTGTTTTTCTAATGTCTTCCTCTTTAATTCTGAGCTGGTGATAACCAGTCCTTAGATCAATCTTAGAAAATATTGAAGCTCCTCTTACCCTATCAAAAAGATCATCAATTCGAGGAAAAGGGTATCTATTTTTAATTTTCAACTTATTCAGCTGACGATAATCAATACACATTCTAAAAGTTCCATCTTTCTTTCTAAAAAACAACACCGGTGCTCCCCAAGGAGACACACTCGGTCTGCTATAACCCTTATCCATAAATTCTTGCAATTGCATCTTTAGTTCCATGAGTTTAGGGGGACTCATTCAATAAGGGGCTCGGGAAAATGGTGTTGCTCTCGACACCAAATCGATTAAAAAGTCAATCTCTCTTTCGGGGGGAAGATGAGGAATCTCATCTGGAAAAACTTCCTTAAACTCTCTCACCACTCGCAAAGTATCCAGTAGGTTTTCTTTAGGTTGTTGTTCTATTTCTTCAACACGTACTGCATATACTTGTTATCCTTTCCTAGCTATTATTTTTAGTTGTAGTGATGATATTTTTCTTACAGAGATGGGTTTTGGTTTTCCCTTGAGAATAAAAGGTTTCCCTTTTTCAACTATGCAATGCAGAGTTTTATCCCAATAGTTCATCATAGCCTTTCTCTTTTCCAGCCAGTCCATTCCTATCAACAAGTCATATGAGCCTAAGGGCAGATTGTTTAATTCACTTTTGTATGAAAATAATTTAGTTTAATTGTTGTTTGGGGTAATTTATGAGTTACTTTCCTTTTAGTGCCTGTAGCTAACTGTACGAACCAAGACTGCTGAAATTTTTCAGTTTTGAGATTGCATTTATCTACCACTTGTGGACTAATGTAACTCAAAGAAGCACCTGGATCAATTAAAACAGTAACAGATTGGTCAGCAATCTTACCTTCCATTTCAACCATGGTAGCTTGGTGTTCTGCTTGTCGATTCTCCAAGGATGCAATGATAGTGGGTATATTTCTCACTATATCATTTACTGTGGTAGCTTCTCGATCTCTCATAATCATCTGAATATTTCGGTGGGGACAATCCCTCAATAGATGATATTCTCCACATCCCCAGCATTTCAAAGGTTCCCTCATTTTAACTGTGCCTTCCTTCTTATTTTCTCCATCTAGTTGTTCAGAACCAACTTGAGACTGAGCAGTTTGGCTTTCTTTTGGTTTATTAAACTTTTTCCGCTGATGATCCCTGCCAAAATTCTTTAAGTAAGCTGGTTTCTGTTTCTTTCCTTTGATTTCATCCTTGTTTATCCAGCCTTTTCCATTCTCACCCTTTCCTTTAAACTGCTGGTAGCATAACCTAGCTTTCCTCACTGCTTCGTCCATAGTTTTTGGGTTATCAAACACGATCTTCTCTTTGTACACAGGAGGCAAACATTTCAAAAACTTTTGTACCTTTGCCTTCTCTTCCCTAATGTAAGGGACATATCTCAACAGATTTTTAAACTTGGTGAGAAACTCATCAATAGTAAGTTGTCCCAGTCTAAGTTCTTGGAATTCCTTTGCTTTATCATCATAATAACGTTTGTTCAAATAGCGGTTTTTAAACTTTACCTGGAAATCTTCCCAAGTCATAGTTTTTTCATCAATGGCATGGATAATTTTTGTCTCTTCCCACCACAAGGTAGCCTTACCTTGTAGCTGGTAGGAAACTAATCTGGCCTTTAGGCTTCTTTCATATTCATAGACCTGGAAATATTTAATCATGTTCAACAACTAGGCTTCAGCATGTTCCTCCTTTTCCCCATCATAGGAGGGAGGTTTGATCTTTCGGAATTCCCCCTGTAATTCCTTTTTCTGCTTACACTGGTGCCTAGTAGCATCATATTCCTCAGAATCATCAGAGAACATTCCCTTCTTCCTCTTTCTGGAACCTTCACCTTCTTGGCTATTCCGTGAAGTTAATTCTCTGATGAGCTTTTCCTGCTCCTCACTGGCTAATGATAGTCTGTCATTCTGGCTTCTTAGCTCAGCCATCTCTCATTGCAAACTATGCAACATAGCCATCACCAAAGCATTGGGATCTAGTTTATTAACTTCATCACGCAGATCAACATAAATGTCATCACTTCCAGCCATTTGACTCTTCTGTTTCAACAACACTATACACTAAACAACACATATCAGTAATAAATTTTTTTTTCAACAAAAATAATTTATACAATGAGCACAACAACAACAACCCAGTTTTTCTAACTTGGCTTTGATACCATTTGTAACATCTCTTATTTTCCACCCCAATTTTTTTTTTTTTTCTCTATTTATAGTTTAATTCTATGCTTCGATTGGTCACAGCTGTTTAATTCTACTTTCGAATTTCGTCAATTATGATCTGCTAGGTAATAGGATTCCTATTCCTCCTATTACTCTTGTATGTATAAATGGCTATCTAACATAGTTTTATTGTTCTCTTCCAGTAAATTTTTGTGGCTTATGTTAAATACATATATATATATATATATCCCTATACATATATATATTGTTCACACACAAAATTTATATGGTTGCATTTACTCCTACGCATTTCTATCTATGCATACATTTACTCACACATTTCGATCTATTCATTAACTTTTAAGCACAACCCTTGTAGGGCTCACCATACCTACGCTTTAGATTTCGATAGCATACTGTTATGGATTGTAGGTTGGATATATTATTCGTTGGGTTTATATCTTCCTATACCTCCAAGAGTGATAACCCTATGTTTGAATTTCGATTTTTTTATTATAGTTTTGTGGCCACGGTTTCAAATGTATAATGAGCGTTCCCATGGCATCGTTCATATCTCATGTACATTTCACTTATGATGAGTTTGCTGTGGAGATAGGCAACATTTAAATTCAATGTACTTGTTATGATTTGTTGGAAAAGTTGGCTTAATGTATTTGGAAATTATAACCTATTTCAAATCTCCACGTCACTTTATTCAAAGGAGCTCTTTTGATTTTCAATTTTTTTAGCTCTCATTACGTCCACATGCAAAGTTGTATGTACCTACGGTTTAATTATAATATGCCATGCTGGAATGATCTTAATTATGCTGGCCATATGACATTATTGGGAGTACCGTGGGATCGATTTCATAGATCTAAATTGATCTACATTTATGTGTTGGATGGCTATGTATTAAATGCCAATTTTACCCAATCGATCTGTGTATAGGCCATCAATCCAAGGCCACTTGGACAGTGGAGATTGTTCCTCTCCATTAGGGTTTTGTTGGTTTTTTGATTTGAGACATTTGTATAAATCTCTGTATCATTATCGAAATGGTTCTTTCGCCCTTCAATTGTTCTAATCGCCTCTCGGTGCCGAGGCTCTGAACGATGTAGAAACGAAGTGTCGGCTCTCCCAGGCTTCTTGCGTATCTATCTATTCCTTGTATTGTAGTTCAGGTATGAAATTCTGCACATTTCACTATTTTAACTGTGAGGCTTACTCTCTATGCACTATACATTGATACGTATTATTTCCGAATAGCAATACTCTCGTCTTAGAGTGCGAGAGTTGTGGTTAAATAAAAATTTTGCATATAGTTTCGTTTACTGTCGAGAACTCGTCTCGGTCAGTTGGACCAATCTCTCGTGGATATTTTTCTATACTAGTGCGTTGATTTTTTTATTCCAACCTCTCTTCTTACATTTCGTATATCTTCCTGTTGACAATTTTTTTGGTATTAATACTCCATCATGGCTTGATAGGAGCTTATTCCTCATCGCCTTCCGTTACTTTACTGATGCGATTCGAGTGGCGTTGTCTTGACTCTCCCCATCTCCCTTTTGGCGAGCAATCACTACCCTAGGCAAGTAATTGATTTCATTATAACATTTGACCCGTGGCTTTTTCGTTCAAGGTGAATATACTGGTCTTCTAATTTTTAATACTGTTCAGCTATTTTTGTTTTCAGGTCGTTTTGAAATCAAGGGTTTCTCATCTACCAGGTATCCCTATATTTTTATGCACAATACTAATATATATATATATATTGTGATATAATTCATAGCGGCTAATTAACTCGCATTCTTACCGTCTCTTTTTTTATTCAGGTAAATTCGAATCCCATACGAATTTCCTTCTCGGTGATATAGTGAAATGGTTATTTCACTCAGAATATGGTCGCTGAGACCACATATTTTAAATTAATTTGTCATGGGACATGATTGTGGTGATTTATTATTTTTTTTTGTCATGAATTTACATATAGCTTAAATATATATACTCCATTCCTGTTTGAAAAAAAACGGAGTTAGGCTATACTCTGGTGATTTCATATTGCTAGTTAATGTTGATTCTCATGATAAGATTTTATTTCTACTGCATCTCTCTGCTTCCATTTGTTGGATAGAACTGATAAATTTACTAGTCTTATCTTCTATTTCTTCTTCCTCCACATTTTATTTTCATAATGGTATATAAATATCTGTACTGCAAGAGTATTCACATCTATGATAATTTAGTGATTCTTTACATTTGGTTTGTATGGTTATATGTGTTATTCTACTCTAGTAGTATACCTCTACATTTGCTTCTTGACTTAACATTTCCAAGTATTACTTACTGGTGTCAATAATAATAGACTCTGGACATTATTATTTTGTTCTATAACATGTTCAGTATGTAATTTTCTCTAGCTAACACTTCCAACCGACATTTTACATTGATTTGGTATGTGAATTATTTGTTATTACTCACATATTATAAAATTTACATGTGCTTCATATAAATTTTCTTATATTTATTTTCCAATAGTACATTCAATTTGGAGATTCCTCTGGTAAAGGAGGTAGGTCATGTGCTAGTTTATGTTTATTTCTTAGGCCAAATTTGGTTACAGGTTTAATAAACCATATTTAGCTCTGTTTATGTCTGAATGTCTTTAACTCAATTAAATGTACTCATCTATACTTTTTTTTCCATAGAGGTTAAATCTATAGATATACATACACTATTAATTCAACAAATATATAGATCTGCACTGCATGTACTTAATCACTCCTTCACACATGTTTTGTTTTTCTAGTGTTCACTGATTTAATTCTATTTTTAACAGAAACAAATTAGAGTTACACAATTATGAATAATGAGGTAGCATAAATCTCCAAATTTAAACCAGTTAGTGGTTTAAAGGTTCTGGTTAATTTTTCCCCATAGTTCTTGTTCCTACAACTATGCAGAACTGAGAGGATTTAATTCCTCTAAAACTCTGTAAATGTATGGAACACCAGCACAAAACAAAAAACATTGCAAGTAGTAGGCAGCTACAGTCATTAACCTTAACACCTAACAACAATTAATTTTAATCATTCATAAACATTGTCGTCATACTTCTTCGGTACTTAACCAGTCCTCCCAACCTTAGAGTCCCTCTATCTCAAGAACTCACCCTCGAGCTGAGATCACCTCCATCACAGGCCAACCTCTAATCTTTTCAGGAATAGCTTATTTAAGCTTTTTCTCCCCAAAGCCTGTTTCTAATTCTGCGTCCAGAATAATAGGATGCTTTTCTTCCTGTTTGCCTAGGCATCCCTTATTTAGGGATTTTTAGTGCTTCTTTATGCTTTTCACATCTTTTTACCTCTTCCCAACTACTCTCCACCTCATTGGGGAAACTATATTTTCCTCAAAATATAATTTGGAAATAAATTATTTCAAGGATTTTTGAAAGATTTTTATGGAAAGTATTTGCCTCTATCCATCCTCATGGATTTAGCAAGTGATCTCACAATTCTTATTTGGTCAATCTGCACAACATTATTTTATTTAATTTCTATAATGAAATATTTAATTACATCCACAAAATACTTATCCATTGGGGTCCACTCCCCTTTGGATTAAAGTTCAAATGTCTAACTTTAAAAAAAAAAACATAAACTAGGGGTGTTACAATAATCCACAAAAACTTATTCTTCTAATATGCCATTTAAAAAAGAATATTTGGCATAAAGTTGAAAAACTTACCATTTATTTTAAGATGCAATGGTTAGAATAGTTATGAATATATCTAGCCATTCTATTAGAGCAAAGGTTTCATTGTAGTATATGCCAAGCTATGGAGAAAATTCATTGGAAACCAAACTTGCCCTATGTTTCTCAATTTTTCCTTTTTCATTAAATTTCTTCTTGTGCACCCACCTCACACAAATGTTGGTTTTTTCTTTTACAAGGTCAACTAGTTCCCAAGTTTCATTCTTCTCTATGTTTGTGATTTCCTGATTCATTGCATCAACCCAATGTTCACATTTACATCCTCTTCTATGTGGGTTGTTTGACAATAAATAAAGGAAAAAAACAATTCTACTCAAATTCATGTTCTTCCTCATATATATCCCTAATACTTTTTTTCTAATTGTATGTTGAAGATGATGATTCATTATTTGAAGAAGAACCATTTCCAAATTTTTGTGGCTCTTCTTGTACTTTCAATCTTGGCAGACTTGGTGCATGAACATGTTTCTTTGAAGGCTCATCAATTTCCGCACACCAAGATTTTTTTTCAAAGAACTTAATTTCCCTACTTAAAAAAAAAATCTTAGTGAGTGGATTGTAGATTATATGGGATTTTAAATGTTTGATATAGCCTACAAAGATGCATTTTCCAGTTATGTTGTCAATTTTATGTCATAGCCTCTATGGAACATGCACAAATTCTACACAACCAAATATTCGAAAGTGAGAGACATTAACATTATTACCATCCAAAAACTCTTGAGGTATTGTATCTTTAACATTTATTGTCAGAGATATATTTAGAATATATAATGCATTTACAACAACATCAACCCAATACTCATTGGAAAACTACTTTGTGTGAAACATGCAAAAATTCCAAATTCATTATTGATTGATTTTTTTCATTTACGCGCTTGTTATGAAACCAACTCCAAAAATATAAGAAAACAGAGGTAAATGCCTTAGAAATAAGCCACTTCGAGGGGGAAATCTCCTTTACATTACATAAATGAACAATCCTTGGATGATACAAATGAAAAAGCCTCCTTATATATATAATATTCCATGGGGTAAAAATATAATCCTAGACGACCTAACAATAATTATGTAAGGGCATAATAATAACAATATTGGGGTTACAGGGGTACAAAAATAACAGTAAGGGGTCTAAACTAACAAAAATAAGGAACTAAATTAGTAATATAGCGACCTAACATGCCCTTCTCCTTCAAAACCGTGTTTTCATCAACGCTTGAGTAGCTCTAGATGCTTTTGTATAAAATTCTCATCCTTCCATGTGGAATATTCAGTGGGTAAGTTCATCCACTTGATGAGATACTCTGAAATTTATCGACTTCGTAGTTGTCGAGTTTTTGTTTATGTGACTTATTCAGGTTCCAATATGAATTTTCCTTCCTGATTGAGTGCTGTAAATATTGTTTGAACTGTAATTTTGTCAGCTATAACCTTCTTTAAGTATGGAACATGGAAAACTGGATGCACTCGTGAAGAAGCAAGAGCTCCAATTTGTATGCCATAGTACCAATATTTTGCAACACCTTGTAAGGACCATATTACTTCGATGATAATTTATTATACTTCTTGGCTTTCATCAGGAAGGTTTATTTGTATGGTTGTAACCGTAAAAATACTCAGTATCATACATCAAAACTTCTCTCGATGCGATGTTTATTTGCCTATTGTTTCCTTCGATTTTGTGCCAAATTTATGTTATCCGTTAAGAGTTGGAGAACTTCTTATTGATGCTCGATGTGATATTCCACTACTTGAACCTTATAATTTTCTCTTAAATATGATGTTCTGGATGGTGGATGATATCTATAAAGTGACATAAGTGGGGTGATTTTTTCTTTAGTATGGAAGGAAGTGTTATACCACCATTCAACGAGAGGTAACCACTTGACCCATTTTGTTTGTTTATAAGATACAAAATAAATAAGATATCCTTCAAAAAATTTATTCACAATCTCAGTTTGAACATCCAATTTAGGATGATAAGATGAGTTATGAGCTATTTGAGTATTGAAACAAGAAAACAATTTCGTCCAAAAATTTCTAGAAAAAATGGGATCTCTGTCGCTTACAATAATCTTTGGGTTCCATGTAGATTTTGAATTGTTTCCATAAATGAAGTAGCAAATGTACTTGCTTTAAATGGATGAGCTAATGCACAAAAGTGTGCATACTTGGTATGTCTATCAACTACCACCATGATGACACTCTTACCTTCAGACTTGGGTAAACTTGTGATAAAATACATTGAAATCTCCTCCCAACGTTGACTTGGAGTGGATAAAGGTTGTAGAAGACCCAGGGTCTTAATTATCTCAAATTTATTTTTCTCACAAACCAAACCTTCTGCCACAAGGTTTTGAATCTTGAATTTAAGGCCATCCCGAAAGAAATTATTTCTTCACCTTGTGGTAGGTTTTTAAAGATCCCGAGTTTCATCCTAAAGGAGAGGTGTGCAATTCAAGAAGAATATTTTGTTTTAGTTGGGAATTCTTACAAAGATATAAGTGATATTTGGAACATGAGGAATAATGTTTCCATATAAATGTATCAGATGTACTAGGATATTGCTGCAACTTTTGAATGAGTGTCCACACTTCTTCGTCCTTCTTCCATTCAGCCCTTGATTTGGTTATCCAATATGGTTGGATAATAGAAATGGCACAAAGCAATGCTTCCACCTCTTTATCATTTCTTGATAGTGCATCTGCAACAAAACTTAGCTTCCCTTTTTTGTAGACGATTTCAAAGTCATAACCCAACATCTTTGTTTCTACTACTCTTCTGAAGATAGTTTTTGTTCCAAAAATTGTTTAAGACTATCATGATCAATTTTTACCTTGAAGTGTCTTGCATTATGTAAGGTCGCCATTTATTTAGTGAATGTAGTATTTCCAACATTTCCTTCTCATATATAGCATTCTGTAAATAATTTTCTTTGATTAGATGACTTTAAAAAGAAATGGGTCTTCCTTATTCCATTAAAACAACACCAATTCCATTTCCCAAGGCATCACATTCCACAATAAAGGTTTTCCTGAAGTCTAGCACAGCTAAGACTGGTGCCAGGCATAGTGCCTCTTTAAGATGTTGAAAGGCCTTAGTTACTTCAGGAGTCCATGAAAATTAATTTTTTTTAATAATGTTGTTAGAGGTTCTTCTACACTCCCATAATTCTTAACAAAATTGCGATAATACCTTGTTAACCCGAGAAATCCTTGCAACTTATTTATGGTTGTGGGGACTTTCCATTCCTTAATGGATTTAATTTTGTTAGGGTCTACCTTAACACCCTCATGAGATACAATATGACCAAGATATTCCACCTCTTGTACTCCAGAGGAAAATTTGGATGTTTTTTTCATATAAATGTTTCTCCTCCAATACTTTGAGCACCTTGTCAACATGTTGAACATGATGCTTCCAAGACCTATTGTTCATTAGTATATCATCAAAAAATACTAGCACACATTTTATAAGGGTTTCAAAATGGAATTCATCAACCCTGGAAATGTAGAAGCTGCATTGGTAAGGCCAAAAGGCATGAACAAAAATTCATAATGACCCTCATGAGTTAGAAATTTTGTTTTCAGAATATCTTCAATATTCATTCTAATTTGATGATATCCTGAATGAACATCCAACTTGGGAAAATAAATTGCTCCATCTAATTCATCCAATAATTCATCAATCACACGAATGTGAAATTTATCTTTGATAGTGAGCTTATTGAGCTCTTTATAATATGAATACATTCGCCATGATCCATCCTTCTCATCCACCAATACCACTGTAGCATAGAAAGAACTTTGAATAGGTTGAATTATATCGGCCTCTAACATTTCTGCAATCATACGTTCAATTTCGCTCTTTTGGACATAAGGATATCTATAAGGCCTAATGTTTGGAGGAACATTTCCTGGAATAAAATGAATAGCATGATCATGATAACGAATAGGTGGGAGTCCTTTGGGAGTTTCAAACACCTTGGAATGATTTTTCAAGACTTTTTAGAGATATGGAGAAATATATGATTTTGATGTTGGAACTTCTAGTGAGCATAATTGTGCAATTACGCCTTGCTTTTCTTTCTTCAGAATATTTTTCATGACATTGGAGCTTATTATCTTTCGTGGCTTCCCTGTGATACCCCCTAAGTTGACTTCATTTTCTTCTGAAAAAATTTCAAGAAAAATTCTCGAAAATTAAATGCTACCGTCCCCAAATATTGTAGCCATTATATTCCTAGTACAACCTCAACACCTCCCATTGGAATGGAAAGCATTGGAATATTCAATACATATTCCCTTTTCCAAAGAAATTTATAGTTCCTCCATTAGCAACCATTAGTTGAAATTATAGTGCCGGGTATAGGAAACAATTCAATTCCTTGGCTACCTTACAATGAATAAAATTATGTATACTACTCGAATTAATCAACATTATTACCGTTTTCTTCTTGATACATCATTCTATATTGAGAGTTTGAGGAGTGATAATTCCTTCCAATGAATTACATGACATGGTCAGACTCATTTCAGCTTCTTCTAGGCTTGGTTCCTGGTGTACATCCTCTTATTTTGAATTTTCTTGTTCATTTTCTTCCTCCTCTTCACAATCTATTTAAAATCATTTCTTCTCAACACACTTATGACCTTCAGTGTATTTTATATCACAACTGTAGCAAATCACTTTTTCTCTTTTTTCTTCCAATTGTTGTGGTGTCAACCTTCTAGATTGTGGAAGTATAGGAGAAGCAACACATCCATCTTTATAGATGTGAGTGGTAGGCTTCCTTGTCGCCATAATTTTACATTAATTTTTCCTTGCCTACCTGAATGCCTTCTCCAATGAATCAAGTTACAAAACACGAACTTGATGTTGGATGTTATCCTTTAAAGCCCCTATGAAGACATTAATATTGTGTTCCTCTAGAATATCATTTACCCTTATATTCAATTTTCGGAAGTCCTCAATGTCCTCCACCACTAAAACCTTTTTTTAGATTTATAAATTGGCTAAAAAAGGTATTTCTATTTGTATCCTCATAATGTGCTATCATTTATTCCGTAACAATTGACCAAGTGACAATTTTTTATGGGATCCTTCCCATAAAAATTCCTGATATTGATCTTTGGAGTATGGTGGGCCTTCAATCCACCATTATAGTTTATGAAATTGCGACTAACATTTATTTTTTTCTCATCATGAGTTTCCTCTACTATATTTTCACCATTAGGAAACAATTCTTGTATCAACTTTTTCAAACCTTCCATGTCTTCTTTTATATCATTCTTCATGTCTTCCATGTTGTATTTCATTTTTTCTAAGTTCTATGCCATTGATGTTAGCTTCCATGTCATCCATGCCATTATTAAAACCATCCATATTAGCTTCCACACCTTTTTTCAAACCATCCATATTATCTTCCATGCTCTTCTTCAAACTTTCCATACTAGCTTCCACGGCTTTCTTCAAAACTTCCATTTCATTTTTTGTTGCTCTTTGCGAGAGAAAAACTTGGTTCACTTGCCCTTGTAATTTTGATATATCATGTTGCACTTCTTCATCTTCATGAGTCATAGTAGAGTATTATGATGGCTTATCGGGTGCTAAATTCTTTTTAGGGATAATTTGAGAACCGAATACTATTATCTATGCTTCAATATGCCCTTGGAAACACTTCAAAAAAAACAAATTAAAACAAGAGTTATGCAATTTGAAAAATAAATACGCACATTTTTCTTGCTTTTGAGGAGCTCGATATTCAAACTTATCTATCTCTGTGATTTCATATATTCAATATCTGAAATAGTTTTCCTATAAATATTCTTTCAAATGCCACAAGTCTGACCTGATTTGGATTCTTCAAGGAAAATTTATGCCCAACCTTTCAAAATGAAATAATTATGAACTGGTTCAATAGAGAGAAATTATACGATGTGCCACATGTCACTCTTTCCTCCTTCAGCTCTAAAATTGATACATAGGAAAGTACAATCCGTGTTATTTTGGCCACTTTTTACTGTATTCCAATCTGATGCTCAGAGAGAGAGTTATGATGTTTTTCCTAAGGTCACCTCATTTTAATGAAATTTTGGAGCCTGCAAAAACCCCTACTTCCACAAATTATATATTTGAAAATATTTCGAACTAAGATCTGAGATTTTTAGACGATGTTCCTCCATATTTCGGCTTGGTTTGATATATATTTCAACTTCTGAAAATTCGTATAAGAAACATTATAGTGAAAATGACACGATGAATTGTTTGGAGTAGCGAAACCATAGAATCCAAAGCTCTAATACCAAATGTTATGAAACCAGCTCCAAAAATAGAACAAAAGAGAGATCAACGCCTTAGAAATAAGCCACTTCGAGGGGGAAACTTCCTTCACATTATATAAATGAACAATTCCTGGAAGATACAAATGACAAAACCTCCTTCTATATATAGGAGTCCATGGGGTAACAATATAATCCTAACTGACCTAACAATAATAATTTAAGGGCACAATAATAAAAATATTGGGTTTATAGGGGTACAACAATAACAATAAGGGGGCTAAACTACAACAATAAGGGACTACACTAGTAATGTAGGGACCTAACATAGCTAATCCATTTTTTTGTGAACTGTATATAGTTGTGTTCTACATAATGAGGGCTTGTTGTCCATAAAATTTTGTGAAATCCTTATAACTTTAGTATCCTCCTTCTTCTAAGCTCACTAATTTAAGAAACTTGCCATTTTTTTTTTTCTTTCTGAATTGAACTGTTTGAAATTTAATAAAGAATCAAACTTATTTTTAAGAAAATAAATACATATTTTCTTGTTGTGGTCATCAATAAAGGTTAAAAAATTAAAAAAATCCACCAACCAATTGTCTTTTCATTGGTCCATAAATATTTTGTGGACTAGTTACAAGTGCTTTTTTTTATCTATTGTGAGATGTGGGAAAGCTTCATTTTTTATGTTTGTGAAGAATACAAATTTCACTTTCACATCCTTGTTAATTGAAAATATGAATAATTGTGATCATATATTTTTTTTTAACAAGACTAATACTCTTGAAGGGAATATGAACATACCGAGACTTCCATATTTGTGACTCACCTACATTTGAAACTTTGTGTGCAAATGAATATAACATATATGTTAATCTCAGAGTCAAGGGAACCATTTTGTTCTGAGTATTTTATACCTTTTCTATAAATCTTCTACTAGGAGGTTTGTTATAAATATATCAAGTCGTCCCTTGAAATATTACATCATATTTGTGTTCCTTCAGTTGACCTACACTAATTATATTATGCATTAGGTGTTTAACATAATAAACATCATGTATATTTTTCCACTTAATTTAATTACTAAGAATCATTACAATACCTTTCCCTTCATATTTTATAGGATAGAGATGACCACAAGTAATTTCAAATTTGATAGAAGCATAATTTCAAGAAATATTATATCATTTACCTTTCATATGGTTTTTGCACCTATTCTCCAACAACCAAAGTTCCTTTTTGTAATTGGCTTTAGGAAACATGGCATCAAAGGATTATCCTTCATTTTTGGATATATTTGCATTGAATTTGTGTTGATCAGACTCTTTATTTTTGTATTCATGTTCACAAAGTCAAAATTTATTATAATAATAGTACTCGAAATTAAATTTGTTGCTCCATTTTCTCCTTCTATGCATTCCATTTTATGAGGGACTCAATTTCCCTAGTTTTTATATTGGGAAAAATTTTGTTGCACGATGATGTTCTATAAATTTTAAATTTCCTCTTCCTCAGTTTCTTCTACCTATATATACTTTACATGTGCCTCCGCTAAGAGAGGCTTATGCCTTGAAAATTAATATCAATGGTCGGGATATATATATATATATTTTAAACGCTAAAATAAACATGGTTTATAAAGGTTTATCATAGCTTGTTTTCATATTGAGGCAATCTTTGTCATAACGTGATGTTGGACCATGGTCGAAAATTAATTTTCAAGGCATAAGCCTCTCTTAGATTAATATCAGGACTCTATCAATGGTCGGGATAAATTTCCAAGATGGGAGCAACTTTGGTTGGATCTTGTGCAAGAGGAGATAAGGCGGAGAACCAGGGATGGATCTTCATAAAGTAACTCTGATGAAGAGAATTGCACTTTGGCTACCAAATAAAATAAGGGGAAGAGCAAGAAATATTCTCAATCCGGTGTGAAAGGCAAGAAGCAGGACATGTCCAAGGTAAAGTTCTTTCACTGTCACCAACATGGACATTACGCCACTAATTGTCCATAGAAGAAGAAAAATAAGCAGGTTGCTGGGACTGCAACTGGAGAGGCCTTAGCCTCGTATTTTGAGCTAGATTTTTCACTGATTGCATGCTTGGTATTAAGTGTGATGGGTTCAGTATGGTTTCGTGACAGTGGTGCATCTTTTCACATGATAGGAGATCGAGTTTTATTTACTGATCTAGATGAGAAAGATCTTGCAGTGCACATCAAGATGGGCAATGATAGTAGATACAGTGCGACCGGTATCGGTACCATTTCCTTTGAGAGGGAGTCTGGTAAACCCTTCATATTGAAGGAAGTGATGCATGTTCCAGGATTGAAGAAGAATCTTATCTCTGTGGCGATGTTAGAAGAAAAGGAATATGATGTTTTCTTTAGTGAGGGAAAGGCTTTCCTGTGCAGTAAGTCAACTGGTGAGACCTGGAGGATAGGGGTTTGAGTTAAGAACCTTTATCAATTGTAGGTAGATGGCTATGCAGAAATGGCAGGCAAGGTAGAAGGAGTGGTGAGCAGGGATGATGGCGAGTTGAGGCATCGGAGATTGGGCCACCTTCACCATGGAGCCTTGAAGATACTGCAGTAGATTTCTACTGGGCATCCTAATAGTACTCTTGCACAGTTAGATCAATGCAAGGGATGTACCTTGGGAAAATTTGTGAAAGCCACCTTTCACGAGAAGGATAGTTGTTTAATGCATGATCCTTGAGAGAATTCACACGTACGTGTGTGGACCTTTCTCGCAGCTTCGACAACAAAGCATGTATTATGTGATCTTTGTTGATGATTTTTCTAGTAAGTGCTGAATCTTCTTCATGCAGAAGAAGAGCGAGACATACCCAAAGTTTCGTGAGTTCAAGGCACTAGTTGAGAAAGAATCAGGGAAGAAAGTGAAGGCTCTTAGGAGCGATAATGGTGGTGAATTCATCTTTGGCGAATTCAAATACTTTTGCAACGCAGAAGGAATTCGAAGAGAGCTCATAACACCTCATAACCCACAATAGAATGGGGTCGCGGAATGAAATAATAGAACGATCATGGGTGTTGCATGGGCGATGTTGCATGATCAGGGCCTTCCCATACAGTTGTGAGATGAGGCATGCAATACTGTGGTTGATGTGAAAAAACATTGTCCTCACAAAGTACTTGGCATGAGTACACCTGAGGAGGCGTTTTCTGGTAAGAAGCCTGATATTTCTCATTTGAAGATTTTTTGCTCACCTGTTTACATTCATGTTATGAAGGATGCTAGGAAAAAGTTGGAGCCGACCGTAGAGGTTGGGATATTTGTGGGGTACACCGATACACCCCACAACTATCGTCTGTATTTTCCAAACAGTCGCAAGACTGTTGTGCGACGGGATATCAAATTTCAGGAGGAGAAAGACATGAAGTGTTCGCTTGAGAGGGAGCCACACTTTCATGTAGATGAGGAGCTATTAGTTCCTAAGGATGAGTCTCAGGATGTGGATCAGCCACAAGATGAGGTTCATGGAGTGTAAGAAACCACTGAGACAGCGCCAACCATCAGAGGGCGGAAGCGCACTACAAAAGTTGAGTGACTGGCTGAAGAAGCAGAGAAGGTTGTAGGAGCACCTACATCACAGCGCAAACATAGACAATCACTTGACCGGTATACTGGATACATGGCTCTTATGAGAAAGTGTATTGTGACGGAGCCATCCCCTTTCAAGGAAGTTGTGGAGGACCCCGCATGGGTAGATGCCATGGTGGAAGAGTATGATTCGATTGTCAGAAACAATGCATGGGAGATTGTCCCGAGGCCAGATGGGAAATCAGTGGTGGGTTTGAGATGGATATACAAAGTGAAGCAAGAAGATGACAAGAGTGTGGAGAAGTACAAGGAAATATTTTTTGCCCGAGGCTATTCACAGATTGAGGGGATCGATTACGAGGAGACCTTTTCACCTATCACAAGGTATTCTTCCATACGGATGATTCTTTCTCTCTCAGCGCAGATGGGGTGGCACATTCATCAAATGGATGTGAAGACTGCGTTCGTCAACGGAGTCATTGAGGAGGAGGTGTACATAGAGTAGCCCGAACGTTTCGAGATCTTCAGTAGCGAGTCACATGTTTGCAGGCTCAAGAGAGTGTTGTATGGGTTGAAACAAGCACCTCATGCTTGGTACACATGGATATAGATTTGTTTCACCAGACTTGGATTATCCAAGAGTGAGGCAGATCCTAACCTATACCAGATTGTGGTGGAGGGTAAGTTGCTGATCATTGTACTTTGTGTAGATGAATTTATTTTGACAGGTGATGAACTGTTGATACACTCATGCAAGGTTGATCTTGCAAAGGAGTTTGAGATGAAGGACTTGGGCCTCCTTCATTATTTCTTGGGATTGGAAATTTGGTAGCACAGTGGTGGACTGTTTGTTTCTCAGGGTAAGTATGCCCGGGAGATAATGGAAAAGTTCAACATGCATGGATGTAAGTCTATTAATACTCCTCTTCCTGGTGGTTGGAAGAAGGAGGATGCTACTTCGGTGGAGGTAGTGGATGCCACTGTTTATCGACATTTGGTGGGGTCGCTTATGTATCTGGTCAATACATGACCCGACATATGCAATGTTGTGAACCAACTTTCACAAGTTATGGTTAAGCCTACCAAGCTCTACTAGAAGGCAGGCAAGCATGTATTGAGATATCTCAGAGGCACATCGGGATATGGATTATGGTACAGATAGTCGGATGAGGTGAGGCTGTGTGGCTTCATGGATGCAGATTGGGCAGGGAGCCCAACGGGTAGAAAGAGCACATCTGGAGGGATTTTCAATATCGGGTCGACAACATTTTCTTGGTACAGTAGGAAGCAGAGATCCGTGACACTAATTTAAGAAAAGGCTGAGTATATGGCAGTAATTTTGGCTACATGCGAGGCTATATGGATGAGGAAGATCCTGGTCAGGTTGTCGGTTCACACTTGGATCCTACTGTGATTTATTGTGATAATCAAAGTTGCATCAAACTCTCGGTTAATCCATTATTTCATGATAGATCTAAACACATTGACATCCGGTATCATCATATCAGAGATTTTGTGCAGCAGAATATCATGTTACTTTCATACATTCCTACAGAGGATCAGGATGCTGATATCTTGACGAAGGCGCTCACCAGGAGAAAATTCGAATACCACAGGGGTAGGATAGGGGTTGAAGATAATCCTTATCTTTTTTAGAGGGAGTGTTGAGATTGCAACAAGATGATGAGCTTAGTGGAAAGGAGTCGCCTTCACTAAGTGGGCCCGCAGGCTATTTTTGGTGCAAAGCCATTTTTTAGACTATGTCTATTTTTAGACATATGGATCATGTTCTATGAGTTGCAGGATGCTATTTGTGGATGGTTGGTCGAGTCGGAAAAAATATATGGAATTCTATTTTTAGACATACCGGGCGGAATCTATTTTTAGATTTCCAGTCTAAAAATAGATATGTCAAATATTATTAGCTCTTAATAATATTTAGACTATAAACATTATCTTATTCTCTTGGAGCACTTTAGTTAAGTGCACAGATGTGGCACAGGAGCTGACATAAGGAATTACACTATTCTTGAGGGTTAAGTGGAGCTATTGCATGGATACTTCAGTTAGAACTCATGTGAGAGAGTTTGGTGGAGTTGATTGAGGAAGTTAATGGAGTTGTGTTCAGTTTAAATAATCTAAACATAGTTGAGCTATTTGTATTCAGTTTAACTAATTCATACAATTAGTGAGAGTGTTGTGAATTAATTATTAATTAATTCACTAATTATAAACTCATTAATCAACTAAAGAATGTATCAGTGAACTTCAGTGCATGGACAGTTTCAGTGGAGACCAGTGCAGAGATAGGTGAAAGAGCAGGTTAAATATCAGTTGTGACTATATTGTTGCTATTTGCAATACACAGATAGGTGGAGAATCCCATGAGTATTGCGTAGTACAAGCCAGGTGTTTTATCTATTTAATGAAGCCATCCCATAGCATTGAAAATGAAATAGAGGTTGGCTATCAAGTGGGAAAAGATTGGAGCATGTGTTTTGCTAGATCTAGCTTGATAGTGTGTATCAATTCGAGGTTGTGCTGAGAGATTGTGAGGAGCTTTGTAATATGATTGTTACATGATATCCATGACATATAATATACATATAGTTAGGGTTTTCATCTTTAAGCTTTCCCATTAAATACTGTGTTCATATGTGTGATTGTTTGTGGTTTTAATGTGTGCATGCAATTGATTTTATTTCCGCAATTAATGATCAATGGTGGAAGAGATTATGTATTATGCATGAAGATAAAATAGTGTGTGATCAGGAGAATGTCAGTGAATAATATATCAGTTATTCAAATTTCTACAAATAAAACCAATGGATTAACACTAAAAACCAAACTGATTAATACTATAAAAGAAAGGTATATAAACCCTAAGATATATATTATAAACCATAAATTAGACATGGTTTACATTGATTGTAATTGTTTATTTTCATATTGAGACAACCTTTGTGACAATTTGACCTTGGACAATGGTTGACGATGGTTTATTTTCATATTCAGACAATATTTGTCACAATGTGACACTAGACCCTAGTTTACCATAATTGACCATGGTTCATTTTCATACTGATACGATATTTGTCACAATGTGATGTTAGACTATGGTTTACCATGATTATAAACCAAAGGGATTCATATTAAATCCAAGGATTAATATTATAAACCCTGTCAATAATATTATACCATAGGAATAATAATGTGAAGAACTAAGCAATGAGATCATAGAAGTTCCATTATATTCCTTTTAATCTCCTCCTTTTCATAAGGATAACCCTTCAAATCAAGTTTCTCATGATATTTCCCCGATTTATACTTCTCTAGATCATTTACATTAAAAAGAATCTTATGACTTGAGTAATATGTTTTTGTAAATTGTAAAATTTAATCAAGCGAGTGATGTAGGTGGTTTCCATTTGGATAATAGTAACGATGTTGGTTTAACTGACAGTAGCTACCCACATACAATTTTCAATCTGACTCAGTTCCCAAAATGTAGATATCTAATTTTTCAAAGTAATAGAACTTGTCAAGGAATATATGCACTTCAAATTCCATTTACAATAATAGATAAGACATGTTCTCAAAATATTGATGAGATCCTCGAGCCAGGTCAAATATGGATTTCCTCTAAAAAGTATTTCCTTCATGTTATTTCATTTGATGAAAACTCATTCGTGATGGATATTGGTTTTTTTTAAGAAAAATTGTATAATTCACAATATTGAGTTTTTTATTAGGTAAAGGATTCTTCTAGAGCTAATTCATCTTCATGGAAACTTCTTGCATTTAAATTAGGGTTTTAATTTACACCTTTCATGGATTCAAAAAAATATGAAGAATATCTTCTTCATTTTTCATGATAAAGATAATAACTGGTTGAAGAATTCATATATATTAAGTGCTTTCTTGAACAATCAGCTCATAATATTTATTGTAAATGGCATGAAGCTAATCAATTTTGTTCTATCCCAGTGAATCCTTTTGAGTAGCTTTCATTTCTTATATCATTTAGTTGATCAAACTCCCATTTTTATATGGATACTATATTTTATGTGAAAAATCCTTCCAACCATTTGTCAATAAGTTCTTTTAATTAGTTTCATAGATTTCCAAAACCAATAATTGCTTTTAATTGCCCAAGGTTTCATATTAATTGTATAGTATAGAATTAGACATAAATGGAAGCAATCGAGAATTAACAATATTGTATGTCAATCCACTAACCGGATCATAACATTGCATTTAATAACTGTCATTTTGCTAATCATTTTCCCACAATATTAGTTGATGATAGTTAGCTTACTTCGATTGATATTTATGGTTTATCATCTCCCTATTTAGATACTTGTCAAGGATTTGAGGCACTTGAACCTATGCTAATGGTTTTGTTAGGTCCTCACCGTCTTCACAAAACCTCTGAACATGATCATATCAAATTTCTTTCATAAGTTTCTATTCTTGATTTCATGCCTTTAATTGAAAATTTATTTTTACAAGGATTTTAGGGTTTTCAAAAGAATTGTTTTCAATTTCATTATAAAATATATGGTTGGATGGAAACATCCTACTTAGCAATATTTTCACTCACAATAAGTTTTTCTATTTCATTCTTTTTGCTAAGAATGAAAACAAAAATAAAGGTACATTCACAAGAAAATTTCAATGCTTGTATAATTGTTTTTCTAAGTGAAAAGGTGTGATTTCAAATTAGTTATTTATGGCACAAAAGAAATAAATTCAATTTCCTTTACAAGGTTTTAAAGGCGTCATATTTATTTGTGCACATTGTTGAACATTGTTTTTTTATTTCTTGTATCTTTTGTTTGCAAGTCAGGAAAAACTTCTTTGGATACATTGGAAATTTCACTATACTTAACCTTGACCTTATAGTTGGTTCGATTAGTAGTAATTATAGTTTCATTTGAGTAGTCTTGTGGATTTTTTTCACCTTACATTATTTCCGACAACTATTTTGGTCATTTTCTTTGTCTCTTGCTCCCCATATTGCAGTTTGGTTTTATTTTGGGTCTTGCATTTTATTTATTATTTTTATTTTGTCCCTCTTGCCTTGTCATGTATTTATTTTTTGTTTTATTCAATTAGACCATTCATGGATTTTTTTTTTCTATTTGAAGAAAAAATTGTGGAAAAGTTTGAAAATATAAATTATGATGAAGAACAATGTTTGGATAATATTCTACTGTCTTACCTATTTAGGTTTAAATATATCTAAATATAATGATATATGAATAGAAAATATGACTCATTCAAATGGAAATATATAAGTACAACCATGACACTCGTATAAATTCTAGGATCCTCATTCCTAACTCGATCTTATAATTGAATGGTTTTTTTTTGTTTTGATCCAATCAAGAAGAGAAGGGAAAGGGGAAAATATATAGTGAGCATGTCAATATCAAAGGTATATACAACCATATATGAAGGAAAAACATCTTATGCTCTTAATAGGTTTGGATCCCTTTTCCATGCTCATGAAATAATAAATTACCAATCACATTTAAATAAATAAATAAATGGTGAAATAAGAGAAAGTATTTTTGCACAGAGAGGTGAAGTAGGTAAATTGTATGGGTATTGAATCGGCCTGTTGGAAATGAAGTGATGCTTGTGTTCATATAGTGACTCAAAGGAGGTACTGAATAGGCTTGCTAGTAGCATATCAACACCAAAGATGAAAAATAAGACACTAATATTATTAATCTCACAAGTATATTTTCCTTCTCCTAAATTAAAATAGTTGTGATACATCAAGCTTTGTCATTGTGTTTAATCGAGAAGTAAATTGAGGGGCTACATATATAATCAGGTTAAGTGGGAAAAAAAAAAAATACACACAATGAATCAACAATTTCAGAGAAACTATAACCTATTCATAAATTTGGACCAAATAATAGAATATGGATTTCTACCAGTTTCTCAACAAGTGTTGTCGCTACGATAAACATACTCCAAAATTTATCCTACATTTGAATTTTGGAGCCTCCTTATGATAATATGATATGTGGTTCCTTTATTTTTCTTATTCGCTTCATGATAGGTTGATTATTTGACAAGTGCTTAAGTATTCCCCTGATCTTCTAACTTTCATAGTCACTTGCTCACACATGCATTTTATTTCATAAATTTACAAGCGCTCTTGTTTCAAGAAAACCTAAAAGCCAATGTACAACTTAGAAGGTCAAGCACTACATAGTCCTTGTTGATAGTGACTGCACATATGCTTATGGTTGTGAACTCATAGTGTTTAAGGACATAGACTATGTAGTCCCTCTAGAAATTCAGTGCACAAGCCTCAATTGACAAATTCTCTCATTCCTAGTTATAGTTGTACCATCACTCAGGTGAGTTTTCTCAATTGTCGCTTTTGTGCACTTTGGTTTTCGTTAGTGTCACTTTAGCATTCATGACTACATTATTTTCTTTCTTTATTTTCACTAGTGGCACCCTTGTGTTCTATTCACTATAACATGTGTCACTTTTACTATCTTTAGCTTTTGCAAGTGTCTTTTTCACATTTTATTACTAACACAACTATCACTTTTGATGATTTTAACTCTTTCATGTGTCACATATTAGTGCACCACTAGAGGTTTCCCTACGAAATTATTCTACATTTTGTGATCCTATATATCATAATAATATTTTCTATACACTTCCCCATATCTTAGTGCACCATTCGGTTGCAATAAACATAATTATTGTTACTTGTATTCCAAGTGTTGCAAAGTAAAGTTTCAATTGTTGCACTTAGAAATAAGTTTTGATTTTTTGTCATTTCAAGGTATGAATGTGAATTTTAAGGCATATGTTTATCTTATATAAGTGTCATATCACCATTTTATGATTTTATCGCATGTCTTTCTCTCTCTTTCCTGATTGATCCCATGCTTCACCATTTCAGAGCCTTCACTATCTTTGCAACTTGCTAAATATTCATACAACTTTTCTCCCTCCTAGAATTTCACATTGTGCATTTCCAAACAAAAATTAAGCCCCCCTATCTCTTGAAACTCAGGACTGTGATGTCTTAGAAGATTTTCTCCCTCCTCTATCTTGTGACTAAGCAACTTTGGAACTTAAGCCATCCATTTAGCTATGTAGCCTTTTTTATTGCTAACATGTGTTCCCTCCTCGCTGATACTATGAATTGTGAAGTTCTAGTTAGTAAGAAAGCCTCTCCATGTCACTAAATTATGAAACTAAACAACTTCTTAAGCCTCCTCTTTAGTCACTATACATATTATACTGCTAGTGAACAACCCTACCTCTTTGTCTCTTCGACATACCTAATCACACAAGTACCTTTATCAGGAGAGATCTTACTATGCATTGTGTAGTTCAGTGATAAAGGAGTAAAGGTTGAGTCACTGAACTTCTAAATTATGTAGTTCACCAAGCCTATCCCCAATCATTACACATTACATAGTAGCAATGACTAGTCCAACTCACTGATATCCCTCATTTTGTAATCTTTTTCCATAAGTTCCTTCTTACTATGCATTTACCAGTTCCAATCAACATTCATGCCTTCATAAGTCACTTTGATTCCCAAATAGGTATTCATTTTCTACTTCTTATTGGTCATGATCGACTTCTCCTGGACCTATGTCACCAAGAGAGCTGGTGCATAATTAATCAATTAATCATCCACTCTTACTCTAATTTTAATTTCTTCTATATTATTAATTCATTTAGGTTAAAATACCAAATTGGGATCATGAAATATTATATATTCATATCATAGCCTTAAAGGTTAGTTTAATTGGTTGAGTTAAAGCACATATCTATTGAGAGGGGTCAATTATCTTTAAAGTTGTTAGGATTAGGTTCAGTTAATGAGCCACCAGACTAGAATTTCAATAAAAAATTCTTTTCCAAATCCTTTCACCAAAAATACAACTTTAAACGTTTGTTTAGTTTGATTTCCTTCATTTTCTATTTAGTACACCTTTTTATTCTTTGAGAAATTTCTCCCTTGTGGTCTCTCAGCCAGAACACATGAATTATTTTCATGTAGGAATTATGTATCTTCTTACATAGCCTTTTCTAGTTCAAACCATTTTTTCTTTCACATACTTCACATAAATAGGTAGGTTCACATTCACTAGCAAATAAAATACATTCTATGCTAGAATATCTTTACGAAGGTTTATGTGGGCCACTAGACCTATGAACTAATAAATTTTGGGGACATACTTCCCTTAATGGATATTGATTTTTTTCTTCATGTTCTTCTTCTTCTTGTTCTTAATTTTCATTTTACTACTCATTATTTCCACGGATTCCTTCTCATAGTGTTGGCTAATTTTCCTAATGTTATTAAAAAAATTTCTCTATCTCTACACCTTTGCTAATCACTTTCAATATTTTTTCTTCATTAGAAATGAAATGCCTACATTTGATAATTCTTGTTTTTAGAGGGTCTCACAACTCGTCACATAACCTATAAGAAAACCAATTTAAATTATTTCCATCTAGCTTGGACCTTTATTCTTTAGAAATATTCATAGACACTTCACAATAAAATAATTTCAAGTGAGTGCAATGTAAATATTTAATGTTCCATACTTTTTCTGGAATGCCAACCTCAAGTGAAGTTGTGGGAGAGTGATTTAGTGAGAAACATGTTGTGTGAACAACTTCTGGTGAGAAATATTTAGGAAAAGTGGAATTTAAAAGCATACAAATCACCTTTTCCATTATTATCCATCTCATTCTCTCATCTATTCCATTTTATTCTGTTGTGTGGTGCGAGTAAATTCTTTTAACACTTTATTCCATATTTACTAAAATATTCTTCAAATGCCTTGAGTATTCCCCATAATTGTTTGTTTTATTGCACCCTAATAATTTATTAGTTTCTCTTTCAAGAGCCATGTGAAAATTATGAAAAGTATTAACTTGATCTTTTCTCTTAATAGGGAAAGTCCATGCCCTTTGTAATGTGTCCTCCTAGTGACTTTATATTAACTTAGCCATAAATATCCTCGAGTGTATCAAATCTAATATTTATGTATTGCTTTTCAGACACTCTCTTAAAATGGTACCCTTTTCTCTTTACCCAGAATAAAATGTTCATAAATTTTAAATTTTGTACCTTTTATATTAATCAAAGTATTTTTCTCAACAATAATTTGTATGCCTCTTTTAGTCACCTGCTGAATTATTTTGTGCCAAAATGTCTCTTCATGCTCTTCTATGTAACAACAATATTTGACTTTTGAAACCTTTATTTCAAGGTGAAGATAATGATTTTTTCTAGCCTTTTGTAATAACTATTGATCCTTCTACAGTTTTAAATCCTCCTGTGACAAGAATTATATTGTAGGCTTCATCATCTACCTTTATAGCTGAAATCAAACTCAATTCAAGCTCTGAGATATGCCTAAATTACTTAAGCAATAAAATAAAACCATCGTATGTCCTTCTTACTCATATTCTTTGAATATTACAAGGACATTTATTGCCCAAGGTAACATTACACATATTACTGGATGTATAATAAATACAAATTTTTGTGCTTGGTGTAGCATGATAGGGGATTGTGGATCACCCCCTTGACTGGATTTATAAGAACATAAATCATAACAAGTAACATTAATTAATACCTCACCATCTATTGCCATGAAAATAGTTTCCTCATTTTTGTTGTTATTGTTTCCTATTTTTTTTTTTCTTTTTCTCCTTCTTTAATATGGTCAAATTTCCAGCAATGATAACATATTTTTCTTCAATGCCTACACCTTGACCTCCTCCTAGACATTGATCTCCTCATTTGCTTGAATCATGGTGTCTTTCACAATCACCAAGGCTAAATTATTTAATATTTGATACTTTTCTCCTATAGATTTCTTGGGAATTTATTCATTTAGTAAATTATTAGAAACATCTGTAAAGCTTAATTTACCTTTCATTTGCATTACTTATAGTGACAAAATTTTTCTAACTATCAAGCATAGATCCCATGACAAAAGGAGCTTCAATCTCATCAATAAACATAATATTGAATTTAGTGAGCTAACCATATTGTGCAACTCATTTATATGTTCAAATATTGAACTACATTCCTTCATTTGTGAGATTAAATAACCCCTTCATCATAAACAATTTAAATATTTGGTGCTATTTTCTTGTCAAACATGAAATTATACCATGTCCCTCAAATATTCCTGAGGGTTGGCATTTGTTTTTTGTTTTTGGATCTAACTTTTCCCAATATTCATGAGCCATTGAATCTTCATGAGCCATTGATTAAAGGAATTCTTAGATTTCCCCTTAATATGAGAATGTAAATAATTTAGTGTGAGCATATCTTCCATCTTAGTTATACACGTGGTGAAAATCAGCTCAATAACCTTTTAAACACTTATCATTAATTCCATTGAGCCATTTGTAAATAAAATCAACATTCACCAATCCCAAAAAAAAAAATTGGATAACAGTGTTGTTATATTATAAATAGAAATAAGTAAATTAATAGTAATAGATTTGAAATGAATAATAACTTACCAACAATTATAATATTGAGGATAAATAAAACAACACATGCAATGGAAGAAACAACATAAATTTTTGTGGTATGTAGATTTTGACGAGCATAATCATAATGTTGATGAGAATTTCTAAAGATTGGTTTGTTGTGCATGAGGAGCCCTATATTTCAGGGGAACACTTCACCCATCTTCAGTTGGATGAAGCTTTCTTGTTGATAGGAAGAGTAGAGGAGCATGCTATATAAAGGGATGACAGAGATAGACTTTAGAGAATGAGAAATAAGAAGGACCACTGAAATTTGACTAAGATGGTAAGAATAGATAATTATAATTTTGGTTTAATAATTTAAAATTATTATTGAGATTTTAAAAAAAAATAGCTAAATTAGATTAAAAATAATTAAATTAAATTAATATCAATACACTGACATTATAAAAAATGGCTCAAGATTAATATTTTATGATTTTTTTTAATTAATAGAATTAAGAATAAATTATTGAAATTCAAATTATTAGAGAAGGGGATTTATATAAAATACAAAGAAATGACCAATATGAAAGTGAAATATAAATAATAGTAGTAGATATGATTACCACATTAAAAATGATGAAAATAAAACAGTAACAGAAGACCTAAGTAGAAGTAATTAGAAATAATAATAATGATAATATAACAAAAATGACGATTAAGGAAGGAAATATAAATCACAAGGATATATTAATTAAATGAAGAGAATTATGATAAAAAGGAGGGGGGCTAGAAGATTAGATTAATAAAAGAGATCGGGTGGGATTCGAATTTAAGGTATAAGGTTTAGATTAAATGAAATGGAGAATTGGCTTCCATGTTGATCATCATATAGACTAAAATTATTAGAAATTTTTTCAATTTCTAGAACTTCTGTAAAAATCTAATATGCGTTTCCACATAAATTTTATACTAAGACTAGAAAAACAATAACTCTTAAATTATAACTAGCAAAAACTAGGTAGCTTTATGGTTTCGAATATGATATGTTTAAGATGTCGCTGTGTACCATGGTTTCCAATATGATATTTTAAAGGTATTTCTCTGTCCCAAACCTTAAATGGTTAGAGAATTATCCCGCTCATTTTGTTTAATTTTTAGGATCTTGAGGCGTACATTGACATATATTCGTCTATTTCATTTCCTGTGATGAATTATAGGGCAGCCGTACGACCAGGAGTCAATATTAAAATAATTTCTCATTGTTTAGAGTTATTGGGATGTGACTATTGACATTGATCAACTTCACTTGTGAATATCTAAATGGTGTTCGTTATATAAATTATTTTGGGTTAAAAGTCAATATTTAAATAATTGTTTGCCAATATAAGTTATTTTCATGTGTCATTCAGAAAGATAAATTCGAAATTGTGTAATAATAAATTTAAGTTATGTTCGTGTGTCAAAATTGTATAATAATAATTTACTTGAATTTACCTTTACAACCAGAATCCACACACTCATTCGATTTTACCCTCAATTTCAATCAAGGAAATGATTGAATTTTATTTTAAAATAAGGAGAAAGACAAAAAAAAATTAATTCATATTCTTGTAGTGGGCTCCAATTTGCAAAATTATGGCATTTCCACGTAGACTTCCCTTAGTGGGCATAAAATGTACATCGAATAATTATGACAAAATCGACGACCATATACTTGTCCTACCCTACCATTTCTGGTTTTCCCAACCCCACCAATAATTGGATTGATTTATTTATTTTTTTGGTAATTTGAGCTATTCTATTAATCTGAAAACATAGAGTTACATACGCTACACGATTGGTTGGTAAGCTATGCTTAAACCATTCCATCCTTTGTTAAACTGTTTATGGGCTGCCTCGGAGGAGGAAACCAACCCAGAAAAAACTTAGAACCAAGCAGTACATTATGTGCAGTAGCGCTGGCATATCTAAAAACCATAAAGTAGATGATAACAGATAGTCCCTAAGGGCGAACATGAAAAAAAACATAAGAAAAATGAACCATTGTGCATACGTTACTCATCCTCTTTATCAATACTACTGGGGTTCTCCTCTTGAATAGGACATGCACGGGCCTGTGCAGTAGCTACTTCCATGTCAACTTCAGTGCGTTTGGGAGTGCATGCAGGAGCACAGAGGATAGGGGATTCAGCTTCTATGCCATCCGGAATCTGCGTCAAAATTCCATTTGAGTCCATGACCCAGATGTCTGTGTCCTCATCTTCTTTCTCCCAAGCCGTCAAAGGGACAAGTGTGCATTACAGAGAGTGCATACTCGGTGAGGAGGTGGACCTCCTCATGCCTCGACCACCTCTTTGCGCAGCTTGCCTAGAGGATTCCATGCATTTCTTAGGATATGGTATTTTGCTCGCAAAGGTGTTGGAAGAGGAGCCATCAATCGACTTGAGGTGATTATCTTCTCATCAATGATATCGACCAGGGAGAGCCCCTCTTTGACCTCCACAGATGGTACGTTGGCAAAGTCTGGGAGCCATTGCGCACCGGGCATGGGGTGAGCAGGTCGGGAGAAACAAAAGCACCCAGGGCCAAGGAAGGGAGACAAGATACACTTTGGGACTTAAGGGGTAGCAGTATATGGGGAACAAGATCATAGGATGGAGAGTTGAAATATGAAGGACGCTGCGTAGCTCCACACTGGGACAAACTCTTCGTAGCTAAATGTGGTTAGTGAGAAGCCAGAGCAAAGTGAGGAGAGAAAAAGGTGAAGGTAACATGGGGAGTGAGGAAAGGGGTAGACAACTTGTAGTTATAAAAGGGCTGGGGTGAGATCTGTGAGGATGGCGATGAGTGGCCTTTGCACAGATCTGCGTGTTGAGCTTGATCACCTGAGCAGGTGCGTGGGAGGAGGTAAGGCTGTGATGTTGGTTAATCATGATGGACATTAATGGTGATATAAGGGAGGTGATGTTCAGGGCCATGTGATGCAGTACCCATCTTCTCGTCATCATTTCTGGTTCTGAAAGGAGCATGCGAGGTGCTAACAGTAATTGGATCCACTCCAGGTGAAGCGTTGCATTGGAGATCTCCATTATCTATATGGGGAGAGGTACGATTGTCACTCATGTCCAGCCTGTCACCTGCATTTGGGGGTTGCTGATCCTTCTGAATGAGAAGGAGAAAATTTTGTCTAAGTCAACCTCCTCAACCTTTGCAAGTGTTGAGTGGTGTAGATCACAGTTGATTTCCACCACTTTGTTTGCAAGAAAATCCAAAACAAAGTTGGCTTTCCTGCGCACATGATGAAAATTGATGTCTTTGTGATTGTGGAGCAGCAGTTCCAACTTCTTGAGCTTGTGGGAAATTCTATAGCTGTTGGAAACTTTTGAGGAGGCCATGCCTTGAAGAAATCTATTGGCAGCCATTGTTATGATTTGCGAGTGTCCCTCCATTTATAGAGGGAAGTAGTGGAATTCAATGGCAATTTGAATACCTTGTATCATTCCTTCCAGTTCAGCCGAGTTATTACTATCCCATTCAATATTCCCATAGTATATTTTGAGTGGATCTCCCTGAGTATTCCTGATGATACCTCTGAAACTTGCATACCTGGGTTGCATTTGGATGCCCCATAAAAATTGCATTTGAATCTAAGCCTTTGGATGGAGGAGACCAAGTTTCAGGAGCAGGGGTTCTACCTACGCTTCTCAGAGTGATGTCCATGGTAGTGTTTAGACTCATTTTCCAGTTGTTCCATATGTGACATCAATTGCCACGGTGGGTAAGTCCTCCTTATTCAATGCATCTAGGGCTAGAGTTTCCAAGAGGTTTTTGTGAATCCTGTCCCATAGCTAATTAGGAGTGGAGTCCTTGTCCTTGAAGATGCGACAGTTTCTTTCCTTCTAGATGTTCCAGATGAGGATACCTAGAATGATCTACAAAAGTCTATTCATAAGGGTACTAGTGTAAGGATTGTCCTTCCAGTTGTTGATGGTGTTAATAATGTTACCTCTGGCGTGATTGGAATGGTGACATAAGATGGAAATTCTGTCCCATAGGAAATTGTCAGTAGGACATTGGTCGAGTAGGTGGTCAATGGTTTCCAAGTTTTCCTAACATAAAGGACATCTAGAGGCCTTACAAATCATCTTTTCAAAATATTCTCCCATGTGAGGATGCGTTTTTTGCTGAGCAGCCATAGGAAAGTGGAAATTTTGGGCTACATATTGGCTTTCCGAATCTTTTTCGAGATGTTGTCCACTGGTCTAGGATCCTGCTGATGATGCCCCTAGCGATAATTGGATTGATTTATTGAGAAGAAACCTTGAATAAACTATCTTTTCCAGATACATTTACCCCCTATGATATAAATTAAAGTTGTTTTGGAATCAGTTTTTTCTTCAAATTTTTATAATATAATCAATTTAGTTTTCATTTTCTTTTTTATTAACAAAAAAAGTAAAAGTATATTAGAAAATCTCACAATGAAACCTATCTTTCATTCAACCCAGCCTAACCTAACCTAGGAAGTTATCCCATGTACTCGTACGCTAGTGCAGATAGTGCACATAGTTTCACAGGTTGTGCGCTCACTGGATTAAGCCTGCGGGGAGGAAGATGGGGACCATTTGTCACACACTTTAGATTCCACCATATATGTTTCTATGAGGGCAGGAAGAAGTTTCTACGAGGAGCTTGTTCTTGAGCATCATTATACCCATGTGGAATGCATGAAGAACGATCTCAATGGATTGGGTTATTATATAAAAGGTTAATATTAAGATGCTAAATTATAATGGAACAAATGTAATATATCTTTGCAATATAGGAAATGCCTCTCGGAATAACTCCATGAACCAAAAATATAATAAACTACAATAAAACCTTTGAACTTTAAAAGCTTAAGATCCATGAGATTTATAAGTAATGGCATTTGTATTTTCAATTGATAATAAAATTTAAACCTTTGAACTTTTAAAAGTTTAAAGTCCACGAGATTTATAGGTAATCCCAACTTTCCGGATGCGGGTGAGGAGGACAGGTTTTAAGATGATGGGACTTGGGTGTAGCACGACATGGAGACACCTGCCCACCCAAATTGCAGTGGGCATTTGGCATTTAACTCTGGCTGCAAACAGTTCGACTGCATTTACTCCTGGCACTCTTTGCAATCTTGACTCCATTCCTCTGTGCGATCTCACGTGCGACTTAATGCATCGACCTTCAGCTCTCCTTAATGGGGGTTGAGTGTCAGGTAGTATTCGATGCAGGTTCATTTGGATTAAAAATATGGCAAGTTGCTCTGGTTCTGCTAGCGCTCCTCAGCCGATGAAACAATGGTGCTACCCAGACGCAGGGCTCTCGAGTGTGCGCACGATTACTGGAAAATATAACCCACTGAGCTGTTATCTGGACCTTGGAGATAATCTCCACTTCACATACTCTAGGCTCTGTATGTTTGCTTCGATCTCTCTAAACTTTCATTTACATCAGGCCTTTTTCAGTCCTCCTCTTCCACCGCTTCTTGTGTCCTCTGCCTAGACCGTGCCTATGCCTCACCTTCGTCAAAGGATGAGATGCCGCAGGGGTAGCACTAGACACCAACCCCAATGTTCTCCCTCCACCTCCAGCGCCACCTGTGATTCATCTTCTCATTCGGGCTCCTATCCCAACAACAGAAATAGGAGGGGTCGCATTCATAGCTCTGGCCACTGCCTGGGCTCCTCGGAACCTCCAGTTCTCTCCACACCGCCTTGTCACACCCCTCAAATGACGCACTTTTCTTTCAACTGCTCACTCAATCACCCTCGAGTCATTGCCTCTATAACAATGGTCTTCCACGAAGAGTCCTAGGAGGATGCTCACAGTTTATTCCCGGTGGGTCTGTGCAAAGCAGATGCCCAGACCTCAGACCAACAGGTGGGGTTGGTGCACTGAACGTGCAAGGCAATGCAAGGTCAAGTGAGCGGAAATCAGGATGTGGAAATGGTGCAAGGAGAACCTGGGCAAGCGAGCGAGACACATGACGTGATAATGGCACAAGGAGATCCGCCACCTTCCAGGCAGGTGGTCACTTCCTTCACGGACCTGTTCAAGAAAGATGGCGACCCAGATGCACTCTGGTGCAGAGTCGTGGAAGAACCACCTGATGAGTAGTCACTCCTTCTTGGTTCGGTTTTCATGTTTAGTTTCAGCCCATACTCTCGGGCTTGTTTTTTAGTATTTTTTAGTATCAGTCTATAACTAATTTTTTGATGGCGGTAAACTTCAGAAACATCATTCTATGGTACCCCTGTGAGGGAAACATTTAGAAAATTGTTCAATGCTGATTTCTCTCTATAAGGGCAGTCTTTTTCTCTAGTTTTTTGTCAAGATTGCCATAGTACTAGGCAAATACTAAGCTTTGGCCCGCTGTATATTATATCTTTTGTTAATAGATTTCCTTAGCTTAGAAAAAAAATAAGTAATCCCAATTTTATTTTTGATTGATAATAAAATTTCATAAACCCCATCACGTTTATAGAAGATCCTTTGAACTTGTAAAAGTTTAAAATCCATGAGATTAAGTTCAAAGGTTTAAAACCGATGTGATTGATAAGTAATGTCATTTCTATTTTCGATTGATAATAAAATTTGATAAACCCCATCACGTTTATAGAAGATGCGTTCTCCTACAATTAATATAATTTAATAAACTCCCTTTAAGTTTCTAGACAAACTATCTCACTTTTTAAAGTCAGAAAAATTATATTGATTTTCGAGAGAATATTTAAAAGGTATAATTATTTTTTTTACTTTCTTAAAGTCAGATACAGTTTATTAGTTTTAATAGAAGTTAATAATCATATATACCATTAAATCAAGACAATATCTAGTAATATCTCTTTTAATTTTGTTTTTATTGTTTTTTATTTTTCTTTATTTTTTATTAATAATTAATCAACTTAAACTTATAAATAATAACTTATAACTTTTTAACTACCATAGATTAAATATATTTTCTCAATATATTGAAAATTTTATAAAAATAATAAATAAATTAATTTCTTACATTTTTATTAATATTTTGAAAATTCTTAAGTAACTTAATTCATAATTTAAAAACAACAAATTCATATCAATAACAAACTATTGTCAAATAATTATAATTGTCTAAAAATAATACATTTACATTTATAGAAATGCATCCAAAAGCTCAATATATATATATATACATCTTAACCGTTAAATCTTTAAAACAATTAGAGATATACCTGATTTTATTTTCTTGAATTTGGGTTTCACTTTAATTTTAACAAAGTGTTTAATTTCATGAACTTACATTCATAAATAATAATTCACAAACTAGATGAAATATTGGAAGAAAAAATTATATATATATATATATATATATATATATATATATATATATATATTAAATTAATTGAAAAATAACAATAATAACTAAATTCATAATTTAAGAGTTACAAATTCCTATCAAAATTGTAAGAAGATTCTATTTAGTAATAATTATAATTTAAGTTGCATTTAGAATTCTAATGGTTAATCTATAACTTGTAACTAGAATTTAATTATTATAGTTTAAATTATAATTTGTGTTAGATATTTATGGTTTCATTTGTTAGATATTTATTTTATTACATTTTATATGCTAATTGTTTATGTACTATTTATATTTTTAAAAGTTAAAATCCAATATTTACAAACATAGAATATATACTTGTGTGGTATAATATATATTTTTTAAATAATTCATTAATATTTTTTTGTTAAATTTTATAGAACACTATTAAAAATAAAAATGGTACAAGATTAAATTTTATTCAATTTATTTTTAAGCTATTATAAATTAAACTAAATAAACAATTTATAAAACGTTATAAAATTTATAAAATATAATATTTAGTTTGAATATTATTTTAATATCAAATAAAGTTGACATCAATAAAAATGTTCAATTGCATTATGTGAAAGGTATTATAGTAAGAAAAAAGAAAATAACATAAATTAAATTTCTTATCGTAAAATAAACAAAAATATGTTCATAAAAACACAAAGCCCTTTATTATATATATTAAGTTTGACCTTAGTGGCATTTACATATAATAAAAATTTTAACAATATTTATTGATACTCTCATTCTTTTGCTTCTTCAATGTAAACCAACACTATAATTAATATACTTTATTTCTTAAATGTTTTTTTATATATACTTCCCAAAAACTTTTTAAAAACTTAACAAATTCTAGATTGTATATATACAATTTTCATTATGAATGAGATGTACCAACTTGTTAAATTATTTTATCTTTTTGAAAGGAATTTCTACTTCACGTAAGTTAATTAAATTTTACTGTGCCTAATTACTAGGATGGACTTTATAAGGATTGGGAAGAAAAAACGTATGCAAGAAGGAAGTAAAAAATGGAAGTGGAGAGATGGCTATTCATATTTGTTACACTAATTTTTGGTCATCTAACCATTTAAAATTAAAAATATTGAACTACACCATGTAAGACCAATTTTACCGTAATAAAATTGATTTCACTATAAGAAATAATTTAATAAACCATATTTTATTAACTTATTTCTCTTTCAACTAGGAAATCTCATTAGGAATAATTAAATAAATCTTTATTTATTTGATTTTCCTCTCAAAACAATTAAACCACTATTTAAATAATATTCCTAGTCATATTTATCCCAATTATTAAAAAAAATTAGATAAATAATTATTTATCTTATCTTTCTCTGAAAATAATTAATTAAATCATTGTTTAGTTATTATTCTTTTTTAAATTTGAATAAATCTCCTAGAAATAATTAAAAAAATCATTATTTGTTAAATTATTCCCTAACCCCATTGTTGGAATGATAAATAAATCATTTATTTGTTTATTATATATAAATAAAGAGATTTAACCAATTTTAATTACTTTTCCCTCCAACAAAATATAATAAAATATTCCAAGCAGTTAGATCTAGATCTTGGTTAATAATATTTTATTATTTTCCATTATTGAGGATAACTCAATATTTAGTTTTAAATATGAGGGTTTTCCATTCATTATTCACTTCGATCACTTTCATTGTCACACTCTGATCATTATCAATTCTGCTACTACTTTCTGACTTCTTGTTCTCCCATAGAGTTCAACACATCTTGGGATTTCTACACTATTGAGAGAGAGAAACTTTTGGATCTAGAGCATTGAGGACAACCAAGAACCCATCCCATTTAGAGGGACTGGTAACATCATTATTTGTTCCCTTCCCATGTGTTAATACATATAAATTATTTATATATCTTGTCTTATCCATTGGATATTTGGAGAAAATATATTTTTTTAAACTGTTGAGGTACTTTTACTACATATATTTGGGTTTTTACTGCATTTGTTTCGACTATATATTGCACATCTAAGGAAGTTAAGCAACCATATTTTTTGTTAGGGTTGTTTGTGACACATATCTAAAGTGATCTCTTTTTGTACCCTTACATTAAGAATTTACGGTAACAATTGGCAACTTCGCTATAATTTATTCAAATACCTCCATGACCAGTTTCTTTAGCAACTAGGGCTTTTATTGAACTATTTTTATTCTCTTAATGTTGGGTTTTACCTTTTACGCTGTAAAAATGTAAAAATTCTAACTTTTGGGTGTTTTCCGCAGGTAACAGGTATTAATCGTGCCAGAGATGGAAAATGTTTTTGCAACCTATCGGCTGAGGATTCCATATCTGGAACTCATACTTTTTGGCCCAAAAACTGTGATTTCTACCTCAACTCGAAACTATCAGCCCAAAAAATGCAATTTTCCCGGCTTAAAGTTCAGTACCTGTGAGATGAAACATTTTTTTGGGATTTTTTGTGTATCTGTCATGGTTTTCTGCAAGCACTATTCATGCTTGTGTTGCCTCTATTTCAGCCTATCTTAGGCCTCGATATGCTCAATTTTTCTCATTGAAGTAGGAACAAGCCCCTTAGGGTTTCAGTATGCTTCCACCTTTTTAGGAGGTGTTTAGTTGAGTAAGTAGTCTGATATTTTGCACTGCTTTCAACCATTACTAGGGTCTTATCTATCGTTTTTTCAAATCCTCTTAGATCGGTTACTATTCCATCCAAAATCCTCTCTTGAGTATTTTTTGGTCTCTCTCTTAAGGTTCCCCTTCTTTCCCTTAGGGTTTTAACCTTTTGCCTCGCATTTTGCAGCAATTTTCCCTCTCGTTTCTTGTTGTTTTCTACACCTTTTCCAATAGATCAGAGTCATTATATCCCTATCCCTTTGGCCTTATATTTTTTTTTCATCTTTTATGTTTTGAGTCAATTTCACCCGCCTCTTAGAATAGCTGTTTTCGAATCCTTCTGTTGGGTTGAATTTATGCACCTTTAGTTGTTTATTTTACTATTGTTTTAGTTTTATTTACACTTATTCAACATTTTTTCTTTTTCTTTATACAACCATCTAGGCTTAGTGAAAATTAACATGGAGCTTACCCACACACACACCTAAAGAAAATTTTGTTTAGTTTACACCGCCAAGCCAAGACATAAACATCGTAATTAATTTATCTTCCCCTCTATGCCTTTGTTTATCACTCTTCCATATTTTCGTGTCATATGTGTCTTGCCATGATTACACCCCCAAGGAATTTTTCTTAGAGACTCCAAGCCTATATACTTATTTTTTGTTAGGAATACTTACTCCAAATTGTAGAAAATGAGTTAGTCCACCACCGAGTCCCCATACTGACTCTAATTCTGGTTCATCGGGTCCTCCGTCTGATTCCGAAACAGGTTCTCCTCCACCTCATTCTGTCACCATGTTAGGTTCCAATGTAGGAGCTAGTCCTCAAGCTAGTGGTAGCCTAGACCCTAATGCTGGAGCTGCTACTAGTGGAGCTGCTACCGGAACAATTCCGCCTACGACTTTGCTACCTTTAATGGAAATTTCAAGCCTACCATATTTCAGCTAGTTAATTAATGACCCTATACTCCACAATCCAGGTTGGGTTGTTATGCCAACTAAGCGTCCTTCAGACATCCCTTATTTCAAAGGAAACACTCGAGAGGACCCTATTAATCAAGTCTGCTCCTTTCACATGTGGTGTTTGTCTAATTCCCTCAATGATGACTCCATCTATCTTCGATTATTCCAATGTATGCTACCTGTAGAAGATGTACAGTTGTATGATGACCAGACTGATGCCTCTCATTCCACTTTTGTGACTCTTGCTCAATCATTTCTATCCTACTTCCAATTACCTCTATGTTATGATACCAGTACCGATTTGTTGACTTTGTTCCATCGACCTTCTGCCAGCCGCCTTTATGACCATGTCCAAGAATGGCATAGAAGGAGGAGCTTGTATCAAGCTCCTACATTTGATGATCATGTCTATATGGATTGGTTTCTCAGAACACTTTTTCCCTCTATTGGTAAATATGTCGCATCTGAGTTTCCTCGGACCGAGGAAGAATCTCTCCAAGTCCCATTCAAATATGACTTGATCTACGCCCAATCTAGTTAAGTTTATATCAGTTTACAGGATCTTCCTAGACCTAGTAATTCCAACGCACCGGGGGCATCTAACGCCATCGACAGTATCATTGTATCTCTTTCACATCCGTATACTCATCCTCCCATGGGTTATGGTTTCCCTCTGGGACGGGCTAGCTCCTCTAGAACTTATCCCCCTCTCAACAACATGTATCCAAGACAAAGCACACCTTATGCATTTGACTAATTGCATCGACCGATCCCAAGGCCAGCCGTTGCTCAACCTATTTAGCCCAATTTTTCTCAACCTCCTTTCTATCCTTATCCACAGCTTGGTGCTACATCCCCTATGGAATTGGCACCACAACCTCCCATGCCTTCTTAACCTCTTCCACAACAGCCATCTCGCCCTCAAGATCAGGTATTAGAGTGCAACTAATCCTCCTAATTCCAAAAAAAATAGGAAAGGAAACTAAAATCAACTAGTGAAAGGTAATCAAGGGCACCAAGGTAACCAACTGAACACACAACAAGGGAACCCACCTAACACTAACAACCAGCAATAGGGTGATCATCCCAAGTAGAACAGGCCTCTTCGTACAAACAAGCCTTGCTTTTGTTGTGGCATCCATAGCCATTATACTCATGATTGTCCCCTTTTACCCCAGATGCACTACTTTTGGGAAGCACAAGCATAATATAGAGGACAACAAGCCAATATTTCAGCTCCTTCAAATACTATGCCATCTCAACCGGCTATGTTCACTAACCCTTCCCTCAACAAGGATATGTGGCCACCCAACCCCCTCAATTTCAGGCCACCCTGCATCCTTCACAGTCTGGGACCCCTGAATATGAAATTTTCATTATGAATTCTAAAGAGGTCAATACCATCGATGTCAACCTTCAAACCTGGTCATGCCAATATGAAAAACCACCTTCCTCGTCTGCAACCGAGTCCGAAACCAAATTTTCCACAAAGTCCATTTCGATGCCCAATGCTCCCTTAGAAATACCTTAGCCATAGGTATAGCTTATTCCTAAGATCCCCAAAATACCATTATGTCGAAATGCTGCTTCTTCCAAAGCCACCCACATTTACAACATAGTAAATGACATGGCACAATCTCTTGCTTCCATGTCAATGCTAGAAGTCCTTCAGTCATGCCCTTCATAATGTAAAGCTCTATTATCTACTCTAGGAATTGTGGATCCTTCACATGATCACTTGATTGTATTTGATGTTTATAAGTTAGAACATCCCCCCTTACCTTCATCCATCACCTTCTAAATACTATTCAAGATTCGTAATTCCAAAGTCTCGAAATGTATCATTAACAAGGGTGCATCCACCTGCATCATGTATGCCTCTGTTTGGAAAAAAATTTGATCACCCGACTTACCCCCATCCACCATTACTTTGAATACCTAGGATGATAAACCTTCTCAACCCCTTGGCATGTACCGCAATTGTCCTGTCACTCTTGCGGGAAACACTAATTGTGTTGACATTAAAGTCATTAATGCCCCATTGGATTACAATATCCTCTTGGATCGTAACTATACATATGCGATGTCTTCTGTCGCATCTTAATTTCATTGTATGATGTTCTTTCCTCACAATGGAAAGATCGTTACCATCGATTAGTTGACATAATATGAACAGAAGTTTCAAACCTCTCCCGAGTCTATCATATCTTCGATGATAGATAAGAAATCAGTCACACCTCTCACCAGAGTTTCACTTGGATTCTATAAAGATTACACCTTGGTGCATTCCCTAGTCATCCCCCTCTTATCGCTGACCCCAACTCATCGAATGTTTATATGAGGAAATCGAGAAACAAGCGATCGGGTTCAACCAGCGAGAAGCCTATGCCTCCGCAACCTCGTGGCATTCACTTTAGGGAGCCTTCCAGTCCTTCTCTTCAAGACCCTTCTCCCTCTACAGCTGTCTCTTACACCCCTTTTCAACCACGAACAATTACCCCTAGCATTAAGCATTTGGGAGCCATTCCATGAGGCCATTACCCTTGCGTCCATATACCGTTTCTTTCTCCCCCCTCTCAAGTATTTCGGGTTCCTATCATTGCCACATTAGGCCTTCCTAACTTGATCGTGGGGATCCTAGTCTAGTACATTAATCCCCCAGTCAACACTCCACCTGGTTAGCTCAAACCTTACACTTATTTGACCCCAGTCATACCAGTCGTTATGACCCCTCCCTTTGCTTGAACACCCCATCCAACTCAACAATACTCTACTCATATTTCAAAAGCATCTGGTGTGGGGGGTAAAGCCAAAAAGAAGGAACGTAAGGACAAGGCCCCCCAAAAAACTCCTAATATTCTTAAGCTTCCAAAGCAGTCACCATTATGCACTTTGTGTGATGTTGTTGGGCATGATACCCATAATTGTCTTGATCTTCCTCATCTGAAACCTGTGGTCAATGAGACGTTTCCTAAATCCAATATCCCAGAGGTCCATGTTACCTTACCCGATTTAGCTAAGAAACTCAAATTTTTGTGCACGAAGCACCCTCGTGCTTTGTGTGTTTTTTATGGCCACTATTATCATATTTTTCCTCATCTCAATGAATTTTGTGATGCCCTTGAGATTCTTTTCCAAACAAGGGACTCTAATAGTGGATCATATACTCCTATACTTGTGAGTTTTGCTTCGGCAGAACCAAAGGATATCTCTGCACCCATTGTGATACCTCCCCCCGATGTAGAGATGATGGGACCTTCAACCACTATCCTCTATCTGTCATCATCCATGAGATCCATGGTGGAATATCCCTCTGGGGAATATTCTTCCATTTCTAATGAACCCCCTTCGGTGATCACCTTCGGCTCAACATCGGTAGATGTTTCATCTACTAGCTCTTCATCTATCCTCTGTAGTGATTCGTATGTGAACCATATTTCCCATGATGATGTGCCAAGTAGTTCCATCACATCATATGGTCTCGCTTGCTCCAGTCTTCCCATCTTCCATTCAGATGAAGACATCGTGGAAGCCATGACCACCGCTGATTTTCCCTAGGATGATATGCACCATCTTCCGTATATCTTTCCACAACATACCCCCAATCAGTATGTTGTGGAGTTGAAAGACTTCATGCAAGTTAAGTTGATTGGTTCAATAACCCCTTACCTCGAATCCGTGCATTTGACGCCACATACACCTTGTGGCCATTACATTGAAACCCAATTTTTCGGTAAGGGGGCACCCATATTTGAGAGGCCACAGGAATAAATTCTCTACAACCCTCCTAGTGCATATGGTATTTTGACTCTAGTACCATTATTATTCCTCATTTAGATGAACCTCTAGAGTATCATACCACTTCATATCACTCTAGGGATGATCCACTTAATCATTCCTTCATCTTACATCAACAAACCAGTCCCTTCAACGCTGTTTTTTACCAACCTAAATATTTTCTAGGTGAGCTCTAGTTCATTATATCCAAAGTCACTCTTTGGGGTAGTGACATCATGTATGTGAACCCAAAAATTTAGCCCATTTTCTTTAGATAATCAGTGCCAACTGAGATTGGTAATCCACTATTTCCTTTATTTGACAATATGTATCCATTATTCCCATAGAAGATAACCATAACCTAAACAAATGACGAACCACATAATAAAAATGTGTTTAGAGTCTACTATCCTAAATGAATTTAGCATGTTCATAACATTCTTGGGGGCACCTATTCCCCTATATCTTCTTACCATCTTCTTGAGCGTCTAATGCCTATGATAGTGGATGCTTGAATCCATTATGTCAACACTTGGAACATCATGGTGCTCCACAAACTCCTCTAGCTAGGGGCATCATTTCTCACATTTAGCATACTAGATCACTCTCCTCCATCACATATTCTTGGGGGAATTATCCCATGCTTGGGGGAATGATGGCACCCTTGACCACCTTCTCACTTGATTTTCATAAGTCTAGACCTAGACCCCACCAATCTAGGTATGGTTGATTATCCTATCATTCCTTGTATATTTTATCATACTAGCCTCTTTGACAAGCCATATATCATAAATGCTTTGTACCATACCTTCAAATATTCTACTTTATGTCATAACATACTCACTACTTAGTCCCCATGTTTCACATGGTGGACGGGGATCATTCTAGACATTCTCTAGTAGTTCACTGCTATATTCCTTTCTCAAATTGATTCTTCACCAGGAACCATCCTTCCAAGAAGAATTAAGGCCACCTTTAGAAAATTAATGCCACCTTCCTGAAATTCATAGATCCTCATTCCAGTGGTATGTTTTTCTGCTACTATCACCGAAATATTTAGGGTCTTCTTCTCCTCTCCAAGTTCACCATAGCTCCACTAGCCAATAAATCAAATTGGAGGGAAATCACCCTATTAAAAGAAAAAAATTAATTTTTCTTTCGCCAATTGTGACCAAACCATAGATCGGTTTGACAAACCATCAGCATCATTGGAAATATGTCATCGAGCTCTAAAATGGGTTCCTTTTATTTCTGGTTATTTGAAATCTTACCCATAACCCATTTTTCCAAGAAGGGTCACTTTGCCACTTGTCAAAATTGGATTTTTTCACTTGCACTGCTTCTACATGGGGCACCAGTTTTACTTAGTACTATTAAATGTGTGTGTCTATTCTCATCTTGAGTAGCCATATTTTGATCATTTTTTTATGGTCCCCGCCGAGCCTATTATGTGTGGCAGCATCATCGTGTCGCCCTTGATCAGAGCATCTGACTTGAGTTTGCACCACATTCATGGAGTTTGTATCCAGTCCCTTTTCCTCTTGTTAGAGTACTTCATCCATTTTTTCCTTGTACCTCTATCGTGTAGCCCATTTTGGCCTCCAATCATACTATCCCCCATCCCCTTAGGAGTCGAGTCAGTCGTTTCTAGGTCTTCCATGTTTTTTATGCTCTGACAATGGAAGTCGGTTGTTTTCTATTTAATATCCCCCTTTCCATTGTCATCCATGGTTTCAGTCCATCAGTATCTCTACTATGATCTCTTATGCCTTAGTTGAGGTCTCTTCATTACCTCACCTATGGTGGACGTCATTTTGTTGACATTAGCACATTCATTCCAAAAGATAGGTCTAGAGGGCAGTGTACCTTGTCTCTGAATTCCATTCTTGTTTAGTGCCTCAAATCAAGGAAAGGGACTCCCCATTACCCTTTGACTTTAATTTTTTCTCATATACTCTACTTCAGCATGATCGAGATCTATATACTTGATGGTTTGGTGATCCAATAGATTTTCCAAGCAATTCTCGGGTGTGTGTGAGATGTTTCAGACCTCATGAGGGGGTGGCCCTTCAGGTAGCCCCACATAGGCCTAGATGACCTCATTTTATGCTACATTCTTAGAAGCAACTCCGCATATTTGATAGGTTTTTTTCTAGCCACTTGTAGCACCTACAACATGCATGTATCGCTCGATGATCCATTCATATTTTGAGATCCCTTTCCTATTTATCAGGGCTTCTTTCATTGCTATTATGTCTTATGTACTCAGATATTATTGTATTCAGTCTTCGTTGTTGTTCCAGGAGAAATATATATGTGGCATCCATTATATTTTTGTCTGGCCCATTTTATTCCAGCATATCATGTACTTTATAGATCAATCTCATTTTTCTGGGCACACCATTATTCTTTGTACTTTTTCATCTCAGTGGGCATAGGTATGCCTCCCTCGCCTCACTTAGAATAGGTACCCAAACATTAAAGGAGACTTACATCATTTTTAGGTCTTTCCTCCTCAAGTTATTGTCCTCTCTCACTTCACTCTGTCTATGTATCTCTCTTTCTTACAACGTATTTCGGTCATACAATTAGCTCCTAATGCTCGCACGTTTGGGGGGAATCTGTTACACCAATTTTTTGGTTATATAACCATTTAAAATTATATGGATCGAGGTACACCATATAATACCAGTTTTACCCTAGTAAAATTTCTTTCACTATAAGAAATAATTTAATAAACCATATCTTCTTAAGTTATTTATGGTTCAAACAGGAAACCCCATGAGGAATAATTAAATAAATCCTTATTTATTTTGTTTTCTCTAGGAATAATAAATTAAACCACTATTTAAATAATATTACTCGTCATATTGAACCCAATTATGAGAAATAATTAGATAAATAATTATTTTTCTTATTTTTCTCCAAGAATAATTAATTAAATCTTTATTTAGTTATCATTCCTTGTTAAATTTTACCAAATCACCTATAAATAATTAAAAAATATATATTTTTTAAATTATTCCTTAACCCCATTCTTGAAATTATAAATAAATCGTTTGTTTGCTTATTATTTCTAAATAAAGGGATTTAACCAATTTTAATTCCTTTCCCTTCAACAAAATATAACAAAATATTCCATTCACTTAGATCTAGATCCTGGTTAATAATATTTTATTATTCACAATTATCGAGGATAGCTCAATATTTTGTTATAAATAGGAGGGCTTTCCATTCATTATTCATTTTGATCACTTTTATTGTCATGCTCTGATCATTATCATTGCTCCTACTATTTTCTTACTCCTTGAGCTCCCATAGAGTTGAACACGTCTTGGGTTTTCTACACCATTGAGAGAGAAAAACGTCTAGATATGAAGCGTTGAGGATAGCCAATAACCCATCCCATTGAGGGGGACTAGTAAGATCATTTTTTATTCCCTTCCTAGGCATTAATACATATAAATTCTTTATATATCTTATCTTGTCCATTGCATATTTGGAGAAAATCTTATTTATTTTTATTGATTAATTTCTTTTACTGCATAGATTTGTGTTTTTGCTACATTTCTTTTGACTATCTATTTCAGATCTAAGGGAGTTAAAATTCCACATTTGTTTTTAGGGTTGTTTATCACACACAACTAAAGTGATCTATTTTTTTACAGTTGCGTTAAGAATTTACGCTAACAAAATTATTCACATTATTTATTAGAAGCTTAATATATTACATAGAACACAAAGGAACATCCATTAATAAATAAATAATGTATATTAAGGACTTATCAATTTTTGACAGCTGATTTGTGGAGGGAGACAAGGTTCTCAAAATATCCATTCTAGGAATACACTGCTTTCCTGGTTTAAAACAAAAAGAAAAATTCGTTCCCTCGAGAAAATCTATCTCTTCTCTTTGGCAGTTAAGGAGCACCAGATTGTGGAGTCCATGCTGGGTCCCCAGTTGAAGGATCGGGTCATGGAGATCATCTTTGTGCAAAAGCAATCAAGGGCCGAGAAGAGTAATCGATTCCAGGTAGAGACCATAAACTTTATTTTTTTTGCAAATAATCGAATAAATATGAAATTCATACTGCTAATTAAAATTTAGAAAAAAAAGAGAATCAAACACCAAAAGAACCCATTATTTGTAATTGAAAACATTATAATTTATGAAATGAAAATTCACTTGAGCATTCATCGAGACTGCATTAGTCTATGTCTCATAAAATTTGTACAAATATTTTAAATTACAATCTCTGATACAAGGAAAAATATACATAATAGCCACCCTGAAGAGGTTCTAGAGATAGGATGGACAAGATGTTAATTATGGGAAACTAGGTCCATACTCCATGTTGCACTGCTCATATGATGATGGTCATACTTTTTTTGAATTCCTCTTTTGGAGAGGTGTAATATTGATCTAAATACCATCTTTTTTAGATGAGAAGAACATATATTTTGAATTTATTTAACACACATGTGCAAGGTCGGCTAGATTTGTAATGTAGGCTCACATGCCTAGTAGATGTGTCACACACCGTCACTGATGAATATAAATTGGAGAGACTCAGACGTCAATTTCTCATCAACTCATCACACATTAGAGTAAGTCAGAGTTGTTTGAACGGAGCCCTAATCTGCAACGTTGACTTTATGTTTTTGTCTTGCACTGATTTTTTGCATTGAATTTGGGTTGACCAACGTTGACTTGTAATGAGCTGCCTTTGAGGGTTGTGGGTGTGACACTTGGAAGGTTTACTGATCCAGAAAGGCTTTGCTGGCTGAAGCATCATGTTGACTGTCGTAGCACACAATATCTCATATATTTGTTGGACAAAAATAATTGTAAATATGATCTATATTATTGGCTTGTCTTCTATTGATCTATTATTATGTTCTATAAAAAATTTACTTTCATGTTTATGTGATTGATATTTTGTATCAGGCCTAAGAAATATTGAAGTAAAATTGTATCAAGCATAGGACACCATGTTATCTAAACTTAACATGGTATGAGAGCATTATTAACTTAGTGACAATAAATTAGATGATGTGGCATATATGTGGGTTTACCAAATTAATTATGGGCACTAATAAGTCTTTATTGTTGGCATGATGATTTTTCATCATGGTCAAGTAGAGGTCTATGCTTTAACATACGTGTGAATCTCAACACTAGTGTATGAATTATGTAGTAAAATAACTTGGGACAGAGAGACAGAGAGAGGGAGTGAGTGATAGGGAGAAGGATATGTATAGAGAGAGAGAGAGAGAGAGAGAGAGAGAGAGAGAGAGAGAGAGAGAGAGAGAGAGAGAGAGGGAGAAGGACATGTAGAGAGAGAGGGGGAGAGAGAGAGGGAGAGAGAGAGGGTGGGAGGTACAGGGGAGAAGGAGAGAGCTATAGATTTGGAAAGAGATGGAGTGAGACGGAGAGTGAGAAGTGTAGGGTCCTTAGATATATTTGAGGTCATCACACAAGATCACATCTAGAATATTCTTTATTCCACTCACATAAGTGTACCTTCCATCATTGTCTAGCCACTATCCATGTTTCTCTCTTGATTTTTGTCTTTTTTAACAATACTTTTTGAGCTTTTTATTTTGTATTATTTTCTATTCATTCAATTTTTTTTTCATTAATGCCAAGTTATTATTGACAAGAATACTTTAGAGGTGGAAATATATCGTAGGCTCTAGAGCTAAATTTGTTCCAAATTAGCTATATATTGAACCAGAAATTTTTGTTGACCTCATGGATATGATAGAAATTTGGTGGCTTATAAGGTAGTCTTATCATCAAATATATAAAGATACTAGATAGGTATGAGGAAACATTTTGGTAAAGGGGACATTTATCTTTGCATAGTTTTTAAAGAGAAAATACACAATGAATTATGATTGTAGGGACATCAGTTTAGGATCTATGCTAGTGTGCAAACACTAACCAAAGGGTGATTAATCAACCCCACAAAAGTATCATATGTGATTCTAGAGAAGTATAGGTTATTGTGCTCTCATTGGCTAGGTATGGGCAATGAAGATAGAGTAAGATAAGGATTTGACCACTTCTTTTTCCTATAATTTTGGTCCCATCTTTTAGCATCACCCTTCTTAAGATATTCTTACATTTATAATTGAGAAGGCAAACATGAAATTAAGATAGGGTTTGATAGATCCTTTTAGTTAATAACTACTACTAACAGGAGATAACAAACATTTTTTAGGAAGAGTATCTAGTAATGTGGCTATGGTGAGATTTATGAGTTCCTAAAATTGGTATGTTACTCCTCATCTATGATATTTCACCATGGTTATTATAGTTATCATCTCGTGCAATTGCAATGAAAAACCAAGGGAATATTAGAGGTCTTTTTAGGTATGCTAGTCCTAACATAATAAAGTCACATATCCAAAGCCTGTAAAAAGAAAATTATCTACTTAAGATCATCGTAATCCAATATCTAGATAAGGGGAGCTATCATAAGTAACAAGCCTTACTTAGTAGGTGAAATTTTTATGTGTGCTACAATTTTTACGTTAGGAAAGATGAACTTGTCAGTAAGTCATAATGGTAATTGGAGTAGTTAAAGAATACTCAAGTATTGTCTAAATGGATAGAGAAGGATAGCGTGTAATTAGCCATATTGGGCTCCTCATCTCCCATTACTGAGATTCACATTTTATTTTGGGATAAAGGTGGTGTTTTACACCAAATACCTTACAATTATAAAAGTACCCAAATTCGATATTAGAACAATTGATGACATTTTTGGGTAGAATATACTTCTTGAGTGAATTTTTAAAATATTATGTTCTAATTGAAATAAATCCTTGCTTAGAGAGAAAAGAATATTTCACTATGTCCATGGTAGGGATGAAAATCAAAAATTTTATATAATTTCCCCAAAATTATATTTATAGTTGGAAGGAATAGTTTATACCTATTTTCTAGTGTTCATCAAAATAATTATATATCATAATAAAACAGATTAATAACTCATAAATCCATCTATATTTTAAAGATTTATTTTATGAAAATAATGCATTAGAATTATATATATATATATATATATATATATATATATATATATATATATATTATTAAATAAATCAGAGGAATAATTTTTGAAGGTTAGTTTTATTCATTCCAGGTTTCATGGGATATGGGATTTTCAGGAATCCAAAATAACAAATTGTTCGTTTTCCAGTGTTGCAGGGCTTCTTCGTTGAAGGAGAAGGAACGGTGCGGCCATGTCGTGGCACGTATGATACCATACATTTGGTTGAATTCAAGAAATTAGATTCCCGGTGTCTTGAATCATGGAAATTTCATTAATCTGCACAAGGTTTGCGATGGCCAATCCCTAAGCCCTCCATCTTTGTTCACAACTTTAAAATACTTCTAGAGTAGCACAAAAAGGCACTCAAGGGGATGTATGTTTAGGATTCCACGAAGGATGATGAAGCAAAATGGATGGGTGATAATGGCAGTGTTGCTGAAGATGGAAGGTTCATTTCCAACCCAAAAATCAGTGAAGAAAATAAGCAGAAAAGAGAGAAAGAATGAATTGATTTCGACAAGAAAATCAATTTCCCTAATACCATAGGAGGTCACCAGGTAGATTCTCAATGGATTTTTATGATATAACCATTCCGAAAATTCCAAAGAACCAAAATGGGCATTGCATTGGCCTGGACCTAGACTTATGAGAGTCCCAAAGAAATAAATCAGATGCCAAGGAAATAGATGCAGACTTAGAAAAGTAGGTTTTCAGGATCAGTTCCAAAGGAGAAGCTTCCCTTGGCTACTAAATGCACTCAATAGGTAGCTAACTTCATTTTAATTTATTGTTTAATTATAAGAATTACTACAAGAAACTTGCCCATGCAGGACATCGGGCGGCTTAGGTTCTAGGTCTGTATGGTAATTTTTGCTGGAAAAATTACCCGGGACTTGATTAAGAGTCATAAGATGAGATCACTCAGAGTTTGATTCTTTCTATGTTATCAAATTCTAATATGTATATGTTAATTCATTTTATCTTATCAATCTAAACTTTAGCTTTGCAATTCTGGAGGAATGGAAATGAATTATCCACTTGGCAATTTCATAGTTACAATGGTGACAAATTAAATCAATTTAGAGTGATTGTGTCATCGATATGCATATCCCGGTTCTAGTGGATGATATTATAAACCATAAAACCAATATAGGGACTATTGGGGACTTAATTAGCCTCTAGATCTTAGCTTACCATTGTGGCCCTATTTCTTTCCACACAAATTTTTTTAGCTTATCATTGTCACCTTTTTTCCTTTCCGCACAAAGTGTTTTTAAATGTTACAAACTTCATTTTTTAATTTTCTATAAAAATGATTTCTATTCCTAAACCTCTATCTGGTTAGGTTCATAAAATGCATAAATTATTGATAAAAAAAGTAAAAAGGGAAAAAGTGCACACATTATTGCTGAAAAATTAAAGAGGAAAATGGAATTGGAGGCAGAGCTGACAAAAGAGAAACATCATCTTCTTCAAATGCTCAAGCATGTAGATTTCCTCTTTAACCTTGTTTTTTTTTTAATTTATGTTTCTTGTCATGTTCTTCTATAGTGGGTCATATCAGAATAATTTTTGGCTTTATTTTGTGGCATGAGAGTCATTTGATTCAAAATTGTGAAATTTCATCGAAAACATTGTGATCTGTATTAATCACATTTTAATTTTAATGGGACGACAGTTGTATTTCTATTTTATCTAACCAGACAATGATTTTTAAACCTGTAAAAAAATATTATTAATGAAGAAGAAATGAAGGAAAGAGGTCAGATGGTTGGCCTGTCATCTGTAATGCATGTTTCTTTTCCTCTTGAAGGAGAAGCTACAACTGATGGATCCCATATAAGGTAGGTTGGTCGAAGCTACAATTGGTCGATCCCATACAAGGTAGGTTGGCCGCTTGGCGATTTAGAAGAAGGAGAACTGGACTATTCCTGCACTTTAAGTCCACGTTCACACAGTCTACATCATGTTCGTAAACCAACAATATCTGTAGGTTCAGTTCTTGGCTTCCCACCAAATATCTTAAGGATATATTTTATCTATATAAATATTTGTTGGAGACTTATAGTATAAGTGAATTTATAGAGGTAATGGGATTCGTAGGAAAATAAGGCTTAGAATCATCACACTGATACCATGTTTAATGGGAACTGGAAGTTGTTAAAAGAAAATATCTCTATTTAATATGTCGGATATGGTTGGTTTGGGACTTTTTAAACTGCACTTTATATATTTTTTCTTCCTTTTTTTTTCTGTCGATAAGCTTTTCATGCACGTCAAGGTGAATGACCCAAATTAGCCAGCAGTAGGTGCAATAGTCTTTGGATTTGCAAGTTCTATCTAGCCTAGGATATTCTTACCTGAACAAAGTTGCAAAATTTGTTTTATGTGTTGTCAAAATATTTATGTTATTCAGTGCTATATACTTCTAAATGGATGAATAAATGTGCACCATGGTTGTATAATATTTTTTGGAAAAACCCGACACATAGAACACTAAGGGAAAAAATTACCTTGGGGTATTACAGGAGACTTCTTTTGCTCAAGTATTTTCATCAACACCATGAGAGGCATGAGAAATTTACCTTTCCCAGCTCATGCACAAAATAAAAATCCACCATTGATGCAATGGGAATGACCTGAGGAATGGGATCAACTTCCTATCAAGAAAGTTACCAAGTGGCTGAATTAGTACTTGTTTATGTGTTGTAGAGACCTACTGATTATTGTTAGTTTCATATATTTTGGATAGTAGTCAAATTATTTTATTATCAGGGGAGATAACATGATTAGGAATTGAATTAATCATAATTTCAGTCTAGATCATACCTTTTCCAATGCTTCCATCTGCTAATTTGAAATAGGAAAAACTAGTTTCTGCTGCTCTTATTAAGGAAAAATTTGTGTGATCATCATTACATTGTATTCTTTTTGTATCCAGAGTGTATTCTTCATTTCTGGTGTGAATTATTGATAATTATGCCCTACAATATACATTTCTTCTATTCCTGAAACTATTGACACCTATACACACCAATGTGATGCTTTGCATGGTATGCACCAATATTTCTCAACAACATTATTAAAGGCAACTAGATAGGGATGGCTTTCTACATTTTTGCAGCAAAAATCTCTTTTCCAACAGAAAAATTCCATCAAGAGAATAGGAATTTTGATAATTCCCTTGCAACCAATGCACTGAATGCTAAGGATTTTCATGGAATTCGAATCATTTCATTGACATCATCTGCTCTGAAGATTTAGCAATTGCATCATAATTTTTCCCTATATAATTATACTAATGGCTCCTATTTTTCATGATAGGGGCCTTGAACCTCCCTCTTCGTTGGCTCAAACGAATTAGACTTTTCAGCTACAAAACACATCCCTTTTACTGCTAGCATCGCTCTTATAATGGCTGCCAAACCATTCAATACTTTCATTGTAAAAATTAAATTAAAATAAGCACAAAAAGTCCCCAAGTACATAGCAAAAAAACCTTATCACTAGGTCTAGCATATACATGCATCTTCTTGTAAACTCTTTCAAACCCTTCATTAAATTTTGTTGAAATGGCATTAGAGCCACTGAACTTGGGAAGATATTTACATGAGCCATTAGGCATATCATAGGGGTAGCCTTGTTTTCCAGCTAAGTACAATGGAGGCTATAGAGCCATCTAATTTGCAGAAATCACTGAAAATAATTATGAAACTGGTGAATATCTCAATACAGGAATAAAATAAAATATATTCTTTTCAACTAAAGAACCCCACTGTGTAGATATGATCCATGAATATCAAAACCACTATTCAGGGTTGTTGATAATCAGTAAGAGCGATGTATTGGGATTAAATTGGATGATCTCCTTGGTGATATCAGTAGACTTCCCAGATGAAAAATCTTCAAGAATACAAACCATCCACCCAGTGTGGTGTAACCCCCTAGCTAAAGATCTCATAAAGCTAGACCCTGCAACCTAGCAATGGTACCAAAATTTTAGCACTCATAATTGTCCTTTTGATATGCCAAAAGATAAAGAAGGGAATTTAAACTATAACAACATGAAGACAAAAAGAAGTGGTGTTTGATCCAGGAGAATGAGTGCTTGCAGGATTGAGCCAGTGGAAATCATGCAGGCTCAGAGGGAGTCTAGCCTCAGAGGGAGAAGCCTTACATAGGAATGTATATTCATGCTCAAATATGATGAGGCAAAGGCATTATCGAGTTTTTGAGGTTCATTGCACAGGGTATGTTGCAGTGACTAATACCAGAGGGCTACTATTGCCAGTGATGATATTGATGGAGACTTCTTAGTATTGGAATAACCACCCTTGCTAAGAGGGAGTGTTGATTTTTGTAGCTTGGAAGGTACTGCAAGCCTTCAGGATCGAAGGATTGGAGGAAGAAGCTCCACAAGTGGCCTTGTGGGCTTGAAACCAATGCTTGGGGTTTTGCACCCATTGATGTTTGGGTCAAAACCATGATGAAATTACAACATGTGATGGATGAGGATGATAGTAGATGATGAGATGAATCTAACGCATCAAGAATCATCCAAGTCTTAGTTTTCGTTGAAGATATATTAATTATTGAAGATATGATGGGTAAATTTGTCTAGTTGGGCAAGTCATATTGAGGTAAAAATGGTGCCCAAAGACAAATTCGTTGGATCCACTTGATGCATATAAATTTAGGTCAAGTGTGAGGCATTTAGACATATCCAAGGAGCATTCATCATCCAAGAAACCTCTATGATTTGGTGCAGATATAAAGCAACGATTAAGGGAAGGAAGAAGCGTGTGTATGGAGAGGAGTATCTATGTATTTAGGATGTTGATTTCTTCAGAAAGAGGCCACAAATTTCAAAGGCTTGAAGGTGACATCATGGAATATTGGAGGCCTATGTGAAGACCAGCATGACAAACAAATTGCTGCTAGATCAGACCATAAGACTGAGGTAAGTATTGAATATTGTTTGATATATCTGTGTGTGGGTGTTGGCATTGTTTTCTCCCATAGGGATAGGTTGCTACAACAACACGTTGAGGAGGTTTTTTGAGAGGGATAGAGATACCTTCTCTCATAGCTGCGGACTTCTAAAGGAGGTCACAACCCAAAAAATGGTATCTTCTTGTGTTATGGGACTTTTTTATTTTGTTGTTTTGGGTAGAGTATAGGAAGGGTGTCTTGTGAAGTTTACCAAGGCCAATTATAGTGCTTAAGGAGCCTTGTATGGAAAATATAGGTAGCAGAAAAATTGGAGAAGGAGATACAATGATTTATGTAGGGATTTGGGGTTTTTTTGTATTCCTTAACCAAACTGTTACATACATAAATCCCAAGGCAAGGTGGAAGCAACAGGGAGTTGTAGATGTCATCTTGGTTGATGGTTGGATGCTAGTGGATGGGTGTCATAGGAGAGGATTGATTGAGGAATTTTTTAGCAACCATGTGGAAGGGTACTCATAGGTGTTCGAAGCCCTAACTAGGAACAAATTATACAACATGATTGGTCACTCTTGTTCTATTGGAGGGCAGCATGAGAGCAGACCAAGTGTTGACATTGGATTGGGAATTTATGGTCTAGTAGAGGAAAACATGATATTGCCCAAGTTGGAGCCCGATCTGCACCATCTTAATGGACCTAGGTGGTTGCTAGTGTGGAAGTTGTTGAGCTCACGAGTCCAATCATCCAGGGGCAGTTTTTGTGGCTCTATACTAGTGTGTGTGGAGAAGCACTTCTACAACAGATGATGGACCTTCCCCTTAGCCCATGTTCATTGTGGGAAATGGAAATCTTGAAGTGATAGGTGGTAGCCCTCCGTGCCTTATGTTGGTCTTCATTAGAGCATCACAGGAAGATCATAGTGGGCTAAAGTCCTTGAGTAGGACCTAGCAGGTATAGGGTATGAATGAGAGGAGGTAAGAGAGTCGACTACATCAGTCAGATGGTTAGATTATATTATTGAGGGTAGATAGGTTGTTGATGGAATGACACCAAGCCCTAGTTTTGTATTCTTGTACTAGTGGATGTATCAGGGATATTATCGCTGGTACGGGAGCCCTAGAATATTGCATTATTTAGTTTTATTAATATAATGTCGAATTTGGGTTGAAATTGTAAAAATTTGTCCATATTTTGTGCACTAGTATATTTACTACTATTTATAGTCCGTTGTGCAAAGTAGTATCATTGTGATTCTTCGTTTGGTAGTGTCAAAGATTCTAAGACTCTGTCCTAGACCCAATATCATGGAAAAAGAACAAGGAGATCATACAAACCAAGGTATATCGGATAGAGATACTTGTTTGAGTACCGAACTCGTGGTTTCTATGGCATATCGTTCTTCATTGAAAGACTTTGTAGTATTTTCTGAAGCCGAAAATCCATGGTCCAAAACCCTTTATGGAAGGTGTGGATCCATAACAAAATAATAAAGATTTTGTGGAAGCGCAAAGGACAGATCCTAATGCAAACCTGCAAAAACACACTAGGGAATTTGTGGAGGCACATAAGGTATTTTTGCAACAGACCCAAGCTTATTGAAGTGTAGACCCGAGCCACTTAGGAAGCTGTGTATTAAATTAAATTTATGTTATCAACTAAACTGGTTGATGAGACGTTCACTTGGGTGTATTCTAGATAGTGGTAATAGAACAATTTCAAAGTGTGGACCAATATAGTTGGATTTTATGTGCACAGTATTTGAGCCTGTGGAACTCATTGTACCGAAGTTGTGAACCTGGATGGTATTCAAAATTTTGGACTGTTGCAATATTATTGAATGTTATTGTGAAACAATGGTATTGTTTTAGTATATTGTACCACTGATTGGATTATTTTTTTAATAAAAAAAAATTGAAACCCTAGTTATCTGAAATCCCTAATAGAAAATCTCCCTAATATATTAAAAAAAATATCATTTCCAACAATAAAAATACTTGGCACTCACATATACTTGTTTGTACCTTCACTTTATACTCTTAAAAGATGTTCAATTAGGATTATAGGGGTTTCCTTATCACTTCAACCATGAATAAAAATGGAGGGAGAAAATCCTTACATTGATTTGAGCTCCATTTTATTTACAATAGTATATCATTTAGTGAGTTCCATATTGTTCTCAATAGAATATCATTTATTGGAATCTATGATTACTTGGACAATATCTTTAACTTCAAATTCTTCCACAACATTATCCAAGGATGAATATATCATATTTTCATCCTTTACTAGTGAGGATGCATCGATGGATTGCAAGAACAAGGTTGCTTTAGGGAAATCCACAATGAAGTTGATGATATTTCTACTCCTTTAATATGTCTACCAATCTGAAAATATTGAGGAGTTTCAAAGGAATTCGAGGGAGGGAGGAGTGTTACAGAAGAGTCTAAAGGAGTACATTTTTTACAGTGGTGATTTGGAAAGATTCATGAGTCTGAAATGAGTGTGATAACACTGATCTGCATTCCTTTAAAGAGCCAAAACATCCTTGTAATTCAGTTGTTGAGAATAAGTCCTGAGCAAATCCATTTCCTACGGAGCTTTTCCATTGTATTTTTTCTAGGGAAAATTATGTTATCTACGGGATTAATTGTTGTGTGAACATTATTTTCACATGCTTTATTAGTTATAGCATTAATCAATTCTAGTACCATGATTTTATTTTGGTTGACACCAGGAGCACTGAAATAAATTACATAGCATTTTTGGCTGGCATCTAGCCCATTCAATTGTAGGTCACTGGTTTTAATTTATTGCTTGTATATTGTGTAAATTACAAGAACCAGCCCATAATTTCATTATTTTGTAGTCTTTGTTCATAGGAAATAGATACTGGTACAACATTCACATATCCTTGAATTTGTTGGTGCTCTGTTTACATTGTATTAGCTCTACACTACACACTCTCTATACAAATGGTAGGGGTACCTACAACCCATTTTATGTTTTTTTTATGATCAATTGACTCATCCTTGAGCACCGATTACACTGTGTATTATCTCAGCGCCATCACTTACTATTATTATGCTCTTCTTATTCTGACTGTGTTAAGGTAGATATGAAATACTTTGAATCTCATTCCTTGGCGATGCCTGAGTAACTACGACCAAGCACAAGAAAATATGATCGTAGAATTAATTCCTATTATGTCGATTCCATGCCTAGGAGGTGCTTGGATGAGTTATATCATCTATGTTCTCATTTATTCATTTATTATGGATAATATTCCACTATATGAGTTATCATTTTGAGTTGACGTGTGAGGGGTGTTTAGGTAGCTACTATAATTCCCAAGAAAGTATGATGATATCTTTGATTCCTATGATTTGAATCTCATGCCTCATGGGTGTCTACTATCCTCTACCCAGTATGTTCTTATCTATTTTTTATATTAAATTACCTGTTTGAATCTTGTGCCTTGAGAGTTCTTGGCTACCTACTATCACGCATAATAATGTTCGTATATTTTTGGTAATATGCCTATTGGCACAAGAATGTAGAGAGTGGGTTTTGAGTGGTCAATGTGGTCAATGAATGGTTATTATCTAGCATATGGGATTAATGAAACATATTAACTTGGTATTGCTAGTTGGAGAGTCCCATTTTCTCTCTCCAAGATACTATTTTTTGTATAATTATTTAAGCTATATCCTGTAAGCCTAGCCAAAGTACATGGATGACTTCTTTCGATGTACAGCCTAACTGAAGCTTCCACACTTCATTTTTATAAATTAAGATTAATTATAGCTTTACTATTCATCATACTTGTGCTTCAACAATTTGGATAGTGTACCTCAGAGTACCTGCAAAATGTTTGGATCAAAAACTTCTACTTAAAGCTAAAGAAAACATCACCTCCCCCTGAATTATAGCTCCCTCTAAATATTTGAAAAGGGATATTTCCCAATGAGAAATTTGAAACTAGTTATCAACCCTAATTACATGGATAGTTTTCTTAAAATAATCAATGGGAAAGAGGAGATATTAATTCGTTCAATTATTTCTATATGAAGAGGAGTTGATATATAAATTTTCCTAGTTTTTTGAAATAATTCTACTACCTTTGAACTTTCAGAAGACTGTCATCAACAGCAGCTCAGGCTTAATAGCTGCAACCATCTCCTTTCCATGGTGGAGCCTACAAATGAAGGCTTGGACAGAATCATAACGACAGAAAAACATTTCTTAATTGATTCACTTCTTTTCTTTGTATCCTTTTCAGAGATCCGGATATAGACATACCCACTTATATGGAAAGAGTCTAACGTGCACCTTATTTTTTTTATCTGATTTTGTAATTTAGGAAAATTTCTCTGTTATATGCATCATTCTATTTTATTTATGAGATCTAAAGGTTTCATTCTAATCCATTTGCTGGTTTCTCATCTTGTGATCCACATCCACTCTCAGAAGGGTATTCTACCACATAATATTGAGAAAGACCTATTGTCATACTGGACACTATTCCTTCGTCAACATATTCAAAAGGTTAACATGTCACTACATTGCCTTGCAATCCCCCAACGTCACTGTATTTAAGTCAAGAATACAGTCACTACATTATTTCCATATCACTGTCATCATGCCATCACTGTTTTCAAGATTTTTTCCAACCTTTATCTTAGATTCTTGTTTAGTCTTATATGAATTCATTCTCTTCTAATAATATAAATCTCATCATGATAAGTACAGACTCTCAAAGAATCATTTCAAAGGGGCACTATAAGAAACCAAATGTTCATAATTCTTACACTCTGTTGCACTTGGTCAATTTGATTTCTGCTACTTAAAAACAATGCTTGATCACTATTTTAGTCAACAATACTTCTATCCTCTACAACCCTTTACTTGTTTGGCAACTAAATATTCATGAAAAAAGAAGTGTGATTGATAGAATCTCAAGGATTGATGTGGCTATAATAATTTCATCGTTAAGATGTCACTTCACAGAAAAAAGATTATGCAATGCCCATTGCTTCAATTTAGGATAGATTGTCAATATTTGATCTAATACAATATTTAAAGTGTTGCTAAGTGTAGTGACAAATCATTTTTGGAATACCACAGTTTTTCCCATGGAATTGTATTCAAATAATTTATTTGTGTACTATCTGATTAGGCCTCATCACAGGTCACCGATGCTTCATGTATATATTAAGACATACCTCAAATTCTGCTCCAGTTATGTCCAGGAATAAAATGCCTCCACAAATTGTCCTAGGTCTATAATAGAGTTTAGTATCAGGAATTCTTAATGTCAAATTTCTTTGCAAGGAGATACATCTTGTGAAAATTTCACAAGGAAGTTATTGGCATTGAATCATGCTAGAACAATACCCTTACACAACTTCATATGTTCAAGAATTCTAATGCACTTTGGAAGGAGAAAAACAACTTCAATCATCAAAATGCTTCAATGTTCAGAACTGTTACAAAAAATTTTGAACTGTTCAATGGAACTTATTTGAAGGATTTTGATGTCAAAATCCCTAGCCGCAAGTATTGAAGAAATCCTGAGCAGGTCGAAACCTTAGGTAGAAGGTAGTTTGATCATATATCCACATGCATTCATCCACACATGGATTCATGTTGCATGTAACTTGAACATGCTCTATTTATGTGCAGAAATGTCCCCAACAAAATATTTGAGCCATGGCATAGACAACAATGAGTATGTGCCCACTAATGCTAATCGTAGCCCAGAAATACTCCTTACTGCTCATAATTTTAGTTTCTGATAAAAAAATGTTAAGGATCATTTGAGGACCACAAAGGAGTATATGTCACTAGGAATATAGTTTGGATCATCCACAAAATTATTCCTGTCACCTCCAAAGGACAATAAATGCCCAGAGAGAACCCATAAGGAGAAATTTTTTTAAAAAATTGTTCCCAAATCAGGTGAGTAATTTTTCTAGAGGATAGATGCAATATATAAGGTGAACACTGATATAAATGTATCATATATATGTAAAGTAATGGCCAAACCACAAACAATTTTATGCCAGAAATGGAAGAAATCCCAAAATATTGTGGAAAAAAACTTCCATGAGGATAAATAATAATAGTTTTCCCTGTTGCAATGCACTTCCACAAGAGTTGAAGAATATGGAGACAATGAATATGAAAACCATTTTACCACTGCAATAATGTTAATCTTAAACTATTATTGATTGATGTTGATAATAGTGGATATACTAGACATAGCAACAATCTCAAATTAGTTGATATTACCAACTGTAGTAAAATAGCCCAAAACAAATGCTCGTTACAACTAACATATTTGAACATAGAAGATCATTATGAGTTACATAGTTTGTGCACTGGTCTTGAAGTTCAAGATATAAAAGTGGAAATGGAAAAAAATAGTTAAAATTTGTGTTATTTTCTGCAAAGGTTAATCATAATGAGAGTAGAGCATGGAGAAGAAGAAGTTGAACATGGTGAGAAAAGTTTAGTTTTTCATAGAGGGATTCATACCATAGCCAAGGCTGCCTCAATTTAGAGTTTATTGCTGTTTATGTTACAAACATACACAACTTGGAATTGATGGCCATTGAAAAATGTTGCAAAAAAGGCTAGGGACCTCTGTTTTTTTTTGTTAGATAAAAAATAACAAATCACTCATTTTTCACTTTATAATGGAGTCATGTATCTATTACATAGGTGTGGAAAGTTGAATATATTTGACTTGTACTTAAGGCCTACGAAATCTACATATACAAGACTTGGTTATACTAGGAAAGAATCCAAAGAGAATGTTTATTCTCTTCGATTTTATGGAGAATATGACCAAGGTCTTCTTGAACTTTCAAATGGATTATTAAAATTGGAGAGAATTTTTAATATCCCAAAATGGAAACATGCGGAAATACTTCACACAATATAAGAACTTACAACAAGATAGACAATAAATCTAAGTATAAATCAGAATATGCAGGAAGAGCTAAGCCATTTTATTATATTGGAGATGAATCGATTACACAAGTACAAGACATAGGTATATCTAGACAAAAAGATGAGCTAAGATCACCTAGAAAACATGTGTGAAGCAAGTACAGCGTAACTATTGAGGCTTTGTAGAAAATAATTTGTTTTCCCTTCAGTAGAATATAAACATGGAGTTGTAGGTTAAAAAGAGAAATTAAAATATACTAAAAAATGGAGCTCTGATGATGCCAAGATTCAAGATCTGGCCAGTATAATGGATTCCCAAGATAACCCAGAAAGAATTTTCCAAATTTGCAACTTTCAAAAATCACCTCCCCAGGGTTTGATCCTTGATCTACTGGGAAATACAGATCTAAAGCTAGGTATGAAGAACAGATGGCTGAAATATGTGCTCAGATCAGATCTATGCTTGAAGGGTTTATCCCTTCCTCAGATCTATGAGCTAGGAGCTCTAGATCTAGCTTCTCAATCCTCCAAAAGATGATTGCAGGTACTGCAACAAAACTGCCCCTAAAAAATGTGCTATGAGGGAAAGAGGGGAATTATACCTGCTGAAAAATGCTGCAATAAGACCCAGGTTGATGGTAATACTGATGGAAATGTGAAGGAATGATCCTCCACTGGATTTCTAGCTAAAATACTAGCAACGTCCTTCCTCCTTTCAGATCTACAATATGGACAACGTTTTTCTCAGAGAGAATACTGCTGCTAGGAGGTCAATAAATTTTGGCCTGATGCCAGATATACAATGTGGCTCTATGAGTTCTACAATATAAGCCCAAGTGATGGGAATAATTCCTCACCTTTTTCTCCGGCTAAAGTACTGAAGACAACTTTTAGCTTCCAAACTGATCTTTAGAAAAACACAATTTTCTGAATATAAATGTTCCGTAGAAAGTAGGAAATGGAAATGGCACTTAAATCCTGATGTATAATGAAGTAAAAACCTCTTCCTTAGAGATCACTCAAATAAAGAGGAGGGATTCCCTCTTGAGACACCCTGTGCTAAAAAACACCTGCAATCTCTACAAAACAGCTGAAGATTGTAGTGTAATGTCACTTGACAATTCCATATCTAAAAAATCATACATCAAAATAATCCAAGATGCCTTTCACCTTTACCTTCATCTCCTTTATAAATATTGATCCATCCCAAGCCTTGGCCCTAATCTGAATCGCGCTGTCTCATGTGGGCAAGATCCTCCAAGTGGGACAACGTCATTTGACCAAATCAACCAAACAGTCTAGTTGCAATGTACACCTCTTCCATCATGTGTGCTTCATTTTCACATGATCCTCCACGACCAGGGAAAATTTTAAAGGTGGCATTTTATCTTAAAGTTTAGAAACCTTGGTGAATATTACTAGTCCCCAATATGTAAGTTTTAAAAATTTTGATGATATTTTTGTACAAATATTTAGGTTTCTAATTATTTTAAATTAGTATATATCAAATTTTGGAAATTTTTAGGGTAAAATAATTTTATAATATAAAATTTGGGTGAATAAATTTTCAAAAAAATAGAAATTGGCAAATCCTTTTTTTGGAAAAAGCATGGAAAATTACCCCACTTGCGAATATTAGCCCCTAAAATTTTCCCTATCCACCACTTGATCATTAATGCTTAATGACCCTTTGTTTGACATCTTCAAGATCTTAGTTGACTAAATCAACCCTCCATGCTCTCTCTCATTAAATGAGACATGATCTCCCATCTCATTCACATTAGTGGTTGCTCAACTACCTCTTTTTGCAAATCTAGGCTAAATTAATCCACATTCACACACATAAAGTGGATATTTATTCTTATTAAGGATTGTGGGTTCCTGCACCCTTTTATTTATTTAATTCATGAAGAAAATCAAGGACTCTATTTTTCCAGGTGTGATGTGAAAATTTGGGAATATTACAGCCTCCCCCCCCCAAAGAAAAATGTTGCTTGTCCTCAAGCAACTCCAAAAGTATGCAAGGCCATGTGTTCCCCTTCATATGGCATCCACATAAGGAAGTTTTCTTCCATTTTCTGCAATAGGATATGTATGTTTCATTCCAAAGTTGTCTTTTAAAAAATTAACGAATGACCTCCAGCTGTTTGGTTAGAAGTCCTGCTTCCATCATGAAGTACCAAGTGACAACCATGTGATGTCCAACATTATCAACAATACATGATATACATAAAACAAAGTAGCTCTTTCCACAAGCAAAAAGATTCATCATACAATACATATCTTCATCCCATGTTTCATGAATTAGATTGAGCATTGATATGCTTCCATCCTTTGCCCTCTTGGCCTTGTTGGATCCAGACTCCATCATCTCAATTTTTTGCAAAAGAAGAAGGGAAGAAGCAATATGGTTATACAAACATATCAAACCATATTCACCTAACAACAACCCCTGGATTAAGGCCCTTTGTTTCCATCCTCCATCTCATCCATGTAGGATGATCAAACTAAACTCCCCCATAAGCAACCAAAGCAACAAGAGATCTTGCTGCCTCCTCTCATCCTTATGTGCATCACGGAGAAAAATCATACTAATGGACATATAAGATGTCACATCAACCCGATACAAAGAAACGTCATCAATCCACATCATGAGATCATTATGCCAAATTTTAAACAATACAAAACACATAGACATAGGAGATGTCATGTGGTGGCCAAAATCTCTCAAGTGAAACAAAATTGAACATGTCTTGCCTTGCTGCAAGTTATCATTAAAAAAAAAGGCATGGTTTAGAAAATTATGAGCTATTAGGTGGTATCCATACTCACCCAACAGTAGCCAGCGCAGCCATTCCCCCTTCTTCATTTCATACATATTTTTCAAGGCATGGATCAAAACAATAGGTGCCTTTGGAGAGTGACAGAAATATCCCAAGGGAAACCAATGTAACCAAGCATGTTGGCCCATAAAAATATGCAAGTGGCTTTGCAGACCCTTGCTTATCATCCTTACCCATTCACTCCCATGGGGATGATGAATGAGGTACTACATAATCAAGGCATCCTCCCTTTGTAGAATGCCATCCTTCCCAAATTGTTGAAGACTTTTTCATTTCATGAAATGTTGAAATGCATCTCTAATGATATTCTCTCTCCATAAAAGGCCATCCAAAACCAAAGGAGTTTTGGATTTAATGCAAGTAGAAGTTTTTCTTTGAGGAGTCAGAGGCTCATTGATAAAGGGCCATCTAGAAAGGAGAAGAGGTTTCTCATTTCAATATGTATACCATTTTTCATCTTTTCTTCCATTACTTCAAGAGTGAGGCTATGTCCAAAATGCTCTAAGGATTATGAAGCCCGTCCTTTTTCATAGCTACTAAGTGACAGCATTGTAGATCTACAGGGTGATACATGTATTGTCTCAAAGCAAGTTACAACATTGATCTCATAATTAGTCATTATACATAGGATAATGCTAATCCCCTTTTGTTAAGTCCCTATATTAATAGTGTAGTCCCTTATTATGTTAGTGTAGCCCCACTTATTGTTATTTTTGTACCCCTGTAACCCCCATTTTGTTATTATTGTGCCCTTAAATTATTATTGTTAGGTCGGCTAGGATTACATTGTGGCCCCACTAGGATTACATTGTGGCCCCATGGACTCCTATATATAGAAAGGAGGTTTTTTCATTTGTATCATCCAAGAATTTTTCATTCATGTAATGTATTGGAGGTTGCCCCTCGAAGTGGCTTATTTCTAAGGCGTTGATATCTCTTTTCTTCTCTTGTTGGAGCTGGTTACACAACATTTGGTATCAGAGCTTTGGATTCTAGGGTTTCGCTGCTCCAAACAGGTCATCGTGGCATTTTCGCTATAAATGTTTTTCTACGAAGTTTCAGAAGCTGAAATTTTTAGGGTGCGAAGCTGAAATCCTGAGGAATATTGTCTAAAAATTTCAGAGCTTGGTTCACAATATTTTCAGATATTTCATCTGTGGAAGTTAGGTATTTTTTCAAGCTCCTAAACAGGTCATCGTGGGATTTTCGCTATAAAAATTTTTCTACGAAGGTTCAGAATCTGAAATTCGTATGGTGTGAAGCTGAAATCCTGAGTAAATTCTTCAAAAAATTTCAGAGCTTGGTTCGCAACATTTTCGGAGATATGATCTGTGGAAGGTAGTGCTTTTTCAGGCTCCAGAATTGCATCTCAAAGAGGTGATCGTGAGAAAAGTTCAATAAATATCTCTCTGGGCAGTGGATTTGAGTGCCGTAAAAATTGGTTGCAAGTACACGGACTGTAGTTTCTTGGCTATCAATTTCAGAGACAAATGAAAAAACTGTGACACGTGGAAAGTCGTACAAGTTCGCTCTACTGAACCAGTCCAGAATTAGGTCATTGTGGGAGATTGGACACAACTTTTCCTTGGAGAATCCAAATTAGGTCAGACCTGTGGAATTTGAAAGAAGATTCAAAGGGCTACTACAGGGTTGAATTTCAGATATTGAAGATTTTCAATTACAGAGATAATTCACTTTCAATATCGAGCTCCTCAAAGCAAGTAAAAGCCCTCAGAAAGCTATACTATGACGCATGAGGAGGAAGAATTGCAATATGAGATATCAAAATTACGGTACCAAGTGCAACAAGTTTCGATCTTACGAAGAGAAATTGAAGATGAAATATATGGTTTAAAAGCAGAAATGGAGGCTAAGTTGGATGGTTTTAAGGATCAAATAATAGCAAATATGGATGATAAATTAGTGGAAGATCACATCAAGCATCAAGAACAAGTTCTCCAACTCTCAAAGGATAACCCAACTTTGGTGCAGAATCTAATGAAACAACAGGAAGATCAACATGACATCGAAAGAAGTTATGAAGAAGTCATAGAAACAAGAACTCGACAAGTACGATCAATTTTAGAGTATCTCAGCAAGTGGAAGAACTTTCCTGTAGAATATTTCACATGGGAGGATGAGAATTTTATACAGAAGCATCAAGAAATAATCAAGCGTTGAGGACAACACTTGTTTGAAGGAGAGGGGCATGTTAAGTCCCTATATCAATAGTATAGCCCCTTATTATGTTAGTTTAGACCCCCTTATTGTTATTATTGTACCCTTGTAACCCCCATTTTGTTATTATTGTGCCCTTAAATTATTATTGTTAGGTCGGCTAGGATTACATTGTGGCCCACTAGGATTAGATTATGGCCCCATGGACTCCTATATATAGAAAGGAGGTTTTGTAAATTGTTTCATCCAAGAATTGTTCATTTATGTAATGTATTGGAGGTTGCCCCCTCGAAGAGGCTCATTTCTAAGGCGTTGATATCTCTTTTCTTCTCTTTTTGGAGCTGGTTACACAACACCTTTTCTGAAAATCTACATCTCAACTCAAGGGGTTGAATGTAGCTCAACAATGATGAACATGGATAGTTTCTAGTCTCCTCCTTGATTAGATCAAGGTTCCTCTGTGCTGTGTGATGTCTGTGCTTCAAATTAGCATTTTGTTCCAATCCTTGGTTGTGCATTGATCTTGAAACCATATGTGTTGAAATTTTATGAATACCTTGGATGAACTGATATATGGGAACCTCTTGATAGAACACAATATGTCCTTCAACCGGGACAATAGTATCTCCAACTGCTGGTAAGAATGATGGCCTCTCTTCTTCAAGTGTACCAGCACTGGTATCCTCCTCCTCTTCCTCATGCATCTCCTGATCCATGCATGGGACTCCATAAGTCAAGAGCTCAAGAGTACTTTACAAATATGCAAGTGTCTCTTCTCCAAATATAAGTACTTCTGGAGTAGGTGCTGAAAGTAGTGACCCCTCCACATCAAACCCCTTTCTCAACTTGTGAAATAAATCTGAATACTTGGTCACCTTTGCATGCTCTGGGTGCCAAAACCACCAATCTTATACTTCATCTAAGAGGATGAAGTGCTGCAATTTGAAAAACCTCTTCTTCAGCCACAGGATGTAGCTTGAAAAATGAATCTAAATTCCTCCTCCAAGATTTGATATTGCTTGAGAAAGATCCATCAAATGTAGGAAAATAGAATCTATTATGCCCCTTCCTTCTATTGCTGCTATAGGATCCTATTTCTTCTTTAACCTGGAAGAATTGTTAGAGAGTTAGCTTATCCTTGAAAGCTCTAGACTATGCTTTGTACTCTTCAAGATATAGAATGAGAGTCTCATGAATCTCAGGTTCATGCCTTCCTTCACTTCTATACCTTTCACCTTATTCAAAGAAACGGGGCATAGTGGATCTATGAGGAGATCTAGGATTCTCCAGTATTCTTTCTTGCTGATAGGAAGTGCTTTCTTCATCAGATCTTCTTCTTGGATCTTCTCTCTGTTCTTATTCCTTCATTTGATTGACCTCCTTGGAGAGATCTTGCATGGATCTGAAGAAAGGAGTGACAAATTTTTCATTCTCCATGATAGATCTCATCTATCTGTTCTTCTTTCAATGTAAAAAGATGAAGTGTCCAAAATCTGAGCCAAAAATCGTGCTTTCATTCCATTGTAATATCCCAAAATGGGAACATGCAACAATACTTCACACAATATAAGAACTTAAAGCAAGATAGACAATAAATCTAAGTAAAAATTAGAATATGCAGGTAGAGCTAAGACATATTATTATATTAGAGATGAATCAGTTACACAAGTACAAGATATAGGTATATCTAGCCAAAAATATGACCTAAGATCACCTAGAAAACATGTGTGAAGCAGGTACATCATAATTGTTGAGGCTCTACAGCAAATATTGCGTTGTCTATTCAGTAGAATATAAACATGGAGTTGCAGGCTGAAAAAAGAAATGCAGATCTACTCAAATTTGGAACTCTGATGATGCCAATATTCAATATCTTGCCATTGTGATGGATTCCTAGGATAACCCAGAAAGGATTTTCCATATTTGCAACTTTGGAAAAATGACCTCCCCAAGGTTTGATCCTTGATCTGCTGGGAAATACAGATCTAAAGCTAGATCTGAAGAATAGATGGCTGAAATATATTCTCAGATCAGATCTATGCTTGAAGGGTTGATCCCTTCCTCAGATCTATGAGCTAGGAGCTCTAGATCTAGCTTCTCAATGCTCCAAAAGATGATTGCAGCTGCTCCAACACATTTGCCTCTAAAAACTATGTTGTGAGGGAAAGAGGAGCCTTTTGCCTACTGAAACATGCTACAATAAGACCCAGGCTGATGGTAACACTAATGGAAATGTCAAGGAATGATCCTCCACTGTATTTCTAACTGAAATACTAGCAACTTCCTTCCTCCTTTCAGATATGCAATATGGACAGCGTTATTCTTGGAGAGAATACTGTTGCTCGGAGGTCAATAAATTTTTTCCTGATGCTAGATCTGCAATGTGGCACTGGGAGTGCTGCAATATAATCTAAAGTGATGGGAATAATCCCTCACCTTGTTCTCTAGTTGAAGTACTGAAGACAATTTCCACCTTCCAAACTGATCTTCAGAAAAACGCAATTTTCTGAATATGAATGTTCTGCAGAAAGTACGAAATGGAAATGGCACTTAAAGCCTGATGTATAATGAAGTAAAAACCTCTTCCTTAATTATCACTCAAAGAAATAGGAGGTATTCCCACCTGGGAACACCCTGTGCTAAAAAACACCTGAAATCTCTACTAAACAGCTCAAGATTGCAGTGGAATGTCACTTGACAATTCCAAATCTAAAAGATCATACATCAAAATAATCCACGATGCCTTTCACCTTTGCCTTCATCTCCTTTATGAGGATTGAGCCATCCCAAGCCTTGGCCCTAATCTCAACTACGCTATCTCATGTGGACAAGATCCTCCAAGTGGGACAACGTTGTTTGACCAAATCAGCCAAACAGTCCAGGTGCAATGTACACCTCTTCGATCATGTGTGCTTCATTTGCACATGATCCTCCACCACTTGATCATTAATGCTCAATGACCCTTTTTTTTACATATTCAAGATCTTAGTTGACTGAATCAACCCTCGATGCTCTCTCTCAAAATGAGACATGATCTCCCATCTCATTCACATTAGTGGTTGCTCCACTACCTCTTTTTGCAGATCTAGGCTAAATTAATACACATTCACACACATAAAGTGGATATTTATTCTTATTGAGGATTGTGGGTTCCTCCACCCTTTTATTTACTTAATTTACGAAGAAAATCAAGGACTCTAATATTTCATATGTGATGTGAAAATTTGGGAATATTATAGACTTCAAATGAGAGGTTTCCATTTCACCGAGTTTGCAATAGCGGTTGAAATGTTGAACCTAAACTCTTTGAAGTATATTGGGGAGCAAGGATACAAAAAAATTTAAAATAGGTGACAAACATTTTTCTACATCATGACCATTTTGGAACGTAGAGTTTACCTCACCTCTTAGAAATACATGGGATGAACTTGATTGAAATGGAAGTAATGTTTGGAAACTGATCAATGCATATTTTTTCTTACTATTCTTTGGATGGAAGAAGAATAGATAATCCAAGTTTTTAATCCTTCTATTGCCTCATTCTTGTTGAGTATCAAAAAATTAAGTTGGTTTATACATTTCATCATTGTGACCTGGATTTATGTATAGTAACTGGTAGGATATCATTCATGTACCAGTAAGTGTACCTTCCTCACAATTTGGATACAAAATATTTCCATTCATTGCCCACATCCTCCTACTCCTATGTGCCAAATAAATATTTGGGTGGATGAAACCCTTCCATTGTGCTTTCCTTCTACCTCACATGAGGCTTCTAGAAAAAAAATATCTGGCATTGAGGCTTGAAAATCGAAATGGAGCAGTGTTGCTAAAATAATTTTTGGTAATGCAACATTCAGCATTGAAAGACAAATATCAAGAAATGCATCATTTAGTATTAAAGGACAGATCTCAAAAAACCCCACTTTAAAGGACTATTATATTAATGAGAATATGCAGAGGCTTCTCGAAGCTTAAGTTTGATGGAGCCTCAAAATATAGAATGGAAAGAAGTTGGGATGGGGATTTATTTACAACCATACAAAGTTGGTAATTTTTGGTTGTTTGTTCATTTGTGACAACTCTTGAAAAATGTATCCAATTTCTAGTGCTGGTGCTGAAGATTTGTTTATACAGAGACATGGAAACCATGTTTATAAAATCTTGGAAAGAGACTCGAGTAAGGCGATTAAAATCGTGAGGGGAAATTGTTTATGAATATAATAATTTCAGGGGCTTCACAAATTATAAGAATATAATGATGGTATTGGAAGAAAATATTCTATTGTAGCAAGGTGTTTGATAAAAAGTTTCATTTATAGTAGACAAAAAAATCAGAAGAATTTTAAACCTTTAGTTGGACAAATGTCTATCGAGCAGAGAATTTTCAGTCCTCTCAATAGAGATTAAAAATTAAAGGACAAGGCTTGAATGAGATCACTTCCATTATGATGATGCCATGTTGAAGACATAGTAAACGAGGTTGAATTTGTATAAGGATACAGTATGAGATGGAAAAGTTTTGGTACAACAAAAAAATTGGGACTAAACATCTCCCTGATATAAAATCAAATATGCCTTTTTTCTAAATTTTAAAAGTCAAAGAATTGTAGCCATAGTATCCCTTCAAAATGGATATGAATTATGGCTTCCTTCTTCAACACTTGAGTTTTAAACATGATACTACTGGTGTTTGAACTCATTTATACCATATTTTTACCTTCATCATGCTCTGACTTCTAAGTTGTTAGCAAATAAAATCCAAAGGGAAACACTTTGAGAATAAGCTAATCACAATCTTCATGATTCACTCCAATCCCTTCTCCATCCTTTGACCTCATTTTTGACCATCCAACCTCCTCCTCACCAAGTGTAATGAGTGCACCCATGTTTTTCTGTGGACGAGCCAGCTCTGGCACAGGGCATGCTGGTAATGATTCAACTTCGGAAACAAAGTGTGGTCAACAAATGTGAAATTGAAATACTCAGCCAACAACCGTGAGAATTGAGATATGAGTTGGAGAACTGAGAAATATGAAAGACAACTTCTCCACAGCCTTTGTTTATTTCTCACAGACCTCCTTGTTTCATGAATCTATTATGGGATCTTTACATATGGGTGAAACTTGTGACAAGCTTTGTGTCATGTGAATTTTTCAATGTCTTGGTTAATTCAATGTTTCCAAAAACTTTAGATTTATGAGTTCTTGCATCAACCTAATTCCCAGATCTCCTTGGGTAACATAAGTGTTGTTAGTTTTAGACAAAAATATGACTTCAGGACCAAGGTCTTTGAAGGATTAAGGTTCCAGATACCTCTATGAGCTCTATCAGTTTTCTATTGTTGGTCCTAAATTGAGGTCTACAACATTACTGCACATTATTTCATTGTCACAATTATGTTTTATATTAATGTAAAACAGTTGTGGCTTTACCCATATTGAAAAGAGCAAGAGGGCTCAACATATTTTTGACATCCGGAGCACTGATTATCCATTCAAAAAAAAAGGGAGGACAAAGTGAAAAATGGAATTATAAGTTCTATCACATTTCCAAAGGCCCTCTTCTATACGCATAAGAGTACTATTTTAAAAATTGATTACATAGAATTATGCAAAAGACATTAACGATAATTCCTGTCAGCTTCACTAGAGTTCTTGCATTGGAACAATTGGATGCCATCCTTGGGTTCAAAATCTAGATACACACTTCCACCTAAACTCCATGTGAGAAACTAATGCTATTCGATTTGCCACCCTTCATTTCGAAGGGGATGCGCAAGAGTGGTGCTACCATGGGCTAATCATGTTGGAACATATTCACATCAATTCTTACATAGAGTTCACACGGAGGCTATTGGAGAGGTTTGAGAGGAAATACCCAAAGTTACATTTCAGGGAGTTAGCCCATATAAGGAAAACTGGTAGCGCAAAGGCATACATTACGAAGTTTTAGGGACTGGCAGTGATGGTGAATAGCATTTCAGAGGCTTGGTTGATCATGTTATTTGTGTAGTGGCTAGTAGAGTCATTGCATGGTTGGGTGAGGGCCTACGAGCCCACATATTTAACAAATGCTATCTCCAGGACCCCGAATATGATTGAAATTATGCCTAAGACCCCAGCCTTTGTCCCCACTAGACCCACTGCACCATAGGGGAACCAAGAAACTATACCACCCTATATGGATGGAGGACGTGGCCAGATGGATGAGGAGACCCAAAGGGACCTTAGGAGGAGGAACTTGTGCTTTACGTGCCAAGAAACTTGGGTACCTGGGCATAAGTGCACCAAGGGCAAGGCCCACTACATTGAGGTGTATTAGGATAGTGAGTCGGTTGAGGAGTTTGAGGTTTGAGAAGATCTAGGAGATGAGGGAGGAACATCATCAAGGGGGGCACCACCACCACCACTACCACTTAGAGGGGGACCATTTTCCCCATCATGGGGAGTTCTTGCTTCAACTCATGGAGTTCTGAAGTATTTGACACTTAAGATTAGGGGGACGGTATGGGGGAAACGAGTTTATATTTGGGTATATATTGGGGCCACCCACAACCTTATTAATTACTAGATGGTGAAGTGTAGGGGAATCCACATAGAGACAATTGAGGGGTTATTTTTGGTGCCAAGAGACTAGACGATGAAGTGCACAAATTATGCTCCCGAGCTCACTGTGATGATGGGGAACTACTTGGTTACTAATCACCTTTTTGTAGTTGATGTCCCAGAGACCAATGTGGTGTGGGATTTCTAGTGTTTATACTCATTGGGGAGGGTCACCATAGACTAGTAGAAGTTAGAGATGGATTTTATGGGGCCAGATGGAAAATTAGTATTGTTGAGGGGGATGCACTCTTTCCCACCCCAGATAGTTTCAACACATTGGATGGAGGTAGATCTATGCCATGGGGACATAAAATTGGTGGTTGAGCTAAGGATTTCAGAGATAGGGGCGTAGCCACAACCAGTGGTCCCAGACATACATGCTTTATTGGAGAGGCATCAAGGGGTTTTTGGGGATATCCCTCCAGGCGGGCCACCAAGCCAAGGGTTTGAACACAGTATCGAGTTGGAAGAGGGAGTGCATGCAATTATCACAACCATGTATAGGCATCCCAAAGCTTATCGAGATGATATTGAAAGGGCCATTCAGGAGATGCTAAGATTGGATCACATCAGGCCCAATTCGAGTCCCTTCACTTCTTCTGCAATGTAGGTGAAGAAGAAGTACAAGACACTCCACATGTGCGTTAACTACAAGGCCCTCAATAAGAGGAAATTGAAGAAAATGTACCCTATTATGTGCATCGATGAGTTGATGGATGAGCTTAGAGGAGCGAAATACTTCTCTAAGATAGATCTGAGCTCAAGGTACCACCATATTCGAGTGAGGGAGAAGGACATCCCTAATATATCCTTTCATTGCCACTAAGAACATTTTGAGTTATTGGTGATGCCCTTCAGGCTAAATAATTCTCATGCTACATTCAGTCTTGTATGAACCACGTATTTAGTGGAATTTTGCAGTGCTTTGTCCTTGTCTTATTTGACAACATAATCATCTATAGCCGGACATGGGAGGAGCACCTTCAACATTTGGAGGTAGTACTTCACATCCTAGAGGAGCAACAATTGTATGTGAACATGTCCATATGTGAGTTTGAATTGAAAGAGATGTTGTACATTGGGCATGTAACTAGCCTAGAGGACGAAATAAGGGTACACCATGAGAATATCAAGGCCACTTTGGATTGGCCAACACCTAGGAATGTGACTGAGATGAGGGGGCTCCTGGGAATTTGTAGATACTAAAGGAGATTCGTGAGATGATTCTCACAACTTGAAGCACCCCTCATAGAATTATGGAAGAAGGGGGCTTTTGAGTCGATACAAGTAGGACATGAGGCATTTGAGCATCACAAGAAGGTCATGAGAAGCTGTTCTATTTTGGATTTTCCTAATTTCATTTGACCATTTGGATTGGAGTGTGATGCTTCAGGTGAGGGAGGTCGTGTTGATGTGGGGAGGCGACTCCATAGCCTTTGAGAGTAGAAAGTTTCTACCCCATGACCAGCTTCATTTATGACGAGGAGATATTGGTTGGGTTGCAAGCTTTGGACAAATTTAGATAGTACTTGGTGGGGAACCAATTCAAGGTGAAGACTGATCACAACAATCATCAATTCTTCCTGGAGCAACATACATTGCAGGAGAGGCAACATAAGTTGGTGAGTAAGCTCTTGGCTTATGACTTTGAGATTGAATACGTAAAGGGAAACCACAACATAGTGGTAGATGTGCTTTCTAGGAGGCCCCAATACTCTCTCTGATGGACGTTGCACATGATTGGAAGGCCCAACTCTTGTTTGAGTATTCCAAGGACAAACATTCATGTGAGATACTAGACAGAAAACATTGGGATGATAGATTCCAAGTGATGGATGATGTGATCTACTAAAAAGACCGAATATACTTAGTGTTGAAATACCAGGTCAAAGAGAAGTTTATGCATGAAACTCACAACTACCCTCTTGCAAGACATCCAAGTTTTCTCAAGACTTATTGTACCATCTATGAGAGTTTCTCTTGGCATGGGCTCAAGGGGGATGTGATAAGGCATGTACAAGAGTGCATAACATGTGAGAGGAACAAGGTGGAGTTGTCACACCCGACCTATCTATTATATTCTCTTCCCATTTCGGAGAGGAAGTGGGAGACTGTGTCCATGGACTTCATCACAAGACTTTATACAATATAGGGGAGAGATTGCATCTACATGGTGGTATATCACTTGAATAAATTTTCCCATTTCTTTTCGATCCCATCAATATATTCAATTTCACAGGTGGTCAAGTTGTTCTTTCAAGAGGTGTTTCAATTTCATTAACTCCCAAAGAACATAGTCAGTGACATGGATAGTACACTGATGGGGCCCTTCTAGCAAGAATTGTTCCGGCTAGTGTAAACCAAGCTTAATACCCAACACCAACTATCACCTAGAGATGGATGGTCAGACTGAGATAGTGAACAAATGGTTGGAGGGTTACCTACACAATTATGGCATGGGACAACAAAGGGTGTGCGTGAAGTGGTTACACCTAGGAGAGTTCTGCTACAACACTACTTACCACATGTCGATTGGTATGTCTCCCTTTTCAGCACTTTATGGTTATGATGCACTTTATTTTTCTGACATGATATATGGAGATTTCAAGGCCCCAGGAGCAATGGATTGGGTCCAAAAGAGATAGGATATTCTCAAGGTTCTTAAGGATAACTTGCAAGTATCAAAAAATCAAAAAAAGATGTACGCAGATAAGCATAAGGTGGAGAGACAGTTCAAGGTAGGGGACATGGTCTACCTACATTTGCAGCGTTACTGCCAATCTTCACTCCAGCAGCAAGGTCTAGAGAAGCTCAAGCAACGCTTCTATGGGTTGTACAAGGTGATCAGGAGAGTTGGAGAGGTAGCTTACGAGATGGAGTTACCCCGAGAGAGTAGAATTCACAGCATATTCCATGTCTCTTTCCTGAAAAATGCATTAGGGAAGCAGGTTCTGACAATAAATGAGTTTCCTTTGTTGGATGATCAGGAACACTTGATATTGACACCCGAGACCATATTGGAGACCATGGAGAGGAAGCTAAGAAACAGGGTCATCCGGGAGCACTTGGTCAAGTGGCAAGACTTGCCAGTTGGGGATGACACGTGGGAAAATGAGTAATGTTTGCAACATCCAGTTTTACAGTTGCTTGGGGATAAGAAACATTTGGGAGGGGAGAATTGTAATGTCCCTTCCTAAATAATTTTATCAATAGTACCAAAAATTTTCCATTTTGTTAATTTTGGGTACCTAAGATAATTTTGGAGAGGAAACATAGGACAAGGCAGTTGAAATGTTTTCCTTAGTGGAATGTGGGGGCCTAGTCCCCAACTAATATGCACTCCTTAAGGAGAGAGAGATAATATGGCCAAGGGAGGAGGTTTGAATTTCCTTGTGAGAGGTCCACATGGAGGAAATGAACATAAATTTTAAATAGGAGAGAGGAAGAAAAATTTGAGGCCTTTTGATAATTTCACAATTGAAGTGCTTCCCAAGCTGTTTAGCAGAGTTACATAGTTTTTTTAAACACAAGAGTTTCCCAAGGAGGAAGCTCAACCTTTATTCAGTGGACTTTGAGTACCACCCAAGGAAGGATTCTTCATCATTTTCAGGAGTTGGAGAGAAGGCCATGCATGTGGTATGGTTTCTAGGCCAACTGAAATGCAGTTTAGGAGGCCACGTAGAGAGTTGAGGAGGAAGAGCTGGAGTTGGGAGATGTAGCATTGTGAAAGTAATTTTTGGTCAATTCTAGGAAAAAGGAGGAAGATTTTCAAGGGTAGTATTTAACATACAACATCAAACTAATTTTCTGGAGGAGAAGCTATGTCATCCAACCCAAAAATTATGCAATCATTGTAGATACACAATTGTGGGGTGGCTTGTGAAGGGATTTTTAGAGATGAGTTTCTTGGGGTTGGTTTGGGGTGCAATTGAGAATAATTTTCCAACCATTTTGGGACAATCATTCTAGCATTAGTCACAGCTTTAGTTTTATTGCACTTAGAGGAGGGTCATGGAATTTGGGGCCATTTTTGGAGACCCAAAACCAGGGAAAACCCTTTCTAGGTTTTTCTAGGTTTTTGACAAAGATTTAATGACTAATTTATCAGAATTTTCTGAGCAGTTAGGAGGGGTCAAATCAGGGTATGAACACAACCAAAAATGCAGAAATCACAAGGCCAGTGCAAATTTTTAGTGGGAAAATTCCAACAGCAGTTTGGCATTGATAAAACATCCACCTGAGGCTTGTAGCTTGCCCTGTGAAAGCCAGGGTGCACGTTTTTATTTTATTTTATCTATTTATTTATTATATATTGTACTCCAACAAGATATTATAATAAAATTTTCCCATTTTGGTGTGTTTGGAGCATTTATGTTTTATGGGTGTTTGCTGAAAAAGATTTTTGTTCGATTTATTACATGTTTTTGTTATCACTGTTAATTTTTTCATTAGGAATATTACATATTTAGAGGCTTTATCAACATATCATGTCAGATTTGAAACAAAAGTAAATTAATCCTTATAGATCGAAAGACATTCTTTAAAGCACACATGAAGAACCTAGGGTACACCTTCATCGAATGATAAAATGATAACATACTTTGAGCATTGTTTGAGTTGACAGTAGAGTGCATTAATGATGACATTAATTGATAATTATTCAAGCCTTTGTTGAAAAAAAAGTCACACTTTATAGATAGTTGAAGAGCAACACTTGAAGAGTTGTTTTGTTGAAGTAATCACCCTTGGAGTATAGTTGAAGACTAGCACTTTAAGACTTGTTTTGTTGGAGCAGTCATCCTTGGAACATAGCTGAAGATGAACACTTGAAGACATGTTTTGTTGGTGCAACCATAAAAATTTTGCTGAAGCGAACATGAATTTTTTGTAGAGGTAGATTCGAGAGAAATTTCCAGAACTATCTTGGATACATTTAGAAGTATTTGAAGTTTTTGATGGAGGCTTGAAGGAGTATTGAAGTCACCTTAATGGATTGAAGCAAACTGAGAGGGTTCGATCCCTATAGGATTGGAGTAGTCATACAAGGTTGGAGCTGGGATTTTTCGTTGAATATTAGAGTCCTCATTCAGGGTTAAAGCCTTGAAGGAGTTAAAGACTTTGTTTTACAAGTTGGAGCTTGGGTTTTTAGAGTCCTCAAATGTCATGTCCCTATATTACTAGTATAGTCTCTTATTGTTGTTACTGTAACCCACTTATTGTTATTATTGTACCGCTGTAACCCCCATATTGTTCTTACTGTGCCCTTAAATTATTATTGTTAAGTCGGCTAGGATTACATTGTGGCCCCACTAGGATTACATTATGGCCCCATGGACTCCTATATATAAAAAGGAGGTTTTGTAATTTGGATCATCCAAGAATTGTTCATTCATGTAATGTATTAGAGGTTTCCCCCTTGATGTGGCTTATTTCTAAGGCATTGATATCACTTTTCTTCTATTTTTGGAGCTGGTTTCAGAACATCTAGTATCAGAGGTTTGCATTCTAGGGTTTTGCTGCTCCAAACAGGTCATCATGGAATTTTCGCTATAATGTTTTGACTACGAAGGTTCAAAAGCTGAAATTTGTAGGGTGAAAGGACGAAAGCCTGAGGAACATATTTGAAAATTTTTAGAGCTTGGTTCACAATATTTTAAGAGATATGATCTATGGAAGTTAGGGATTTTTGCAGGCTCATGAATTTCACTTAAAAAGTTCATCGGGAAATTTTAGCTATAACGTGTTTTCTACGACAACACAGAAGCTGAAATTTTTAGAGAGAGAATATGAAATCCTAAGGAACATCTTTGCAAAATTTCAGAGCTTTCTTCGCAATATTTTTGGAGATATGATCTCTAGAATTTAGGTCTTTTTTCAGGCTCCCGAATTTCATCTCAAAGAGGTGATCGTGGGAAAATCTTCATAACTCTCTCTTTGAGCATCAGATTGGAATGATGTAAAAAGTGGCCACAATTACACAAAATTTAGTTTGATGTCTATAAATTTCAGAACCAAAGGAGGAACAGTGACATGTGGCAAGTCGTACAGTTTCGCTCTACTAAACAAGTCCATAATTGGGTCATTGTCGGAGATTAGACATAAATTTGTCTTGAAGAATCCAAATTAGATCTAACCTATGGAATTTGAAGTAAGCCTCAGAGGGCTACTACAGGGCTGAATTTCAAATATTGAGGATCTGAAATTATAGAGGTAATTAAATTTCAATATTGAGCTCCTTAAAAGAAAAAAGGTGTTTATTTTTGTTTTCTGAATTGCCTAAGTCTTGTTTGAAGAATAAAGTTGAATTGATTCCAAGGGAATATTTTAGAATATATATCAGCATTGGATTCTAAAATGGACCCTAAAAATAATTCAACACCCATTAAGCCTTTAGAAGGCTCTAATACGACTCATGAAGATGAAGAATGTCAATATGACATATTAAAATTACAAGACCAAGTGCAAAAAATTTTTCTCTTGCAAAATTTGAAGAAAGGCATAGAAGCTAAGATGAATGGCATAAAAGTGGGCATGGAAGCTAAGATGGATGACATGGAAGCTAATATCGATGAAAAAATGAAAGAAAACATGGAAAACATGAAGAATGATCTAAAAGTAGACATAGAAGGTTTTCCAAAGTTGATACAAGAAATTTTTACTAATTGTGAAAAGATAGCAGAGGACACTCATGATGAGAACAAAATAAATGTTAATCGTGATTTCATAAACTCTAATGTTGGAGGGAAGAATCACCATATTCCAAAAATGGAAATGAGGAAGTTTGATGGAAAGGATCCTGTGACATGGATACTACAGATGGAGCAATATTTTGATCTCAATAATGTGCAAAACACACAAAAGGTACACATTGAAACTTTACATTTAGAACAAAATACATTTGTATGGTATCGATGGCTTTGCTCCTGTAAAAAAAAATGTGACTTGGTCAATTTTTATGGAGGAAATAATAGCACATTATGAGGATACAAATTGCAACACCTTCTTTATCCAATTGATAAATCTCAAACACAAGGGTTCAGTGGGGGAGCACATTGAGGACTTCCAAAAATTGAATATAAGGGTAATTGATATTTCATAGGAATACATGATTCATCTCTTCATAGGTACTTTAAAGGATAAAATCTAACATGAATTTCATGTTTTGGAACCTGATTCATCGGAGAGGGCATTCAGGTTGGCCAGAAAAATTGAATGTAAAATTATGGTGACAAGGAAGCCTACCACTCACTTCTATAAAGAGGGAAGTGTTGCTACTCCTACAGTTTCACAACCTACAATGTTGACACCACAACAATTGGAAGAAAAAAGAGCAAAAGGGCTTTGCTACAGTTGTGATAGAAAATACACTAAAGGTCATAAGTCTGCTGAGAAGAAATTATTTTACATAGAATGTGAAGAGGAAGAAGAAAATGAACAAGAATCTTCAAAAGAAGAGGGTATACACCACAAACCAACCCTATAAGAGGAAGAACTGAGTCCAAACATATCTTCTAATGCATTGGCAAGAATTACCACTCCTCAAACTCTCAAGATAGAAGGGCATATCAAGAAGAAAAAGGTAGTAGTGTTGATTGATTCAGGTAGTACCCATAATTTTATTGATTGTAAGGTAGTGAAGGAATTGAATTGTTTCCTATACCCAACACTAGAATGTCAAGTGACGGTTGCAAATGAAGGAAATATAAATTTCTCTAGAAAATGCCATAATATCAAGCTAACCATGGGAAAATATGTATTGAATAGTCCAATTCTTTCCATTCCTATGGGAGGTGATAATATTGTACTAGGAGTACAATGGTTACAATATTCGGGGACGGTAGCTTTTAATTTTCAAGAAATTTTCTTGAATTTATTTTTAGAAGGAAAGGAAGTCTAATTATGGGGTATTGCAGGGAAGCCAGGAAATATAATAAGATCTAATTTCATGATGAAGCTTCTAAAGAAATAACAATGAGGCATACTTTCACAATTATGCTCACTAGAGGTTCCAACATCAAAATCATATATTTCTTCAGATCTCCAAAAAGTATTGGACAATCATTCCAAGGTTTTTGAAACTCCCAAAGGATTCCCACATATTCGTGATCATGATTATGCTATTCATTTTATTCCAGGAAGTGTTCCTCCAAACAGCAGAACTTATAGATATCCTTATGTCCAAAAGATCGAAATTGAACATATGATTGTAGAAATGTTAGAGGTTGGTATAATTCAACCTAGTCAAAGTTCTTTCTCTGCTCTTGTAGTATTGGTACACAAGAAGGATGGATCATGGTGCATGTATCTGGATTATAGGGAGCTCAATAAGCTCACCATTAAAGATAAATTTCACATTAATGTGATTGATGAATTATTGGATGAATTACATGGAGCAATTTATTTTACCAATTTGGATCTTCATTCAAGGTATCATCAAACTAGAATGAAAACTGAAGATATTCCGAAAACAACATTTCGAACTCATGAGGGTCATTATGAATTTTTTTTCATGCCTTTTGGCCTTACCAATACACCTTCTACATTTCAGGGGTTGACGAATTCCATTTTCAAACCCTTAGAAAATTTGTGCTGTTATTTTTTGATGATATACTAATCTACAACAGGTCCTGGAAGAATCATGTTCAACATGTTGACAAGGTGCTCAAACTATTGCAAGAGAAAACATTATATGCAAAAAAATCCAAATGTTCCTTTGGAGTACAAGAGGTGGAATATCTGGGTCATCTTGTATCTCATGAGCGTTTTAAGGTAGACCCTAACAAAATTAAAGCCATTAAGGAATGGAAAGTCCCCAAAACCATAAAACAGTTGCGAGGATTTCTCGTGTTAACAGGGAATTATCACAAGTATTTTAAGAATTATGGGAGAATAGCACCACCTCTAACAAATTTATTGAAGAAAGATGAACTTTCATTAACTCCGGAAGAAACTAAGGCATTTGAAGATCTTAAAGAAGAAATGTGCATAGCACTAGTCTTAGCTATGCCAGATTTCACAAAAACCTTTATTGTGGAATGTGATGCCTTAGGAAATGCAATTGGTGTTGTTTGAATGAAAGAAGGAAGACCCATTCCTTTTGAAAATTTTCTAATCAAGGGAAAGAATTTACAGAAAGATATTTAAGAGAAGGAAATTTTATTAATGTTGCATGCACTAAAGAAATGGCGAACTTACCTAATGGGAAGACACTTCAAGGTAAAAACTAATCATGATAGTATTAAATGCCTTTTGGAACAAAGACTATCTTCATAAGAGCAGTAAAAATGGTTCAGAAAGATGTTGGGATATGACTTTGAAATAATCTACAAAAAAGGGAAGCTAAATGTTGTTGTAGATGCACTCTCAAGAAAGAATGAAGAGGTGGAAGCATTGCTTTGTGCCATACCTATTATCCCACCACATTGGATTGCCGAAGCAAGGGATGAATGGAAGAAGGAAGAATAAGTGTGGACACTCATTCAAAATTTGCAGCAATATCCTAGCAAATATGATACATTTAGTTGGAAAATGGATTCCTTATGGTACAAATATCGCTTATATCTTCGTAGAAATTCCCAACTAAAACAAAATATCCTTTTGGAGTTGCACACTTCTCCTTTAGGAGGACACTCAAGATTTTTAAAAACTTACGATAGGGTGAAGAAATAATTTTTTTGGGATGGCCTTTAATCTGATATTCAAAAATTTGTGGCGGAATGTTTGGTTTTACAGCAAAATAAAGTTGAGACAATTAAGACCCCAGGTCTTATACAACCTTTTTCTATTCCATGTCAACATCGGGAGGAGATTTCAATATATTTTATCACAAGTTTACCTAATTCTGAAGGAAAGAGTCTCATCATGGTGGTAGTTGATAGAATTACCAAGTATGCACACTTTTGTGCATTATCTCATCCATTTAAAGGCCGTACATTTGCTGCTACATTTATGGACACAATTCAAAAGCTACATGGAAACCCAAGGGTTATTATGAGTGATAGAGATCCCATTTTTACTGGAAATTTTTGGATGGAGTTATTTTCTTATTTGGGTACTTAGTTAGCTCATAGCTCTTCTTATCATCCTCAATCTGATGGTCAAAATGAGATAGTAAATAAATTTTTGGAAGGATCTCTTCGTTGTTTTGTATCTGATAAACAAACAAAATGGGTCATGTGGTTACCTCTCGCTGAATGGTGGTATAACACTTCCTTCCATACTGCAGCAAAAATGACCCCATTTATGGAACTTTATGGATATCATCCACTCTCCATCGCATCATCTTTAAGAGAAAATTTGAAGGTTCAAGCAGTGGAAGATCACATTGAGCATCAACAAGAAGTTCTCCAACTCTTAAAGGATTACCTAAATTTGGCACAAAATCGAATGAAACAACAGGTAGATCAACATCGATGCGAGAGAAGTTTTGATGTAGGAGACTGGGTATTTTTATGGCTACAATCATAGAAACAAATTTCCCTCAAGCAAGCTAACAACGATAATAAATTATCGCCAAATTACTATGGTCCTTACAAGGTGTTGCAAAAGATTGGTACTATGGCATACAAATTGGAGCTTCCTACTTCTTAACAAGTGCATCCTTCCATGTTTCATGCTTAAAGAAGTTTATAGGTGAATATCTTCTAGTTCAAACAATATTTCTAGAACTTGATGAGGAAGGAAAAATCATATTGGAACCTAAAGAAGACACGAAAACAAGAACTCAACAGCTACGAAATCGATCAATTTCAGAGTATCTCATCAAGTGAAAGAACTTACCCTCTTAAGATTCTACATGGGAGGATTAGAATTTTATACAGAAGCACCCAGATCTACTCAAGCATTGAGGAAAACACTTTTTTTGAAGGAGAGGGGCATGTTAGATCCCTATATTACTAGTATAGTACCTTATTGTTTTTAGTGTAACCCCCTTATTGTTATTATTGTACCCCTGTAACCCCCATATTGTTATTATTGTGCCCTTAAATTATTATTGTTAGGTCAGTTAGGATTAAATTGTGGCCCCATGGACTCCTATACATAGAAATGAGGTTTTTTAATTTGGATCATCCAAGAATTGTTCATTCATATAGTTTATTGGAGGTTGCCCCCTTGAAGTGGCTTATTTCTAAGGTATTGATATCTCTTTTCTTCTATTTTTGGAGCTAGTTTCACAACATCAAATTCATTAATAAAATTATTTTCGTGTTGCACATCTTTTGTTTTGGTTTAATTGGTGATTTTAACTGGAATAATATAAAAATTGCAAAGAAATATTGATTCAATCCCCCTCTCAATATTTCCAACACTAGCACACCTTACTTTTTTCCACCTTGCAATATTTTTATTGACATTCTAGAATGAATTTTCTCAATGCAATGTTATTGTTGGTAATTTGGTTGTTTGCAATATAAGGAAATATAACATGTGTTAGAGTTCCTTAACCTTGGAATGTTCGTAAAAGAAATGATCTTGTGTTTGTGTTAAAATATAATATAGCATGCACTAGATTTATTTTGGCATGCAATGTTATTGTTGGTAGTATGCTTGTATTTGTGCTACATGTAAAGCCAACACTCATTAAATCTCTTTGACCTTGAAATGTTGTTATTGGAAATATTCTTGTGTTTGGGCTAGAAACTATGCCATATTTCTTTTGCTCTACAATATTATTTTTGTCTAATTCGTTGTTTATGATAGAAGGAAATCTAGCACGTGTTAGATTTCCTTCACCTTGGCAATGTTATTGGAAATGTGCTTGTGTTTGGGCTAGAAGTTGTGCTAGATTTCTTTCTCTCTACAATATTGTTGTTGTCAATTTTGTTGTTTATTATATAATAAAATCTAGCATGTGTTAGATTTCTTCACCTTGGCAATGTTCTTGTGTTTGTGTTAGAAGGAAATATAACATGCAGTACGTTTCTTTTGGCATGAAATGTTGTTGTTGGTAGTATGCTTGTACTTGTGCTACATGTAAAGCTAACATGCATTAAATTTATTTTACCTTGTGATGTTGTTATTGGAAATTTGTTTGTGTTTATGATAGAAGTTGTTCAAGATATATTTTTCCATGCAATTTTGTTGTTGGAAATATTCTTTTGTTTATGCTAGAAGAAAATCTAACACGCTAGATTTCTTTCACCCTACAATGTTGTTGTGTGCTTTTGTTTGTGCTATGATTAAATCTAGCAATTGTTAGATTTTATTCACCTTGCAAATTTTTTATTGGCAACATGCTTCAATTTTGGCTCGAAATAAATCTAGCATGCACTAGATTTCTTTTTCACTGCAATGTGTTTGTTGACAATATGCTTTAGTTTGTGCTAGAAGTAAATCTATCGTGTGGTAGATTTCATTTTTCTAGAAATGTTGTAATGTGTTTGTGTTTGTGCTAGAAGGAAATCTAGGATACATTAGATTTATTTCACCCTTCTATGAGTTTATTGAAAATGTGTTTATATATGCATTAGAAGGAAATCTAGTGTGCACTAGATTTCTTTTGCATTGCAATGTTGTTGTTGGCAATTCAATTGTTTGTGCTAGAAGGAAATCTAGTATGCGCCATATTTCCTTCACCACAATGAGGTTATTGGCAATGTTCTTGTGATTGTCCTAAAAGAAAATCTAGCATGTTCTAGAGTTATTTTGCACTAGAATGTTGTTGGTAATATGTTTGTTTTCATGCTATAATAAAATCTATCATGCGCTAGATTCTTAACCCCTACAATGTTATGTCTTTGTGTTTGTGTTAGAAGTAAATCTACCACACGCTAGATTTCTTTTGTCTTCCACAAGTTATTTTTGATAATATGCTTGTTTGTGATAGAAGCAAATATAATACGTGGTATGTTTATTTCACTCTACAATATCATTATGAACTTTTTTTTGCAAGAGAAGGAAATCTAGCATGTGTTAGATTTCATTCACCTTGCAATTTTGTTATTGGTGACATGTTTGTGTTTGAGATATAAGTACAAATAGCATGTTAGATCCAATTCACCTTTCAATATTATTATTGGAAATATGTTTATGTTTGTGATAGAATAAAATCTAGTATGATATAGATTTCTTTTACCCTACAATATTGATTTTGCCAATATGTTTGTGTATGGTGGGAGGAATTCTAGCATGCACTAAATTTACTTTGCAATACAATACTGGTGTTAGCAATGTTCTTGTGTTTGTACTAGAATAAAATCTAGTTTGCAATAGATTTTTTTTGCAATGAAATATTGTTGTTGGCAACATGCTTGTATTTATGCTAGAATGAAATATAACCTGCACTGGATTTCTTTTGCAATGCAATATTATTGGAAATTTAATTGTGTTTGTGCTAGAAGGAATTTTACCATGCATTGGATTTCATTTTCCCTACAATTTTATTGTTGGCAATGTGCTATAAGTAAATCAAGCATAGGTTAGATATCTTCCACCTTGCAATGTTGTTTCTGGCAATGTGATTGTGTTTGTTCTAGAAGAAAATCTAGAATGTCCAAAATTTCTTTTACTTTGCAATTTTTTTGTGAGTAACATGATTCTATTTATTATAGAAGGAGATTTAGCATGTGGTGGATTTTGTTTGCCATAGAATATTGTTGTTGGCAATGTGCTTGCATTTGTGCTATAAGGAAATCTAGCATGTGCTAGATTTATTTGACCATGTAATGTTGCTTCTAGCAATATGCTTATGTTTGTAGTAGATGTTATGATATTGATTGTTAGCTTTCATTTGAGGTGCAATTTTTTTGTTCAAAATGGGCTTCTACTTGTGATAGAAGGAAAACTAGCATACATTATATTTCCTTCATAAGCTAATGTTATTATTAGAAATATGTTTGTTGTTATGAGAGAAGGAAGGTTATAATGTGTTAAATTTCCTTCATCTTGCAATGTTATTGTTGAAAATGTGTTTGTGTTTGTGATAGAAGTAAATCTTGCATCCATTATATTTTTTCACAATGCAACATTATTTTTTGAAATGTGCTTGTATTTGTGTTAGAAGGAATTATAGAATTCACTAGATTTCTTTGTTCTAGTTCCAAACATAAAACTATCGATATTTCACCCTCACCAAGGTTAGTGCCCTCATATTGTTATTGGAAATTCATTTGTGATTATGCAAGAAGGATACCTCGTGATTACTAGCTTTCTTATAGACACCATTACACTCATGAAACCAATTCTCTAGGGGTGACATTGTCTCAATAATCACAATGGTTAGAGTTATAGATTTTGATGTGCCTTTTTATTGAGTTTGGAACAATTTATGGAGATCAATGATAGTGACAAAGAATTGTATATAGATATATGGTGTTGTTGACACTACATTTGTGCTTGAGTTTTAAGGAAAGATAATGGTATAGCTTTCCTTTTCGCTCAAACACAATAATCCAATCATAATTATTTGATCCATGGAGAATAATGTGATCTTTGTATAATTTTGAAGTTTATGAATAAATGTATCATTGAGGTATACTATATTTTTCTTCCAATGCAAATGTTTGCAATTTTAAAGTATCGAGCATAATTTTTTAACATGCAATATTTTTCTCTCTATTTTTTTGTATAGTTATAAACTTCCAAAAAAAAATTCACTAATGTTTGGATGCATAATATAAGACTCTTCCTCATCAACATAAAAATATAGGAAAACTAAAATCTACACTTTTCGACGACCCAAAGTTAACATCCCTTTGTATCCATCCTAAATAGTATGTCCTTAGATGTGTATAGGTAGGGAGTGCTAACATTGAAACTAAAGATTTGTAAAATGGAATTTGTTTTCTTTTAGAATAAAAATGAGAATTATCTAGTATTTACAGTACCAAAACTTTTATTTGGAATAAAACCTCTAGTTTGGCTTTTGATTATCAAGTTAAAAATATAATTTCTCCTTTTCATGGGGCTTTTAGACATCTTATGTAGCATCAAGCTTCAAATTTCTTAGATTTTCCAAAGGACCATGCTTTGGTTCTTAAACTTCTGCAAATTTCTTATGATCATTATTCATACACATGCATTAAGATTACAAGTGTCATTTCTAAAGTTAAATAGGAACTTAGTGGTTTGATATGAGCTGATATTTGTCATTCAAAAATTTTATTTGGAAGAAAACCTCTAGTTTTGCTTTTTATTATCAAGTTCAAACATAAAAAATCCTCACTAAGTGAAAAAACAATTTCTCTTTTTCATGGGGCTTTTAGACATCCTATGTAGCATCAATCTTGGAATTTCTTAGATTTTCCAATGGACCATGTTTTGGTTCTTCAACTTCCACATACTTCTTATGATAACTATTCATACACATGCATTAAGACTACAAGTGTCATTTCAGAAATTAAAAAGGAACTTGGTGGTTTGATATGAGCTAATATTTGTCATTCTATGATAGTATCTACATCTCTAATTTCATGGTCTTCATATATGAACTTTTCTGTGTAATTTGCATGTAAAGTGCTTTTTGGTAGTAGGCACTAGATGGTGTGGAAAAATGTTTCATTACATACAATATGAATACCAGAGTATTTAAATGATTGAATCTATATTACTTTTTGAAGGTTGTATGTTTTTGCGAAAAAAATATAAAATCACACTTTGCATGGTTTAACCTTTTAATTTCAATTTATGGTTTAATTGTTGCTATAGAATTGGTACAAGCTAGAATGGAAAATATAATTTTGGCAAAATGGGACTCTATTGATCTCCTTATTAATCATCAAGTCGTTGGGATAGGAAGGGTCAAATATACAGAGTCTGGAACTTATTATGTTAGAGAAAGGGTTAATGCATGTTATGTTGCAATTTTGATAATTGATGTCACTCAACCACATTTGATTGAGGATGATGTTGATGAAGGGGACATACATCCATGGAATATTAGGGATTTGAGGCACAACATAGGTAAATAAAAATATTGAAGCATGTTTTCAAATATTATTGAGAGTATAATACTTTTTTTTTATAGTAAATACTAACCTTATTTACATTCGTTTATAGGTGCAAATGTTTCTTTTACATTTTTTTATTGGAGACAAGGTAGATCTTCTACAATAGGGATTGAATTTGGGTGAGGGCTCCATATTCAATATAGAGCTTGGGCATAAAGTGCATGGAAAGAAAGTAAAGAAAATATTCATAATGGTTAAAATTGAGAAGGTTTTAAAACATGACACTGTTCTACCACGTCCAACAGGATTTAAGCATACACTAGGGGGTGCATTGGAATCTTATGAGATTTGGTCAGAATCAGATTTTGAACCTCATCTTCATGATTATTCCATAAATATTCCCCAAGATAGGGTTAGATTCATATGTACAAAGTTTTATCTTACACATGAATTCATGGGAACAAGCATGTGCATTGCTAAAGGAATGCTGGTTAATGTCCGCGAGAATGACGTTGTTGAAGCTGAAACAGTAGGTGAAATGGAATTTGGTGTTTTATTGGAATAGATAGATGGAAATTTTGAAATATGAAGAATTGGGGATAAGTCTATACATTGTTTGGTTAGATGGCCAATAAATAAGTTGGTGGACAACAAAGGTGATATTAAGGGTTAAGGAAAAGTTCAAGGAGCCACCCAAGGAAATGGTGATATGGGATGCTATAGAGGACACAAATCTCTTAAACAAATGGGATGGGTATCTTTGTAATGAAAAATATATAAAATCAATTGATATGCATGTAGCAAGGCCATATAAAAGGAATACATGAGTTATGGCTATAAAAAAAAAATGCAAAATGTAAAAAAAAAATAGATGAAGAGAAAGAAATTAAACTTTTGGAAGAAGTTGTATGTTGTAGAAAAGATTGTCTTCAACATGTGGCTAGGTAATTTGTCTTGATTTCACTCATGTAAAACACATTCATGTTAAGGAATCATAGCCATGGCCTACCACCTTTTGCTAGAAATGTAAAGGAATATTATTTGTATGAAATCATGGTATAAGATACACAAGATTCCTCAAAGCACATTATATAAATACCAGTATTATTTCCAACATGGAAATATCAAAGCTATTCATGGTAACACCAACACATGAAAAGCATGAGCACACACCGTGGCAGCCATAAACATATTGAACAAAATTGTAATGGATAATTCAAAATTTTCACCAAACCAAACATGTCAAGTTGAAAAACATGGAACATCTGCTCCTTTATGATTTCTTCCTTCGACTTACACACAAAATTATTTTCTAAAAGAGATCAACGACGATCTTCAAAATCTCAATTACCCATCAATATCACAGTCAACAATCAACAAGATATGGAATAATAAGTTTCGAGATGTGGCATTTTCAAAGAACACCAACTTCAGTAAATGCAGTGAATGTATTGTGTTGAAAGCACAGATGAAGCATAAAATACAAAAGAGCTGGAAGAAAAGGCAGAAGGTAGGCTGAAAAAACATAACAATATTGTTATGTTTGGAAGATATTGCTACTATGCCCATAGAATTATGTCAGAGCGGTTTCCACGGGATTTTTTTAGCATTATCCATGATAAAATGGATAAATCAAAGACTTCAATACCAAGGCTATGTGTCAAATCAAAATCTATTGTAGGAACAAATTTAGGTTTGTCATTGACAAGTATGCTAACACATGGGAATAAGATAGGAAGTTTTTCTCATTTTTCCCAACCATTTGTACATAGGGGATCACAATTTACTATTAAATTCCTTGCAAAGTGCTTAAGGGACCTCGAAGACCCACAAATTGATATGTATGATGATCTAATTTATGGGAGTGGAAGTTCAAGAAACCCACTTACAAATGCATTACTAGACACCTCTATTTACTCAAAATGTCAAGTGTACAAGGATGATTTTATATCTCATGGAAGATAAAAGAGACAAAATGTTGATTTAAAGCTCTTCCTCCACATTTTTTGTTACAGTTGGACAATGCAACAAGTGATAATAAGAATCATTATGTTTTCTTGTTTTTATCACTTTTAACTGCACTTGGTGTCTTCATCACTATTGAGGTTGGATTCTGGCCTGTGGGGCACACCCATGAAGACATATATGGAACCTATAGAAGAATGTATTCCAACCTAAAAAATACATACATAAATTTATATATATATATATATATATATATATATATATATATATATATATATATATATATATATATATATATATATATCTTCTTTACTTGAAATGATGGATACATATTGATTAATTGAATAAAATTGAGTGGTTCCACCTACACTTATTAACAAGGTCTATGACTTCAAAAGTTTCCTTAATGGATAGATCAAGGCGGGATAAAATGCACTAGATGGACATATTAATGTTCAATACTTCCAATTCCTTTTACTCAACGATATTCCAGTACTAAGGTAGAAATAATACATTAGAGATAGTGAGTGGTCAGAACTAATTGAGTTATGGAATATAGATGATGAAGGCCAACCTATAATTCCCATGGGAACCCATATTTCTTAGATTCCGAAAAGAATTATGCCTATTTCAAAGAAATAAAGGAAAGGATAACATCATACATAAAAATGTGGAAAGTTATTATCGAGAATGAGGATTCAACAATTTTTATAGAGGAATGGAAAAATAAAGTAGGGTATTGGGAAAGAGTTCTCGATACATTATATGGAATCTATAATGATCATATATTAATAGATGTAATTGATTAATATTTTGAGGATTTTTGGCCCAAGACAAGGCACATTGTTGATGTTGATCATAATGCACTCCATGTAATATCAAGTATTATGGATGAATATTTTGATAATGCAATAGATGAACTAGTATATGTTGGACCCAAATGTAATAAGCCAAAGCCAACATTAAATCCAAATATTGACGTTGAGAAAGGAAAGATGTTGCTAGTTAGACCAGGAAATGAGGATGCATGAGAGATGATTTGGATGGGAAAATCCATCTAAAATAACTTTAGGGATAATTAAAGTGAGAGTATTCATGTAAAGTTTGATTAGTGGAAGCCTATTTCACGGAAATACAATGGAATTTTTTTAGAGCAATATTGGATACCAAATCCTCATGACACGAAACTTGGCTCTATTCCAATTAATACTATAGTGTGGGCATGGATGCCGAAGAAAGAACATTGAAATATGACCAAGATAAATAAATATGGTTGTATAAGTTGTTCTTGACCTACTTGAGCGAATATCTTAAGATTAGGTTTATATGATTCATGAATGTAATTTTTTTTGAAGGATTTATTAATATACATTCAAACACACTTTTCAATATTTTTTGTATATTAAATATTCTCTTCATATTATTTTTGGAGGAGTTTTATATTATTTAGTATTTCAATGTCATCATGTGGTGATACAAATGACATGACAATTCCATAAAATATTTAAGCTTTCAAAGCTTAGTTTGACCAACATGACTTCTCACCATATCAAATATGCATAATCAAATTCAATAATGCACTTAAAAAAAAAAACATATTCTAAACTTGGTCTACTAAAACAATAGTGGAGTAGCTAATTAGTATTCTATTTAATATAAACTATTTAAACACTAAATGAAAAAATGTTAGACACTTGTAATAATGTTTGAAGTGAGATTTCCTTAATATTCCTTACTATAATTGATATAAATCAAATTCGTTGTTTTGTTGCACTCTAATTTATAAAAAAAATGATTTTTATCATTGAACAAAACAACCAAACTTATAAAATATTTTCTCTTATAGATTTTGAAGTAGTGCCAACATTGTACTAGTATAATAAATTTGTACTCAACATAGGAAAAGTGTTAGTGTAGTTTAAAATGGTTAATAATAGTAAGAAACACAATATTAATATATTGTTAAATAACTTTATAGGTAAGAATCTTTTTACAAAATCTTATTCACGATTCAAATTTAATACATAAATATAGATATTAATGATAATAGATATAATGTAAGGAATCTAAGTTTTAGATGAATTCCAATATGTTATTTTCAACATAATATCCTTAAACGCTCCAGGAATAAAAACTAAACATTTGTAATAACTAGGTTAGTCAATTTTATATATTTCCTCTTGTATTTGGAAATAATCAAATTGTATTATTTTGTTACTATTCTAAATCATGATTGATTTTGATAATTAAAATGATTAATAATTGGCTTGAGAGGCGAGGCTCGACTCATTCTATAGCCTAGTATGAGGGGATGTGTAATTTCGACTATAATCTGTTTTTGAAGGATCTATTAATATACATTCAGACACACTTTTCAATATTTGTTTTATATCAAATATTCTCTTCATATTATTTTTGGAGGAGTTTTATATTATTTAGTATTTAAATGTAATCATGTGGTGATACAAATGACAAGATGGTGCCATAAAATATTTAAGTTTTCAAAGATTTGTTTGACCAACATGACTTCTCACCATATCAAATATGCATAATCAAATTCAATAATGCACTTAAAAACAACTTCTTGTAAACTTGGTCTGTTAAAACAATAGCGGAGTAGCTAATTAATATTCTATTTAATATAAACCATTTAAATACTTAATGAAAAAATGATAGACACTTGTAATAATGTTTGAAGTGGGTTTTCCTTAATATTCCTTATTGTAATTGATATAAATCAATTTTTTTGTTTTGTTGCAGTATAATTTATATAAAAAATATTTTGATCATTGAACGACACAACTAGACTTGTAAAATATTTCCTCTTATATATTTTGAAGCGGTGACAACATTGTACTATTATAATAAATTTTTACTCAACATAGGAAAAATATTTAGTGTCAATTTAAAATGGTTAATAATAGTAAGAAACGCAATATTAATATATTCTTAAATAACTTTATAGCTAATAATATTTTTACAAAATATATTATTCAGGAGTCAAATTTAATACATAAATATAAATATTAATGATAATAGAAATAATGTAAGGAATCTAAGTTTTAGATGAATTTCAATATGTTATTTTCAATATAATATCCTTAAACACTCCAGGAATAAAAACTAAACATTTGAAATAAATAGTTAAGTAAATTTTATCTCTTTCCTCTTATATTTGAAAATAATCAAATTGTATTACTTTGTTACTATTATAATTCATGATTAATTTTGATAATTAAAATGATTAGTAATTGAGGCGAGGCTCATTCTACTGCCTTGTATAAGGGGATATGTAAGTTCGAATATAATCAAAGAAAAAATGAATATGTTGTAACGTAATTAGAAGTTAAAAAAAATTGTGTGAATGAAATGTTTAAATCTTTTACTTTTCAAAAATATTTCAGCGAGAGATTCAAATAAACTATTTGAAGATCTATGTTAGCTAATTTATGTCGATATCAACTTCATATATAAGTATATATAGAAAAAATTAAGTATTTATGGTTAAATACATATTTAAGATGGATCTCACATCACTATGATAATTTTTCATTAAATGACTTTATACTTATAATATATCTTGCATATTAATATATTATTCATCAAGTAAGTCTCAATTAACTTAGTTTTTAACACAAAAGCACAAATAATAAATAATAAATAAATTATACTACTACTCTCATTCAATATTTTATCCCTCTAGGCTCATGTTAAATCCATATTTAAGATGGATCTATGGTGGTATATATTGGACACATTACTATGATAATTTGTCATTAAATGAATTTATACTTAATATATATCTTTCATATTAATCTATTTTTCATCAAGTAAGTCTCAATTAACTTAGTTTTTAACACAAAAGTACAAATAATAAGTAATAAATAAATTATACTACTCTCATTCAACATTTAAATTGATCGTAATAAAACTTTTTCTCTTGTCAACTCTAAAATGGTTCAAACTTCCCACAATAGTATGTAATGATGATGGTGTTAATGATGATTATCATATACTAAGACCAAATATGGTATATAAGTAGCCATAAAGATATTATTGAAAATTCTTTAGAATTTTATTTTTATGCTAAAAAAACATTAAAATGAGTGTTAGATCATCAAAATTTTGTTTAGTTAAAAGATCAAGAAGGTTGGTAGCACCACAAATATTTTGAAATTTAAATCCAATACAAGTATAAACTGGATGATCTAAGAGGGTTTTTCATCTTCAACCATAATATTAGTAGGGTTGCAAAGGCAATAGAATTTTAAATTGTGCCAACCTTGTCTTAGTAATAATCGTAACTTAACATATACATGATATTTACTATGTCAGATTATAATTAAATGGGTTAATAATAGTAACACACACAACATTATTTTCATAATGTTAATAATAGTAACATACCCAACATTATTTTCATAAGATAACTTTAAAAAACTTAGCTTTTAGTACAATCCATAAAAAATATTAAAAGAGATAATGTAAGGAATTCAAGTTTAAGACGTGAAAGATTTGGTTTTGCAATTTTATATCAAAATTTTTTATATAGTTTACCATGATAATTTTTTCACCAAAAATGGTGAATATATACATTAAAATTAGTAAACTAAGTGATTGTATAATTCCACATTTTGAAAAAACTTAATCTAGTTAAAATTCTAAATTCTAGATTAGTTGAATACTTCCAAATTTAATGAAATATGTGTTAAAGAAAAGAAATTTTGTATTATTATTTGTTTCTATAATAAATGATCAATTATTTCTATAATTAAAGGTTCCTGTTGTAACGCTCACTAGAGTACATTCAGTTTTTAAGCTTCTTTCCTAAATAATTGGCATGTACGGGGGTTAGAACCTATGTATCTCAGTTGATAGAAGTGCATCCATTGAATGACTTGTAGTTCAATGATTACAAATAGGTAATTAAATAGAGCCTCAATCAAGTATATATTGAGGAGATTAAATGGAAATGAACTCAACATGGATGGTTGTCGAGTTACTTCATAAGTTCTGCATCTAGTGAAGGTTTCTTGAGTAGTTGTTGAAGTTATAAGAGTGGCCTAATAGTGAGTCTATGAGATAGTTGAACTTTCCAACTACACCTTTATGAAGGTTATGACACAACTTGATCTAGTTCACTCTATATTATTTTGAAAATGATTACGAATGACAAGAAGATGAAGGATGAGTACTCATTAAGGGAAGATGTTGAAGCTTTAACTCCTTGTAGTATTATTGGAGCTTTAACTCCTAGTTGTATTGTGCATATTGAATGAGATTACTCATCATTAAATGTAATTGTTACATGGGTTGTTTGATTGTTAGTTTTTTGTATATTTTAGATAGTCAGTCCAACTAAATTACTAGTGTTTAGTTGAGATATTTTTCTCCACTAATTTAATTGGTGGTTAAGATAGTATTTCAATAGTATATTAGTACTTTTTATTTTTATACATGTCTTTAATATAATATAAGATATCTCTACTGTGTAATTATTTTTCCTAAATATCAATATCTAGAAAAATAACTTATTACTATATAGATCTTTTTAACATTAATAGTTAAAATCCCTATCAACATTGATTTCTTCCTAAACTTATTAATAATTATGACTAAATTTATTGGTTTTATACAAGAAGTTATGCTTCCAAATATCCCTTAACATGAATCACGATATTTGTATTCTGGATTGTTACCAATTGCTTTATATTCTATGGGTGGAGTTGTTTTTAATAGTTAATTATTTTGTATATCTTCCTTCATTAATATTATTTTATTTAAAAAAATGATTTTTTTTTATTATATTGATAATCTAATTATATAAATGGTTTTAATACGTTTCCAAAACCAAATTTTTATTTATTTTTCTTTTAAAATTTCTTCTATAAAAACCTTTTAACTTTTCCATTTTCAATTAGGTTTTTTTAGAATACAATTTCCATTATAATAATTACGCCATAAGGAATTATTATTTGAAAACAAATCTCCTAAAGTGCCACTCTACACAGTTTTCCACCCTTAGATTGATTGTTAGACGATTCAAAATTTTTTGACCATTCGATCCACCATCAAAAACCAACTTTAAATAGAATCCTTTATTCAAGCATCCATTCATCACAATTTTCGGTGAGGCAGTTGTCAGTAGTGTTATTTTTTTTTATCTGGGGCCAACTGTCCTAGATGAAGTTCAAACCTGCACAAATCGGTAGCGTCGAACCTGCACAACTCAACATATTTTTCACCCAGCGTTCTTGCAGTAGGCTATGCAGCTCTTACTATTGATTTTCCCTGGCTTTCCTTAGGTGGAGAAATTCCCTTGGAAGAAATAGGATTATTAGAGAGAGCCAAGCGCACACTAGGGCCTATGTGAGGGCAAGTGTTATGATAGAGAATGGAGTTGTTGGGAGCCTATACGTTGCTATTCACAAATGCACTCACAGGGCCAGCTTCCTTGTGATGATGATTTTCATCAGGGATTTCCGCATTCTTATTAGCCCCAATGGGCTTGAATTCACTCTCTAAAAATCAAGCATGTCATTCTTTCTAGATTTAGAGCCCAAATCCATGGTAGCTCCCCGGTTTTCTCCGGCTAGAGTGATAACCCTCACACCCAAATCCTGCAGCTTCCGGTCTCCATTAGAGTTGAGGCTCTGCTGGCCGTGGAGCTCAGATAGCCTGCGAGTGAGATTCAATGATCTATTATGATCCCCTGAGAACCAATGATCTATTATGATCTATTATTTGCAGGAACTATCATCTGTCCAACACTGATATCAGCGTCAAAGAGCAAAGAAAATGATTAAATCTATTCATTAGGAAAAGGAGAAGAAGCACTGGATTCCTCTAGGACCTTTTTCTCAGCCTTCTTGGGATCTTCCTTCCGCTGGGTCTTGGGCACCTCAGGTTGGAGCTGTAGGGGCTGGGGCTAGGGCTAGGGTTTGGGCACTGCAGGGTGGAGCCAAAAGGGCTGGGGCTGCGGTTTGGGCACCTTAGGTTGGAGCTATAGGGGCTATGGCCAGGGTTGGGGTTTGGGTTTGGGCACCACAGGTTCGAGCTGTGGGGGCTTGGGTATTTGAGGCTGGGCCTGAAATGCTTGTTTTCTAGTAAGCTGTTGATCAGGTCTAATGTATCTAATATTGTCTCTTGTAGGTTCTTCGGCCTTCATGGATGCCTGTGGAGCCTGTTGCTCCTCTCTTTTGGGCTCGGGAATTTTGGGCGCCTGAGGCCGAGATTGGATCAGAATTTTCCTGATTCCTTCCAAGGAATTATGCCTAGGGTTTGTGTAATACATATTCCTGAAGTTACTTTGAGGATACATGGCTTCCACTCTTTTTCAGGACAAAATTAACAGAAAAAACACTCTCAAAGATTATAACAATTTAAGCTCCTATGTTTTGAATATATAAAATATTTGTGGATTTAATCGTTCAACCTTGAAATTTATAGAATAATTTAATCAAATCATACAATTTTAAAAAATTTTATGATAGGTGCTTTCTTGGCAGAGTGGAATAAGAAAAGTAAATGGTGACATAAAGCATAAAAGCGATGTAGATCGACAGAGACTTCATCTATTTATTTAATGTAGCAGGGCCAAATCCATAGATGCCTAATTAAGGTGATGGGTCAAGGCGAATTTGGCAGCTTTGAGAGATTTCTAAAGTAGAAGGATCGGGAATAGTATCTCCTAGACTATTACGTGATACAGAACTGAAGTATCTACTTTTTTTCATGGTCGTGCAAAACAATGAATGTGAGCCAGCATGGGGGGAATAATTGAATAACTTAATCTGGATTTTTTCCACCTAGGAATCGAGCTCTATTATTCTGGAGAATAGTCCATGACTCTTTAGTGCATCCGTAATATTTATTCCTTTGGCTAGGGCCATTGAAATGCTGAAAATTGTGTTTAGGTAGGTGTAATGGAGTTAAGTTCAGTTAGCTTAAAATGGTAAATATTAAAGGGAAAGATCATTTATCTGCAATCTAAGGAAAATTTTAGGTATTTGTAATTGATTTTATCACATATTACATATGACTGTAATTTAAAAAAATAATGGTGCCCATCAACACTTGCGAAAATATTTTCAGTGATTTTTCATTGTAGATTCAGAGTACAGTGAAAAGATTTTATTAAGTGTTTTAATATTTATGTGTTCTTCTGCCACTAAAATGAATATATGAAAATAGGTGGAAGATTCTACCATTCCAGGTTTTAAGTCTCGAGAGTAAGAACTTTACGGATAATACCACTCAAAGGGAGAGAAGGAAATTTAGCTTTTTTACCGCTCTTAACTCGAAAAAGGGAAATGGCATTGACCATGGAATTTCACATAGTACCATATTCTCATTTATGTCTTAAAGAAATCACTAGCAGTTTCTCATCTATGTCTTAAAGACATCTCTCTTAGTACTGGGGATGGCACCTTGAGTTGGTCAAGAAGTTGGTTACTCTTAGTAATTCCGACATTTTCACAAATTCAAAGTAATTTCCAACCACCTCAAAAATCGTTCTCTAAATATGAGAATTAAGGAATTTGAAACCTAAAAATGAAACTCTTATGTGCTTCTCAAGCATTATGGGATTTGCCAGAATATTATTCGAAAAATTTAATATGAGAATTAAGGATTTTGAAACCTAAAAATGAAACTATTATGTGCTTCTCAAGATTTAACTCATGGTTATGTTCCTTATAGTTATGAAAAAATCTTAAGGAAGTTAATTTTTTCAAATTCAAAGTAAATTTCAACCACCTTAAATATCACTCTCTAAATATGAGAATTAAGGATTTTGAAACCTAAAAATAAAACTATAATGTGCTTCTCAAGCATTATGGGATTTGGGAGAATATTATTTGATAAATTTAACTCATGGTTATGTTCCTTATAGTTAGGACAAAAGCTTAAGGAGGTTAATTCAGGTAATGTGAGAAAAAATACTTAGGAGCTCCTTTTTCATTCAACAAATATAGTGTGATTCTATTTTTAGAATAATTGTTGTAAAAAAGAAAAAAATTATAGATAACGTATAAAATATATAAGCATATCAAAAAATATATAAGATAAAAATAATTAAAATGAAATTTCTAAGAAAAGGATCAAAACTTTTACTTGAAAAATTCAAACTATGCAGACATATTTCATTAAATTTATATGGGCATCATGAACCAAAATTAAAAAACAAAAAAGAATAGATATAGTATAAAATATATAAGCATATCAAAAGATATATAAGATAAAAATAATTAAAAATAAATTTCTAAGAAAAGGCTGAGAACTTTTACTTGAAAAAAAATTCAAATACTATGCAACATATTTCATTAAATTTATATGGACATCATGAACCAAAAAAAAAATTAAGGGAAGGACCAATGTTAAGCTCATTAAATTGAGAATGCTACACATGGATAAGACTCGAAAATGATTATTTGAAAAACAAATTAAGGGAAGGACCAAAATTTTTAGACATTAAGATCATTAAATTTTGAGAATGCTTACACATGGATAAGACTAAAAATGATTATTTGAAAAACATATTAAGGGAAGGACCAATATTTTTAGACATTAAACTCATTAAATTGAGAATTTTTACACATGGATAAGACTCGAAAAGGATTGAGAAATATTTTAATGGAAGTGGAAAAAATAGTTGTGATATATGTGAAATAAATGGAAAATCACAAGATTCAAAGAAATTTGGTCATTATAAATGTAATCTATAGAAAAAATAAAACAATAAGTTTCCTTTTACAAATAAGATGGAGGTGGGGAACTTCATAACAATGTGTATAGTGTAGTATGGTTTTTAGGTAGTGGATATAATAACAGAATGTCTAGAAATAAAAATATCTCTAAGATAAATGATTCTACCAAACCTAATGTATTATTGGGATATGGAAAGATAATTCAGTTTTAAGTGAAAGTAAAAAAATATTGTAAAAATAAAACAAATTGAAGTGAGACACATTAGTGATGTCTTTTATGTTTATGTTTTCACATTACTGATGCCTTTTATGTTTATGTTTTGGCACATAACTCTCCACTTCTTATTCTGGAGGATCAATTGGAGCCGAGAAAGCCCGAGAAAGTTCCTACTACCTCTTATTTATTATATTTATATGTTATTCTTTCCTATACCACAACCTTATGGAGTTTCCTTTGCAACATATGGTGCAATTGCTAATATAACTTTTTTTAATCAAAAATCATTTCTGACTATCACATTGCAAAAATGAAACTGAATACAACATTTATAGATTTGTTTTACAACAATACTTTTCATCATCATATTACTCTAATAACTATCTAAATAAATAAATTATACCATTTTATATATAAATATGCGGGCCTTATAGAAACTTTTTATATTACAAGGTGAAGTGGAAATGTATATAGAGAAAATATGGCTTGTCGAGTTTATGCTATGAATCTGGGACACACTACTAATGATGAAGCAGAGCTGACAGCACTTAAACAAGGTCTGATTATAGCCATATGGGAGAATTACTAGTGCTTAATCATAGAAGGAGATTCTACAATGGTTATTGGAGCATTAACAAAACTTCATCAAGGAACAAAGTAGGAGAAATCAACAAAAGCTAGAGAACAACAACCTTAATTCAAGAGATAGGATTACTGGTTAATCAAATTCAATATATGATTCCCTCTCATATCAGTAGGAAAGGTAATCAGGAAGTAGACTACCTTGCTAATTGGGGATGTAAAAATGTGGATCGTCCGCTGGATACTACTCCTTCCAACAGAATTTGGAATATTGAGCTTCATTCTCTGCAACTAATTCTTCAGCAAGACAATCCCCCGACCGAGGTGCATGTTAGATCACAATTGGAATAAAGGGCCAGCTGGTTCTCACTGTACTCTTAGTTTTAATGCCCACATTATTTTTTTTTGAGTTGTCAAAACCCCATCATGGTTTAAACTTCCCACCTCTGAAGGGAATGATGGTTCATCTCACCTGTCGAGCATGCATTGATTGTGTGAGGTAGTGTAAAATTTGGTATTGCCACCAATTTATCTTTTCTAAAGGTAACTTTTGACCCAACTCACTTATTCTTCTCCTGTTACTATTGCTTTGTTTTCTCTGCATAATGGAAAGCTTTGATCAGCAACCTCACCATTGGTGCAAACTCCTCTGGTATGTAATGGCTCATTACCTGAGTTCCATTCATTATGAATTATGCTTCTATGTTTAGAGTACGAACAATGGTTTCTCTGCTGATATTCCTATTACCTATCCTATGCAAGTTTATGACATCACTATAGCATTAGATATCATTCCTCCTTTTTGAAGTCCTCATAGAGATTCTGATATTAATCATTGGGTTCAAAGATTATCTGAAAACTATCATTGTAGGATTCTTCTATTTCTGAATTCGTCTTTAAGTTATACTTGTATTTTCAGTGTTACTGCTAATCAGAGAAAGTCTCATAGTCTAAGCTCTCAACCTACCAGTAATTTCTTTGTCTTTAATCTCTGGAGTTCTGAATCTTTACAGTTTGAATATAGTGAGTCTCAGAACTTTATTTCGAGTTATGCATCTGGGCCCTCCAGAGCGAATGTAATCACACTGCTCGGACTTCAAATTCTGCGTATCTAGGAGGTCATCCTATGTTCTTCTCTTCAATGTCTCTGTAGTATTCGTTTTCATGCCCTCTGTGATTCTGTGTCTCCATATTTCATGGCTAAAACTAATCCAAGTCAGAGTGCTACGAGACCTACTCCTTCTCGTAAAAAAGGCTGCAAGTCAGATATCGAAACTCTGAAAAACATAGCTAATACCTATGAATCAAATAACCTTGAAGATATCAAAGTCACTATTGCTGAATGAGAACGAGACCTAGAGGAAGAAGATACAGAAATTAGTGAGCAATAGGAAAGAATGGAATTCATCCTCGACCCCAGAAACAATAGCGGCAGTGTCTCCTTATTTCAACAAATAATAAGAACATATTGGAAATTCAAGTGTGTGTTGGCAAGAGCAATGGAGAGCCTACAGAAGAAAGCACTTAAATCCTATTCTTCAGTCTTGTTTGAACTTCAGGGAATGAAACAAAAAATGTGAGAGATGTCGATGACCCAACATCAGCAAAATGTTCGCATTGGAAACATAGAACAACAGATCTGTTTGTTTCAACAAGAAAAGCTTTCTAGATCACCTATCAAGGATCCAGTCTGAGATATTTAGTCTCATGGATACTTAGTATCATGTTTTCTTTTTAAATTTTGAATGACTCTAGATACTTTATATCTTTTTAATTTAATATGCAATTTCTATGGACATAGTCGTGTAAAGTTAGTAGCTACTAAGCATAAAAAAAGAGTACCAATTCTGGTTAGCATTTAACTTTTTGAGGTGGCCAACCGACATAGTTTCCTATGGGCAGGTTGAGGCACTCAATTTTTCATGTAATTTTTTTTGTGCAACTTACTCTTATAATAGAAAATAGTTTAAGTACTACAGAATTAAAAAAAGAAAAAAAGAAAAAAAAAACTTCTTATTACTTTTAGATACGACCCTAAGGAACAAGCACATACCTCGTAGAAGCATTTTTGGGCATTGTCCACGCCATAGGCATGACGGCGTCTGTAGCTTGTAATGAACCATGCTTTTCATACTCAGCTTAGTTTAACACCAAAAAGCGCCCAACTGATGAGATTTATTTTTACCCTGTCCAATAATACCAAGTGCTATATGTGTTTTCGCTGCCGTCTGACTGGATAACGCAGACGTGTTCCATCAGCCGTGGGAGCACTTTGCACATAAACATATGAATCATTTTTTTAGCGTATCTGAATTGATACAACAATATTGACGGGGTAACACTCGGAAATGCTTCATCACCGATTGGAGCACTTATGCACGTACATATATGATCATTTTTTTTGAAGTATCAAACGATTGACGGCGTATGTGCATTCATACAAGGGTATTGACATCCAACTGTACAACTTCGCGTGAAATTTCTTAAAAATTGGTATTCTATGTCTGATTAGACTTTCACTCATACACTCGAATCAGTACCATCCTTGTGTATTGCCTCAAATACCTGCAAATATGTACCACTTAACGGCTGACCCTCAACGGCCACAAATAACTGTCCTGCTAATTGGTAGTAAATGGGTGGGGTTGTATATGTTCATGGGTCCATTGTGTGACATAATTGACATGTCAAAATCTGAGTTGTTTATGGATGCAATAGAATAGTTAGGATTACAGTTTTTTGTAGCAATAAAGAAAATTCAAAAGATTAGGTAGTTGGAGTGGTTGAATTGCATTTTTGATGGTGGAAATAGATTCAACACTATCAAAAACTCTTAGGACACCAAATATACTGAAGTTTAACTACTGTAACCTATGTTTCAAAAATATTTTATTACATTTTCATAACCTTACAGGAATTTCTGGATTATTCTGTGGGTTTTTTAGACTACCACAAAATCTAAGGGTTAGCATATACAACTTTTGGCGGTTACAGTAAAAAATAATTGGTATGTTTAAGGGGGGCTATATGCCCACTCTTCCATAATTGGCTTGCAAAAATCTAACTATGGACATATACAACGCCCGCTTATTTGGGCAGGTGAATTATTTCCAGCCCATTCTAAACCAAGATTAGGATGTTCTATCTTAAACAAGGAGTCTGATATTCTAGTGGATAATTTAGGATATTTTTTTTTCTATTACATAGCTTCAAGTTACTTGTAGTAAATTGGTGGGATCATTAATTTAAATGCGTTTAAATCTAATGATTGGCAGTATATGTCTAACTGTATTTAATATTCTAAAGAATATGTATCCCAGATATATATGCCTATTGTTTCATAATTAGCTTGCCAAAATCTTACAATAGGCATATACGACTCTCACTCATTTATATTAAATTGTCAGAAATCTTTGCCTCCATTTTCATAATCTTACAGGAATTTCTAGATTATTCTATGGGTTTTTTAGACTACCAAAAAATCTAAGGGTTAGCATATACAGCTCTTGGCAATTACAGTAAAAAATAATTGGATGTTTGAGTGGGGCTATATGGTCATTGTTCCATAATTGGCCAAAAATCTAACTATGGACATATAAAACGCCCACTTATTTTGGTAGGTCAATTATTTTCAGCCCATTCTAAACCAAGAGTGGGATATTCTATCTTAAACAAGGAGTATAATATTCTAGTGGATAATTAGGCTATTGTTTTTGCTTTTACATAGCTTCAGGTTACTTGTAGTAAATTGGTGGGGATCATTAATTTAAATTCGTTTAAATCTAATGATTGGCAGTATATGTCTAATAGTATTTAATATTCTGTAGAATATATATCCCCAGATATATATGCTTATTGTTGCATAATTAGCTTGCTAAAATCTATCAATAGACATATACAACTCTCACTCATTTATAATAAATTGAGAGAAATGTTTGCCTACATTTTCATAATCTACTAAAAATTTCTAGATTATTCTGTGGGTTTTTAGACTACCACAAAATCTAAGGGTTAGCATATACAACATTTGGCAGTTACAATAAAAAGTAATTAGTATGTCTGAGCTGGGCTATATGCTCATTGTTCCATAATTGGCCTGCAAAAATATAACTATGCACATATACAACACGCACTTATTTTGGCACGTCAATTATTTTCAGCCCATTGTAAACTAAGAGTAGGATATTCTGTATTAAACAACGACTCTAATATTCTAGTGGATAATTTAGGCTATTGTTTTTTCTATTACATAGCTTCAGGTTACTCGTAGTAAATTGGTGGAGATCATTAATTTAAATACATTAAAATATAATGATTGGCAGTATATGTCTAACAATATTTAATATTCTATAGAATATGTATATATATATATACCTATTGTTGCATAATTAGCTTGCCAAAATCGAACACCCATTTATAATAAATTGACAGAGATATATATGCTCAATGTTACATAATTCAATTGCAAAAATATAAAGATAAACATATACAACCCACTCATTTTGTGCTCATTGGCTGGCCAATTATTTTAGGCACATTCTTAAAAAAAAACTACGACTAGATATTGTAGCCTATAATTTAAGCTAGTGCTTCTGCTAATACATAGCCAGCAGTTCACTTGTACCGTATGTACGTTGTCTGCCTGACTTAGTCCTCACCGATTTGCTCAAGATTTCTTGAGCATCTAACACATTGAGTTCATGAGAAAATTTAACATTTTATAAGAGTCTTCCCTTTTAAACAGATGTAATTTGATTAAGTTCAACCTCAAAGGATGTACTCCTACTTTAATCAACCTAAGGATCTGCTCCTACTACTTAGTTTCAAGAAAACCAACCCACTCTGAGGGCAGTGATAAAAGGCCTCTAATATTACTGAGTTTACACAAACCTAACCTATCGTGAGGACACTGACAAAAATCCTCTAAAATTGGCCTGAATGGACAAACAACACACGTTAGGACAAGGACTTATGTGCCTTGCTGTCGGCTTGTCTATTTGTTATATCTATGCGCACTGAGCATAGTGAAGTGGAATGATAAATGCCCACCGAGCAGAATGAAGTGAGAGTGTATCATAGGGAGTAGGATACTGAATGTTTGGATCAAAATTTGGTATTTTGTGAAATTCAAATGGAGCATAAAACCTTATGGAGTTATAGATTTTGTTGGTACAGATAAAATTAATTCTCTCTAAATTCAATCCTATTATACAATTTCTAAATTCAACAAACACAAATAACTCAATCCAAATAATAATTCTTTTATCATCTATTCAACCGACTACTGCGCTTTAGTTCATGGCAACAAACAAAACAACTCACATCAAGTTGATGAAATAAACCAAATTTGCTTGATCAGTCTCTTTCCATCAGCATTTTGTAACCCGATTGACACCTACAAATCAAGCACTCCCTCAGTTACGTATTGCATAGTAGACTCTCGAACGTTAATGGAATAGATAACTTTCTGAGTAAGGTAGAGCTTGGTATACGCCTTCACCACGCTGTATCCCACCACTAGGTGTCCCTTCATGGATGTTCATTCTCACTTCACCCTTTCTACACCAAAAGGGCAGCCTTTAGTGACTGATAAATATATAATAATCACTTGGAAAGAATATATACGATTCATTTCAAAGGCGGGAACAAAGGATGCACAGGAGAGTAGGAAATAAATGCTCAATTCCATGCCATCAGAATTCTCATGATCACTGGCATGTTGTGCTTAAGAGCGAGACATTCCACCTCTAGTCTCAATCCCTTTAAGCACTACCATAATAGATAGATACATCTAGGTATCTGAACTCTTGAGAATGATGATAGGTTTTAAGTTTTTATGTTGGAATATTGTTTCAGGACCTTAGATAACAAGTAGCCTTAGAAGAAAAATTGAGGGCCTGTTGATGATATATTATGCCTATCATGTGAAGAAGAAGGAAAATGACTACCTGGGTCTCTTTCCTTTTCTACAAGTTCTATTATACTCACCATAATATTTGAAAACAATCCCAAGAGGAGAAGTCTACACACTCCTTTGAAGCTTGTCTCATCCTCTTCTTCTATTGTGACTACAGCATCTTAACGTGTCATATATGGGTGCACTAGCGGGTGAAAGAGGCTTTTCTGTATGGTGGGTGATACATATCGGAAAATCTGTGTTTGGATATTCATGTATATATTAGTTTAGTTATTTCCATGGTTGGAAGCATGTTATAAATTGTTATTACTCCAGTATGGTAGAGTTGACTTGGTTGGATTTACTAGAAGTCAGTTAACTTAGTCAAGTCCAGTGAGTTCTAGTTCGAGTTAAGTTATAGTTTGAGAAAATTATAATTTAGAGTGTGTATGTTGAGTTATTTCCTTATATTAATTATGTAGATAGGCCTAACTCCCTATTGGAATTGGCTACTTTAATCCTTTTGCTAATTAATATTTTTTATCTGATGGTCTAGATTGAAAGATGCCAGTATATTCTGGTCGTCGCCACTCAATCAATGAATGAAATTAAAAGCCATAACCTCCTTTCATGTCTAGATCAAATGTTTAAACCCTACTTAAATTAATTTTTTTCCAAATTATAATTAAAATTTTACTATGTCCGATTTGTGAAAACGTTCAAACATCGGTGGAAATGTGGAATATAACGGCTGAAAGGGTTAATAAGTTCTGAAATGTGTCTATTGTGATGTTAACATTCTCCAATGTGTCCAAAGTGTCTACTGCGATGGTTGAAATTCTGTAACACTCAATTTCTTTCAGACCATAAGGCCACCCCGGTGCAAAATATACGAAGGGCGAACAATAGTTGGCAATACTATAAGAAGTTCATTGTCCTCTATTTATCCAAATCGTTCCTAGTGGCAAGGCTCCTGTTCACCATAAATTCATGTGGTTGTTTTTCATTTGTGCTAAAATCCCACCAACTTTCCTCTCAATTCCCTTATCGTTTGTCTTTTACCTCTCATTTCCTCTTGGGGTTTTGATGGTCCGGAGATCGAATCCCACGTGGGTGGCGTGATCTTTTTGACATTTTTTTTTGGCGTGCAACTCCGTTCTGGTTTTTTAGAGTCATTTGTATAGAGAAATCAAATGAATAACATCAAGGTAGTAGTCGGAACTGTGGTATTATGCATGGCCACAACCTGTGCTGTAGCGGCACTGATCCTCAGTCGTCGTGCTCGAAATAAGAACAGGCTGAAACAGGCAATTTCCATTCGCCGTGACTTCGAGGACGAGAGTTCGACTCCTGTGCACAAGCTCAAGAATGTGGTGGATTCTCTAATTGTTGATATGAACGCAGGCTGGGCCTCTGACGGAGGTAGTAAGCTTAAGATGGTCATAAGCTACGTCGACAAATTGCCTACAGGGTATGCTTTGACCTGCACGCTAAATCTGCATCTGTTTATTTCTATCTTTATATGTTTGTAATTGGGGCAGTTTTAAATAGAGATCGAATTTGCAGCTAGCACTTTCTTTACCATGCTGAAATTTTCGATTCTTTTGATTTACTGGGTAATCGCCAAATCTTGATTCTAGCACACTAAATCTAATCTTTTATACCGAAATCAAATAAATACATGGCATTCCTTATCTTTGCTTAATGAAACTGTATTTGTGGAGTAAATCAATCTACAGGGACATTGCATAGAAATACGTTGTTTAAATTTTGTAATTGTTTATCATTACTGTTAAAAATATATAATTACTTCCTCATGCAGTTAAGTGGAGTTAGTCAAGTTGAGTTGAGTTACAGTTAGATTTGGTGAACTAGTTAGACAGCGAGTTAAGTGAGTTGATTAAGTTCAGTTATGAGTGATAGTGTGTGCATGTCAATTAGAATAAATACCCTTCACGGGTTCATTGTTCTCAAGAGAGTAAGAGAGTTTTATGATTCAGAGTTTTATGATTAATAGAAGAGCAGCATCTCATTGTTCGTGTGAAATATTCGTGTTATTTGTGTGATTAAATCCTCTGTCTCTCCAACAAATTGGTACATACATGCATGAGAAAATGTGCATGCGCTCATTGACTTTTTAAAAGGTCTTTCTACAAAGCGAATAAAAGAGAATTTCGAAAAGAGAATACGTATGGTATTCATAAGTACTTTTTAAGATTTTTTTTATATAATCTTTTTATAAAGATTTATATATATATAACAAAAAAAAAATCAAAGGGTGTTTTATAAAGAGTTTTTATAAAGTTTTTTTTATAAACTTTTATAAAAATACAAAGGCCTAGTTTTTACATAAAAACCTAGGGTTTGGGTTTTAGTGAGAGATTTTAAAAAAAGAAGAAGGAGGATTTAGTGTTTTATTGAAAGATATTTAAAAAAAAAAGGTTAGCAGAACCTTTAAAAAAAAAAAGAGAGAAATTTAGGGTTTTTTGTCAGAGACAATTTTTTTGAGGCAAGATGGCCACATCAAATTTTCAGCCACAAATTCCATCTTTCAATGGGAAAGACTATGATATGTGGGCTATTAAAATGGAGACTATGCTCAAAGCGCATGATGTCTGGGATCATGTTAAGTATGGGTTTGCAGAACCTAAAGATGATGCAGAAGAACAAGCCCTCAGTAATGCAGAGAGGGAACAGTGGAAGAAAGATAAGTGGAAGAATGCGCAATCATTGCTTCTGATCCAGCAGGGAGTAGATCGAGCTGTGTTCCAGAAGATCATGATAACCTCTTCAGCAAAGGAGGCATGGGACACCTTGGCGACAAGTTATCAAGGTATGGCTAAAGTTAACATTGTTAAATTGCAGAACACCAGGAGAGACTTTGAAAGTTTGCAGATGAAGGAGACAAAGGACATTTATTCCTTCATGAATAGGGTCATGTATGTCATCAATCAATTAAAAATCTATGGCGAAGATATTAAAGATCAAACAGTGATCGAGAAGGTTCTTCGATCCCTGTCTACCAAATTTGATGTGGTGGTAGCAGCCATAGAAGAAGCAAAGGACTTGGAAAAACTCACAATTGATGAGTTGATGGGATCTCTTCTATCACATAAGGCAAGGATAGACAGAAATAAGTAAAACAGCCTTCCAAAGTCAAGTCTATATTTCAAGAGGTCGAGGAAGAAGTCGATCGAGAGGCAGAGGACGAGGCAACAACTATGGCGGTCACAGAGATGGTCGAGATGATCATGAGCATCAACGTGGAAGCAGCAGCAGCAGAAGCTTTCATAATAATCAAAGGTCTGAAAAATCAAAGGTAAAGTGCTTTTACTGCAGTATATTTGGTCATTATGCTCGTGATTGTAGGAAGAAGATTGTAGATCAAGGCAATCAGAGAGCTAATGTTAGTACAGAAAATACTGACTCTGTGTTTCTAGCATCCAACACCATGCATGCATCGTCTGATAAGGTCTGGCTATTAGATAGTGGTTGCAGTAACCACATGACAGGCAACAAGGATTTGGTTGCTAATTTGGATGTCACAGTGCAGACAGAGGTTAAGTTGGGGACTGACAAGACTGTGGCAGTAGATGGCAAAGGAGTGGTCAACATTGTGACCAAGCAGGGGGAGCCAAAGACCATATCAGAGGTATACTATGTCCCTGGACTCAAACACAATTTGATTCGTGTTGGCCAACTGATGCAGAAAGGATACAAAGTTCTCTTTCAGGGGCAACAATGTGTTATTTACAACAAATCCCCAAGCAAGCAGCTAATTGAAAAGGTGCAGATGACGAGGAATAGACTCTTTCCTCTCATTATGAACTACAATGATCAGGTTAGTTCTTTTACAACTGCATGTTTTGATGCATACTGGTTATGGCACTTTCGGTTTGGACACTTGCATTTTTCCGGTTTAAAATTACTATAGCAGAAATAGATGGTGAGAGGTCTACCTCCCATCAAAGAGCCTGCTAGCACATGTGAGTGTTGCATCTTAGGCAAGCAACACCGTGAAAGTTTTCCGAAAGGAGTTTCTTACAGAGCAAAGAAACCACTTGAATTGGTGCATACCGACTTGTGTGGACCTATGAGGACACAATCGATTGGTGGAAGTTGTTACTTCCTCACCTTTATTGATGATTACAGTAGGAAGACTTGGGTTTACTTTTTGAAGCAAAAGTCTGAAACTTTTGCGAAATTCAAAGAGTTCAAAGCTTTGGTGGAGAACCAAAGTGATCGACAAATCAAGGTACTGAGATCTGATCGTGGTGGAGAATATGATTCGAAGGCATTCCATGAGTACTGCAAACAACATGGAATCAGAAGACAACTTACAACTAGATACACACCACAACAAAATGGTGTAGCAGAGAGGAATAATCGAACAATCATGAACATGACAAGGAGCATGTTGAAAGCAAGACACTTGTCTAATGAGTATTGGGCAGAAGCAGTTGCATGTGCTGTTTATGTGATAAACAGATCTCCTACAAAGAGCATGATGAACAGAGTTCCAAAAGCAGCATGGTCAGGTATGTCTTGCAGTGTTTCTCATTTCAGAGTTTTTGGATGTGTAGCCTATGCACATGTGCCTAAGCAGATAAGAGGTAAATTAGATGATCAAAGTGAAAAATATATATTTACTGATTATAGTGAGTAGTCAAAAGCTTACAAACTGTATAACCCTGTCACAAAGAAGACAATCATTAGCAGAGATGTTGTGTTCAAAGAACAAGAGTCATGGAATGGGACTGTAGACACACTAACCGATGCTCAAACACCATTGATGGAGGATGATCTTGTAGAAGATGAGGAACAACAAGAACCAAAAGAGGAGACACCAAATAGAGTCACACCAGCAAGGACTCCCAGATTTTCAGAGCAGCATGGATCTTCAAGCAGATCCACAAATCAGAATTCTCCAAGCAATGAGTCAGGTAAGAAAAAGATGAGAAGTCTGAAAGATATTTATGATGATTTGGATGTTAGTTCAAATTTTGCATTGTTGGCATTCCAACCTTCTTCCTTTGAAGAAGCAATCAGAGATGACAATTGGGTGCAAGCCATGGATGAAGAGATGAACTCAATTGAAAAGAATGATACATGGGATTTGGTTGATTTACCAAATGATAAAAATCTCATTGGTGTGAAGTGGGTGTACAAGACCAAAGTGAATGAGAAAGGTGAGATTGACAGATTTAAAGCAAGACTTGTAGCCAAAGGATTCTCGCAGCAACCGAGAATAGAATTTGGGGTAACATTTTCTCCGATAGCCAGATTGGATACTGTAAGAGCAGTTCTAGCGACAGCAGCTCAGAACAAGTGGAAAGTGTATCAGATGGATGTCAAATCAGCCTTCTTGAATGGAATTTTAGAAGAATAAATTTATGTGCAGCAGCCTCCAGGTTATGAAGTTGAAGGAAAAGAGGATAAAGTTTACAGATTGAAGAAAGCGCTCTATGGACTAAAGCAAGCACCTAGAGCATGGTATAGCAGAATCGACAGTTATATTATCAAGAATGGATTTTGCAGAAGCAGCATTGAGCCTACCTTATACACAAAGGTAAATGAGCATGGACAGATTTTGATAGTTTGATTATATGTTGATGATATGATTTTCACAGGTGATCTTGAAATAGATGAATTTAAAGCAGCCATGATGAAAGAATTTGAGATGACAGATCTAGGTCTCATGAAATATTTTCTTGGCATTGAAGTTGAGCAATCTGAAAAAGGCATCTTTATTTGTCAAAATAAGTATGCAACAGATTTGCTGAAAAGATTCAGGATGGATAATTCCAAACCTGTACCTACACCAGTTGCAACAGGTACAAAGTTGAGTAAGGATGATGAAGGGGCAGATGTCAATCCAACTCTATTCAAAATATTGGTTGGCAGTCTCATGTATCTCACAGCTACAAGACCAGATATTATGCAGGGAGTGAGTCTGATTTCCAGATTCATGGAAACTCCAAAAGACACACATTGGAGTGTTGGAAAAAGAATTCTGAGATACATAGCAGGAACCAGAGATTATGGCATAATGTATGCAAGTACATAAAAGAAAGAATTGATTGGATATACAGATAGTGATTTTGCAGGAAGTTTGGATGATCGGAAGAGCACATCCGGTTATGTTTTCCATCTCGGTTCAAGAGTGATAGCATGGGCATCTAAGAAGCAACCTATTGTTACACTATCATCAGCAGAAGCAGAATATGTAGCAGCAACTTCAGCAGCATGTCAAGCAGTATGGTTAAGAAGAGTATTGGATGGACTCAAGCAGAAACAGCAAGGATCAACAGCGATATACTGTGACAACACATCAGCGATTGCACTATCCAAGAATAGTGTGTTTCATCAAAAGAGCAAGCATATTGATACGAGATATCATTTTATTCGAGAACTTGTGAGCAATGGAGAAGTTCACTTGAAGCCTTGTAGAACAAGTGATCAAATGGCTGATATCTTTACAAAACCATTAGCAGTAGATTTGTCTCAGTTTCACAAAAGAAACTTGGGTGTTGTAAGCCTAGCTGAGACATAGACCAGCAGGCATGTTTGAGTTGTCATGAGTTATGTTTTATTTTAGAGGTCGTAATTAAGGGGGAGTGTTAAAAATATATAATTACTTCCTCATGCAGTTAAGTGGAGTTAGTCAAGTTGAGTTGAGTTACAGTTAGATTTGGTGAACGAGTTACACAACGAGTTAAGTGAGTTGATTAAGTTCAGTTATGAGTGATAGTGTGTGCATGTCAATTAGATTAAATACCCTTCACGGGTTCATTGTTTTCAGGAGAGTAAGAGAGTTTTATGATTCAGATTTTTATGATTAATAGAAGAGCAGCAGCTCATTATTCGTGTGAAATATTCGTGTTATTTGTGTGATTAAATCCTCTGTCTCTCCAACAATTACCTTGGTTATTCAGGTGTTCAATGCCTTGTGCGACTCCCTTACAGTGAATATTTTGGTCGTGTTCCATTTTATTTTCTCATCTACAGGTAAACTATTTCATTGGGTACATTTCAATTAGTACATGAGACATATATTTCTCTGTGCACAAAAAGTTAACTTATTGGTGTTTGTTTTTACTGTTAAATAGTATTATTGGAGTGCAAGACCGATTTCTTTAGTTTATGGAGGTTTCGATAACCTAAAATAGGTTTGGCAATCTAAACATTTACTTCACCTGTGTAGGATTACCTTAAGGTAGCAATCATAACACTACAATAAATATTTTAGTGTATTCAATGCTTTGAATTATTGATTCGATTCTTGTTTTGAGTTATATTTCAGAACTGTGGGCTCTTGAAAATGGATTTTGAAATTGTGTTGGATCCTAGAACGGCTCCACATGTCCTCAACTTCTCACGGAATCAAGAATATTTTTTCGACAAGTTCACTGTTAGTTTCCTTCAACTCAGTAAATCTAAGATTTTGACGAGCGATCATAGCCAAATCAGGAAGGATTGTAAGTATGTAAATTCTTGAGCAAGTAATGTGATTCAAGGCATAAAATTTATTGATATTGAAGACAACTTCCCTTCGATTAGGTTCTGTGATAAGTAAAATTATGTGCTCAATCACGAATAAATACGTTTGTACACTTGTTTATTTTTTAGAGTGGGCTTTCATATTTATCAGATTCCTTGTAATGCTACATTTGGTCATATCTTCAATTTGGCATTCCATATTTTGTTGAAAACAAAAGATCAAGAAGTCTAAATTTGCTAGTCGACAATGGATATGGAAGGGTGACAAGATGCACCTGATTTCAATATTGCAGTTTGGTTTAGTTGATACAAAGACCTCGTTTGAAAATATGACAAGATATTGACCATATTTAATTGCTTTAGAGTAAACCATTTCGTAAATATAATGAAATTTAAAACGAAAAGTGTGAAAGAATCTGTTTATTGATATATTTAGTAAAAATAGATGAAATAATATTCTATAAATGAAGAATATATATATATATATATATATATATATATATATTTAGTATTACTTTATTTATTATATTAATGTTAAGATTGTGTTATTATTATTTATTTAAATTATTTTTCTAACCTTACCTTTTATTCGATTTTTTGTGAATTATGTTGCCGGTAATTATCTTCCCATCATAACTGTTGAGATATTAATCTCACTATCCGTTAGGTTCAGTTCAGTTAATTTCTTGTCTGCTAGGTGTCATAGGTAGTTTAGTTTTACTTTAGTTTGCTTCAGTCATTTAATGCTGATGTTTCCAATGTATTTCTATTTATCTATTCGTAATATTGTGAAGAGCAATTCTGTGCTCCAATTTTCGTTTCAGTGTTTCAATTCTTTTCATGGTATCGGAGCGAGCTTGCATAAGCCTCCCTGGAGAGCAACAATAGAGCCACAAAAGAGTAGAAGAGAAAAGCAATTGATTGGCACGACTGTGCATTTATTGGCAGTGGAATACACGCCATACCCACGCCATTTTCGCGACTCACATAGATTTTGAAATAGGCATGACTATTCCCCTCGGGAACGCGCCAGTCTACATGAAAAAAAAATTGAACACATCTACGTATTCAGATTTAACAAAAATCGATTTTTAAAAGGGTACGAAGGTCAGTGTATTCGAAGTTTTTGTTAAGGGTGATTCATGTTTTAAAAGGAAAGATTTATTAAATTATCGATTTAAAAAAGGTAAAAACTTTTTTGATTTTCAAACTTTTAAGTGATTTAAAAAAGGGTGAAAGCTTTATATGAAGAATTTATTTTTTATTTAAGTTTTTTTTATAAAAAAAACTTGAAATTTGATCAAAGGCTTTTATAAAGAGCATGTGGTGAAGGTGAAGTTTTTTTTGAAAAGAAGTATTTTTTTGAAGAGGAAATTTAAAAGAGGGTTTCAATAGAATTTTTTTAAAAAGAGGGTTTCAAGAATTTTTTTTTAAATTTAAAGGAGATTTACAAAAGGCGCATTTGAAGAAATAATGGCCTCTTCAAGTTCTTTGCCATAGACACCAAATCTGATTGGCAAAAATTATGAATTTTGGAATTTTGAGAATGAAGACTTTTTTACAAGCACAAGATTGTTGGGACATGCTTCTGATTGCTTATGTAGAGTCGACTCAAAAAGCATGGGTGGCCATGACCAATAATCATAGAAATGCAACTATTGAAATCTGAAAGGAGCATAGAGCCAAATGTTGGATACAAAATTTAGTCGATGATTCTATTTTTGACAAAATAACTGGTGCGACAAAAACAAAAGAATGTTGGGATATTTTACAAACTGTGTATCAAGGAAATGATACAGTAAAGACCGTTAAATTGCAAACATTGAGAGCTCAGTTTGAAACCCTAAAGATGGCTGATACTGAGAATGTGGATCAGTTCATGACTAGAGTCATGGGAATAGTGAATCAAATCAAACTCATTAGGGAAACCATTACAGATCAGAAATTTGTTGAGAAAGTTATTGGAAGTCTACCAAAGAAATATGACATGATTGGCATAGCCATTTTGGAATCCAAATATTTTAAAACATTCTCAGTAGAACAGTTGACTGCATCACTTTTGGCACATGAAACAAGACTCAATCTGACAGAAGATTCCATGGAACAAGCCTTCAAAGCACACCTCTCATTTGATAGAGGCAGAGGCAGAGGATACAAAGGTGGCAACAGGCGAGGTAGAGGTCGAGGAAATGGCAGATCTGATCATAATCATGCAACAGAACAGTGGAGACCTCCAAAAAACCGAAATCAGAGAGGAAGGTCACGAAACAGATCTAGTGTTCAATGTTACTACTCTAAGAAGTTTGGCCACTACAAACACGACTGTAGAAAGAAACAGTCAGATCAACACAGAGGCTATATCAATCTCTCTAATAGTGAAGGAGAATCCTCATAGACCATGTTTCTTTCATGCCATCTCTCATAAGACAAGAAGAATGAAGATCTTTGGTTTCTCGACAGTGGATGCAGCAATCACATGACAGGAAACAAGCAAATTATTTCTTCTCTAGATGCTTCCATAACATCAGAGATAATGCTCGGATATCATACAAGTATTAAAGCTAAAGGAAGAGGTATTGTTCCTACTCTTACTAGTCATAATCAAAAAAAATACATCCCTGATGTTTATTATGTTCCTCAGATCAAACATAACCTCCTTAGTGTAGGACAGTTAATGGAACATGGCTATGATGTATTGTTTCAAAAAAACACCTACTATATATATGACAAAGATCCTCATAAAAGGTTGACAACAAAAGTTGAAAAGACCAAGAGTAGGATGTTTCCATTGGTCCTTAGAAGCTAAAATATCAACCGGTCTTTAGTCCACAATATATCAAGAACAGATTAAAATCATCTATGGCATTCTAGGTATGGTCACATTCCAGTCACGAGTCTCGGTCGGCTTCAAAGGAAATCTATAGTCATTGGTCTACCTACTATCAGTGAAAAAGTCTGTAATTGTGAAGTTTGTGTCTTGTCCAAGCATAAAAGAGATAGTTTTTCCTCATCAACCTCAAGGGCAAAATATCCTTTGGCATTTGTCCATACCGACATCTGTGGTCCAATTCCTACATTGTCCATTGGTGGTAGTTTCTACTTTCAGACTTTTATTGATGACTTAAGCAGGAAAATATGGGTGTATTTTTAAAAAAAAAAAATCAGATACCTTCTCTAGATTTCTGGAGTTCAAGGCAGAAGCAGAAAAACAGAGCAGAAAAATCTTGAAAGTACTCAGATCAGACAGAGGAGTAGAGTACACTTCAAATGAATTCAAAACATTTTGTCGACAACAAGGTATCCTAATGCAGCACACAACCAGATACACTCCACAACAAAATGGAGTAGAAGAAAGAAAGAATCAGTCGATCATGAACATGGAGAGATGCATGCTACGAGAGAAGAAGTTGACAAATAACTATTGGGCTAAAGAAGTGTCGACGGAAGTGTATGTTCTTAACAAATCTCCAACATCCAGCCTACAAGATATAACACCTCAAGAAGCATGGGATGGAAACAAGGTAAATGTGTCACACTTTAGAATATTTGGATTGGTATCTTTTTCTCATGTTCCTGAAAAACTCAGAAAAAAGCTTGATGATAGAAGTAAGAAATGCATATTTGTAGGTTACAATGAGCAGTCGAAAGCCTACAGACTTTATAACCCCATTACCAAAAAGTTCATTATAAGAAGAGATGTGAAATATTTTGAAAATAAATCTTGGTTTGACCATGTAGATGAAACTTCAAATAAGCCTTTTTATCTACCACAGACTCCAATATTTCAGGTTCAAGAACAGCTAGAACATTCTAGAAATGGAACATCATCAACCACTGATTCAGTGAGTGATCAGACATCTTCAGAAGAGGGACAAAAAACAAGAAGTATCAGAGAGATATATGAATAGGAGCATGAATCTGAACAACAGAATATGTTTGCATTTATTTCAACTCAGCCGACTTATTTTGAAGAAGCAATCAAAGAAAAGTATTAGGTTGAAGCAATGAACCAAGAAATTGCTTCCATAGAGAAGAATCAGACTTGGGAATTAGCTGATCTCCCAAGAGACAAAACAAAAATTGGTGTAAAATGGGTATATAAGACCAAGCTAAATGAAAGAGGGAAAGTTGAGAAACATAAGGCAAGGTTGGTTGCCAAAGGATTCTCACAACAGTTTGGTGTCGACTATGGTGAAACATTTGCTCCAGTAGCAAGGTTAGACACTGTCGGAACCATTTTGTCCATAGCAGCTTAACACAAATGGAAAGTCTATCAGCTTGATGTAAAATCTACCTTCCTAAATAGTGTATTACAGGAAGAAGTTTATGTAGAGAAGCCTCCAATTTTTGAAGTAAAATGACAAGAGCATAAAGTATATAGATTGAAGAAAGCTTTATATGGTTTGAAACAAGCTCCAAGAGCTTGGTATAGTCGCATCGACACCTATCTCATCAAACATGGTTTTTCCAGAAGCAGCCATGAACCCACTTTGTATACCAAATCTCATGAAGGTAAAGTTTTTATTGTATGCCTTTATGTAGATGATATTCTTTATACAGGAAATATGATGTTAGAAGATTTCAAAGCAGCAATGCAAGCAGAGTTTGATATGACAGATCTAGGAGTTATGAAATATTTCCTAGGAATTGAAATTCACCAATCTGATAATGACATTTTTGTTGGTCAACAAAAATATTCCACTGATATCATTGAAAAGTTTAGAATGACCAATTGCAAATCAGCTGATACACCAATTTCTCAAGGTACCAAACTAAACAAAGAAGATGTAGCACCATCTGTTGATCCCACATTGTATAAAAGCCTAGTTGGTAGTTTGTTGTATCTAACTGCAACTAGACTGGATATTATGTTTGCAGCAAGTTTTGTCTCCAGGTTTATGCACTCTCCAAAGCTTACTCATAGGCAGGTTGCAAAAAGGATCTTAAGGTATATTGCAGGAACCATAGACTATGGTTTGTTTTATACACATTCTGAAAAATTGTTCACTTTCAGGTTATACAAACAACGATTATGCAAGGAGTTTAGATGATCGCAAAAGTACCTCAGGGTACATTTTTCATCTTGGAACAAATATGATTTCATGGGCATCCAAGAAACAATCAATTGTTTCAATATATTCTGCAGAGGCAGAATATGTAGCAACAAATTCAGCAGCTTGTCAAGCAGTGTGGTTGAGAAGATTATTGAAAGACATTTCATATATTCAGAAGGAGCCAACTCCAATTTATTGTCATAACAGTTCAGCAATTTCTTTATCAAAAAATAATGTTTTTCACAAAAAGAGGAAACACATTGACACACGTTTTCATGTCATTCGTGAACTTGTCAATGATGGGGACATCACACTTTCTTTTTGTGGTTCTAAAGATCAACTTGCAAATATTTTCACAAAGCCATTGGGAAAGAATGTATTTGAATTTCAAATAGAGAAATTAGGCATTGTTAGTGCCTCCACTTGTAACACTTGAGATTAGGAGGGGATGTTGAGATATTAATCTCACTGTCTGTTAGGTTCAGTTCAGTTAATTTCTTGTCTGCTAGGTGTCATAGGTAGTTTAGTTTTACTTCAGTTTTCTTCAGTTTACTTCAGTCATTTAATGTTGATGTTTCCAATGTATTCCTATTTATCTATTCGTAATATTATGAAGAGAAATTCTATGCTCTAGTTTTCGTTTCAGTGTTTCAATTCTTTTCAATAACGAAGACATCTATTTAACCAGTCCTGGTTGTGATTATGGGATGGATCCTTAGGTTCAGGAATCATTGAATTCAAAATAGAGTTGCATTGAAAGAAGTCACGCGTATATTTTTTTTTCGCATATTATAATCACATGAGAACGAGTTTCACTTAGAGTAGGTTTACTGATGCTGGAAGTTTACACAGTTCATTTAAAGCACAACATACTATGAATATTATCTAGGTATAATAAAATAATCTGAAATCAAGATCAAGATCAAGATCATGTCATTATCATTAATGATCATAAATATCTTCCCCTCTCTTTTACTTTATAATATTTACATATTATTATTAATGTATGCATCATTGTTATTATTTATAATTTCCAGTGTTATTATTGCTGGTTGGAAATATCTTGTCAATGCCTTTCACTTTATAATATTTAAATGGCTATTAATTTAGCCCATCATTGTTGACATCTAAACAGAAAGGAGAACATTTTAAATTTATAACAAATAAAACACCAATACAATAAGGGTTATTGTCATCAAAATTATCTTTTTGTTTAAAGAAAGTTGAGTTTGTATTAAATTAAAAAAAAAATTATATATATAAACTACTTTCAACTCATAAACTTCTTATTGTATAATCATTTCATATCGGAAAAAATGATAATATATTAAAAAAATATTAGATATTTAATTAAGCTCTTTGTTGTCGCCGGGTCTATAATTTGGGGGACAATAGGAACAGTAACAACTGTGAAAGATCAAGGCAATTGTGGCAACTGTTGAAGTAGAAAGCATTAACCTAAATTGTGATTGGTATTCTTGTCTTCCTCTTTGAGCTATAGCTTATCAATGGTGGCAGCAGAACAACGGTTGCGAGGGAGGAAATGTGCAGGTCAGACTCAGTTTCATTATTAGTAATAGAGGAATTGATTTATCATCAGATTGCCTTATGAGGGAAGAGATGGAAAATGTGACTGAGTTATTCGTATACGCCGATGTTTATATATGCCAGAGAACACATGAAATCCGTAAGTAGAATTTGATCTCCAATGTCACAATTTAAAACTGAGAAGACTGTAAATTCAACGAAGGAAAAAATCAAGTGCAAAGGGTTGGAGAAGAAGTGGTTTTTGGAAACCACCAAAATGGTTTTCGCACAACTTAGAGAGGGCAAGTGGTAAAACCTTGATCAAACACGATAACAGTTAGTGTGCGACACGTGGATGTGAAATTCACTTTTATCGCGCACCTCCAAAACCATTAAAGGTTGGGTTAATTTATTTACGATAACGGTTGGATGAGACAGATTCGGCAAGGAAGTGTGCGATGACCGTTTGATTAAGGGAGCACTTGTTGGAAGGTGCGATTCGGTGATTTATGAGGAATGGTAAAGTTGTGGCCCGTAAATATTTATATATATATATGGTGCACTTGGTTTTTAAACCAAACTTGAAATCATAATTAAGGGGGTATATTAAGTGGATATTTAACATGGTTTATAACCATAATCTTAAAAGGGAAACCACTTCCGCATAAATGGTAACCTTAGAATTGGGTTTAAAGTGAAAATGCATTTATATATAATAATATGTGGGTTTTGAGCAGATGCAATAAGGGTTATTGTCATTGAAATTATCTTTTTGTTTAAAGAAAGTTGAGTTTGTATTAAATTAAAAATAAATAAAAATAAACTACCTTTAACTAATAAACTTATTATTGTATAATTATTTTATATTGAAAAAAATGATAGTTATATATATAAATAGTTTAATTTTATATTGAAAAAAATGATAGTTATAGATATAAATAGTTTTATGTTTTAAATATGTTAAAAAAATATTAGATATTTAATTAAGCTTTTTATGATGTAGACAAAAAAGGATTATTAAGACTTTTTAAGCCCCACCAAACCTTAAATCACATCATGCAAAGACCCCATGTTGAATTTAAAGAGATCATATATTGGCTAGAACTGGAGATGCTTGAAAGCTAGAACTAAAGAACATATTTCTTACTTACGTTAAGAAGTGTCTTGATTTTTCTCTTAGAAAGATTCCTAATTTAAATTTTAAATTTCAAAACATCTAATAAAATTTTGAATTTTTATATTTTTTAATATTTAATATTATTAAAATAAAAATATCTACATTATAATATTAATATTTAAAAAAGTAATAATATTAACATTAATATTGATAAATAAAAATAAGAATATTCACTTTTTAATAATTAACAATATAATTATTAATATAAAAAATTTAAACATTTATTCACTCTAACAATATGATTAAAAGTATTAATGATATTATCATTAATGTTTTTAATATAAATACTATTAGATTAATTTTAATAATTAATAATATTTACATTCTAATCATTTTAATTAAATATGGTTAAACATTTCGAACACATTCAATCACTCATTCTCACCAATGTCCAATAGGATACAACCTTCCTTAGCCATAGTAATCCATGATTAACCCTCTTAAACCATAATAAGTCATGGTGAAGTTTTATTATAATTAATAATTATAATAATTAACTATAATATTTTATTCATTCATTTATTTATTTTATTGATTTTATTTTATTAGTCTATTTATTTTTAATTTATTTGTAAATTATGACTTTGACTTGAATTTTTTCTCTTAATGGCCTATTTATTTTGTTTCTGTTGAGTGAGATAATTCAGTTTTTAGGGTTGATTTTATATGAAGAGGTAATTATGTTGTTGTTGTTGTTTGTTTTTTTGTTTCTAGCTTTTTTTTTTAATGATCGTTATTAAAAAAAAATTATGATGGTTAGTTATATTTTTGGATTATTTTATAATTTTTCTTATTTCTGACCGTTTCTAAATTCTTTGGGTTTTAATCGTTGCTTCTCTCTTCCTGATATAAATGTGTAGGTTAGATCAGTTAATCTTCATTATCTTGATGATGAACTACATTTGGTAGTTCGAAACACATCAGTTCCAAAAATTCCTTATGTGATTTCCCGGAAGATTTCTAATTAAAATAATTAACTATAGTTATAATTGCTTAGATTGTTAAACTAATTATAATTAAAATAATATCTAAATAAATGTAATAATGGTTTAAGTAATTATAATTCTCTTTTCTTTAGATTAAAAAAGAATTTGAGGACTGTAAACTCTTTTTAATAAAATTGAAATAAAATAAAATAAATCGTTTTAACCATATCATTAATTGTATTAATGATATTAAAATTAATATTGTTAATAGAAATACTATTAATATTAATAATGTTTAAAGAATAATATTTGTAATATTAATTGTTTTAAAATGGTTAACATTCAATATTATTAAGATAATAACATTTACATTATAATATTAATATGATTAATTATATTAAGATTGTTTAAAAATATAATATTAATATTGATATTAATAAATAAGAATAATAATTTTTTTTAATAATTAAGAATATAATTATTAATAAAAATAAAAAAAATAAAACTTCTATTCACTTTAATAATATGATTAGAACTATTAATGATATTATCATTAATGTTGTTAATATAAACACTATTAACATTAATAATAATAATTAATAATACTTACATTCTAATTCGTCCTTTAAGTTATTAATATTTTTCCCTTGGGTTCACTAATTCCTTTGCTTTCTAATATTAAACCTTTGGGTTATTACTTCTTTTGGTTTATAATATGAATAATACGTTGGGTTAATTATTACTTTTTATTAATTTGTTTGGTTTTTATATTTTTTTTATTAATTTTATTGATCCTTCGACTTTCTTAATCACTTAAGTTTATTAATAATTTTTATTTCTAATACTAATTTATTGGTTAATGGTTTTCGCTTGGGTTCATCGATTCCTTTGGTTTATAATATTAAATCCTTGGGTTTATTAGTTCTTTTGGCTTATAATATGAATAATCCCTTGGGCTAGTTATTAGTGTTTATTAATTACTTCAACTTGAGTATTTTTTTATTAATTTTATTGATCCATCGCCTTATTGGTCCCTTAGGTTATTTATATTTTTCCCTTGGTTTCACCAATTCCTTTGGTTTCTAATATTGAACCCTTGGGTTTATTAGTTCTTTTGGTTTATAACATGAATAATCGATCAATGTCATCCATGATCAAATGTCACATTCTGACAAATATTGTCTCAATGAAAATCAGCTATGGCCAACCATGGTCATAGTTGGCCCAACGTCACATTGTGACAACAATTGTCTCAATGTTTAAATCAATTCCCTTGGGTTCACCAATTACTTTGGTTTATAATATTAAACCCTTGGGTTTATTAGTTTTTTTGGTTTATAATATGAATAATGGATCAATGTCATCCATGATCAAATGTCACATTCTGACAAATATTGTCTCAATATGAAAATCACCCATGGCCAACCATGGTCATAGTTGGTCCAACGTTGCATTGTGACAACAATTGTCTCAATGTTTGAATCAATTCCCTTGGGTTCACCAATTCCTTTGGTTTATAATACGAATAATCGATGAATGTCATTCATGATCAAATGTCACATTGTGACAAATATTGTCTCAATATGAAAATCACCCATGGTGAACCATGGTCATATTTGGTCCAACGTCGCATTGTGACAACAATTGTCTCAATGTTTAAATCAATTCCCTTGGGTTCACCAATTCCTTTGGTTTATAATATTAAACCCTTGGGTTTATTAATTCTTTTGGTTTATAATATGAATAATCGATGAATTTCATCCATGATCAAATGTCACATTCTCACAAATATTGTCTCAATATGAAAATCACCCATGGCCAACCATGGTCATAGTTGGCCCAACGTCGCATTGTGACAACAATTGTCTAAATTTCTAAATCAATTCCCTTCGGTTCACCAATTATTTTGGTTTATAATATTAAACCCTTGGATTTATTAGTTCTTTTGGTTTATAATATGAATAATCGATCAATGTCATCCATGATCAAATGTCACATTCTCACAAATATTGTCTCAATATGAAAATCACCTATGGCCAACCATGGTCATAGTTGGTCGAATGTCTTATTGTGACAACAATTGTCTCAATGTTTAAATCAATTTCCTTAGGTTCACCAATTCCTTTGGTTTCTAATATTAAACCCTTGGGTTTATTACTTATTTTGGTTTATAATATGAATAATCGATCAATGTCATCCATGATCAAATGTCACATTCTGACAAATATTGTCTCAATATGAAAATCACCCATGGCCAACAATGGTCATAGTTGGTCCAACGTCGCATTGTGACAACAATTGTCTCAATGTTTAAATCAATTTCCTTGGGTTCACCAATTCCTTTGTTTTATAATATTAAACCTTTGGGTTTATTAGTTATTTTGATTTATAATATGAATAATCGATCAATGTTATCCACGATCAAATGTCACATTCTGACAAATATTTTCTGAATATGAAAATCACCCATGGCCAACTATGGTCATAGTTGGTCCAACGTCACATTGTGACAACAATTGTCTCAATGTTTAAATCAATTCCCTTGGGTTAACCAATTCCTTTGGTTTATAATTTTAAACCCTTAGGTTTATTAGTTATTTTGGTTTATAATATGAATAATCCCTTCGATTAATTATCAATGTTTATTAATTTGTTCAACTTGAGTATTTTTTATTAATTTTGTTGATCCTTCACCTTATTGGTCCCTTACATTATTAATATTTTTCTCTTGGGTTCACCAATTCCTTTGGTTTCTAATATTAAACCCTTGGGTTTATTATTTCTTTTGGTTTATAATATGAATAATCGATCAATGTCATCCATGATTAGATGTCACATTCTGACAAATATTGTCTCAATATTAAAATCACCCATGGCCAACCATGGTCATAGTTTGTCCAACGTCGCATTCTTAGGTTTTTTGTTTTTAAATATTATTTCATGTACTTTATTAATATATTTAGTTTAATATATTAATTCTTACAGTTTATTACTTTCTTATGTTTTTAAGTTACCTTATTAATATTTTTCCCTTAAGTTCATCAATTCCTTTGGTTTCTAATATTAAACCCTTGGGTTTATTAATTCTTTTGGTTTAGAATATGAATAATCGATCAATGTCATCCATGATCAAATGTTACATTCTGACAAATATTGTCTTAATATGAAAATCACCGATGGCTAACCATGATCATAGTTGGTCCAACATCGCATTCTTAGTTTTTTTGTTTTTAAATATTATTTCATATGCTTTATTTTAATCTCTTTAGTTTAATATATTAATTCTTAGAGTTTATTACTTTCTTATGTTTTTGGGTTTAAAATATTATTATTTCTGAGGGTTTTTTACTTTCTTAGATTAAATTATTTATTCTCAGGGTTTTTTCATTTCTTGGTTTATAATATTAATATTTATCCTATGCTTCACCAGTTACTTTGGTTTATAGTATTAAAATCTTCGGTTTATTAGTTATTTTAGTATAAAATATTAATAATGCTTCAGATATTGGTAAGAGATATAAACTTATTATAATATTAATAAAATATTATTATTATGTTATAATAGAACTATATTATAGTTTGAGTTAAAACTATTAATGTATTGAAATAATTTAATAATATATTTTTATTATATATTTTACTATTGAATATTATAATATTTTATATTCTCATATATATATATATAGTTAATATTATTAATATATTATAGGTAAATATATAATATTTATTTTGGTAAAATATATGTGTTGGATAGTGGATATAGGCTTATTGGCATATATCAATTACATTGGTGAATGTGGTTGTAAATCTATTTCATATAAGTCTATCGGTGTATATGATTGTGCTAGTTTAGTTATTTTTAAAGTGTGTATATGTTGAATTCTTTTCGTATATTAATTTAATTATTTTCATGGTTGACTGTAGGTTAGAAATTGTAATTACTCCAGTATGATAGAGTTTTCTAAATTTACTGGAGGTCAGTGAGCTCTAGTTTATTTAACTTATATTCTGAGAAGAATCAAATTTAAAGTGTGTATGTTGAGTTGTTTTGAGAAATAATTAGTCAAAAAAATATTAATACCTTTTTGTAATCAATTTTGTGTAATCAATACAAGATCAGCCGCTCGTATGACTGTCGGTTAATTTTTGTGTTTCTCCTCTCTACTTTTGAACTCAAATCATTGTGAATCATATGTAGTTTGTATTCCAGGGATTTCTACCTGTATCATATGCTTAAGAAGTGATATTTCTCTCTGGTGCAATACCATCCATTTTAATATCCCGATCCTTCGTGTTCTATTTGCATTATTAGAATTTCTCATGGTATTAGAGCGGGTCTAAACTCGCTGATGTGAATTTTCATTTTAAAATATGCGACCTATGAAATTTATTTTGTCCAAGTTCCGACATAGAAGTTCCCAGATTTATTAAAGACCGCGGAGGAAGTATCCACACAGAATTGTATTAATATTCAATTTATATGAAGCTTCGGCCAAACAAGAGCCAAACAAGTCGAGGGTTTCAATTAGTTGTTAAATATGGAGGAGCTTCTGTTAGACGATAGCCAAAAGTGTGGAGATTTCAACTTATTAGAGAAAAACTCGGGTAAGAGTGCAGCTATATGGGTAATGCTGCGGAGTAAACATTGTTACTAAACACGATCGATCAATTCCAAGTTGTGAATGTATCTCAGCTCTACAATGCCTGCTATAAATTTTATTGAGAGCAGTCGCATATATTTTTTTAGATGGAGGTTCGGGTTAAACAACTGTCAAGCATCATCAAATGAATGTATTTTGAGATTTTTTTCCCAAATATTCATCCACCAAATATTATAATTCTTCCCTTGTCTAAGGATCTAACTCCTCCAGGAATTGAAGGGCGTTATCAAAATTGGTGCATACACATCGCTCTGTAAATTGTTGGTGTGTGGAAACGTATGGATTTAAGAAGGAACCTCTGTCCATTCAACCCTGTTCTCGTTGTAAATCGTTATACAATTAAATAGTCATGAATCTTGGAGTAGGTTTTACACGGTATCTTTTTCTGGTAACTATCCCTTACAAGGTTCTTGGCACCTCACATGAAACATTTAAAAATTAGCGCCTGCAAGAGATTGCAGGAGAACGTGCAGGTAGTATGCGTTTTTCTCTTATTGCTAAGTTTCCACGAATTTAGTGTGTTGAACCAAATATTATGATGGACATCAGGAATATCAGACGATGGTATTAAAAAGAGACGTTAGCTCGATTTTCTCATATGGGTCACCACTATTATCCAATTATCTTGGCTCTTAACCTTAATCAATATCTTAATTTATTCCATAGGACGGTGAATCCATATAAGTGAAGTGGAAAGCATGTAATAGAATGCAGATCCTATATCTTTAAGTTGAGAGTGGAAAACTTTCAATTGTATAAACATTTCGTTATAATTGTTTTCCTTCTTAGGTTTGAATAAGAACAAGGTTCGAATAAGAACAAGACTGGCTGCATGGCAGCGAGTCCCTGCTTTGAGCGGGAGCTGCTCATCCATGTAGACTCATAGTACAGTTGTTCAATGTACACTCATGACACCCTCTGCATTAAAAGTTTATTAAAACTATTCTAATTTTAAAAAGCAGTAATTTCAATAAATATCATTGTACAAGGCATCTCAAAATATTTAGATTGTGATTTGTGATTTGGTGCTTTATGGTTGTTTGTTTGCAGGTTACATGTGCGAGGAGCAAGGAGATATATATTTCAAGAGTTCAATCACTTCTACAATAAGGTATGTCCCTCATCAAACACAAGTAAGAATACATATAATTTCCTGCACTTCCTACACTGGTTTACTAATTAAAGAACAAAATCCAAAATAGATCTCCAACTATCCCACATTCAAAAAGACACACAATGTCTAGTAAGTAGTATTATAATATTACATAGTGTAGCATTAGTTACACCAACATTCTATTCATTAAAGCATAAATACTAATTCTAGGTTTTTTCAAACTAAACATTGTAAACATGTGCAAAGATGCATAGACTTATAAGCCAAAAAAATGTCAAAGAAAAATATAATGGAAAACTAAAAGCTAACAACCCAATAAACATCTAGAATGGAAACCTGGAAGCATTTGCACTAGTATAGAGGATATGAATATAGAGATCTCATCATGCAAATAGAAGAAGAAAAAATTATCTCATAAAGGGGTCTAAAAAACTACAACAATTCTCAAAAAGTAATGTTAGGGGAAGTGTGATTTTGTGATTTACTATTAATTACCAAAGTCTCAGAGACACTAGCAGCAACAAATCCATTATAGATGACAATTTTGATTAAAATAAAATGAGTAGCAAATTTAAGAATGTCATCAAGAGCAATAAGTAGTACTAGGCATAGGACAAAAAGTTCAAAGTGTATTATGTTGGATGAATGTAACAGTGGATAAAATAGTCAATGTGTATGAAAAGCCTATTATGTTGGATGAATGTAACAGTGGATAAAATAGTCAATGTGTATGAAAAGCCACACATGAGAATCCACAAATGGGATTAGGATCAATTTACGTTTTTCCAATCTTGGCCTTTCTAGTACGAATTACCATTTCAAAATCCTAAATAAATAAAGATAAGGAGAAATGTGATGGTACAAACATACCACCAAAGTAAGCATGGCATCTGTGGGTCTGAAGCTTTTGGGGCCTTCCACCCACAAGTACTCATCCTTCTCCAATGAAATAATATTATTGCCCGCAACGCGTTCGTTGGCCTCTGACAGCAAAAACTTGTTGAGAGTAGAAGCGTGCTTGCTGGCCAAGGCTTGAGTAGTGCCTAAATTCCTTTCCTTTGATGGGGATGGAGGCATGGTTGCTTCTTTGGCCACCACCCAAACACCTCTTCCTCCGCTTCTCCTGCTAAGTCTATTGCATTGCCATTCTCTTTGCAGTTGCATCGAACTCTTCTTTTGAGTGCGAGTGCCACTGGAGCACATATTCACAGACTGAAGACAGGCGCTCCAATCATTTAAGGATGCTATAGGCATACAAATTACTTCCATGGAATATGAATAAAGACAGATGATAAAATTCTGTTAAATTGGTGGTGAAAATGGTAGATGGAATCAATTCTTATTGTTTGAAAACGAGGAAAATGGTCAGGCAGACAAAGAAATGGATATCCCCATTATATTAGCAACACACCAACATCGGAAGATCAAATACGATGATTGCGAATGCACTCAAATTTGTGAAACTAGTTACAAGAATACATTGAGCTAGATCAAATCCCTTTACATTATGCTTCTTTGAAAAAATGAACAACTGACGAGAGAATGTAAACAAATATGAACATAGAGTCACAACAACATTTGCAGCACCCTTGAACTCTGTGGAGGCCCGATCCTACATAATACAAGCATAATACATTAAAATATGCCACAATATACAAAATACAAGCATAATACATTCACGAATGTCACATGCAAGATTTTCTAATCCTCTGGGCCCAGTGTGTTACCAGTTGTTTATCTTGCAAAAACAGAACATCATGATGAACAACAGAAAGCAGAGGCACTCCTCATTAAAGATGAAGTAAAACAATTTGTAGTCCATGTTATGGTTTCGTCTACAGGAAAATGTATTAGGTGTATGTAAGCTAACGTGCCCTAGATTGGGTTGCGGAATCTTTGGGCATTCCATAAAACAAACCATGATGTTGAGGTGATGAGAATTAGGAAAGGAACATAGATGAATCTCAGATCATCAAACAAACCATGAGCTTGAGGTGATGGGCTTTAAGTAAAGGAACAAAGCTTAATCTCGAATCAGAGTCTCGAAACTTTTTATCTTAACTTGCAGAGATTCTAAGTTTTCCTTGCAGTTAATCAGAAAGTTGAAGTTGATGTGAGGAATAATTTCGTCCATTGACACACTCATAATCATGCCCATAACGATATTGGTAATTGCATAGCCTAAATGGAGATCAACCATGATTTCTTTGGTAACGCCTCTTCTCTTCAGAATAGGAATAGGTTTAGCACTTCAACAATACTCGTACATTGCTCTTGGCTTTGTCTATTTGCGCAACTGTCAAGCTGAAGCAGGCTATCATCAGCCATCCTTTTCCCTATCATCGGATGCTCACGTAACATAGGTTCCAATAAGCTTTAATTTTATTTCACGTTGGGTCCAGTAAGATTTGAGGTTTGAGTAACATTAGTGGCTTTTGCAGTGATTGGTGGTGACTGCTCTCAGGTTGGTTCTAGTAAGCTTTGAGGTTCCAGTAATGTTAGTGGATTTAATAGTGATTGGTGGTGACACGTTCCAATGAGCTTGGTGGTGATAGGCTCCACAGGTGGTGACAGGTTCCAGTAATATTTGAGGTTTGTGACTGGTGGTTAGAGGTGGTCAACATGCAGCACAGGTGGTTGTAGTCAACATGCAACTAGAATTTTATTCTAAGTGCCTTAAGTGCCTCTCAGATAGCGCTATATAGCTCTCACAACTTTTAATCCTTCAAAACTAATGCTAGCATTAGTCGGCATTATTCCACGACATGAAAAATATGAACGTTAAAAATAAATCTAACCTATACTCTGGCCTTCTCTGCCTTTCGAAGAGGCCAAAAACATGAAAGTAATTCCAACTATGCTTATATGATTATAGATGAAAATCATCCCAACTCCTATGACTAAAAACAACTAAAAACAAATACTCATTGAGTTTTGTATGCACATTATGGGGATAGAAAGTAAAAAATCGACGTTTTTTATCACACACACTCATCAAGTTCGATATGCACCTTATGTGGATAGAAAAGGGTGTGAAATTCAAGGGAAGAAGAAGAATGGGCCATCGAATGAGAAGGGGGTCTCTCTCTCTCTCTCTCTCTCTCTCTCTCTCTCTCTCTCTTGTGTGAATTTTTCAAGCTACTGGAGGGGCCAAAAATGTGGCGCTAAAGCTTGGCCAACATTTTGTAGCTGGGGGTCGAGGTTTTGTAGCTGGGTAGTTGAATTTATGGGTTGAAGTTGTTGTATAATAAGATCCTACTAAATTATATTTAAAGGATAAATTGTTGAATGAGGAAGATGAGTTGGTTGAAGTTCTTGGTCTATCCCATTTTGAATCTACTTAAGGAAAAAAAAATTATTGTGTTTTCCCCTATATAAGGGTTTTAGCCCTCGGTGAGTTCCTACATCTCGTTTCCATGATATTCATGTTTTTTTTCTGATAATTGCTTGATCAAAAGAATATAAAGGAAGAACATAAAGAATTTAATACTAACATATTAATATCAAAATTAATTATGAACAGAATAAAATCCTTCTACTTTCCGATTTTCTAACATGGTATCAAAGATAAGGTGAAAGAGGAAAGAAAAATGTAGTTTTATTATCTATTGAAAGGAGAATAAGGAATTTCAAGGTTATAAATAGATGATATAAACAATAAAAACTAATATATGGAAAACTAAAAACTATAATTAGCCTCCATCTATAGGGCATGGAAAAATAGGATATACCTTATCCTCCAAAAATATAAAGTGTTGAATCTTATTCAAGGCAAAGTCAAGAAGCCTACAGATGAAGGAGAGAAAGAGAAATTTTGAGAACATGAAATTGTAGCTATTAACCTAATAGTGGATTGAGAAAATGAGAACTTAATTCCATACATTTCCAATATAGATTATTATCAAGAAATGTATGAGGCTCTCTCCAAATTATTCAAAATAACAATGGTCAAAAAACAGGCCTCAATAATAAACTAAGAATTCTTAAGATAATGAAAGATGATATTGTCTCATCATATTTTGTAAGAATCTCTACACTGAGAGAAAAATCTTGAAGCAATAGATGAAATTATAGCAGAAAAGGAGCTCATAATTACTGCTCTTCTAGCACATATGAATTATAATATAATTGTTGTTAAAAAAAAAAAGGTATGTTTTAGGCGATGATGATGTTTTTAATTTTTGATATAGTTTTGATGATTAAATCTAGGGTTTTCAGCTAACCCTAGTAGAAGTATGATCTTATAAGCATATTGTTGATGTATTTTAGTATGATTAGATTTCTATTTAATTTGTTGATATATAAGGTCTTGTGTCTTGAAGATTAAGTCTAGGGTTTGTGACAAAACCCTAGCAAGAGGATGAAATCCAATATGTAAATAGATGTAACGAAGTTTAGTTAACTTCATATGTTTATTTCTGTTTGTACTTGTTGCTAAATTTTTCCAAGTACGTAACCTTCAACATGTTGAATATGTTCAGAAGTGAAGGTGGCTTGATAATATTGGTAAGCAAGATGAAGGAAGTTATGTCAATGATAATATTGATATCGTAAGAATGAATGGACCCATGAAAGGTTATCAATTTATAGAAGAAGGAAGTGGATGATCTCCCTAACGTGAGAGGGATCCTTGATGAAGGAAAGGGTATATCTCCTAAGTTGAGAGGGGCAACATATTATGATAGTGAATACTTTCAAGTAAGAAAAATTACTATCAATAAATTTTCATGAAGTTTCAAACAAAATACTTGAGAGTATCTGAAGATGTATTTGGTGCTGTTGGAGTAACGAAAGAAGATAAAATCTTATGAAAAAATATATAAGGATAACCTGATGATGAAAGTACCATTAGAATGATTCAATACCTCAAAAGTTTATTTACTTATGTTTGAAAGTTTATTAATGATTGGGTTGTTTTTTTTATAGGTAAATATCTCCATAAGAAGGTTGAAAGCATTCGTGGAAAAATGGATATATCTGGTTTGGTTTGATAGGGAGAGATGAAGCATCTAATGGAAATATTCTTGGGAGGACATATGGCTGGCCTAAGTGTTGATGTATAGATCCCAAAGAGGGAGCATGGTGTTGGTCATAGAGCTATGACCTAGGATACACACCCTGTCCCTGGGTTTGTGGTAGAGCTTAAAATTGTGATGGTCCCTAGAGTTGGATAAAGCTTGAGTCCTGTTAGTCCCACCCAGATAGAAGACCTCGATAATAAATCTAAAAGGTGCATCTTTGTTGGGTATAAGGATGGTTTAAAAGGTTACAAGCATTGGAACCCAGAAACAAGGAAGGTCATGTATAACCGAGATGTGGTATTTAGAGAGGTGAAAGATGTTGTGAAACATGAAGTCCTACCAAAGGAACCTGAGAAGATAAAGTTTGAGCTAAAGGAGGATGAATCAGACTCTACAACAGAAGAAGACTCAAAATAGGAAGAGCCACAAACTCCAGCTGTGATAAGATCAACTCGGGAAAGAAGACAGCCAGAAAGGTATAGTCCATCTCCTTTCTGTTCAAATTTTGCTTTAACTATAACTGATGATGATCCCAAAACTGTCAGGGAGGCAGTAGATGCAGAGGATGGAAAACTTTGGAAGGAGGCCATGGTTGATGAAATGGCATCCTTGCATAAAAATGAGGCATGGGATCTGGTGGATTTGCCGAGTGGAAGGAATCCCATCGGGAGAAAATGGGTGTTTAAGAAGAAGATGAATGTAGAAAGCAAGGTGGAGAATTACAAAGCTCGGTTGGTAGAAAAAGGTTATTCCCATGTGCCGAGAATTTATTTTGGTGATATTTTTTCTCCTATTTCTAAAGTTACTTCTATTAGATTACTTTTATCTATTGCTATTGCATTTTATTTTGAAGTAGAATAAATGGATGTGAAGACAACATTTCTTCACGGGGATTTGGAAGAGGAGATCTACATGAAACAACCTAAAGGATTTATGGTGAAGGGGAAGAAAGAACTAGTATGCAGGTTAAAGAATTATCTGTATGGGTTAAAAAAGTCACCAAGGATGTGGTATCAAAATTTAATACCTATATATGGGGACTTGACTTCACCAGAAGCAAGGAGGATCACTATGTTTATTTTAAATTAATTGGTGATTGTGTTTTTTATTTGGTCTTGTATGTCGATGATATGTTGTTAATCGGAAATAACAAAGAAATTATCTAAGATTTGAAGACCCAAATGTTCTCCAAATTCGACATGAACGATATTGGTGCTGTAAATTATATTTTGGGCATGGAAATTAAGAGTGATCAGGCAAAGAGGAAGCTCTGGTTAAGCTAGAAGAAGAATGTCGAGACTATATTGCAAAGGTTTAATATGAAGGATATTAAACCAGTGAATGTTCTGATTCCTGTAGGTATAAATCTGTCTCCTGAACAGTGCCCTAAAACACAAGAATAAGAGGAGGATATGTCCCATGTTCCATATGCAAGTGCAGTGGGTACCCTGATGTATGCAATGGTTTGTGCTAGACCAGACATTTCACATCCAATGGGGGTATTGAGCAAGTTTATGTCAAACCCAGGGAAGGAGCATTAGACAATAGTGAAGCCGGTTTTCAGATATTTACATGGCACTAGTGATTATGGCTTGTGCTACCAGGGAAGACCAGGATTGGAAAGAGTGTTGGACATTCATGGTTTTGTTGATGTAGACTTGGCTAGAGATCTGGACAAAAGAATATCTACAAGTGGGTATGTGTTTAGCCTATTTGGAGGTGCAGTCAGTTGGATGAGTAAAAGATAGTTTGTAGTGGCTCTTTCAACTACAAAGGCTGAATACATAGCAGCCACTCATGCAAACAAGGAAGCAGTTTGGTTGCAGAGATTGTGTTCAATTATGGGGTTGGTGTAGTAAGCTATAAGGATATATTGTGAGAGCCAAAGTGAAATTTTCTTGGCCAAGAACTCTGCTTATCATTCCAAGACAAAGCACATTGATGTTCAATATCACTTTGAGAGAGATATGGTTGAAGCTAAAAGGGTGTTGCTGGTAAAGATGGACACTTTGAAGAATGTTGCAGACACATTGAAAAAGTTTGTGAGCACTCAGAAGTTTTCTTGGTGTAGAGAAACAATGGTTGTTGGAAAGTTGGGCCAATGACCTAGCTCTCCTGTGGCCCCCTGCGGAAAGAAAACAACAAGTGGGAGAATGTTGGGTTTGTGTTATATTCTTTCCATGACTAATCAACCCCCCTGTACATTACGCTAGGTGCAACGTCGGGGTGGTCACAGGGAGGTTGGTAGCCCCCCCTGTCGAGGTTCGGGACATTGCCCCAGAAAAAAATTTTGGTCCTTATTTTCTGGTGGGCGGAACCACCCATGGTTTTGTGGATGGATTTGCACATGGTTTTGGGGTACGATGGTTTTCAGCCCCTAGAATTTTGTAGATCCAGTCAAGGGAATTACAGTTATGTTCTAATCCATGGTTAATGGATTGGGGTTTATGTATGCTTCGGCTTGTATATATATGTGCTGTAGCACTAAAATGAATATAATGAAAAATCAAGCGGGTTGTCCCGATTTGGGATCCAGGGGAATACCTCTATGTTTATCTGTTTTATGTTTTATGCTCTTGCTACTGTTTATTTTCTGTCTTTAAGATTCGTTTGCAGATAATTTCTATAAAGGGTTAAAACCTACAAATATTGATAATATTCTTATACATAAAATGTTTGTTTGTTACTTATTTGAATTTGAGAGATTTAGACCAACTAAAGTAGCTCCTATTTTAGTGTATGGTTGAGATATTTTCTCTACTACTTTATTATGTGATTGAAACAATGCCTCTATCTTAAATCAATACTTGATATATTTATCTATATTTAATATAACACAAAATAATTTATAGTGTACAATTATTTCTTCTAAATTGACATAAGAGTTAGCATCCCTAGTTTAATGCTCTTGTGCCCAAGAATATGTTAATAATTATTGTTGTGATTTTTATTTTTTCTATGTTAAACAGAACAACACCGCGTCTAAGGATGGCTAAGGCACCTGCATCTAAGGCATTCGCATATTTTTTTCATTCAGTGTTGCCAACGAACCTAGAAATAAAAGATTATATCAATGAACGAAATTTTTCTGTTGGGTACGCGTGATCCATTCTTCCACCATGGAATTGACACACTAATTGCTTTGTTTGTTGGTCTCGTTATTTTTTTTATGATAGTTCCTATCATGGTTATTTTCATCGTATTTAGACATAAGAACTCGTTGACGAATGAATGTATCATTCCCGTTGGAACGGATTGTGACCATACGCCCTAAAAACTATATTTGTGCAAGAATAAACTCTTTGAAAGTGATTGCAAAAGCACAATCTAAGCATCAGTGTTGTGGATTCTTGAACGAATGAGTAGCCCCTGCGACAACATCCGAATGCACGAACGTATCCCAGGTCATGTGCACTGCAAATCCAAATGCATGATGAGAAAGACATCCCGGTGCATAGAGATAGACGAGTGGTATAAAGTACTAACATTATATATCTATTCTATTTTAATTAGATATTTTAGAAACATTATAATAGTTAGAGATTTAGAAACATTATAGAGGAATCAAATATTTTTGAAATAAAAATTTATTGAATAGATAGTAAGATTGCATTCCTCTTAAAATTATAATTATATATATAAAATCAGTTGAAAAAGCCAATATATACATATATCAACCATATAATAACAATATTATTAATAGTAAATTTAATTTATGATAATATTATTTATAAATAATATTAATTGTTACTAATAAACAATAATATTAGTATAAATATTATTACTATTAATTATAAATATTAATATTAACAAAATTTATACAAACAATAAATTATATTATATTATTAATATTTTATAAATATAAAAGAAATATTAATATTTATAATCTTAAAATTTTATTAATAATAATATTATTCGTAAAAAAAAAAAAACAATTATTTATTTTAATAACAATTATATAAATAATAAACGATATTTTATTATTAATATAATTAAAACATTAATATCATTATTATTATTAATCACATAAACATCCCATTAAAAATAATATTTTTTAAAATAATTATATAAATAATAAATTATAATATATTGTTAATAATAAATTCGTTAAAATATAAATAAGATAAAACAACATTAATATATATATATATATATATATATATATATATATATATATATATATATATATAATTATACTAATAAATATTCTATTAATAAGTATAATATTATTATTAATCATATAAATATTCTATTAGTAATAATAATTTTAAAAATAATTATATAAATAATAAATTATAATATATTATTAATATTATATTAATAATAATAAATTCGTTAAAATATATATATATATATTATAAAATTATAGAATATATATATCAACAATAATTAATAGTTATAGTAATAAGGATTAATACTGTAAATCTCATGAATAATATTATATTTTACGATTATGAACTCTTTGATTAATATATACAAGGTATCAATATTATCATTGATTTCCATATAGAGATATTCTTGGTCATCGAGTGATGTAGGACCATGTAAAACTACGACTACAGACTCAAGAGATATCTACTGAACCCTACGGTGAATATTAATGATGATGGTTAACGTCCACTAGGAATAAATTATAAACTAGAAGAATAATATTACACCCCTTGAATATGAAGCACAAGACCAATAAACCAAAAGGTAATAATAAATAGAGGAGATCAATAGTATAAAGAGAAGGGATACCAAAACGAAGGGAGCATTATTGAACTCAATATTTTAATAATAAAAATCTTAAGATTACTATTATAAACCATATATTTGGCCGTGATTGACCACCGTTGAAAATCACTGACATTGGTTCAGGATGGTTCATTTTTTCATATTGTGATAATATTTGTCGCAATGTGACATCAGACCATCAATGTCGATGATTTTAAGCCAACCAATTCACATTACACCCTACGAATAATATTATAAATACAATGAATACTATTTCAGTGTACGAATATGAACAATTACATTAATCCTAGTGAAAAATAAAGCGAAGTAATTAACACAATAACGCCAATGGACTATAAACCGAAGGGAAAATTATTAAAACAAAGAGATAGATATTATAAAGCCAAGGTATACACACCCTCAGACAAATATAAAAAACCATCACATATTATAAACCAAAATGTATTATATAATATAGGAAACAATTATGAATAGATCGTAAATGCACTCAAAAAATAATGAAATGAAGGGAATACTATTAAACCCTATCAAACAATTAAAATTCAAAGACAATTGACAAAAAAATTTATACATAACACCACGATCGAAAACAATATCGAATTTACTAACAACAAAACCGAAAAAACAAAATTTTTGTTGATATATATTTTGGTTCTCGTAACATCAATGAATTCTACAAAGGAATTCAACTTTAAACAGTTTCCTAGAACACAATTGTTTAATGCTAGTCTCTTCCAAAACACAACTAGACCAATGAAAAAAGCAGACCAATTCAAATCAACATGATAATCGTCACGATCCTTCACACTTTCCAACCAGTTCTTTCATGTTTTCCTTCCAGATTATCTTTGCTAGAGAGTCATCCCCATGCATAGAGGTAGAATATTGGCATAAAGTACTTACCATTATGGATATGTTTTAATCATGGATTTCAAAATAGCTTACAGGGATCAAATCCCTTGAATTCCATACCTCTTTTAGAGTGCAAAACTTGAACAAACAATCGACATATTTGATCCATTTGGAATATATATATATATATATATATATATATATATTGTTTAAGTTTCATTTTTTAATGTATAAAAATGATCCAACATATTCAAAATTTACTTGGACATAAAATAGTGTGACCACTTAAAATGTTTTTTAACCATAATTTTTTTTTCAACTATATAGTTTTTCTTAACTTTTAACTACTTCTTTATAAACTTGATACCATATTATCTTAATTCATAAATTAAAATATTTCATTTATGTTTTGAGAGTGAAAGAAAAAAACTTTTACCACTTACCCTTAGTATGGCCACCTAGAGTGAGATAATTATGGATGTTCTATAATATTTTTAATTAAACAAACCAAAAATATATAGATTTTTTGTTTTGTTTTTGTTATATCTAACATTTTTTTCAATTTAACGAATGTTTTCTTTTAAGTTTTAAGGTGACACGTGTCAAATTCAAGTTGAGCATGAATTAAATTACACATCTCCCTCATAGTGGGTTGTAAAATGAGCACCTTCGCTCAATAATCTATGCACAACGAAACATATGATTTGAAAGCAATTAAAAATCTAGTTACAAACACAAATTTTGATTCTTTAGTGAAAAAGTTTTCACTAGAGGCCATGGATTCCAGTCACTTGGCCCTCATGGCCATTCAAGTAGGAGGGTTTTGAAATATCATTGGTGATATAGCTTTATTATTTCTTTTAACCACAGAAGAAATTTTGTATTATTATTTGTTTCTAGAATAAATGATCAAGTATTTCTATAATTAAAGGGTCATGTTTTAACACTCACTAGAGTACATTCAGTGTTTAAGCTTCTTTCTTAAATAATTGGCATGTACGGGGGTTAGAACCTATGTATCTCAGTTCATAGAAGTGCATCCATAGAATGAATTGTACTTCAATGATTACAAATAGGTAATTAATTAGGGCCTAAAGCAAGTATAACTTCAGGAGATTGAATGGAAATAAAATGAACATGGATGGTTGTTGAATTACTTAAAAATTTCTGCATCTAGGGAAGGATAACTCATTAGTTGTTGAAGTTATAAGAGTGGCCTAATAGTGAGGCTATGAGATAGCTCAACTTTCCAACTACACCTTTATGAATGTTACGACACAACCTGATCCAGTTCACTCTATATTATTTCCAAAATGATTACAGATGACAAGAAGATGAAGGATGAGTACTCATTAAGGGAGGATGTTGCAGCTTTAACTCCTAGTAGTATTATTGGAGCTTTAACTCCTACTTGTATTGTACATCTTGAATGAGCTTACTCATCATTAAATGTAATTGTTGCATGGGTTGTTTGATTGTTAGTTAGTTCTATATTTTAGATAGTTAGTCCAACTAAATTACTAGTGTTTGGTTGAGATATTTTTCTTCATTGATTTAATTGGTAGTTAAAATAGTATTTCAATAGTGTATTAGTACTTGTTATTTTTATTTTTCATGTGTAATTATTTTTTCCTAAATATTAATATCTACAAAATAACTTATTTCTATATAGATTTTCTTAACATTAATAGTTGAAATCCCCATTAACATTCATTTCTTCCTAAACTTATTATGACTAAATTTATTGGTTTTATACCAAAAAAAAATTTAGGCTTCCAAATATACTTTAACATGAATCAAGATATTTGTATGCTTGATTGTTACCAATTACTTTATATTCCATGAATGGAGTTGTTTTTAATAGTTAATTATTTTGTATTTATTCTTTTATTAATATTATATTTTTTTTTAAAAGAAAATCATTTTTTTTATTATATCTATAATCTAATTATATAAATGGTTTTCATACATTTTCAAAACCAAATTATTATATATTTTTCCTCTAAAACTTTTTTTTAAAAACCTTTTAACTTTTCCATTTTCAATTAATTTTTTTTTTAAAATAAAATCTCCATTATAATAATATAACTTTTTTTTAAAAATCAGAAATGATTTCTGTCTATCACATCGCCAAAATGAAACTGCATACAACAACACTTATAGACTTGTTTTACAACAATACTTTTCACATCATATTACCCTAATAGCTATCTAAATAAAGAAATGATAGCTTTTTATATATAAATATGCAGACCTTCTAACAATTTTGTATATTTTTTTTAATTACGATCCGAAGGGACAAGCACATACCTCGTAGAAACATTTTTGGGCATTGTCCGACCTTAGACATGACGGCGTCTGTCGCGTGTAATGAACCATGCTTTTCATACTCAGCTCAGTTTAACACCAAAAAGCGCCCAGTCGATGAGATTTCTTTTTACCCTGTCCAATAATACCAAGTGCTATATGTGTTTTCGCTGCCGTCTGACTGGATAACGCGGACGTGTTCCATCAGCCGCTGGAGCACTTCTGCACGTAAATACATGATCATTTTTTTTTGAAGTGTCAAACTATTGACAGCGTATGTGCATTCATACAAGGATATTGACATCCAAGTGTACAGCTTCACGTGAAACGTCTTAAAAATTGGTATTCTATGTCTGATTAGACTTTCACTGATACACTCGAATCAGTGCCATCCTTGTGTACTGCCTCAAATACCTGGGAATCTGTACTACCTCACGGCTGACCCTCAACGGCAACAAATAACTGTCCTGCTAATTGGCAGTAAATTGGTGATGTTGTATATGTCCATGGGTGCGTTGTGTGATATAATTGATAGGTCAAAATCTAAGGAGTTGTTTATGGATGGAACAGAATAGTTAGGATGACACTCTTTTGTACGAATAAAATGTGTTCAAAAAATTAGGCAGTTGGAGTGCTCAAATTGCTTCTTTTTTTTATGGTGGAAATGGATTCAGCACCATAAAAAACTTTTAGGGCACCCAAAATAGAATTTTAACTACTATCACCCAGGTTTTCAAAAATCTTTTCCTACATTTTCATAATGTTAAGAAAATTTCTGGATTATTCTGTGCGATTTCTAGACTACCACAGAATCTAAGGGTTAGCATATACAGCTTTTGGCAGTTACAGTTAGAAATAATTGGTCTGTTTGAGCAGGGCTATATGCCCACTGTTCCATAATTGGCCTGCCAAAATCTAACTATGGACATATACAACACCCACTTATTTTGGCAGGTCAATTATTTTCACCCCATTCTAAACCAAGAGTAAGATATTCTATCTTAAACAGGGAGTCTATTGCTTTTGCTATTACATAGCTTCAGGTTACTTGTAGTAAATTGGTGGGGATCATTATTTCCTGAGCTATAGGATATTAAATGTGGTTGGGTAAATATTTTCCATCTTTAAATTTGAATTCGTTTAAAGTTAATAGTTGACAATATATGTCCAACAATATTTAATATCTTATAGCCCAAAAAATATGTATCCCAAATATATATGCCTACTATAACATAATTAACATCCATGATCAATGTCATCCATGATCAAATGTCACATTCTGACAAACATTGTATCAATATGAAAATCACGCATGGCCAACCATGGTCATACTTGGCCCAACGTCGCATTGCGACAAAAATTGTCTCAATGTTTAAATCAATTCCTTTGGGTTCACCAATTCCTTTGGTTTATAATTTATTGGGTAATGATTTTCCCTTGGGTTCACCACTTGCTTTGGTTTATAATACTAAACCCTTGGGTTTATTAGTTTTTTTGGTTTATAATATGAATAATCGATCAATGTCATCCATGATCAAATGTCACGTTCTGACAAACATTGTATCAATATGAAAATCACCCATGGCCAACCATGGTCATACTTGGTCCAACGTCGCATTGTGACAACAATTGTCTCAATGTTTAAATTAATTCCCTTGGGTTCACCAATTCCTTTTGGTTTATAATTTGTTGGGTAATGGTTGTCCCTTGGGTTCACCCATTCCTTTGGTTTATAATATTAAACCCTTGGGTTTATTAGTTCTTTTGGTTTATAATATGAATAATTGATCAATGTCATCCATGATCAAATGTGACATTCTAAAAAATATTGTCTCAATATGAAAATATCCCATGGCCAACCCTGCTCATAGTTGGTCCAACGTCGCATTGTGACAACAATTCTCTCAATGTTTAAATCAATTCCCTTGGGTTCACCAATTTCTTTTGGTTTATAATTTGCTGGGTGATGGTTGTCCCTTGGGTTCACCAATTCCTTTGGTTTTTAATATTGAACCCTTGGGTTTATTAGTTATTTTGGTTTATAATATGAATAATCGATCAATGTCATCCATGATCAGATGTCATGTTCTGACAAACATTGTATCAATATGAAAATCACCCATGGCCAACCATGGTCATACTTGGCCCAACGTCACATTGCGACAACAATTGTCTTAATGTTTAAATCAATTCCCTTGGGTTCACCAATTCCTTTAGTTTATAATTTTTTGGTTAATGATTTTCCCTTGGATTCACCACTTGGTTTGGTTTATAATATTAAACCCTTGGGTTTATTTGCTTTTTTGGTTTATAATATGAATAATCGATCAATGTCATCCATGATCAAATGACACATTATGAGAAACATTGTCTCAATATGAAAATCACCCATGGCCAACCATGGTCATAGTTGGTCCAACGTCGCATTCTGACAGCAATTGTCTCAATGTTTAAATCAATTCCCTTGTGTTCACCAATTCCTTTTGGTTTATAATTTGTTGGGTAATGGTTGTCCCTTGGGTTCACCAATTCCTTTGGTTTATAATATTAAACCCTTAGGTTTATTAGTTTATTTGGTTTATAATATGAATAATCGATCAATGTCATCCATGATCAAATGACACATTATGAGAAGCACTGTCTCAATATGAAAATCACCCATGGCCAATTATGGTCATAGTTGGCCCAACGTCGCATTGTGACAACAACGCTCTCAATGTTTAAATCAATTCCCTTGGGTTCACCAATTCCTTTTGGTTTATAATTTTTTGGGTAAGGATTTTCTTTTGGGTTCACCACTTGCTTTGGTTTATAATATTAAACCCTTGAGTTTATTAGTTTTTTTAGTTTATTAATAATATAACCATATATGATATTAATATATAAATAAATATTAAAATATTAAATATTATTTATATTATTTTTATATTAATAAATATTATTAATATATATTATATATATTTCAAGCTAATTTATAGTATGTATATAGTTAATATTATTAATATATTAATAAATATTTTTAATATATATTATTAATATATATTAATAATATTATAATATTACTAATAATCATTATTAATAAATATTTGAATATTTATTAATAATGATTATTAGTAATATTATAATATTTTAATAAATCATTAGTAATTTAAATAATATTATAATATTACTAATAATATTTATTAATAAATATTAGATTATAATATTACTAATAATCATTATAAATAAATATTATAATATTTATATTATTCTAATAATAATAATATAACCAACTATGATAGAATATATATTATTAGTTCTTTTGCTTTATTAATAATATAACCATTTATGATATATTAATTTATTATATATTATTAATATTTTTTTATATTAATATATATTATATATATTTCAAGTTAATTTATAGTATGTATATAGTTAATATTTTTAATATATTAATAAATATTTTTAATATATATTATTAATATTTTTATAATATTATTAATATATATAAAATATTTTTGTGATTTTAATCATAATTAATATATTTAATATATTAATATTCTTATTAATATATAATATATATTTTTCAAGTTAATATAATAAATTTATTATATATAATATTTATTTATTGATATATAAATTAATGTGATGGGTGGTGGATATAGGCTTATCGGCGTATATCAATCACATTGGTAAATGTGGTTGTAAATCTATTTTTTTTATGCCTATCGGCATATATCAACCACATTAATAAATATAATGTGGTTGTGCTAGTTAATAGCGCAAAAAATATGTATCCCAAATATATATGCGTACTATACCATAATTAACTTGACAAAATCTAACCATAAACATATACAAGTTTCACTCATTTATAATAAATTGACAGAGATGTATATGCTCAATGTTACATAATTTCATTGTAAAAATCTAAAGATAAACATGTACAACCCAGTCATTTGCTGCTCATTGGCTGGCCAATTATTTTAGGCGCATCCTTAACAAAAACTACGACTAAATATTCTAGTGTATAATTTAGGCTATTGCTTCTGCTAATACATAGCCATCAGTTCACTTGTACCGTATGTGCGTCGTCTGCCTGATTTAGTCCTCACCGATTTGTTCTAGATTTCTTCTGCATCTAACACATTGAGTTCATGAGAAAATTTGACATTTTATAATAGTCTTCCCTTTTAAACAGATCTAATTTGATTAAATTCAACCTCAAAGGTTGTCCTCCTACTTTTAATCAACCTAAGGATCTGCTCCTACTACTTAGTTTTCAGAAAACCAACCCACTCTGAGGACAGTGATAAAATGCCCCTAATATTACTGAATTTACACAAATCTAACCTATCCCGAGGACACTGACAAAAATCCTCTAATATTGGCCTGACTGGACAAAAAACACACGTTAGGACAAGGACTTCTGTGCCTTGCTGTCGGCTTGTCTATATCTATGTGCACTGAGCAAGTGAAGTGGAATGATAAATGCGCACCGAGCAGAATGAAGTGACCAGAGTGTATCATAGGGAGTAGTGAAGGGAGTAGGATACTGAATGTCTGGATCAAAATTTGGTATTTTGTGAAATTCAAGTGGAGCATAAAACGTTATGGAGTTATAGATTCTGTTCGTACAAATAAAATTAATTCTCTCTAAATTCAATACTATTATACAATTTCTAAATTGAACAAACACAAATAATTCAATCCAAATAACAATTATTTTATCATCTACTCAACAGACTACTGCGCTTTAGTTCATGGCAACAAACAAAATAACTCCCATCAAGTTGATGAAATAAAACCAAATTTGGTTGATCCGTCTCTTTCCATCAACATGTTGTAACCCGGTTGACACCTACAAATCAAGCACTCCCTCAGTTACGTATTGTATAGTAGACACTCGAACGTTAATGGAATAGATAACTTTCTGAGTAAGGTAGAGCTTGGTATACGCCTTCACCACGCTGAATCCCACCACTAGGTGTCCCTTCATGGATGCTCATTCTCACTTTACCCTTTCTATAGCGAAAGGGCGGCCTTTAGCGACTGATAAATATATAATAATCGCTTGGAAATAATATACACCATTCCTGTCAAAGGCGGGAACAAAGGATGCACAGGAGAGTAGGGAATAAATGCTCAATTCCATGCCACCAGAATTCTCATGATCGCTGGCGTGTTGTGCTTAAGAGCGAGACATTTCACCTCTGGTCTCAATCCCTCTGAGTACTAGCATAATAGACAGATACATCTAGGTATCTGAACTCTTGAGAACGATGATAGATTTTAAGGTTTTATGTTGAAATATTGTTCCAGGATCTCAGATAACAAGTGGCCCCAGAAGCAAAATGGAGGGCTTGTTGATGATATATTATCCCTATCATGTGAAGAAGAAGGAAAATGACGACCTGGGTCTCTTTCCTTTTCTATAAGTTCTATTATACTCACCATCATATTTGATAACAATCCCAAGAGGAGAAGTCCGCAGCCTCCTTTGAAGGTTGTCTCATCGTCTTCTTCTGCCGTGACTACAGCATCCTAATGTGTCATATATGGGTGCACTAGCTGGTGAAAGAGGCTTTTCTTTATGGTGGGTGATGCATCTGGGCAAATCTCTGTTTGGCTATTCACATATTAGTTTAGTTATTTCCATGGTTGGCAGCATGTTAGAAATTGTAATTACTCCAGTATGGTAGAGTTGAGATGGTTGGATTTACTAGAAGACAGTTAACTAAGTCAAGTCCAGTGAGCTCTAGTTCAGTTAACTAAGTCAAGTCCAGTGAGCTCTAGTTCGAGTTAAGTTATATTTTGAGAATAGTTTAATTTAGAGTGTGTATGTTGAGTTATTTCCTTGTATTAATTTAGTTATTTTGAGAATGTGTATATGTTGAGTTATTTCTTTATGTTAATTTAGTTATTTTCATGGTTAGCTGTATCTTAGAAATTTTAATTACTCCTATAGAATCGGGCTAAATTTACTAGAGGTCAGTGAGCTCTAGACTGACCTCTAGTTCAGTTAAATTATATTTTGAGAAAAGTCAAATTTAGAGTATGCATGTATGTTATGTTATTTTGAGAAATAACTAGTCCAAAAAATATTAATACTTTCTATATAGTTCATTGTAATCTATAAGAGCAGCCCCTCTCCTATGACTGTTAAATTTAATGTTTCTCCTCTCTACTTTTTTAACTCAAATCATTGTGAACCATATGTAGTTTGTATTCGAGGGATTTCTACCTCTATCATATGCTTAAGAAGTGATATTTCTCTCTCTGGTGCAATACCATCCATTTTAATATCCCTGTCCTTCGTGTTCTATTTGAATTATTAGAATTTCTCATGGCAATAGAGCGGGTCTAAACTTGTTGATGTGAATTTGCATTTTAAATTATGCGACCTATCAAATTTATTTTGTCCAAGTTCCGACATAGAAGTTCCAAGATTTATTAAAGACCGTGGAGGAAGTATCCACACACAATTGTATTAATATTCAATTTATATGAAGCTTCGGTCAAACAAGAGCAAAACAAGTCGAGGGTTTCAATTAGTTGTTAAATATGGAGGAGCTTCTGTTAAACGAGAACCAAAAGTGTCGAGATTTCAACTTATTAGAGAAAAACTCGGGTAAGAGTGCAGCTATACGGGTAATGCTGCGGAGTAAACATTGTTACTAAAGACGATCAATAAATTCTAAGTTGTGAATGTATCTCAGCTCTACGATGCCTACTATAAATTTTATTGAGAGCAGTCGCATATATTTTTTTAGATGGAGGTTTCGGGTTAAACAACTGTCATGCATCATCAAAAGAATGTATTTTGAGATTTTCTTCCCAAATATTCCTCCACCAAACATTAAAACCCTTCCCTTGTCTAAACATCTAACTCCTCCAGGTATTGAAGGGCGTTATCAAAATTGGTGCATACACATCGCTCTGTAAATTGTTGGTGTGTGGAAATGTAAGGATTTAAGAAGGAACATCTGTCCATTCAACCCCATTCTCCGTGTAAATCGTTATACAATTAAATAGTCATGAAGCTTGGAGTAGGTTTTACACCGTATGTTTTTCTGATAACTGGCACCTCACATGAAACATTTAAAATTTAGCGAATGCAAGAGATTGCGGGAGAACGTGCAGGTAGTATGCGTTTTTCTCTTCTTGCTAAAGTTTCCACGAATTTAGGGTGTTGAACCAAAGATTATGATGGACATCAGGAATATCACACGATGGTATTAAAAAGAGACATTAGCTGGATTTTCCCATATGGGTCACCACTAGTATCCAATTATCTTGGCTCTTAACCTTCATGAATATCTTAATTTATTCCATAGGACGGTGAATCAATATAAGTGAAGTGGAAAGCATGTAATGGAATGCGGATCCTATATCTTTAAGTTGAGAGTGGAAAACTTCTAATTGTATAAACATTTCATTATAATGTTTTTCCTTCTTAGGTTTGAATAAGAACAAGATTGGCTGCATGGCAGCTACTCCCTGCTTTGAGCGGGAGCTGCTCATCAATGTAGACTCATAGTACAGTTGTTGTTCAATGTACACTCATGACTGCCCTCTGCATTAAGAGTTTATTAAAGCTATTCTAATTTTAAAAGCAGGAATTCAGATTGTGATTTGTGATTTGGTGTTTTATGGTTATTTGTTTGCAGGCTACATGTGTGAGGAGCAAGGAGATAGATCTCAAGAGTTCAATCACTTCTACAATAAGGTATGTCCCTCATCAAACACAAGTAAGAATCCCAAATCCTACGATGTAAAATTACCTCTTGCATTAAATAACAGAAATTATGATATGTTTACACTCACATGTTCAAACCACTAAATGGTCGACATAATTACTGTCTCCTATCAATACATCTGTAGTTTGAATGACTTTAGAATACATATAATTTTCCGCCGTGGTTTACTAATTAAAGAATAAAATTCAAAATAGATCTCCAACTATTCCACATCTAGAAAGACACAAAATGTCCAGTAAGTTGGATTACAATATTACACTGTGTAGCATTAGTTACACCAACATTCTGTTGATCGGCCTATAAAGTAAAAACTAATTATAAGTTTATTGAGACTAAACCGTCTAAACATGTGCAGAGATGCTCAGACTTATAAGCCAAAACAATTTCAAAGAAAAAGATGATGGCAAACTAAAATCTAACAACCCATTAAACATCTAGAATGGAAACCTGGAAGCATTTGCACTGGTATAGAAGATATGAACATAGAGATCTCATAATGCAAATAGAAGAAAAAAAAATTATCTCATAAAGGGGTTTAAAAAACTACAAGAATTCTCAAAAAGTAATGTGACGGGAAGTGTGATTTGTAGATAAAAAAATTGTTATGAATAATGGCGAATAATGTGAATGCGCTTTAGTATTAATTACCAAAGTCTCATAGACACTAGTAGAAACTGATCCATTATAGATGCCAATTTTGATTAAAATAAAATGAGTAACAAATTTAAGAATGTCACATTTATAATGGATGAATTTAACAGTGTGGATAACATAGTCAATGTGTATGAAAAGTCACACACGAGAATCCACAAATGGGATTAGGATCAATTTATGTTTTTCCAATTTGGGTCTTTCTAGTACGAATTACCATTTCAAAATTTTAAATAAATAAAGATAAGGAGAAATGTGATGGCACAAATGTACCACCAAAGTGAGCATGGCATCTGTGGGTTCAAAGCTTTTGGGGCCTTCCACCCACAGGTACCCATATTTCTCCAATGAAATAATATTATTTTCCCCAACGCGTTCATTGGCCTCTCATAGCAGAAACATGTTGAGAGTAGAAGCGTGCTTGCTCACCAAGGCTTGAGTAGTGCCTGAATTCCTTTCCTTTGATTTGGATGGAGGTATGGTTGCTTCTTTGGCCACCACCCAAACCCCTCGTCCTCTGCTTCTCCTGCTAAGTCTATTGCATCGCCATTCTCTTTTCACTTGCATCGAACTGTTCTTTTGAGTGTGAGTGCCACGGGAGCACAAATTTGCAGATTTAAGACAAGCGCTCCCATGGTTTAAGGATGTTATAGGAATACACATTACTTCCATGGAATATGAAGAAAGATAGATCATAAAATTTTGTTAAACTGGTGGTGAAAATGGTAGATGGAATCAATTCTTATTGTTTGAAAATGAGGAAAATGGTCACGCAAAAAAAGAAATGGATATCCTCACTATCTTAGCCACACACAAAAATTGAAAGATCAAATACCATGATCGCAAATTGTAGGAATTTATAGGGTAAGTTCCGGAGATCAAGAACCAAAGGTCACTGCTTACAAGCAGATCACAAATCAGTACACCAGTATAATCACATGGTTAAAACCCTTAAAGAGGGAAAAAATCCATGCCCTGAGCCAACGCAACCACTTCAGGTAATTTATTAATATAAAAGAAAAGTTACATATGTTTCTCTCATAAACGGTTACCAGACAAATGACCCTCCATTTTCTTTAAATAGAGATCATGGACCAATCAGGTGTCAAGCCACAGATGAAGTTCCCTTAATATCGAGGTAAGAGATAATTGTCGGATCACTACAAATCGTGACAGATGAATTATAAGTTACAAATGTACATGGTAAAGAAGCACACTTTACCTAACTCTACACTAGACTAAGTTATTCTTAACTATTTCCTATGTGTCGGAATATCCTATCTTCGCCCCTTAAGAACAACTTGGGATAGGATTAAAGGATTTACAAAGGTGACACAAAAGGAGCCTATTTCCTATGTGTCGAAATATCCTAACATCCCCCCATAAGAACAAGTTGGGATAGGATTGAAGGATTTACAAAAGTGACACAATAGGAGAAGGAAGAAGGCATTAGAGCCTATCCCCCCTTAATGACAACTTTCCTCAACTCCAAGCATGGATCGAAGTTTGGTAAACTTCACTTTTGTGAGAGCCTTTGTAAAGATATCAGCTACCTGATCATTGGTTGGACAATACTACACTTCAAGAACAGGATCATGAATGAGCTTTCTAATGAAGTGTATGTGGAGTTCAATTTTTCATACACTGATGCTGAACTGGATCATTACATAGTTGAATGGCACTTTGATTATCACACCAAAGTGTAGTGGGATGCTGCTGATGGAGACCAAATTCAGATAGGATCTGACGAAGCCACATGGCTTCCTTGCTATCTTTAACTACACCATGATACTCTACTTCTGCTAAAGAAAGGGAGATGACACTTTGTTTCTTACAAGACCAAGCAATAGGTCCTAAAACAAGAGTAAATACATATCCTGCAGTGGACTTCTGATCATCAGGGTCACCAGCTCAATCAGAATCAGTGAAACCAGTCAAAAAGGGAGATGCTCCTGCACTGTAATGAATCCCAAAATGAACTGTACCTCGAATATATCGAAGTATTCTTTTATCTACTTTCTACTGACTTTCATGAGGTTGGTGCATAAACCGAGTGACAAGAACAATGACAAAGAAAAGGTCAGGACGGGTATGGGTTAGATACAAAATCTTACCAACGAGTTGACGGTATAAGGTAGAATCAACTTTAGGGGTATTACAAGTGACTGAAAGCTTGACTCTAGACTGAAAGGGAGAAGGGGTTGGCTTATAGTCATCCATGTGAAAGTGGTGTAGAAGATCATAGGCATACTTGGACTGAGAGAGGGTAATGCCTTCCTTGGATTGCAAGACTTGAAGACCAAGGAAATAATGCAAGTGTCCTAAGTCTTTCATTTCAAACTTCTTTTTGAGGCTAGAATTCACATGGTTTATATGGTTTGGATCACTACCAGTAAGGATAATATCATCAACATAAGGAACAATAATGGTGAAGGAATTACCCACCTTCTTAGTGTAGATAGTGTTGTCAGAATGACACCTAGAAAAGCCATTATCTAAGAGAGATCTATCCATTTTGGCATACCAAGCTCAAGGAGCTTGTTTGAGACCATAGAGAGACTTCCTAAGGTGACAAACAGGGCTAGAGTATTTTTGGATAAAGCCAGGGGGTTGTTCCATATAGAATTATTCATGCAAATCTCCATGTAAGAAGGCGAATTTAACATCCATCTGATGGACTTCCCTTTTAAAGGAGGCAACAAGGGAAAGAACAAGGTAGATAGAATTCATTTTGGCAATAGGGGAGAAGGTTTTAGTACACTCAATGCCTTCAACTTGTGAAAAACATTTAGCGACAAGACGAGATTTATGTCTATCCACTTTTCCATCTTGTCCAAACTTTGTTCTGTAAACCCATCTACATATGACAATTTTTCTTCCTTTTGGAATAGGAACAAGATACCAAGTATTGTTTGCCAGTAAGGAACAATACTCTTCATTCATAGTTTCATCCCAATTTGGATGACCAGAGGCTTCTTCAAAGTTTTCTGGATCAAGTTTTTCTGGAACCTGAGCGAATAAGGAAGAGACTCTTTCGAACTGAGAACATGTACGTTTTCGATCGATAGGGTCACCTGCAAGAGAACCTACTGTATCCCGAGTAGAGCGGACCCATATTGGAAGCAATGGAGTATAAGGAAAAAATTAAAGAGGTGGAGGAGGATTTAATCCTCGCTGTCATCATATGAACTAGAAGGAATGCTATTAAAAATAAAAGAGAGAGAGAGAAGTGGCACGTATGCCGAATCAGGCTCGTAGGCCAAAAGTGGCACACCCGCCAAACTAGGCTCGGAGGCCGATATATTTTCATCAAACATTACATCTATTCTAATGATTATATTTTTTTTATTTGGGTTGAAGAAGTCTATATCCTTTGACATCTTCAGAATATTCAACAAAAATACATTTTTCACTCTTAGGTTCTAAGGCTTTATGTTTCGCATCTAGAATATCGGCCCAAGAATCACTTCCAAAAACATGAAAGTGACTTACATCTATTTTGATTGAGCTCCAAACTTCTTCTGGAGTTATATTCTTTAAAACCTTAGTAGGAGTACGATTTACTATGTAATTTTCACATTTAATGGCTTTTTCCCAAAAATTGAGACCAAGTCCTTTAGATTGAAGCATACAATTATTCTTTTCTTTGAAGGTGCAATTCTTCCTTTTAGCTACACCATTTTCTTGTGGAGTATATGGAACAGTATGTTGCAATTGAATTCCATGCTCATTGCAGAATTTGATAAATTTGTTGTTAACAGATTCTCTACCATTATCTAATCTTAACTTAAGAATTTGACGTCCAGATTGTTTCTCAACAAAGGCCTTAAAGGCCAAGAACATGTTAAAAAATTCACTCTTGAGTTTTAAGAAATATACCCAAGTGCATCTGGAAAAATCATCAGTGAAAGTTAAGAAGTACTTGCAACCAAAGAAAGAAACAACGGGAAGTGGACCACATAAATCACTGTGCACAAGCTGCAAAGGAGCTGAAGCGTGCCAAGAGGCATGTTTGTCAAAACTATCCAGATGATGTTTTTCGAGTACAAATCTGGAGCAAACACCATCCTCACAAAATACCATTGGAAGGCCCGTCACCATATTTTCCTTACATAGTGTTTGAAGAGAGCGATAGTTTAAGTGACCAAATCCCTCATGCCAAAGTTTGCTCACATCATCACTATGAGCAAAAAAAACATAGGGAGGAGATGATGACTCAAATTTGTTAAACTTATACAACCTTGTGGAATCATTAGCAATGCTATTAGCTAAAATATGTTTAGGATATTTGAGGTCCTTGCTTAGAATATCATGAGGTGAGAATTCTACTATTTCCCTTCACCTGAATGAGTTATCTGATAAACAAATAGAAGGTTGCATGACAAGGTAGGAACACATAGTACATCATTAAAATGACCATTATCTGGATGAATGGTTCCCGATCCTACAACACTAGGAGATCTATCATCACCAACATAAATATGTTTGGTGTTATAATCATTTAAAGAAGAAAACATGGATTTATTTTTAGCCATGTGGTAAGAAACTCTAGAATCAATGAGCCACTCATGAGAAGGAGAAGAAGAAGATACATTTAATGCATAGCCAGATCTCGATGCTTGACAACCACAAGAATAAAGTTCCATGCCTAAAGATGAAGGTGAAGAGTGCTTTGATGTTGTGTTCATTCATTGCTGCTTCTAAGGCTTCCATCTTTTTAAAACATTTGGACTCTATATGGCCACCCCGATTGCAAAAGTTGAAATGTCTCTCTGTCTTCTTCCCTTTGTTTTGATTTGGCTTATTATTTTGGTGATTTTATTTTTCAGTTTGCGGCTGAAATTGCTTAGGGCCCTTGTTTGTTTTAGGAACATATTTTTTAGGATACTGTTTCTTGGGATTATTTTGATATGGTTGTTGTTGGGATGCTAAGGCTTTCTTAGTAGCATTTCCAGTAGTGATAAGAACAAGGTGTAAAATTTTTTCTTGTTCTCTTATCAAAGAATCACAAAAGGCATCAAAAGAGATATTCTTGTAGGTGGCTCCTGAAGAAATGATGGCTTCTCTAGTGGAATGGAAGGTGGAAACAAATATAGAGTATGCAGGACCAAGCTTAGAAAGAATGCAATATATGAGGCTACCATCATCCTTTTTTATCTTACAACCTTCCAAAAGAATTTGGAGGGTCTTAAATTTGGACACAAAATCTTCAATGGAGGAGAAATTATTGGGGTTCGAATTAAGAAACTCATTTTCAAGCTAGTGGGCCCGGATTTTATTTTGAACGCCGAAAACATTTTTTAGCTTTTCCAGCGCCTCGTCAGGGGTGTCAATGTCCAGGATATGAAAACGAAGATCTTGAGCAATCGACATTCCTATCAACCCTCATGCTTGATCTTATTTATTTTCCCATTTAGCAGCTTTATCATCATTGGAAGTTTTAGTTTCTTGTCATGTGACTATTCTATAATCCCTTTACTTCTAAGTATATCTACCATGTGAGGTAGTCATTGGAAATAATTGGTGCTGTTAAGAATAACCGGGCATGCACTTTCCATTTTAAAAAAAAAATGAAAGCTTAGAAAATCTGAAACTAGTTATGCTGCAATGGAAAGATATCGAAAAATTAGGCCATTTTAAAAAAAACGGCTCGAAAAATGGCTTCCGAATGAAGAAGTTATGCCTTTTAAAAAAACTGAGTTGTAGATGCCGAAAAAGTTACCGGAACGGGACGAAGTTGGGCTTCTAAAAAAAAAAACCGCCCCTTTGGAAAAAAACTTTTTACAAAAGAAGCTTGAGAAGGAGACTTGAACGTAAGACCTCTATTCTCATAAACTAACCCCTCACCAAGTGACATAGTAAAAGGATCATGTTATTTTAGAAAGGAGGAAGGGGGAATGATGATGATGATTATTATTATTATTGATGGTGGTGGTGGTGGTGCATTTTCTTGCACAAAAAACACAAAAATGAGCAAGAAAAGAAATACAAAGCCTTACAGCAGAATGTTAGATTCTCGATTAGCCTTAGCAGCAACTATCACTTTTTTCATTATTTTTGATTTCCCGAGATCACACAAAGACGCGGGGAAAGAGCATACGTAGCAAAAAAATCCCTTTTTCCTGTTTCTGATTTTCCGAGATCGCACAGAGCGCGCAAAAAAGAGCATACACAAAGATGAGGGTATATATCTGGAAAATAAATAAAACCTTTATACAAAAAAAAACCGAAATAAGAAGAACTATTAACAAATATAACTGCGAAATAGATGCTTTATACCTCCAGATCTAAACTGACATAACTTGGGCAGCCGGAAACATTTTCACATGAAACGAAAGGTGTTCATTATTGTAAAAGATGCTTCAGAGACAACCGAGTAGTTCTCCAAGCCCAAAAATGTTCAGAAATAGTAAATCTACAAAACATCATTCGCATGCAGTCAAACCGGCTTCGGATTTTTATCAAAAACGAATGCGGCCCTCAAAATAGCTCTGATACCATGTAGGAATTTACACGGTAAGTTCTGTAGATCAAGAACCAAAGGTCACCACTCACAAACAGATCACAAATCAGTACACTTGTATAATCACGTGGTTAAAACCCTCAAAGAGGGAAACAATCCACACCCTGAGCCAACTTGGCCACTTCAGGGAATTTATTAATATAAAATAAAAGTTACATATGTTTCTCTCATAAATAGTTAATGGAAAAATTACCCTCCATGCTCTTTAAATAGAGATAATGGACCAATCAGGTGTTAAGCCATGGATCAAGTGTCGTTAATACCGAGGTGAGAGATAACATTCAAATCACTACAAATCGTGACCGTCGGATTATAAGTTAAAAATGTATATGGTAAAGAAACACACTTTATGTAACTCTACAATAGACTAAGTTATTCTTAACTATTTCCTATGTGTCGAAATATCCTAACATGAATGCACTCAAATTCGTGAAACTGGTTACAAGAATACATGGAGCTAGATCAAATCCCTTTACATTAGGCTTCTTTGAAAAACTGAGCAACTCAAGGGAGAATGTAGACAAATATGAACATAGACTCACAAAAATATTTGCAACATCAATTTGCAACACCCTTGAACTATGTGGAGGCTCGATCATGAATAATACATTAAAATATGCCACAATATACAAAATAAAAGCATAATACATTCACGGATGTCACATGCAAGGTTTTATGATCCTCTGGGCCCACTGTGTTGTTGGAAATATTGTCATTGATGGAAATGAAGGCAGCGCTGAAGTAGAAACATGCAAAGAAGGCAGCGCTGAAGCGGAGGAAAGTAATAGAGGCAGCAAGAAGAAAGTCAAAATGTAACATTCATAGAAGCACAGTGAAGAACTGTTATCAAAAGGTAGAGACAGAGGCAGAGCGACAAAAGCAGTAGAGGCAGAGGCAGAGGCTAAGAGACAGAGGCAGAGAGCCATTATAAAATTCTAGGAATCACACACTCCACCCAGCTTTATATATATAATACATAATCCTTATTCCGGGAATCGCTTAACCCCAAGCGACAAGGCACATAAATTCCGGGAATTGCCTACCCCGATGGAGGATACATATAAATGTCGCGCAGGTCCAAAACATATACATTAATCTATAAGGAGCGCTTTATTATAAGTTTCATATTATTAATCCCAAAAAAAAAAGAACCAGAGGTCCAAGGCATATATATTATGTTATATAAGCGGAGTGCATAAAACAAAGGTTTTATAAGGTGGGACCCCTTCCCAATCTCAATCGGAGATCGCAAGGGCAGCGGAACATGTAACCAACAAAAATTTGTGATTGCGATGTGAGGCCAGACCCGATCGAGTTATATGCCACAGTTTATTGCTAATCGCATCCAGGTTCCCAATCGTAATCAGTAGATCTTAAGTTTTGGGCCCGACTGCATCTTGAAATTGGTGGACCCGATGGCGTTATACGATGGAGTTGATAGGTTCAATCGCGTCCGGGAGCTTAATCACAATCGAAACTTTCCGATTAATCACACGTCTTTTGTAATATGCTGTGATTGAAGTGGCGGACCCAACCCTGTTATATGTGGGAGTTAATAGGTGCAAATCACATTCGTGTTCTGATCGCATTGGAACAATCTAATCGCAATCGGTGTTAAAGAGAGCATCAAAATAGGAAAATACATGTTGCGATTACGATTGAAGTTCGGACCCGATGGGTCTATAAGTTATGACTTTATATGTTTAAGTTACGGTCTAATCGCATCGGAGTGAAAGTGTGGCAGCAGAGCTCGACAATGCGATTCGCAATTGCGATTAATTGCAATCGGAAGTAATCAAGATTGATACATCGCATCGGAGGTAGATCATCGCTTCGGCGGATAGACAAATATCGGCAAGTGGGCTCGAAAGGTTGTTTCTTATTTTAAATGGGTCTATTATTAAATCACCAAAAGTTACATAAGAAAGGGTTTTATTGTTGATAGTTCATGATAAGGATTGTGAATACTGTGCTATTAAAAAGGTGTTATAAACACCAAGAGTTGTTTTATGTAACGGTTGCAATTATATTGAAATATGCCGCATGGTCTGTGGACCCACGGGCCTCTGCTTAAAGTGGAGGGCGATTGTTAACATACAACGATTGCTGTGGTGTATGTATGTTCCGTTTGCGGAACTCGCCACATCAACAAGACACTCGTGGCATGAAAAGGGTTGGAATTGCCCTGATTTAAAAGTCAGCAATTGCATTTTATTTATTTAAAAGGCACAGTTACACGTATGCAGCAGTTACACCCCCACAGAGGAAAAAAAAGAAAACATAGCCGAAAGGAGATAAAGCACAGTCACAGAAAAGACAAAGACAACCAAAGATAAACAAATGCGTAGCGATTCAAAAGACTAAATGAGTTGAGCTGGAGTTCACAATGCAATTCGAATGTAAATGTTTTAATTTTTTTTATTGTTTGTGATGTATTGGCAAGTCTCCGAGAGAGAACAAATTCCCACTGTAATGTTAAATTGATACCTATAGTTATATTTTTTGAATAAGCAGATAAAAGGAGTGAGAAGGCAGAAGGCAAAGAGACATGACTGTCCATTTCGAATTCCAAGTAGAATAAAAAGAGTCATGTGAGGAAATCTATAAATAATATCATCTTGATATGCAAAATGAGAGAGAGTGAGAGAGAGAGAAAATATAGATAATGCAGAATATAGAAGAATAAAGCAGAGAAGATTAAGAGAAGAAGAGCAGATACAGAATAGAGCTGATATCTGGAGTAAATCAGCAAACATTCAGTTTGATAAATTGAGGAAGTTGAAGCTTCCCTATCGAGTTGTAGCTGACTGAGGTTGAAGTCGCCTGTAGGTTGATGCCTGCAGAAAATTGAAGGGAGTTGGAGCTTCCTTGAAAGTTGCAGCTTGCAGAATTGAGGTTGGAGCCTCTTGTAGGTTGGTGCCTGCAGAAAAACAGTGGTGAGAGGGAGTTGGAGCTTGCCTTTTCATCACAACAATAATAAGATGTCGTTTTCTCCCTTTATGGGTTTCCACTTACATCTGATGTCTCTATGTGTGCTTCTTATGTGTTGATGTGATTATTTCAATCTACTTAATTGCTTGCTGCTTTCAACATAAGTATGGTGTCACAATAAATTAATATTGCCTGCAAATAAGACTGTTCACATATTAAACTGTAAATAATTTTGGTGAAATTATGAAAAGGCTTATGTATGTATTAAATTGATTCCACCCCCCCCCCCTCCTCTCAGTTTAATTAAGAATCAACAATTGGTATCAAAGCGAGTTCCTTTGTACAAGTCTAACAACTGAAAAGAGATCCTAGGTTCCCAAGATGGCTAGTAAAGAAGGATGCTCAACCAATAAAGCCCCTTTCTTCACTGGTGAAAATTATGCTTTCTGTAAAATCAGAATGAGGACATACATAATGTCTCTAGGAATAGAAGTCTGGGCTGCTGTGGAATTAGAATATGCCCCAAAGGCAACTGGCACAGAAAAAGACTCAAAACAAGATTTTGTGGCTAATGCAAAAGCCATGAATGCCATCCTGAATGGATTATGTGAAGCAGAGTTTATTAAAGTAATGCACAAAGACACTGCCAAAAAAATATGGGATACTCTTGAGAACATACATGAGGGAGACCAGAAAGTAAAAACTGCCAAACTTCAAGTATATAGAGCCCAGTTTGAAAATTTAAAAATGAATGATGATGAAGATGTTGGCAGCTTCTTCCTAAAAGTTGTAGAAATTGTTAACAGTATGAAAGCTCTTGGAGAAATAATACCAGAAGGTATAATTGTACAAAAGATTCTAATATCTCTTCCATCCAGATTCAATCCCAAAGTGTATGCAATAGAAGAAACAACTGATTGGGAGACCTTGACCATGAAACAGTTACTAAGAAATCTTACAGCATATGAGATGAGGCTCCCACAGAAGAAGCCAAGCACAAGGGAGGCAACATTCAAAACAGAAAAGAAGAAAGAAGAAAAGGAAGACATATGCTCCTGCTCTGATGAAGAAGAGGCTAAATTTTTCAAGAAATTGGATAGAGGCTCAGGTAGATACAAAGGTAAACTTCCATTCAAATGCTTTAATTGTGGAAGAGTTGGACATTATGCTGCCAGATGTCCTCACAAGAAAGTAAGAAATAAAGCTCCAGAATCAGAGAAAGACACATCAAAGAGCTGGCAGAAAGGAAAGAAATTCAGTAGAAAATCCTTCTATTCTCAGCAAGATAGCAGTGCATCTGAAGACTCAGATGAATCCTCAGAAGAGGGAACCTTTGAATTTTTACTAATGGCCATAGAAGATCTTGAAGGACTCTTGCTAGAAGAAGAAGAAGAAAGGGAAGTAAACCTTGAGGGGGAGCTAAGAAGTGCTCTGGAGGAGATTGACAGACTCAAACTAAAATGCAGAAAACAAAAAGAGATTCTCCTACAAAGTGTGAAAGAAGAATAGAATTCAGAAGTCCTCATGTAGCTAAAGGTAAGGCTTGAAGAAGCCAAAAAGATAGAAGATATGTTACTTTAGCAAATCAAAGATAAAGCTCGAGAACAAGAGAAGTTGGAAGAAGAAATTCTGTATCTGAGAAAGAAATTAGAAAGTGCTCAACAGAAAGTATCTATATACCTTTCTCAAATGACAAGTTCTAGTAAGTTGAATGAAATTTTGGTTGCTCAAAGATCCCCTATAATAAAGACTGGAATAGGCTATGAAGGAGAATCAAGTAAAGGAAAAGAAAAAGTTGACAGAGAGATTATTTTTGTAAAAGAAAAGAAGATTGATGAAGAAGCTCAAAAAATTCCTACAAAAGAAGAAATCTGTAATAAGGAAGAAAGAGATCAGAAGAAACCACTAGTAGCGAAGAATGCAATAAATACTCAGACCCCTGAATATGTAAAATTTGGAAACCATCAAAGGAGATTCCTCCCTCCAATGAAGAAGGCCACCTGCTATGAATAAATGTGACTTGGCTTTAACTGCTCAAGATTTGAAGAGTCAATGGTATTTGGGCAGTGGCTGCTCTAAACACATGACAGGAGACAAAAGCAAGTCTATAACTCTTGATGATAAGAAATCCGGAAATATCACTTTTGGAAATGAAAAATTAGGAAAGATCAAGGGAAAAGGCTCAGTCAGCATAGACAATGGCAGAGGAAAAGCCCAAGAGGTATTGTTTGTAGATGGACTGAAAGAAAATTTACTGAGTGTCAGTTAGATGTGTGACAAAGGCTGTGAAGTTCTTTTTAGAGCACAAGATTGTGTAGTCAGGTCAAGTACATCAGGAAAGACTCTGCTCAAAGGTGTTCGAACAGAGTGTAATGTGTACATAGTGAAAGAGGAAGATGAAGCCTGCCATCTTATCAAACTTGAGGAGTCATGGTTATGGCATAGGAGATTGGGACATCTCAATTTTGACCATATCATCATACTGAGCAAGAAGAAAGTTGTCAGAGATATGCCAGAAATAAAAATAGTTTCAAATACCATATGCAAATCTTGTCAATTGGGGAAATAGACTCGCACATCCTTTAAATCTAAAGATGAGCTATCAACAAGAAGACCACTCCAGCTTGTGCACATGGATCTATGTGGACCTGCTAGAACTAAGACACCAAGTGGAAAATCCTACTTCATGCGGATAATAGATGATTTCTCCAGAATGACATGGGTTTCTTTTCTCAAAAACAAATTAGAGGCACTGGAAAATTTCAAGATATTCAAAGCATTAGCAGAAAATCAAACTGGATGCAAGCTCAAATGTATCAGATCAGACAGAGGAGGTGAATTCACAGATTATGACTTTGCAGATCTATGTAATGAATATGGCATAAAACAACAGTTTACTATTGCAGGAACACCTCAACAGAATGGAGTTGCAGAAAGACAAAACAGATCTGTTCAACAAATTTCCAGAGCCATGATGCAAGAGAATAATATTGCTCAAACCTTCTGGGCAGAAGCAGTGCACACAGCAATACATATCCTTAACAAAGCTCACTTAAGGCCAATCAGTTACAAGACACCCTACAAATTGTGGCATGGAAAGCCAGCTTCAATCAAACATTCCAGGATATTTGGTAGCAAGTGTTACATAAAGAATAATGATGAAAATCTTGGAAAATTTGATGCAAGAGTTGATCAAGGGATATTTCTAGGATATGCATCCAAAAGTAAAGGGTACAGGTGCTACAACAAGACTCTTCGGAAAATAGTTGAATGTATTGATGTGAAATTTGATGAAGAACTTCCAAACAATACAAGAAATAAAGAATGTTGTAGTCCATCAGACAACCATGAAGAGGAAGACCAGAATGATGATGAAACAAGCAAGACAACAGAAGATGCAGAGATTATCTTGAAAACCCACTCAAGATACACTCAGAAAAATCATCCTGAAGATCAGATCATAGGAGACAAGAAAGCAGGGGTCCAGACAAGAAGGCAGCTAACAGAACAAATAGAAGAGGTATACATAGCCATATTGTAACAAATAGAGCCAAAGAAATTTGAGGAAGCCAGCAAGGACAAGTCTTGGGTGAATTCTATGAATGAAGAATTGGACCAAATTGAGAAAAAAAATACCTGGGAATTAGTGCCTAGACCCACTGATAAAAATTTCATAGGCTCAAAATGGGTATTCAAAAATAGAATGAATGACGAAGGACAGGTAATCAGGAATAAAGCCAGACTTGTCTGCAAAGGATACTCACAAATTGAAGGACTTGATTACGATGAAACGTTTGCCCCTGTAGCCAGAATGGAAGCTATCAGAATGTTCCTGGCATTTTCATGCTACCAGAATTTCAAAGTATATCAAATGGATGTAAAATTTACATTTCTGAATGGAGACTTAGAAGAAGAAGTCTACATGGAACAACCAGAATGCTTCTCATTGACAGACAAAGAAGACTATGTGTGCAGACTCAAAAAGGCCCTATATGGAATAAAATAGGCTCCTCGTGCTTGGTAGTCAAGGCTGGATAAATATTTTCAAAAACAAGGTTTTAAGAGAGGTGGAGTAGACAACAATATATACATAAAAGCCCATGAAGATGAACTCCTGATTGTTGTAGTATATGTTGATGACATTATGTTTGGAAGCAACAGAGATGAACTAGCAAAAGGGTTTGCTGATGAGATGAAAACAGAGTTTGAAATGTCTATGATTGGAGAGCTCAGTTTCTACTTGGGACTGCAAATTCAGCAAAAGAACACATGCACATTCATCTCTCAAGAAAATTATTTAAAAGAAATGCTGAAAAGATTCAAAATGGAGGACTGCAAACCTGTGACTACCCCCATGATCACGGGATGCAAGCTGTGTGCTGATGATGGGTCTACAGATGTAGATAAAAAATTCTACAGATCCATGATAGGAAGTCTGTTGTATCTGACAGGATCAAGACCAGACATCATGCTAGCAGTAGGACTAGTGGCTAGATATCAAGAAGAACCTAAACAAAACCATCTTCTGGTAGTAAAAATAATATTCAGATATCTACAAGGAACAACAAAGTATGGGCTTTGGTATCCTAAAGGAAAAAGCTTCACTTTAATAGCATACACAGATGCAGATTTGGCCAGTTGTGTAGATGATAGGAAAAGCACAAGTGGAGGTGCTTTCTATCTAGGAGAAAGACTGGTAGCATGGTTAAGCAAGAAACAAACATCCATCTCTCTGTCTACAACTGAAGCAGAATGTATAGCAGCAGCAGCATGTTGTACACAAGTCATGTGGATGAAGCAGACTCTTCAAGACATGAAGGTAAGCATTAATGAACCTATCTCAATAAAATGTGATAATACAAGTGCTATAAGTATATCCAAAAATCCTGTGCTTCATTCAAAAACTAAACATATACCAATCAAGTATCATTTTCTCTGAGATCAAGTGGCTCAGAAGATAGTTAAACTGGAATATGTACCAACAAAAGAATAGATAGCAGATATATTTACTAAACCACTTGCCAGAGAACCATTCAAATACTTGAGAGATGGACTAGGGGTAGTATCTGTAGATACTACTCTCTAATATGAAGAGAAAGCACCGCCTCAAGGGGAGAACAGAAACGAACATATCATTCCTAAAGGAAATCAGCAAGCAAGGGAAGCATAAAACAGGTCCACAGGCTCAACATTATCAATATTATCAGCATCCAGCATGAAAAAGGCCATTTTTTTCTTAATATCAATTACAAAACTTTGCGAAGGCTGCTTGCTGAGTTTTCAATCAAACATCATGAATATGCTTTTGTGGAAATTCACTCTGATAGAACAGTCAAAATATCTAAAGAATAAAGGAATAACTGTGTTTACCATCTATACAAAACTGCACGGGTGACAAGTAAAACTTACCAAAACATTGAAAGATTTGTTTTGAAAACACATTATACAAAAAGGAAAGTCAGTTGGCTTCTAATATTGAAAGATATTGCCCATTCTTACAATGAGCTGTAAGCTCTGGTTTGATTCATTGTTTACAACAAAAACAAGGACTTTTCAGTCGTTAAGTGCATCATCCTTATCTACAATCTAGCACAGATTACAAACAACGGGCACTACAGATGAAACACGACTATAAGAGACAAAACGTATATTCAAGTTTGATAATCTTCAAAATGTTCTCTCAACAAGTTTTATCCATTTCAGAGAAAGGAAATGCAAAAAGAAACCCTTTGCCATTGATTTCAAAGGGGGAGGAAGAACAAACAACAGGAGGAAGAGTAGGCAAACAGGAAGAGCAAGAGAAGGAAAATAGAGAAAAGTGGATTGCCATCAATGCCAAAGGGGGAGACTGTTGGAAATATTTTCATTGATGGCAATGAAGGCAGCGCTGAAGCAGAAATAGGCAAAGAAGGCAACGCTGAAGTAGAGGAAAGCAATAGAGGAAGCAAGAAGAAAGTCAAAATGTAACATTCATAGAAGCACAGTGAAGAACCGTTATAGGAAGGTACAGACAGAGGCAGAGTGACAGAAGCAGCAAAGGCAGAGGCAGAGGCTAAGAGACAGAGGCAGAGAGCCGTTATAAAATTTTGGGAATCACACACTCCAACTGGCGTTATACATATAATACATAATCCTTATTCCGGGAATCACTTAACCCCAAGCGGCAAGGCACATAAATTTCGGGAATTGCCTACCCTGATGGAGGATACATATAAATTTCGCGTAGGTCCAAAGCATGTACATTAATCTATAAGGAGCGCTTTATTATAAGTTTCATATTATTAATCCCAAAAACAAAAAAACCAGAGGTGCAAGGCATATATATTATGTTATATAAGAGGAGTGCATAAAACAAAGGTTTTATAAGGTGGGACCCCTTCCCAATCACAATCGGAGATCGCAAGGGCAGCAGAACATGTAACCAATCGAAAGTTGTGATTGTGATGTGAGGCCGGACCCGATCAAGTTATATGCCATAGTTTATTGCTAACCGCATCCGAGGTCCCAATCGTAATCGGTAGATCTTAAGTGTTGGGCCCGATTGCACCTTGAAATTGGCAGACCTGATGGCGTTATACGATGGATTTAATAGGTTCAATCATGTCCGGGAGCTTAATCGCAATCGAAACTTCCCGATTGATCACACGTCTTTTGTAATATGCTGCGATTAAAGTGGTGGAGCCGACCCTGTTATATGCGAGAGTTAATAGGTGCAAATTGCATCCGTGTTCTGATCACATCAGAACAATCTAATCGCAATCGGAGTTAAAGAGAGCATCGGAATAGGAAAATACATGTTGCGATTGTGATTGAAGTTCGGACCTGATGGGTCTATAAGTTATGACTTTATATGTTTAAGTTACGGTCTAATCGCATCAGAGTGAAAGTGTGGCAGCGGAGCTCAACAATGTGATTCGTGATTGCGATTAATCGCAATCGGAAGTAATCAAGAGTGATACATCACATCGGAGGTAGCTCTTCGCATCGGCGGATAGACAAAGATCGGGAAGTGGGCCCGAAAGGTTGTTTCTTATGTTAAATGGGTCTATTATTAAATCACCAAAAGTTACATAAGAAAGGGTTTTATTGTTGATAGTTCATGATAAGGATTGTGAATACTGTGCTATTAAAAAGGTGTTATAAACACCAAGAGTTGTTTTATGTAACAGTTGCAATTATATTGAAATATGCCACATGGTCTGTGGACCCACGAGCCTCGGCTTAAAGTGGAGGGCGATTGTTAACATACAACGATTGCTGTGGTGTATGTATGTTCCGCTTGCGGAACTCGCCACATCAACAAGACACTCATGGCATGAAAAGGGTTGGAATTGCCCTGATTTAAAAGTCAGCAATTGCATTTTATTTATTTAAAATGCACAGTTACATGTATGCAGCAGTTACACCCCCACAGAGGACAGAAAAGCAAACAGAGCCGAAAGGAAATAAAACACAGTCACAGAAAAGACAAAGATAGCCAAAGATAAGACAAATGCGTAGCGATTCAAAAGACTAAATGAGTTGAGCTAGAGTTCACATTGTAATTTGAATGTAAATGTTTTAATTTTTTTTATTGTTTGTGATGCATTGGCAAGTCTCCGAGAGAGAACAAATTCCCACTGTAATTTTAAATTGATACCTACAGTCATATTTTCTGAATAAGCAGATAAAAGGAGTGAGAAGGCAGAAGGCAAAGAGACATGACTGTCCATTTCGAATTCCAAGTAGAATACAACCAGTCATGTGAGGAAATATATAAATAATATCATCTTGATATGCAAAATGAGAGAGAGTGAGAGAGAGAGCAAATATAGAGAATGCAGAATATAGAAGAATAAAGCAGAGAAGATTAAGAGAAGAAGAGTAGATACAGAACAGAGCTGATATCTGGAGTAAATCAGCAAACATTTAGTTTGATAAATTGAGGAAGTTGAAGCTTCCCTATCGAGTTGTAGCTGACTGAGGTTGAAGCCCCCTGTAGGTTGATGCCTACAGAAAATTGAAGGGAGTTGGAGCTTCCTTGCAAGTTGCAGCTTGCAGAATTGAGATTGGAGCCTCCTGTAGGTTGGTGCCTGCAGAAAAATAGTGGTGAGAGGGAGTTGGATCTTGCCTTTGCATCACAACAATAATAAGATGTGGTTTTCTCCCTTTATTGGTTTCCACTTACATCTGCTGTCTCTATGTGTGCTTCTTATGTGTTGATGTGATTATTTCAATCTGCTTAATTTCTTGTTGCTTTCAACATAAGTATGGTGTCACAATAAATTAATATTGGCTGCAAATAAGATTGTTCACATATTAAACTGTAAATAATTTTGGTGAAATTATGAAAAGGCTTATGTATGTATTAAACTGATTCACCCCCCCTCTCAGTTTAATTAAGAATCAACATGTGTTACCACTTGTTTATCTTGCAAAAACAGAACATTGCGATGGAAAAAAAAAAGAAGAGGTACTCATCATTAAAGATGAAGTCAAGCAATTCTTAGTCCATGTTGTGGTTTCCGCTGTGGGAAAATCTGGTAGGTGTATATAAACCAAAATGCCCTAGATTTGGTTGGGGAATCTCTGGGCATTCCATCAAAAAAACCATGATCTTGATTTGATGGGTTTTATGGAAAGGAACATAGGTGAATCTTGGATCATCAAATAAACCATGAGCTTGAGGTGATGGGCTTTAGGGAAAGGAACAAAGCTGAATCTCGGATCATGTCAAGAGTCTCGAGGCTTTTTATCTTAGCTTGCAGAGATTCTAAGTTTTCCTTGCAGTTAATCACAAATTCGAAGTCGATGTGAGGAATAATTTCGTCCATTGACACACTGATAATCATGCCCATAAAAATACTGGTAATTGCATAGCCTAAATGGATATCAACCATGATTTCCTTGGTAACGCCTCTTCTCTTCAGAATATTAATAGGTTTAGCACTCCAACAATACCAGTACACTGCTCTTGACTTTGTCTATTTTCACAACTCATGAAGTTGGAGTAGGCTATCATCAGCCCTGCCTTCCCTTATCATCGGATTCTCAAGTACCAGAGGTTCCAGTAAGCTTTAATTTTCTTTCACATTGGTTCCAGTAAACTTTGAGTTTCTAATAACGTTAGTGGCTTTCGCAGTGACTAGTGGTGATTTATTTCAGGTTGGTTCCAGTAAGCTTTGGGGTTCTAGTAACATTAGTGGCTTTCACAGTGATTGGTGGTGACAGGTTCTAGTGAGCTTGGTGGTGATAGGTTCCACTGGTGGTGACAGGTTCTAGTAAGCTTTGAGGTTCGTAACTGGCGGTCATAGGCGGTCAACATGCAACACAGGTGGTTGTGGTCAACATGCAACTAGCAGTTTAGTCTAAGTGCCTTAAGTGTCTCAAAAATAGCACTATATAGCTCTCAAAAATTTTAATTCTTCAAAACTAATGCTAGCATTAGTTAGCATTAGTCCACAACATGAAAAATATGAACGTTAAAAATAAATATAACCTATAATCTAGCCTTATCCACCTCGGGAAGAGGCCAAAACCGTGGAAATAATTCTGACTATGCTTATATCATTATAGATGAAAATCAGCCCAAATCATACGACTAAAACCAACTAAAAACAACAATACAAGTAACGGTAAGCTACATAAATCGATCACTCTAGTCCCATGATGTGACAACAGGGACTAATAAAATATATAATTTTTACTATTATTTTACACTGTCTTAAGATATATAATATATGTCCTTATACTTTTACACTCGTCTTCATAATAACAGACACCAATTAATTTAGAATATAAAATAGATGTTACTAATTTTTTACACTTATTTTTCATGTTTTATATTAATATTCAACACAAAATATATCTTGGTAAATTAGTGTATATATTTAACTAAACAAATTTTCATAATAGATTTATTAAAATATATTTGAAAGCTTCAAATTTATGCTCTGAGAGTGAATTTATCATTATATTTATGTATTTATTAGTTACTATTTTATAATTTTCCATTTAATAGATATGGAAATAGAGCATAACCAAATAAGCTTCGCACACTAAAATCATCACAAGATAACTCACAAACTACAATGAATACAATATGTGATCTAAGAAACCCTTATGAGAAAAACCATAGTTTTTTTGTTTCTATTTGTGTAAATGGATACAAGTCGGATAGAGTGAGAAACCTCTTTCTATCTATTGGCCGCTACTCTACTCATCTATGTAACAAAATATATACCAATAGAACATAATCCCATTTCCTCCAAATAGCCTAGTTATCATACTACACAATAGCTTATTGGCAGTTAAGATGAAATGCTTAAACTCTTAATAGAGTTAGAATATTGAATGTCCTAAAGCCTTATGATGATGGCCTGACTATCCAATTTCCCATGAATTGTGGTGGCTAGTGTCTCATCCTCTCAACTCATGGTGGTCAAAATACGAAGGTAAACTTTCTGGTGGCATAAATTTTGTATAGTGATTCTTTTTGAGGTCTTTCTAGAATTGTCAGAAACATAACTAAAGGTAGGAAAGTGATAATGGGTGTCACACTTAAGTGGTAATGTCTTATTACCATAATAGATTCCTTAATATTTCAAACTATTTTTAGAATGTTTTAAAGTCCAATGCTCACCAATCTAGATCCACTAATATGAATGGTTCTGTCAGCTAATTCCTCTAATTTTTTGAGTTTGAAAGCATAAATGGATAATAATAGTTTAGTCCAATTTGGATCAAGCCTTCCAATTTTCTGAAGTTTTTGGATGCCCAAAGATATGAATGAGGTGACAAAATTTTTCCGCTATCTTCTCCTTGCATTACCATACAACATGGCTTGGAAGTTTTCATTTCAACCCAATATGTCATAATTCATTTTAGTAATTCAGAAACTCTTTTCAAAAATTGTATCCTCTATTAACTTTGCCTAAAAATTTCATGCTAAATTTTCTATAGAACTTAGGGTATATTTCTCTTCCTAAGAAAAGATGAAAGGATCTTAGAGTTTCGAATTTTTTAAATTCAACATAGAGTAAATGTGCATGCATGGGGATATATTGAGTCTGTAGGCATTATCTACCACCTTTTCTAATATCTAAAAAGGACCATGTCACATATCCTTGATTTTCTTATTAGGACCTTATAGCTTCTCCTTTTTCAAATGTAACAATACTCTTCCTCTCACATTGCATGCCTTCTTTTTTCTATGCTAATCATAACGAGTCTTGTATTTTTCCTTTGAATTCTACAACATCCCTTGTACCTAAAGATGGAGTTTCTTGATCTCCTCAAAAAATTATTTTTTCTCTTAATGCACCCCCTAAAGATTCTCCCTCACTCTTCCTTATTATCCATATGTAATATCCAAAGGTGAAAGAGGAAAATATATAATAAAAAAACTCGAGTGAGGACTTTCGATTAGAACTATAGGTTTATCAATTATAAGTTTGTTTTATGTATACCGTATTTTCATCCCAATTTTTTTGATGCCTCTAATTGTAAACCCTCAAAAGATGCACAAAATTCCTATTGACTACTTTTTTTTCCCATTTTTAAACGATGGAGTGTTGTAGGCCTATTCAGCCTCATACATATTCTCCAATAATGTATACCAAAATACAATAAGAAATTCTGTGTTCCTACCTAAAATTATGCTCCATGGTATCCCAAAGTTCCCTAGACATGTCAAAAGAATAAGATCAATGCTCCTTTTCCACAAATATTTTTTTATAACACATTAGAACAAAAATGTTATTTCACCTATTAAGTATTTTTAATAGGTAGTAATTCCCCTTCCTATTTGTTGGTAAACATCCCATAATTCCATGGAAATGTTTTCTAAAGATGAGTAGGTACATGTGATGGATGGTAAATAATCGGTTTCCTATTACTATGCTAGTTGGTACAACAAAGCATAAATCCTCTTATGAATGTAGTGTCGAATAATATAACTGGTATTAGTATTCATAATTATATTTGAGTCATTATGTAATCTATTTTTCAAAACAAAATAAAAATAAATTAACTTATTAAAGCATGGGTTTCATGCTTGGCTCAATTGTTTTAGGTCAAAGCCTCAATTGAATGTGTCTAGGGTTTATGTAAAGTTTCATTTTCCAATTCATAATGTAAAAGAACCTTCTTGGGCTATATTTATCAAAGAATAAAATTATTTTATTGTAAAATAGGTCAATTTGGCCTCATCTACCAAGTCGGTCTCAAAGTAGTCAAATTGGCATAACTAAGGAGAAGAAACTCCTATATAAATGTAGAATCCCAACGTTTTTTGTCACACATAACCATCGAGTTTGACATCCAACTTATGGGGATATAAAGTAAAAAATTGATGTTGCTTATCACACACACTCTTTGAGTTCGATATGCACCTTATTGGGATAGAAAAGGGTATGAAATTCAAGGGAAGAAGAAGAAAGGGCCATCAAAAGAGAAGGGTATCTCTCTCTCTCTCTTGTGAATTTTTCAAGCTGCTGCAGGGGCTGAAAATGTGGCGCTGAAGCTTGGCCAATATTTGGTAGCTGCGGGTCGATGTTTTGTAGCTGGGTAGTTGAATTTTTGGGTTGAATTTGTTGTATAAGAAGAGCCTACTAATTTATATTTAAAGGATAAATTGGCGAATGAGGAAGATAAGTTGGTTGAAGGTCTTGGTATATCTCATTTTGAATCTACTTAAGGACAATTTTTTTACTGTGTTTTCCCCTATATAGAGGTTTTAGCACTCGGTGAGTTCCTACATCTCGTGTCCATAATATTCATGTTTTTTTTCTGATAATTGCTTGATGAAAAGAAAATAAAGGAAGAACATAAAGAAGTGAATACTAACATATTAATATCAAAATTAAATATGAACATAATAAAATCCTTCCGCCTTTCCAATTTTTTAAAATGGTATCAAAGATAAGGTGAAAGAGGGAAGAAAAAGGCAGTTTGATGATTTATTGAAAGGAGAATAAGGAATTTCAAGGTTATAAATAGATGATATAAATAATAAAAACTAAAATATGGAAAACTGAAAACTATAATGAGCCTCCATCTACAGGGCATGGAAAAATAGGATATACCTTATCCTCCAAAAACAATAAGTGTTGAATCTTATTCAAGGGAAAGTTAAGAAGCCTACAGATGAAGGAGAGAAAGAGAAATTTTGAGAACATGAAATTGTATCCATTAACCTAATAGTGTATGGACAAAAGGAAAACCTAATTCCATACATTTCCAATATAGATTATTCTCAAGAAATGTATTAGGCTCTCTCCAAATTATTCACAAATAACATTGGTCAAATAACAAGCCTTAAGAATAAACTAAGAACTCTTAAGATGATGAAAGATTATATTGTCTCATCATAGTTTTTAAGAATCTCTACACTAAGAGAAAACCCTTCAAGCAATAGATGAAATTATAGCAGAAAAGGACCTCATAATTACTACTCTTCTACCACATATAACTTATAATATAATTATTGCTAAAAAAAAAGGTATGTTCCAGGTGATGATGATGTTTTTAATTTTTGACATAGTTTTGATGATTAAATCTAGGGTTTTCAACGAACCTTAGTAGAAGTATGATATATATAAGCATATTGTTGATGTATTGTACTGTGAATTTCTATTTAATTTTTTGATATATAAGGCTTTGTGTCTTGAATATTAAGTCTAGGGTTTGTAACAAAACCCTAGCAAGAGGATGAAATCCGATATGTAAATAGATGTAACTAAGTTTAGTTAACTTTGTATGTTTATTTTTGTTTGTACTTGCTACTAAAGTTTTGAAGGTACATAACCTTCAAGATGTTGAATATGTTCGAAAGTGAAGGTGACCTAATAATATTGGTAAGAATGATGAAGGAAGTTATGTCAATGATAATATTGATATCGTATGAATGAATGGATCCATGAGAGGTTATCTGATGTTATAGAAGAAGGAAGTGGCTGATCTCCCTAACATGAGAGGGATCCTCAATGAAGGAAAGGGTATATCTCCTAAGTTGAGAGGGACAAAATATTATGATAGTGAATACTTTTAAGTAAGAAAAATTACTATCACTAAATTTTCATGATGTTTCAAACAAAATACTTGAGAGTATCTAAAGATGTATTTGGTGCTTCTGGAGTAACAAAAAAAGAAAAAATCTTATGAAAAAAAATATAAGGATAACTTGATGATTAAAGTAGCATCAACATGATTTAAGACCTCAAACGTTTATTACCTATATTTGAAAGTTTATTAATGATTGGGGTTTTTTTTTTACAGGTAAATCTCTCCATAAGAAGGTTGAAAGCATTCATGGAAAAAGGGATATATTTGGTTTAGTTTGTTAGGGAGAGATGAAGCATCTAATGGAAATATTCTTGGGAGGACATATGGCTAGCCTATGTGTTGATTTATAGATCCCAAAGAGGGAGCATGGTGTTGGTCATAGAGCTATGAACTAGGATACACACCTAGATCCCTAGGTTGGTGGTAGAGCTTAAAATTGTGATGGTCCCTAGAGTTGGATAAATCTTGAGTCCCCTTAGTCCCACCCATATAGAAGCCCTTGATAAGGTACCTATTCTGCAACACCGAGTGTGCTATAGCCCTTCATAGTTCATTTTTTCATCTTCCATGTACCTATGTATATATATAATTATGAATACCTCCCTAGTTAAGAGGGAGTGTTCAAAAATATAATTAGTGTCGGTCTTCACAATTATGTTTGAGTCATAATGTATTTCTAAAACAAAAGGAAAAATAAATTGAATTATTAAATAGATTGACTTATTAAAGCATGGGTTTCCTTCTTGGGTCAATTTTTTTAGTTTGAGAGGTGGATGGAGTTAAGGAAGAAATAGTATTTCTCAAATAAGAGCTTTTGGACTAAGATGAAGAGATATGAGTAGATGAGAAAATTTCATGAGAGGATGTAATTGAAGGAGGAATAAATGATGGAGTTTGAGGAGGAGAGATGAAAAAATCTCACTAGTAGATGTTTTAGTTTCAAATGTTGGAGTCTTCCTACAATGGGAATGAAGAGGAAAGTCAAATGGAGTTATTTCAATTTTATCACTCTGAGAACGAGTCAATACACCAATACCTTGTAAAATTGAAGTAACACTTCCTTCAAAGGTTTCAGAAAGCATAAGATTTTCTGCTGAAATAGAAATTTCTTCTATTTTCTTTATCAAATTTTGTACTTTAGGCAATTCTAGAGTATAATGAGGGTATATTTCTTTGGGAATTGAACTAGGAGAATTGGCAGGAGATTGAACAACTTTTGGTCTAAAGGGAGGATATATTGAGTGTGGGCTTGAAGTTGTAGGATATTTGGAGGGGGTTGACTCTTTTGATGGTATTTTATTTTAGGATTAATCTTTGGTGCTATTCATAGTCTATTGGCCATCCTTCTAGCACAAAAAATGTTGATGCCTCGAAATTCGCTACAACAACATAGGGGAAAACCATATGTCTAGGGACTTGAAGGTTGTCCCTTATCCATTTGAGATAGTGGCTCTGAATACATTTATGGGACCAATTTCCCAACGAAATATAATTGATTAGATGAGTGGTATTATAACTGACTGTAAGTTTTGTGAATGAGAGTGACAACAAGTTTTAAAGAAAAAATATATATACCAATCTCTCATCCGGGTTGAATTATCTTTCTGTTATATCTGATTTTAAAATATAATATTTAAGTGACTGCAAATGGATTTTTATCGAAAACTTGGGGAAATGTAAAACAATTTAAGATAATTTATTTCCTTAAATAGTTAATCAAATCAATTGATTAAGTATATATCGCATCTATTATTGCATGCATTATATATGTATAAAAATATGCCAATCAAACATGTTCAAAAGTGAATTAGTGCTATATTGTGTTAAAAAGATACATATAACAAAAAATCATAAGGAAATTTAACTATTTCTCATTTGAAAGATAACATCAACATAAAGATAAAATTACCCTATATATGCTAACTCTGCTCTTTTAAAAAATAATGTTTGGTACAACCCTTTCTATTAAGAAAAAATTTACGAGTACAAAAGTGAAACTTCTATAAAGTCTTCTTTTCAAAATTTTAGGACCCTTTATTTAAGGACATAAAAGGGTTTATATAGTAAAGTAAAATGTAAAAAATAGAAAATATAACATAAAGAGATGAGGAGGTTTAAGAAAATCTCCATAAATTAAGTGAAATAAAAACAAAACAAATTTTAGTGGGATGACTCGCTTCAGGATTGAGTTGTTGTCTCTTATGTCATTCGTTCGTTGAGTTGAAGGATACCAATCATAGGATGAGCCATAGGAGGTTGGCATGGCCTGACACATAGCTATCCTGTGTAGACCACATTTGATAGTGGATGCATCATGTAAGAGGAAGTTTCGGTTAGACAACGCAACATTAGCCATTGGCTATGTGTCTTGACCAAGTTCATCCAATAATTGTCCCAATCCAGCTTATCGAATTTTTTTATTCTTTCTTCCTTCATCTTAGAAATTGCCTACCACTATCATATCAAATATTTTACAACAGGTAGAGAAACGAGTGGGCATTTATCAATCAGATTAGAAACAATGAGGTTTTGGCTGATTATTGCAATAATGTAATTGGAAACATCCCTATCCCTGGAAATTTCAATTTCAAATTTCTTTAACTATATGTCCCCATAATTCAACAAGATTTATTTTTTATAATATTTAATCCTAGGAAGATTAGCCTTTCATCCTTTGAGAGTATCTTGCTTGGTGACGAATTGAGACACTTTATCATCAGTTTCATCAAAGTTGATCCTATTTTCAGCTACTCGACTCATTAGTGAATCTCTTTATTCACACAACTCAATTATGCTAGACAGTTTTTGACAGAAAACAAATTTTTTCTTGGCCATCAAAGTATTTAGTTCTAAAGATTCCTTTTTAAAATTCATCCACTTTAGGATTATCTTTCAACTATTCAACAATGAATTTCATTTGGTGTATCTGAGAAACTTTAGCACCAACATAAAATTGGTGCTACAACTTATGTTGATTCAAGATCTATTGGAACTAGGACAATTGTGCTTATAATTAATGATTAATGCTTTTCTTTTCCACTAGAAATTATTATTGCAATTGCAGGATTATCTCATCCCTCTCTTTGATTAATTATTGAAATTTAGTGTCTTTCTAAATGGTGGAAGATGCATAAGCACTTGAAAATTGATTTCACCACTTTATATCCTGAGATGGGTCTGCTTTTGGGTCTTTGCAAACTATTTACACACAGACATGCCCTGGAACGAGAGCCTAAGATTGTTCTGCTCTTCTCCTATTCCTTTGTCTCCTCATGACAACCTTATGCCTTGGGCTATAAAAAATATCCAAAGGAGGTATTTCCTTGATTTTCAACACAATTTCTCATGTCGAGTAGGCCGGGATAGATTTGACTTCTTCTGTACATTTTTTTTTTTAGTTGACCTTGCAGTAAACGACTTTTGACTTTTTCCATGATGTGTTTCAACCTTTTCTTGATGATCAATGATCATTACTTCTTGGTATCCATTAAGATGTTGATAAAATTATTTTTAGACTTCCTCTAAGTCACTTAAAAACAATGGATCTTTAGTTTTAGTTCTAGTAGACTTACATCCTTTTGTTCCACTAAGGAATTCAGTGTCCTTAGGGGGTTGTTCTTTTCCCTGTTATTTCTTCTATTTCTTCTGCTCTTTTATTTGTTGTTCTTTCTGTGGGATAGGTTGGGATACCTCCAAAATATTTAGAGGAATACCTTCCAACCTTCTATTCATGTATTTCTTGAGATTTTTTAGTTGCAGAGGATTAAGGTGTGATTAGGCCAATTTCTCCACTTTTCACTAAGTATCAACTCGATCAAAAAAATCATCAAAATCATCATTTTCATGGGAAAATGGCCTAATTTTCACTTGAATTGTGAAATTGAATGCAACTTGGCCTGGGTTGTAAATAATTTCAAACATTGGATTTGAATAATTTCCAACCCGACATGTTTGAAGTTTTCTAATGCATATAAAACACAGTAAATATGAAAGGAAGGCCATGAATATTTCTTTTCTTCTTACAAAAAAATTTTCAATCCATGACCCTCTGTATGATAAGCAATTTCTCTTACGAGAAATTTTTCTAGAACATATAATGGAAGGACATGTGATGAGGTTAAGATTCCAAAGCCTTTGACATATGTAAATAACTCTTCCCTGAATCATTTCCCAATTTCTGTGAAGTTAGATTGGTCTTCTTTAGACAATCTAGGGACCTTTTCATCAAACACAAATTGAATCAGTGGATGCATTACTCCATGGAAAATCTTGTAGAAATTGGTTTTGTATTTAGATTCCCATAGAATATTATGATAAATATGAATGGGATTTAGGGCTTGGATAGTCCATTTCCAATGCATGGTTGGAAAATCTGATGTAAGAAACACTAGATCCATAATGTAAAAGCTCACATATAATGGGGGAAGGATCTTAGATGAAACGAAATGATTTTTCATGTATTCAAGAATCTGGGTAGAAATATTATTTGACAAAATGGTTCCCTAGTCCATGATGTAGGATTCTGTGATGAAATCCATAAGGGGAAACCATTCAAAGGATAATTTACTGGTATTGGGTTGGAAAAAAATTCTAGACATCATAACAAAAATATAAAAGTAGGTTTCAATAAGTGAAGCAGTGGAATGCATACCCTTATCATCATGATTATGCATGTTAGGGTTACTCCTCCATTACTTTATGGGTTCCGAATGTAACTTATTTTCCTTTGCGAATTGCGCTAGGAAATATTTATCAGTTACCTTATGGGGGTCTAGAATGTGGTATGTTTTATTCAAATATTTTTCTTTGAATGACCCTATAATTGTTCCTTCGCTTGTTAGGAAAGTTCCATCTCTAATGTTGAGGTTTTCAATAATCCATTTTACCATATTTTTATATGGTATAACTTTGTGGCGTGTATAAATTCTATGCAGAAAAGAGTTATTGACGTTGACAACAGTAGATTATGAGGTATCAAAAGCATCTATAATAGATTTTATTTCAAAACTATAAGGTTTTTCGTCTTCAAACAACCTATACATTGCTTCCTAAGAAGAAAAACCATTTTTTGCTGCACATAGAGTATATGTGAATAGGGCCAACATTTCTGTTACTTCTACATATCTAATATATATCTAATAAAATATATTTTGAAATATGAAATCTAAACTACGAGGTTTAATTTCTCCTTATATTCATGGTTTTTTTAATCACTATTTTATTGTTATGCATGGAATATATAAAATAGTGAAATTTAACTCACAAATGACAATGAACACAAAATATTATTTGACAAACCCTTATGGGAGAAAACTAAGGTGGAAGGTGAGTTTACTATACTATTTATTTCTTCTAATGGATTTGGATGCAAGTACAAAGGATTGATATTTATATGCCATGGGACAGTAGAGTACATACAACTTCTATGTTTTATGTCTCTCTATCCACTCTCCATTTCTCTACTCATCTATGGAAAAAAATGGACACTAATAGAATGGAACCACTTTTACTCTTAGTGAGCTGGTTATAACACAGTATGGTAGAGTGCTTCTGATGAAGTTTGACTCGTTTATTAAATAAATTTAGTTATATTATTTACTTCTCTAGTGTATTATTTATCATTGTCACATGATGAGTCCCTTTTCCGTTAATAATGGGATCTAGTGTGCTATCCCTTTAAAACATCATGGTCAAAACCAGAAGGTGAACTTTTAGGTGGAATACTTCTTTTATACACTCTCTTTGAGGTACTTCGTATGCCATAGAAAATTTCTCTATATGTATAATAGTTTTATAGGGTGAGGCACTTAAGAAACAATGTTTTACCTTGAATTTTTTTATTTAATAGCTGAAACTATTTTAAAAATACTTTAAACAAAAATTAAACGAACTAGAACATGCTAATCAAGATGGTTTGATGAGTTTATTCCTCCAATTTTCCACACTAAAAGAATAAATAGGGATTATCAATAATATAATGATCCAATATGGACAAATTTCCTAGTTCAATGTATTTTTAGGATTTATTCTAAGTCATATTATCAACATCCTCTTTTCTTTGATAATGATGATCAACATCTACTAAAACCTAAAGAATATGATACATTACATGGAATTCTTTATCATTTTATTTCTATGATTTTTTAAACACAAATGGAATGGACATGCGATAAGGTATAAAATTAGATAATTTTACTATTAAAATAATATATATTTATAATAAATTCATATGGCCCCTGGTTTCATATTCTAGGGTCTCTTAGACTCCCTTAAACTGTTCATATTCCATCACACCATCCCTTACTGGATTAGGTGTTCAAAATTCCTCCCCTTAATATGAAGGGGTATATATGAGTCCGAGGAGAGAGCTCTAATACAAAAATACAACAAGGCATGACATAAATAACCTAAATGTGCTCTCCGAGATGATGGAATAATGTGGTAGAAGGTGAGGTCTGAACCAAAGGTGTTTTATGGATGACCACCGATACTTGAATGCTTAGTGCAGTTCCTGGAACTCTTCCAAATATGGCAAGAAGATGAAATATTATGCCATAGGAATTTCTTCTTATATTCTTGGAGAGGAATACCATTTGGGTCTCATCCATTAACACTTAGTTTCATTCCTATAAGTATTCCAAATCTGGCAAGAAATTGAAGTCTTCTGCTAGAGGAAGTTATCCTTAATGATTTGAAGAGGGAGACATTGAACCTGGAAAATGGGAGATCTTCAACCTGTGGTGGTTTAAGGCTAGAAACCAAAAAAATTGTTAGTGGTTTCTATATCTCTTGATATAACTCTGAATGTGGGTATGGTTGTCTCTGGTTGTCAGCTCAAGAAGCAGGTTCAAGTTGTGGCTCAAGCTGTCTTGATGTATCTTTGAAATTTGTAGATGACCATTAATACCCCTTATCATATACAAAGTGATAAGATGTAGAAATATCAATTGCAAGACTCTTACTACTCATGAAATTTTTTTTTGATATGAGTAAAATATCTTCTTGGTTGTTGAATCCCATTGCCAAGAAGAGATCCATACATGGTGAATCTTTGTTCTTGTAGGAGATTATTTTTTTGAATAATTCGTTTGAAGAATGAATGCACTAGCCACAATGGTTTCATGAGTGAATATAAAAACAATGATCTTTCACATGAGCAACTCAGTCACAATCTTGGCATATGACAATATTCTATTGTGGAGTAGGATCTAAAACATCTGTATGTGAACCACCCTAAATAAATCCAAAAATTTGAAATTTCACTAGCTTGGTATAGTTTGGAATATGAAACGACAAGATGAATGCCGCTAGGGTTTCGCACAGCTCTGCCGCCGCCCTCAACGAAAACACAGACCCTGCGCATGCACTTCATGGCCCTGCCGCCTCCTCTTTCAAAGGTGATCGCACTGTTGCTGGATGCACTGTCAGGGTCTTCAACACCTCGCCTACTCGCTTGAAGACAACGTCCTTTGGAACCCGACGCGAGCTCCCTTCTCCCTGCCTCTTAGCGGAGGATTTCTGCAGGAAATGGACGGATTTTACAGCAATCAATTGCTCGGTTGAAAAAGAAAATGCAGACCAGAGAATCGAGGCCGTCCACTCTATTAAAAACGCCCTTTGCTGCCCAGACTTCCTTCTCGCAAAAGAGACTCTGAACGCACTCCAAAAGCTGGCCTCTCTCGATTTTCATCAAACAGGAAGCGAGGCAGGGGTTTGTTTGCTGCAAATGATCTTGCGGCTCTTCTACAACACGGCAGCTCCTTCATTTGCTGCGGATCTGGGCGGGAGCGATAGCTTCCATTTGCTGAAGCTGTTTCCTCCCCCACTGCTTCTGACTCGTCAAGATTCCAGCACTGTGTCAATCCCGAATGCTTTTGAAACTTTCTCTGCCCCCTTTTAGATTCAAATCGTACAGCTCTCAGGCAAGACCATTTTGCAATGGGTCCACTCTACTGATCTGGTGCAGAGTCTCAAGATGAACCTGGAACACCGATTTGGGATTCCTTCTGCCCTTCAGCGACTTCTATTTCAAGGTAAACAACTCGATGATCCTCTTCCCCTCTCTTCTTACAACATTAAAAACAACAGCTCTTTAGTGTTTTCCTTTCGTTTGAGAGGTGGCGTTGCAGGACAATCTTCTTCTACTCCTCCCTTCTCCTACAAAGCTGCAGTCCACTCTGAGTTTCCCATCTCCCAGGAGGCTCCCAAACCCAAGCCTTTCTTGGTTGACAAGTTAGAGGAGGTTCCCTCTGTTGAGGTCTCCCACCCGGGCCTCGCAGATGACCTTCAAAAATATGCTGAAAGGGCCATCATTTGCAGATTCAATGGGCTTTGGCCGCGCTCCAAGGCCCTCTATGACTGGATCCATGACAACTGGACTCACCATTGCAAGGTCAGCTTCTGCTCAAAAGGCTATTTTATAGTTCTGTTCGACAATCCTAAGCACTTTGAACAGGCCATAGAAGAAGGTCCTTGGTTTATGGGTACAGCTGGACTCTTCTTAACTCCATGGTTTCCTGATTTTGACCCAGCAACTGCAGTCATCACCAAAACGCCTGTCTGGATCAGAATTCCAAACCTTCCAGCTCATCTATGGCATTTAGCAGTCTACAGGCGAATAGGCGACACCTTAGGCCGCTTTCTTATGGGAGATTCCTGGCGGGCACATCAAGGGCTCTACACATATGCCAGAATATGTGTGGAGCTAGATCTTAGCAAGGGACTGCCAGATCAAATTAATCTCAAGACCAATGACTTTGTTTGGACCCAGATGCTGGATTACGAGAACACTGCCTTCCGCTGCCGCCACTGTCACCTAACAGGTCACCTGCAGAATTCTTGCCCATCGCTCTCTGCCAAATCGAAAAAGGCCAACATTGCCAAGGCCAAACCCAAGCATTGGGCCCCTTGTTCTCCGCCGCCAGCAGTTAGCTCTGACTCTTCAAGCTCGGATGATGAGGGGAGCGATATAGAGCCGGACCAGGCGACTCAAAAGATTGATCCGTCCACTGATTCTCCTGAGCCCACCACTGTCACAGCAATTACTCAGAAACGCGTCCATGAGACCTCCTCTTCTGACTCAGATAAGGAGATCCCCATGCGGGAAAATCCCAATCTTCAAGTTGTTTTAGCTCACACTCCCCAGGATGGCTGGATAAAAGTCAATAAAAAGAAAGGGAAAAAACATCGTGTTGAGACTTCTGCCCATGTGGGGTAAGAGTCTGTCTTCTGCTCTCTTGTAACTTGCTGTAGCTCCATGTTTGATTCATTCCTTCTCCGGGACTGAGGTTGATAGTTTCATCATTTCCGGTCGGCCGGTCTCTTGTCTCTCTTGATTGTACTATATTTTACTCAATAGAAATAGATTAATTTTACTGAGAAAAAAAAAAATAGTTTGGAATATGAAACGAAACATCCTTTTGATATCCAAGACCATTTTTATGCTTGTTTTTGTTATGAAACCAACTCCAAAAATAGAATAAAAGGGATATCAACCCCTTATAAATTAGACACTTCTAGGGCGGCAGCCTCTTTTATGTTCATTTTTATTTGTGAGTTCAATTTTACTATTTTATAAAATACATTGTTAACCTGAGAAATCCCTACAATTCCTTTATAGTTGTGGAGAATTTCCATTCTTTAATGGATTTAATTTTGTTATTGTCTACCTTAACACCATCCTGAGATACAATATGAACTAGATATTCCACCTCTTGTACTCCAAAGAAACATTTGAATGTTTTACATATAATTGTTTCTCCTCAAATAATTTGAGTACCTTGTCAATATGTTGAACATGATCCTTCCAAGACCTATTCTATGTTAGTATATAATCAAAAAATAATAACACAAATTTTCTAAGGAAGGGTTTAAAAATTAAATTCATCAACCCTTAAAATTTAGAAGGTGCATTGGTGAGGCCAAAAGGCACGGCCCAAAATTCATATTGACCCTCATTAGTTTGAAATGTTTTTTTTGGAATATATTCATCCTTAATTCTAATTTGATGATATCTTGAACGAAGATCCAACTTGGTAAAATAAATTACCCCATGCACTTCATCAAATAATTCATCAATCATGGAAATGGGAAATTTATCTTTAATAGTGAGCTTATTGATCTCCCTATAATCCAGACACATGCGCCATGATTTATCATTCTTGTGCACCAATACTACTAGAGCAGAGAAAGAACTTTGACTATGTTGAATTATACTAGCGTATAACATTTCTGCAATGATATGTTCAATTTTTCTCTTTTCGACATAAGGATATCTCTAAGGCCTGATGTTTGGAGGAACACTTCCTGGAATAAAATTAATAACATGATCATGATCATGAATATGGGGAGTCCTTTGGGAGTTTCAAACACCTCAGAATTATTGTCCAAGACATTTTGAAGATATAGAGAAATAGATGATTTTAATGTTGGAACTTGTATTGAGCATAATTATGAAATTACGCCACGTTGTTAGTTGTTTAGAAGTTTTTTCATGACATTAGAGCTTATTATATTTCCTAGCTTCCCTAGGATACCATGTAATTCAACTTCCTTTCCTTCTGAAAAAATTTCAAGAAACTTTCTCAAAAATTAAAAGCTACCATCCCCAAAGATTGTAACCATTGTACTCCTAGTACAACATCAACACTAATAGTTCGAATGGAAGTCATTTCACTATTAAATATATATTCCCCCGTGGTTAGCTTGATATTATATAATTTTCCATAGCAACTTATAGTCCCTCCATTTGCAACCATCACTTGACATTGGGGTGTTGGGTATAAGAAGAAATTGAACCTCTAGCTCCCTTAAAATGAATAAAATTATGGGTATTACCTGAATCAATCAACACTATTACATTTTTCTTCTTGATATGTCCTTCTATCATGAGATTTGAGGATTGGTAATTCCTACCAATGCATTACAAGATATGGTTGGACTCATTTCTTCTTTCTCTGGGGTTGGTTCCTAGTCTATATTCTCTTCTTTTGAAGTTTCTTGTTCATTTTCATCCTCCTCTTCACAATCTATGTAAAATAATTTCTTCTGAACACACTTATGACCTTTAGTGTATTTTATATCACAACTATAGCAAAGTTATTTTTCTCTTATTTCTTCCAATTGTTGTGGTGTCAACCTTGTACTTTTTGGAAGTCTGAGAGTAGCAACATTTCCATCTTTATATATGTAAGTGTTAGGCTTCCTTGTCGCCATAATTTTACTTTAAATCTTTCTTGCCAACCTGAGTGCCTTCTCAAATGAATCAGGTTCCCAAAGGTGAACATCATGTTTCATGTTATCTTTTAAAGTCCCTATGAAGACATCAATATTGTGTTCCTCTGGAATATCAGTTACCCTTATCTTCAATTTTTGGAAGTCCTCAATGTGCTCCACCATTGAATCAATTTGTTTGTGATTTATAATTTGGATAAAGAAGGCGTTTCTCATTGTATCTTCATAATATACTATCATTTACTCCATAAAAAATTACCAAGTGACAATTTTTTATGAGAGTAGATGCATCGATACCATACAAATCTATTTTTTTCTAAATCTGATGTTTCAATGCATACCTTTAGTGTGTTTTGCACATTATGGAGATCAGAATATTGCTCCATATGTAGTATCCATGTTACGGGATCCTTACAATCAAACTTCCTCATATCAATATCTGGAATATGGTGGGTGTTGAATCAAACATTAGAGTTTATGAAAAAATAATTAACATTTAATTTTTTCTCATCATGAGTTTCCTGTACTACTATTTCGCCGTTAGGAATCATTTCTTGTATCAATTTTTGGAAACCTTCCTTCAAACCATCCATGTCTGCTTTTAGATCATTCCTCATGTCCTCCATGTTGTCCTTCATTTTTCATCTATCTTAGCTTCCATTTCATCCATATTAGCTTCCATGCCATCCATATTACCTTCCATGCCATTCTTAAAACCATCCCTATTAGCTGCCATGCATTTCTTCAAACCATCCATATTATCTTCAACGCATTTCTTCAAATCCATATTCTCTACCACAACTTTCTTTAAACCATCCATCTTAGCTTCCACTCTTTTTTTCAAAACTTCCATTTCATTTTTTTTCTCTTTGCGAGAGAAAAATTTGGTGCACTTGGTCTTGTAATTTTGATATATCATGTTGCACTTCTTCCTTTTCATGGGTAATAGTAGATCCTTATGAGGGCTTAATGGGTGTTAAGTTATTTTTAGGGGCCATTTTAGAACCCAATACTCATATCTATGCTTAAATATGCCATTGGAATCACTTCAAGATGATTTTTCAAACAAGACTTATGAAATTTGAAAAAAAATACACACCTTCTTCTTGCTTTTGAGGATCTAGATATTGAAACTGATGTATCTCTGGAATTTAAGATTCTTGAGATTTTATCTTAAGATCTTCAGTATAGCTCTGAATATTCTTTCCAATGCCATAGCTCTGGACTGATTTCGATTCTTCAAGGAAAATTTATGTATAATCTCCCGCAATGACCTAATTATGGACTGGTTCAATAGAGAGAACTTATACAGAGTGCCAAATGTCACTTCTTCCTCCTTCGGGTCTGAAATTGATATAAAGTAAACTACTCTCCATATAATTCCCTCCAGTTAATATAAATTTTCAATATGATGCTCAAAGAGAGAGTTATGATGATTTTCCCAAGGTCACCTCTTTGAGATGAAATTCAGGAGCCTGCAAAAATCTTAAATTCCACAGATAATATCTCCGAAAACTTTGTGATCCAAGATCTCAATTTTTTACATGACATTCATCGATATTTCTTCACAAATGGGCTTATTTTAGCTTTTTAAGCTTTGTAGATAAAACGTTATAGAAAAAATTCCATGATAACCTCTTTGAAGCAGTGGAACTGTAGAATCTAAAGCTATGATACCAAATGTTATGAAACCAACTCCAAAAATAGAAGAAAAGAGAGATCAACCCCTTAGAAATCAGCCACTTCAAGGGGGAAACCTCCTTTACATTACATAAATCAACAATTTGTGTATGAGTCAAATGAAAAAACATCATTTCTATATATAGGAGTCCATGGGGTCACAATATAATCATAGTCGACCTATACTGTTGAAATCATGAACACCATACTACTTATTGGAGCTTTATAACACAACACAATTAGGTATTTACAACATACTTCTTATTTGATATTTATAATGCAACTCATTGCAGTATTTAGAATACACATATGCATATATAGATATAATTCAAAACACATAAACCAAGCACATCTGCTAAAAAATAAAATAAGAAAGGAGACAAATCCTATAGCTGATCAATCATCTCTCATGTAGCTTCATTGGGCCCAAAGTGCTTCAACTGCACTTTACCTTCATTTATTGCTTGTATCTCAAGCATCAGTTGTTTGTGCTACAAAACACACTCTCGTTTTAGCTACAACTCTTCGTATCATTCATGCTATAGTATAGTCTAATCAATCACATGATAAACATCTCAGGCATATCACTTGAGCAATGAAACATGGAAAACATCATGGGATTTAACTATTGGTGGTAGTTGAAGTCTATAGGCTACCGGTCAAATCCTCTCAAGGATCTCAAAAGGACCACAATACTCATGTTTTAACTTTCCACATGATCCAATCCTTAAGGATCTCCTCTTGGGATTGATGCGCAAGTACACATGCTCCCCAACATGAAACTCCTTGAATTATCTATCCTAATCCACATAACTTTGTTGCCTTTCTTGTGCTTCCTTTAAATTTATTCTAATAAACTTCATCTCCTAATCCACCTCAGCCAACATATCCAACGTAATTAACACCTTATTCACTGGATCAATCCAACTAATAGGAGTATTACAATTCCCACCATAAAGATCCTCAAATGGACTCATCCTCAAGGATTCATGATACCTATTATTATATGGAAACTCTAACATTGGAATATACTCATCCCACTTCCATTGTTGTTGCATCAAATACATCTTCATCATATCCTCAAGAATCCTATTAAATCTATTTTTTGTCCATCTATATGGAAATGATAAGTTGTACTAAAAGTGAACTATGTCCCTGAACCTGAAAACAACTGCTTCCAAATCTTGGAAGTGAACTTGGCATATTTCTCTAATAAAGTCTTCTTGGGAACACCATGCAACCTCACTATATCCCTTATGAATATCTGAGCTACTTTAGTTGTTGAATCAATAGAATCACTCTCATGAAATGAGCTACCTTGCTCAACCTGCCAACCACAACCACATCGGAATCATGTTTCTTTGATTTCCTTGGTTAACCTGTAATGAATTCCAAATGACCTCCCATTTTCATTCTAGAATTGGAATAGGTTGAAACAAACTTGCTATATGATTACACTCTTCTTTCACATATTCATAGTCTAAAATTGTTGTGGCAAGCTCAACCACCTCTTTCTTGAAGTTTTTCCAGTGATAGAACTTCTTCTCTTATGTCAAATTCTTCTGATATTCTAGGTGGTATGAATACGAATTGATATGAAACTCCTCAAGATAAGCTTCTTGAGCTCACTGTTATCTGGCATATAGATCTTGTTCCTAAATATCACCAAGCCATCTATTGTGAGGTGATACTTCTCACCTCTATCACCCTACTATAACCTCTTCTTTAGCTACTGATACCACTCATCATGCTACCCTGCATGCAAGAACTACTCATGTAAATTTGTCCCATAAGAGATAACAAGTAAAATATGATTGACCTGCACTCTCCTTCTGAGAGAATTTTGAACCCTATACTCGTTTCCCTTGATGTACCTGATGTCAAAGTCAGACTCACTAAGGGTAGTCAATCATCTAGGTTTCATGGGGCTCAAATTGTGTTGGTAAAACAAGTACCTCATCCCACTATGATCATGCATCAAGATTTACCTATTGCCAAGAAGATAATATGTCCACATCTTTAATTCATGAATTATAGCTACTAACTCAATATCATGAGTGACATAGATTTTTTCACGTTCATTCAGCTTCCTTAACTCATATCATGCCACCTGCCCTTCCTACATCATGAATCCACCAAGTCCTTCCTTCCAAGAATTTGTACGTACCAAAAACTCCTTATCCTAATATACAATCTTCAAGATAGGAGAATTTGTAAGAAAATCCTTCAACTGCTCAAAACTAGATTCAAACTACTTAGTAAATTAAAAATCCTTCCATTTCCTTTCCAAATATGTGATAAGATAGCAAATCCATGAGAATTTATTGATGAATTTATTATAATAACATGTTAACCCCATGAAGGATTTAACCTCATGCACATTCCTAAGAGTTGGCTACTCCATTATAGCTTTAATATTTTCTAGGTCCACTCATATCCCCTCCTTTGAAAAAATATGTCCCAAGTAATGAATCTGAGACTAAAAGAAATTGCACCTACAAATATTGGCATACAAAAGTGGTTCTCTCTCGAAAATCTCAACATTTTTGCAAGGGGCTTTGCATGCTCTTCCTTATTATTGGATTTTATAAATTTTTATCAATAAACACTATCACGAATTTTTGGAGCTAAGGATGCAACACATTTTTCACAAAAAACATGAAATTGGATGGAAAATTGGTAAGAGAAAAAGGAACCACCACAATCTCAGAATTTTCATACCTCGTATGAAATGCAGTATTGTAAATGTCTTCTTCCTTGACTTTCACCTGATGCACCTTGATCTTAGATCAATATTTTAGAATTATTTATTTCACTTCAGTTATTTATTTTAGCAATGGATACTTCTTCTTGATAATCACCTTGGTCAAATGCTTTTAATCAATGCATAATATTATAGTATCATCCTTCTTATTTACAAAAAGTATTGGTTCATAATGTGATACACTTGGTTGTGTATCACTTATCAAGAATTTCCTTAAGCCGCAACCTCAATTACACCAAATTTGGAGTACTCATCATGTCCAGTTCCTATGATACTGGTGCTCCCCTTGGTAGAAACTCAATATAGAAATCCACTTCCCTATGAGGTTGAAACTCTGAAATATATGCATTAAACATCCTAAAACTGCTGCAAAATAGGGTACCTCTTCAAGACTTCATCATCCTCCACATCCTTCTTTTTTTCAATAGAAATATAAATTACAAAAAATACACATCCCTTCTGGGAATATTCCTTTTCCTGCACAACTCTAGTTTTTCTCACTAATGTATGATTATGCTTTCCATGCATCATTCTCCTTTCCCCATCATCATCCAGGCACTCAATAGAATTTTCATAAAAATCAATTATAGTCCTAAGAATGAACAACTAGTACATGCAAAAAATCATACTATATGATCCAAAAGGAAGTACATTTAGATTTTTTGAGGTAGGCATACCATTAAGCTCAAATTAATAAGGTCTCAATGAATGATGAACTCTTCTTTTCATCCCTATAGTAAACTGCGCCAACCAATATTCTACATGCACTTCTTTATTCAAGAAGTGCTTATCTACAAAGCCAAGACTGGTATAACTATAATTATATCTAGGGTAAATCAAAATGGAAATGAACTTATCACAAAGCTTACCTTCCATCCAGATCATGTATGCTTTATTTTATGAATTCCTTCTATCCATTAATTCATAAATTCGATGAATACACCGCCCAAAATCCCCAACTATGTTTTCCTCTTGAGAACTCTAAATATGAGGCTTTCCACCCTGGTGCGATTGGAATTAACTCTTTCTATGCTTTCCAAAGCAAGTACAACCCTTGAAAGGATTGCCAACATCTCTCTTATTTTTCTCCTCGAGATGAAATCCATGTCCTTTTCCAACTGTATTAAAATTCTTGTATTGTGTTATGTTCTCCTTGTCACCTACACCTTGAGGTCTTCTTTGTATTGTGCTATTAGGCTCAAACTTGTGCTTCGACTACTCATAACAATGCTCCATCTTCTCTCTGACTTATTTGAACGATTGAGGCTCATCATACTCAATTTTTATATTTAAAGGCTAAAGGAAATCCATTGATGAACCATTGGACCTTTGTCATCTCATCCTTGAGGTAGGGAAAATACCTCAAAAACTCCACAAGCTTAGATGTGTACTCTTCATTTATCATTGAACCCATATTCAACTCATATAACTTCGTAGCCTTTTCGTCATAATACCTCTTAGACAAGTACTTCTTCTTTAAGTTTCTTTTAAACTCATGCCAACTCAACTCCTATACCCTAATGACTCTAACATGCTTGAAATCTTCCCACTAGATAAATTCATTTCCATTAAGACTAAATATCACTACCATGGCTTTCATATTATTTGAATAATCATGAAATTCAAAGAATTTATTCATCCCAAGCATCCATGCTTCTACATCTTATGATTTCTTCAAATTCACATCAAAAGTAGGAGGCTTGGATTTCTTGAACTCATATGGAAAACAATTTTTCTCACTCCTATAATGATATCGGTAGCAATGACGATGATTGCTTTGAGAAATAGAGCTAGAATAAAATCTATGAGTGCTATTATTCCTATCAAGTGTATCCAAATATCTATTAAATCTGACTATGTCATCCCTATCCAAGATGTATCATGATCGATACATAATACCATATGCCCATTAGTATTTTCTTCCTATCCATGAATGATTCTTAAGTGTCCTTACTTATGAAAATATGAAAGGCTCTCAAGGATAACTGCATTAATATTTTCTTGTTTTTCCTAAGCTCTTACTAGCCTTTCTTGTGCTCCAATCAACCTTCTATCATCTTCCTTACAAATTCTAATTTTTTCCTTCAAAATTATTATTATATATACTAAATTAGGGGAGCACTCTTCTTCTTAATTCTCAACTGATATTTACGATTCCATAGATATCACATCGAACCTTTAAGGGGAATCATATGACTATAGTCTGCCAGTCTACTCTTCACCTATGATACTCTATTTCCTGCAAACATTTCATGTTAGATAAATAAAATATAGACATAATTAAAATCAGACCTTGGTGTGTTTCATGGGAGGGTATCTCATCTACACAATAAACCCATATTAGCACGATATAGGTACATAATGACATCAACATATTAACATCATGCAACATAACACAAAACTGCAATAATGACCAAATCCATGATTACCATAACCATCACAATAAATCCATATTAGACACATATACAATTAACTTGCATGCATAAACATATGCATTTATCCCATCGAGTCCAAGTGTTTGAACCTGGAAGCTCTGATACCAATATGTAATGTCCCACCCCACATTTATCCACTTTGATAAGCTTTATAGGGTAAACACGAGGTAAGTGTCACTATGACATGAAGTAACTCCAAGTTCATGTGATGGAATTAGGCCTACAAACTGGAATTAAAATGACATCCCTTACAGACTGCAGAACACTTAGGAGCCTACCAACTAGCCCAACTGATCAATTCATGAGCTATAACTATTTTTCATTGACTTAACACAGTAACTGCGCCCTTGACACACTATGCATGTGGTTATGATGATCCAAGCACATTCATAAGCCTGCTTGCATGTGGTTATGACTAAAAATCCTTTTTTTGTGCATGTTGTTGCAATATCTATGCCAATTTTAAAGGAAATCCCCTAGACCACTGCCAAAAACTACTTGTAAATTTCTAGAACCATAAATAAGGTGGTATAAAGGCTAACCATTCAAAACTTGAACAAGATATTGACCAAAACATGCCTAGTACATGATAGACATTTCATCAAATAGATAGAAAACATGTAAGCTACAGGTCATGAGTGCATATTTGATAATAAACTTATGACCTTCATTTGTGAATCACCAAGAATGATCAATTCACTCTCAAGCTAGCTGCAAGAACACTTGTTATCCCATTCATTCATCAATCATTCAATAAATTATCAAATATTGAACAAGAGTCATATCTACTAAACATCATGAAACTATCCCTATAATGAGAATATAACCAAAATCAAAACTATGAAAAGTTAGCCATAAGATCATCATAATAACTAGTGAAAGTGCTCATAAATAAAAATATTAAATTATATCATATTAGCATATTAAAATTACAAGTAATTTAGGGACTTTAGCATGTACCACCCAACCATGGAATAGGCTGAAAAAAAATCTATTTAAGCCAATCACACCCATGTCATGTTCCAAGCATGAATGTGGGATCATAAGTGTTAATCCAAAACAAAATAAACCAGTCCCTCTATAGGAAAGAGCACCGAAATGGTAAACGATAATGATCTCAACTATATGGTATAGAAATCACTAACATCAACCATATAATTCTCTACCAGATTTTTTTAGGGCTCCACGAACTAGTAACTCAACCCATAGCTCCAAGAACTAGTAACTTAACCCAAAACCTCCATATAACCAAAGTTGTTTTGAGTCTCTAGAGAATTTTTCCAAACCAAAAAATTAGGGAATGTGAGAAGTAATCATAAAATCCAAGTGGAGAACCCAATACACTATGGTTATCTAGGAAATGAAGAGGCAAGGTTGAAACCACTATCAATCCCGGAAAATATCGATACTAATGAAAACGTATAACCAAGGAACCACATGCATATATCATGCATCCAAAAATTAGCAAGGAGATCACAAACACAACTTGTTACCTGTAAAGTAAACTTGTTGTATTTTATCCAACTATCTCCATGCACTTCCTTTCTTTCCTTTGGTTTCTTTTTCCAATCCAAGTGATTGCTAGAATGATCGAAGCATATGCTCTAAGTGTGCTACACTATGATAGAATGAAAAAGAGCTAAACTCCAAACAATAAAAAAATATAGCAATTGATTCTCTTATTCCTTTTCAATATTGATGTCTCTTTTTTTCTTTTTTCCTCTTCATTTTTCCTCTAATTGCCCTTACATGCAAATTAGTGTGTCTTCACCTTCCTTTTCCCTTATTTTACTTTATTTTCATAATTAAATTCCATATATTTCCTCTTTTCCTTTTCCAATTCCTTTCTCGATTTCCATAGTCATTATTAAACACAAGTGGCACTCACTATAATGTTTTCCCACCATCAATCTTGGAATATGTGTCACATTAACTTGGTCTTATTTTTATTGACATGTAAAATCTACCAGGGGATGTTACAAATGAAAACATGGATTTATCTCTTTAAATATAATGATCAATTTAATGAGAAATTCCAATAATTTAAGTCAGAAGTCGAGATATTGATAGGAATGACTATAAATACTCCAAGATCCGGTAATGGTGAGGAATACACTTCTAAGGATCTTATATTTTTTTTCAAGGAAGAAAAAATTAAGGGGGAGCTCATAGTTTCCTATAATCCTTAGCAAAATCTAGTGGTTGAATGAAATAATAGAAGAATTTAAGAGTGTGTTAGATCCAAGCTCCATGATCATGATATTCTTAAATTATTATGGGGAGAAGCAACAATGATAACATTCTACATTCAAAATATAACCCCTCATTGAATTTTTGAAAACATGAACCTAGATAAAGGTGTTTTAGGAAGGAGACATAATGTATATCATTTTCAAAACTTCGGATTTCCCATTTATATTCACATTCCAAAATACAAGAGAAATAACTTGGATCCACCATCATTAAAGGAATATTTATTGGATATAGCTATTAAAATAAGGCCTACAAATCTATATTAAGGAAGATCGTCATTTTGAAGTTAGTGGAGATGTGAAAGTCGCCGAAATAATTGGACACAAAATATCAAAGGACATTCCCCTTGACTCTGAAATAAAAACAACCCCCTTTTGAAGATAAATAAAAACATGACAACAATGAAGTACCTACAATCAATCAAGAAGATTAAGGGCCAAGTGAACTTATTCAACAAACTATTATTCAGGAAAATAAAAAAAGGCCAACATGGTTAAGAGGAACTTTAGAACAAGTTGAAGGTCATGGAGTAGAAAAATATGCCTTAAGAGAAACAAATATAGCTAAAAGATATTATTGGGATGCATCATATATGATGAATATTATTGAATAAGAACCCTACACCTATGAACATGTCGTTAAACATGTAGAATGGAACAAAAAAATGCAAGAAAAATTCCAATCTATCATAAAGAATGGAGTTTGGTAAAGTGTTCATAAACGTAATGACAAATAAATTATCACTTCAAAATGGATTAATAAAATAAAACATGCAGTAGAAGTGAGCATTGATAGATATAAGGAAATACTTGTAGCTCTAGGCTTCTTTCAAAAGGAAGGGGTTAACTATGAAGATATTTTTTCTGAATTTTTGGAATCTAAGCTTCTGTGATCCATAATATAAATTAGTAGAAATTCTTTTGCATGTGATTATTACCGAAAGAATTTCTACTATTTTATATTTTTTCTATTAGATCTTTGTTATACTCAAAGTTTCCACTATGGGATGGAATATCCATGAAATGGATGTGAAACAAAATTCTTGAATGAAACTATAGTTTAAAAAGTATATAATGAGAAAAATAAAGTATTGAAATCAATAGTAGAGAAACTCACATTTTTAGACTGAAAAGGGAATTAAATGGTTTGGAACAAACTCTTAGAGCTTGGCATGCTAGAATGGATACCTATTTAGTAAGAATTGGATTTTTTAACATATATGTTGATCCAAATATATACATGAAGGTTTTAAAGAATGAACATGAAATTATATTATTATATTTGGAGTAATTACTTATTACAAGTGTATAACATCATATTCAAGATTCCGGAAGAAGAATTCAAAATGAAGAACCTTGAGCTTATGTATTGTTATTCAAGATTGAAATTTTGGATGAAATCGAGAAAGGTATATCTTGTTCAAGGTAAATATGTGATCAAGATCTTGCAAAATTTTGGAAGGATGGATAGTAAGCCAATGACAAGTTCCATGATGACAAATTTGAAGAGGCTAAATAATTAAAATTCTATCCTTGTAGATCACACAAGCTATCGGCGGTTGATTTTCTCTCTAATGTACTTGGGGTATTCCATATCTAGCATATGTTATGTAGTAAATTTCCTCATTTTGTTTCAATTGGAGCCACATCATGAACATTTGATAGCTTTCAAACATATCTTTCGATACATACGCGAACTAGTTCCTCACTGCCTAAAATATGATGCCAAGGAAATTCTATTATCAAGATTTACATACTTCGATTTTGGTGGCAATGATATTTATGGAAGAAGCACTAATGATGCTTCTTTTAGTTTGGTATTTTTTATGATATCATGGATAAGTTGAAAAAAGGAATCTGTTGCTTTGAGTAGTGCTGATGTTCAATATGTTGTAGTTTGTGAGGTTGGAAAAAATGTTTTTTTCCTTTGGAAACATATTAAAAATTCATTTGGAGGACCTATGGATCCCACGTTGTATTTATTGACAACAAGAGTAGCATTAGTATGATTGAGGCTCCTATGTTTCATTATATAAAAATAGAATTAATAATATAACTACCATTATATTAGAATTATGGTACAATATATGGTTATAAAGCTACAATATATCTCAATAGATGAACATGTAGTTGATATTTTGACTAAATATCTTCCCAATAAGAAGCTTAAGTATTTTAAAAGTAATACTGGACTGGGCGATATATCCTATTTTATTAAGAGGGAGAGATGATGAGAAATTTAAGCTATACAATCATAAATGATGGTATTATTAGGGTTGGTATCCTATCAGGTATCCCAGATGTTACATATGTCCTTGTTGGTGTCTTAGCAGGTAGCCCAAATGACACCTAGATCCTTGTTGACATTAGGGGAATTTTTAGTTCTAAAATGAGCCTCCTAAAGAAAATGTACAATCAAAATTCACTTTTTGAGAACGAATCACATTTTAGGGGATGACATCATCTATAATGGTTGAGATTGCATTTCTTGAGTTAAAGGTACTTACTTGTCACATTATCAATGGTGGATAAAAACTCATGGTTAACCATGGTAGTGCTCTAAGTACTTTTAAAGTCAACGTAAAGTACGCATAATAAATGTCACTTCACACTTTTTGAATAAAAATATATTATTGTCATTTCATATTTCTAGAAAGAAATAATGCATATCGCTATACATTTATTATATTATATTATATTATTTTATTTTATTTTTATATAATATATTAATTACATGTTAATATAGAATTTAAATAATATAAATTTTAATTAATAGCATATAATATAATGAAGAATTTCTAAATTTATATTTATATTTTATTTTAAGGTATTTAAGTTCAAAGGACAAATGCATTAGTTTTTCAATGATAATGATTTTTTTCTTGAAAAGATCATTCTTATTTATAGTCACATCAATACAATTTTTTTATTAATTTTATTTTGGTACAACTTTTGAATTGAATTTAACTATGGTTACATGGATTGTAGTGCAAAAGGTGAATTGAAAATTCGTAAATATTATTTTATTGGTTTAGCTATTATTTTATTATTTTCTTAAGAGGCCCATTTTAGACCTCAAAATTCCCCTAATGACATATTTCCTACTAGGAATCCTATATGACATATGAATCCTTATTGAATTGGTGTCTTGGCAGGTATCATAGATGACACCTGGATCCTTGTTGAGTTGATGTCTTGGCAGGTAGCCTACATGACATTTGGATCCTTATTAGGTTGGTGTCTTGGAAGGTAGCATAAATGACACATGGAGCCATGGTACCTTGGAAGAAATCCTAGATGGTACCTAGATACCTTGGATATTATTGTAGATGGTATCAAGAGTTATATCATTATATATGTTGATTGTGATAATAATCTCATAAAATTTTAACTTAAGACCATCGTTTTACCATTTGCACAACTATTAATACCTTCCGGGTTAAGAGCAAGTGTTGTGAAATTGAACTATGCTCAGTCTTCATAGTTATTATTATATTTATATCATTATATATTTATTGTAAAAATGAAAGCGAGAAAAATAAAATGATTTTTGAACCATGGGTTTCATTCTGATTTTGTTTTTCAACTAGGTTAGGCATTTTCTTCATTCTTCTAGTGATATTTGAGTCATTTCAGTCTTTATCATATGTAGAATACCCTTATGGGAAAATTGTGTCACGAAAAAATATTATTTTTGAGTTTAAAGTGTCATTGTTGGACTCGCACCATGATGTCGGCCTAGAGGAGGCCCAGATGACCTATGAAAAAGGGTATAAAAGGGAAGAGAATTTGACCTAATTAAGATCCATATTCAATCAATTCGAACTTTTCCAAGAATAGAAGTAAATAAAGAGAAAATGTTATACAAAAATAGTAGAATCCAAGTGAAGAAGAATACATTTGAAATTCGGCCTTGTCTAGCTCATATGTGCAAACAATATGGGAATATGTGTGAATTGCAGGGCCGAAGATTGTAGGTCAAATTTTTAAACCTAAACTAGGAGGTTGAAACTTTTACTTGGGTAAAACTGTAGTAATGTGAATCTAGTTGACTTTAGAATAATTGGAATCGTTTGAAGAAAATACTTTGGAGATATGACCTAGTGTTTGGTGGAATTTCTTGGTCTTTTTTTGGAGTCTTTTTTTTCTCATTTTGACTTGTTTCTATGTAGAGAATATTTTGAATCAGTCCCCCCTAGAAGGTGGGTTTTGCCCTAGTTGAGAGCCTTTATCTTTTATCTCATGGTATTATGATCTTCATACATTTTAATTGGTAATTTCTTAATGAAACAACACATAATAATAAATATTCAAAGGCCAACATATAGTCACAAGTAATTATAAATAAAATAGGGATCAAAACTCTAATTCCCATATTCGTTTATTTCTCAACAATAACAACTTCAAATTTAGTCGGTAGGCTTCAGAGAAATTGTTTGATTGATATTTTGATCTGAAGTCATCTCAACAATAAGTTTTATTTGATTGATGATTCCCATTACTCTAGCAATGAAATGATCAAAATTATTTGTGTCATCCATTTTCATGGTTTCAAACATAATCCTCAATACCTGCAGTTTATTTGTCTTAATTGTATCATTACCCTAATATGCATATTTAAGAATAGACCAAGACACTTGAGTTGTTGTTGCATTGGTTATTTGATAAAATATAGACTCCTCAACTAAATTTAGGATCTAACACTTAGCTTGGTTCTCCTTACTTCTATATCTCACAACCGCGGTTTTCTAAGCATTTTCCATGGTTGTTAATGTGTCTTGAGTTGGCTCTACATAGTATTCTATCCTAGAGGACTTGGGCTTGTCAATAAGGCTTCATCCATAAAGACCAAAATAAATAATATCTTCCAAGATAAATCCATTTATAAGGAAAACCATTGGAGGAAGTCATTGTTTACAAGTTGAAAGTGCCCTCTTTACCTATGTAATGTTTGCACCTTTTACTTTACTTTTCAATTGTAAGAAAAATAAAATGATACCATTGTTTAAAGTATAATACTTGACTTCTAAACTAATAAATTAATTTTACCTTTCCCTTTAAAAGGTGACAATAAATATCCTCCAAGGATTTTTAATGGGAATTTTAATAATGAACTCCACCACTCTTGAAATTTCCACAAAAATTGTAAGGTCCAATTTACTCCACATTGATGTTTTAGTAGGGAAATTTCATAAGAAAAAATTTCATACTTGGTTTTTGGAAGAAATTTTTTGTTATTTATTTATGCCTTGAAGTCTTCACTCTTAATGCTACAATTTCCCAAAATGGTTCATAAAATTTCATATCGTAGAAGTGACGGCGACATCGACACACCTTCTTTTTCTTACAGGGCCTAAATGTAGAAATTTGAATAATTTGCTGAATTATTCACCGATATTATCTTGATTACACACTATTTAAGCTTCATGCATAATACATAACCTCTTCTACAATTGATCATCAATATGCGGAAATAGAAACAGTCGCATGCGCACATAAAACAATAATCAAGCACATATGTAACACAGTATGTAATGGGGAAAGAAATAGCTGAAAACCCCAAAATATCTTTATAATATAATGATAGAGAACATGTAACAATACATAGCACAAAGCTCTCACAGCTCTCAGCACTATCTCACATGCTACACACAAACTAGCACAGAAGATGAACAAGTCACGGGTTCAAATCTCCTCCACAAGTCTGCCTGCCTCTACTGCGCAATCCAAGATGAATAATGATGAGATCCAAGTTCGAATCCCACTAGCTTCAACTGCGCAATCCTCATTGGAAATATCAATCAATGTGTGTGCAAATCTCATGCACAGCTATAGTCACAACTAATAGTAGACTCACCCTTTCACCCACCTCTAACACTGGTCTCCACTGAACTGTCCATGCACTGCAGTTAACTGATGTATTCTTTAGTTGATTTATGAGTTAATAATTAGTGAATTAATTAATAATTAATTCTCACCACTCATCACTAGTGTATTTATCAGTTAGACTAAATACAACTAGTTCAACTAAGTTAAACCGAACACAACTCCACCAACTGTCTCATCAACTCCACCAAACTCTGCCACATGAGTTCTAACTGAAGTCAACCCTGCAATAGCTCAACTAACCCTTAGGAAAAGTGTATTTCCTTCTGTTAGCTGCATGTGCCACATCCAAGCATCAAACTGAAGTGCTCCAAGAGGATAAGATAATGTTTATAGTCCAAATATTATTAAGGGCTAATGCTATTCGACTGATCTATTTTTAGACTGGCAGTCTAAAAATAGATTCCACCCAATGTATAAAAATAGAGGTCCATCTATTTTTACCAACTTGACCAATGATCCATAAATAGCATCCTGCAACTTATAGACCATGATCCATATGTCTAAAATTAGACATAGCCTAAAAATAGACTTTGCGACAAAAATCACTTGTGTGGCCCCCACCTAGTTTTGGTGATCACTTTCCAACTAGGATCAGGAAATATGTTTCAGGATGCCGCCTTCACTGTTTCTTGTTGCAATATTCAAAAATCCCTCTGAACAAGAAAGGATTGTCTTTGCATGCGACATGCAACTCCATGCATTCGCCCTGCAACCTTTACAAGTGCCATGCAACTCCATGCATCTACTCTACAACTCCTCTGAAACTGAATAGGCTCCGAAAAACTCAATCAATCTTATGCATATATCATCAAATTCTTTGAATTCTACTGGTACCAGCTACACATGTCATCAGGAACCACTGCGCTGTTGAACTCTTGCACCCATGCACTCTGCACTTGCTGTCAACTCTGATTCGCGCTCCAGTATCCGACACGATCACTTTGATCTGCCTGCATCAATCCAATTGATCATGCTACTGCTACACTGTGGGCACCTCGTAGCCAGGTTAAATTCATGAGATCCACACCATCTCATTAATCCTTCCCATAAATCTCCTCTTGGGATTATTCATGCATGTCGCCCCACCTCTCACCTGGTGGTATAGCTGCATGCGCTCCCTCTACCCATCTGGCACGAAATTTCTCTGCATGAGTGGTTTCTTTCACTCCATGATCCTCATCTTGTGGCTGCTCCAGGTTCTCTATTACCTGCATGCAAAACTTGCTCCCTCTCAAGCATCAATTGCATGTCTTTCTTGCACTTCCCAACAGTAGGAAGCTCCGTAGACATCCCATCTACTTCAAGTCTATAGAGATTCTTTTCTCGAATCCCAAGCTTCTTGACTTGTCTTGTTGCCTTGTGTCGAAGGAAAAATTTTCCTTCACTGAAGACAAATTCATACCCTTTATCCTCTAACATTGTGACTGAGATCAAATTCTTCTTTAAACCTGGAACATGCACTACATCTTGTAAAATAATGAGCTTACCTGACACCCTTTGAAAGGTTATGGTACCAATGTCGGTCACATTGTATCTTCCATTTTCTCCCAACTCAACATGCAACTGGAGATCTTTCTCCACCAAGTCACTGAAAAGATTCACATCTCCCGTCATGTGAAAAGAAGCGCCACTATCAAAATACCACCCCGATCCCAATGCACTAGACACCATGCATGCGATCAATTAGAAGTCTAGCTCAAATTGCGAGGCAAGAGCCTCACCAGCTGCAACTCCAGCAACCTGCTTGTTCCTCTTCTTCTGTGGACAATTCGTGGCGTAATGCCCATGCTCGTGACAGTGAAAACACTTCACTTTGGACATGTCACGCTCTTTACCATCCGTACCAGATTGAGAAACATTCCTCTTTCCCTTCCCCTTCCTTTCTTTGGCAGCCAAAGCACAATCCTCTTCATCAGATGCCTTTGATGAAAATCCATCCCTGGTACTCCACCTTATCTCCTCTTGCACAAGATCCGACCAAAGTCGCTCCCATCCTAGAAATTTTTCCCGACCATTGACAGAGTCCTGATAGGAGTGCCAACTCTTTGGAAGACCAAGGAGAGCCAAATCCACCAAGTCCTCATCATCCACACTAATTCCTACACTCCCAAGCTCATCCCTGCAGTGGAAAAACTTTGTCAAGTATACCGGAATAATGTCATTCCTCTCCATCTTTATTCTCCTGAGTTTATCCTTGAGTGCCAACTTCCTCTAGTCGCTCTTGATTTCGAATAAATCTATCAACGCTTTCCACATCAAGTATGGAGAAGCTTTTCCATGCAGGCTAGATACAATGTGATCCTTCATGCCCTCCAACAGAATCCTTCAACATTTCGCCATCTTCTTTTTCCAAGCCTCAAATTGAGCAGCATCAGTAGGCTTTGGAATCTCAGCATCTATGAAATCCTTTAGCCCGTTATCATCTAATACCGCCTCGATTATGTCCTTCCATGCAACATAATTTGAACTTCCCTCAAGGGCATATTCCAGTCGTAAACCGTTGAAAGACATTTCAACTCCGGCACCAAGAAAACAAACTGCTGCAAAATTCGAATTCCAAGCTCAAAACTCAATTGCTTCTAGATCTGTGAGAAAAAATTATTTCTAGCACAGAGATCGAATGTAGGGTCATTTACTTTATATATCACCTTTCAGAGAAAGGATGGATCCAGAGGCGACGTGGCCTTCTTACAAACTCTGTCTACCGAAATAACTTGTAATCACTGTAATAGATCCGATGATCAATTATCCCTCTGATACCATGTAGAAATTTGAACAATTTGCTGAATTATTCACTGCGATTATCCTGGTTACACACTATTTAAGCTTCATGCATAATACATAACCTCTTCTACAATTGATCATCAATATGCGGAAATAGAAACAATCGTATGTGCACATAAAACAATAATCAAGCACATATGTAACACAATATGTAATGGGGAAAGCCTACAGCTGAAAACCCCCAAATATATGTATATTATAATGATATAGAATCATGTAACAATCATAGTACAATACTCCTCACAAGTACTCAGTAATATCTCCAATAGTTACACACAAACTAGCTCAGATCTGAACAAGTCACAGGTTCAAATCTCCTCCACTGTTTGCCTGCCTCTACTGCACAATCCAAGATGAGAAAGAATGAGATCCAAGTTCGAATCCCCTTGGCTTGTACTGTGCAATCCTCATTTGCAATCTAAATCAATGTGTGTACAAATCTCATGCACAACTATAGTCACAACTGATAGCCACACTCACCCTTTCACCCACCTCTAACACTAGTCTCCACTGAACTGTCCATGCATTGCAGTTAACTGATGTATTCTTTAGTTGATTTATGAGTTAATAATTTGTGAATTAATTAATAATTAATTCACACCACTCATCACTAGTGTATTTATCAGTTAGACTAAATATAGCTAGTTCAACTAAGTTAAACCGAACACAACTCCACCAACTGTCTCATCAACTCCACCAAACTCTGCCACATGAGTTATAACTGAAGTCAACCATGAAATAGCTCAACTAATCCTTAGGAAAAGCATATTTCCTTCTGTTAGCTGCATGGGCCACATCCAAGCATCAAACTGAAGTGCTCCAAGAGGACAGGATAATGTTTACAGTTTAAATATTATTAAGGGCTAATAATATCTGACTGATCTATTTTTAGACTGGCAGTCTAAAAATAGATTCCGCCCAATGTCTAAAAATAGAGGTCCGTCTATTTTTACCAACTTGACCAATCATCGATAAATAGCATCCTGCAACTCATAGACCATGATCCATATGTCTAAAAATAGACTTTGCGACAAAAATCACTTGTGTGGCCCCCACCTAGTTTTGGTAATCACTTTCCAACTAGGATCAGGAAAGATGTTTCAGTATGCCTCCTTCACTGTTTCTTGTTGCAATATTCAACACTAATGGTCAATGAGTGTGGCCCCCCACTATTTTCGTTAGAAAATGCATAAATTTTCCTTCTCTTTGGGTGCCACTCCCTTTTCCTCCTCATGATCCTTTCCTCTATGATTTCTATATGAGAACATGAATTTCAAATGATACTCTCAAGGAGATCTAATACTATGATAAGGATTAATAGGCAAAAAAATAGACAAGAATGAACATGAAAATGGAAGGTGAGTGAATTTCTCCTCACATTATTCACATTTTTCATTAAGAACTATATATATTACATAAGAGAGAAATGAACATCCAACAATAAATAACTGAAGCCACACTAGAGTAAAATTCAACTAGAAATCAACTAAACTGCAGTTGTCTAAATTAAACTAAAACTAACTATGACAACTAGAAAACAAGAGTAAGGTAGGGAGATTAATGCTATCAACATGAGTTCCTTGTTGTTATATACTCAAGTTAAGTTGAAAATATTCAACTTGCTATAGGATATTATTGATTTGATCCTCATTCCCCTAAATTATCCTCATTTTTCCTAAACAAAATTCCATGTAAAATAAGAAATTCCATTGTAGTAGTCAATCTATACATTCTCTAATTGTGTATGTTGTACATAATTTGAAAGCGTATGGGTGGGAGGTTGGTTATTAAGAATCCTTAGGAGAACTTGTCCAAAGAGTCTTCGAATCAACATCTTTAGGTTTTGGTATCTATTTCCTTATTTGGCATTTTTTGGTGTGTGTATTTAGACCTCCATGACCCCACTGTCGCACGATAGGTCCCCAATATTCTATTACTAATTATGTTGGAGCAAATACAATAATGGAATATGAGAAACAAGATGGGATAGTGATAAAACCAAATTTTCTCAACCTTGAGAATACAAATTTATTGCTTGTCAGGGCACAAACAATTCAAGCATAACTATGATAATGTAAATATATTATTTGAGTGAAAACAAGCTATGGGTCAAATTTTTTGGAATATGGTAAGATAACTCATGTTGGCATCACTTTTATGGGTATCATGGTGACACTTATAATTAAAGGAAAATAATTTAGATCAGAGGAAAAAAATGTGTTTCTCAGCCCTCTTTATTTTTGGAAGAAAGAAAATATGTACCAAAAATGAGGAGAATTAAAATTAGCATGAGAAAGATTCTTAGTATAGGAATCACATCATGAATGTAAGAAGAGAGAAATAAATTACATTTATTATCGAAAAATGACCAAATTAGGTGAATGGCACTCAAAAGTACATTAAGAGATGCAATGTGGGAGTTTTTAAAAGTAAGGGAAAAATAATAGAACCAAGACTAGGAAAAGGACAAAAAAATAATAAAAAATTAAAAATATAGAGGAATAAACCCAAGTTAGTGTATTGTAAACAATTATGGGGTCACTCTTCAGGGAAAGAGGTTAAACAACAACTAGGTCTAGAATGTGGTCTCATGTATAGGGATAATGCTAGATGATAACAATAAGTAGATTAACAAACTATAAGTAGCCTGATAAATGACCAAAAGGGACATTAGATTTCTATCATTTATGCAAATAATATCTAGGTCAAAAGTGCCTTTTGGTCCTCAATGAAGACCTAGAACTATTTTTGACTGGATGAGGGATTAACATCATATGTAAGGAAATATATTAACATCCCAAGATATATAGGCATATAGAAGGAGTGGAAGATTTCCCTTTTATAAAACAAGAGTGATTCATTTCAGGTGGTGTGGATTTCCTTGAATAAGAATGATGACTTAGAACACATTTGTACATATAAAGCAATGACAGCTTTCCTCACTACTTGTTTATAGTATAATTAGGATATTTTTTCACACCATTGGGGGAAAAAAATAAAAATACCAAATCTTCATAGAAGAAACACTATCCTCTACTAGAAGACAAAGGGCATGGTATCTAGACTCTAGAGAAACACATTAGATAGTGTTTTCTCCTTTATTCAGTACTTCAGAATAAATTTTTTTCTCAATAATGTGGGTTGAGATATAAGGTTTTATTAATAAAAATATATATGGAGTATGTGTACTCGTATTAATCAATAATATCCTCTTCCTAAATAAGATTATAGATAAAATATTTAACTTAGACAATGATGCATATGGTTTTCTATTCAAGAATGTCACGGGATATAGTGAAGCTTAATTTTACAAGTTATGTTTCAATGATACAATGATGAGGTATGTTTATAATTTTTGGAATTTTGAGACTATAATATCTATCCGAGAAAGATATTAAATAATTTCAAAATGGTTATCATCAATATTTACTATATGCACACTAAAGGTTGATGACATTCAAATGAAACTAGTGAAACACATAAGGATGCTAAAGAGTTTCTAGTATCTTTAACCTCATTATTGATGAGAAATTTAGAGCATGCAATTATCAAGAAAAAAAAATACTTGTGTGATGACCCCTAACCACCTGAAACCGAATTCTTTAATATAGTGGAAATCCTTGATGAAGTTTCAAAGGATGTAAGAACAAATGCATGTGTGGCCATTTATAGTTCTTTGAATAATACAAGATCATTAATAATGTTTTTTAATGTTTCCTGAAGTAACGCACCCTTCCAATAACTTATATCAACCACCTTAGTAGAGGGAATTACTCTCATTTAACCTCTCCTCCATAGTCATGTCATTGAAATTGGGTCTCAAAATTCCTCTTTCATTAACTTAATCAAAACTTAAAATAAACACCACCATCATGTTTGGCTCATCAAGAGATTTCTAATGCTATAAATAATATCAAAATATGACTCATGAATCAAAATTTATGGGCATTTGATGATTATCCTTTAAATCCTTTCCATATCAACAATGGTATTCCCACATGGCACTTATGTGGTGTCCATGTGGAAACCCTGCAATTCCTAGTTGATCTACGTGCTCATGCACTGCTATTTATTTTCCCTTGTGGCCCTTGCCACATTATCTCCTACTTGAGACCGCACCATACTCATCCCCTAGTTGGTTTTATAATTGAATCACATTATAAGGATTATTAGGCATCAATGGGACTGCAAAAATAAATGAATTATAAACACCTTCTTGTGGTGATAAATAAATACTTGTAACGTTTTCCAAAAATATTTTCATTTCCCTACCCTCCATCGACCTAAGCCTCCTAAACAAATGCACCATCACTACAAAAATGCCAACGTCAGAGACCCTTAGGTCTGAGACATGAAACTTAAAGTATTTTCTCAGTAAGAATTCCCATCTACCAACCATATTAGCCTCTCCATTTTTGTGGGATGATCCTATATCACTCTTCTTAGGTAGAATATAATGTGATACTGAAGTGAGATCACTCTCACATAATGATGATGTCATGCCACCCACGTGACCATCTACAAGAACACCACTTGCCACTTATTTTAAGTTGGTTGGCCCTCCATACTTGGCAATGGAACCTACCATGTGTAATATCACCTATGCGCCATGTCACCCTAGTTCCACATCAGTTCCCTTAGCGTAGGTCCGACGAGGGTCCCAAAATTTGATGTTGGTAACACCAATCATGTTATAAGAGTTTTTAGGAATTTTAATCTACTGGTAGAACTTTTTCCACCCTCAGGTCCTGTCAACCATGAATTGGAATTCACAAGTACGCATGACCATTTCCTATGGCCTCATAGTCCTAGGATTTTTCATTCCTCATCCTTTATTGTTGTTTATGTGTCAAAAACCCTCCAAAATGTTTCCTACATCTCAATTTTGGATCCTACTTGCGATCCTATGATATGTTGTTCCTTTATTGTTCTTAGTCGCCTCATGACTAGTTGATGATTTGGTAAGTCCTTAAGTTCTTATTTTAGGTTCTAACTATCAGAGTCATTTTCTCACACATGCTTAGCCTTTCATGAATTTACAAGAATTGTTCTTTCAAGAAACCCTAGCAGTCAATGTACAACTTAGAAATTCAAGAACCAAGCAATCCTTGTTGATAGTGGATGTGCAGTTTCCGAGGGAGATATTTGCATAGTGTTTAAGTAAATAAAATACACAGTCCATGTGAAAAGCCATTGAAAAATATTTAGTTGACATATTCTCTCATTCTTAGTTGTAAATGTACAATCATTCAGGTTATTTTTCTCATTTGTTGCTTTTCTGCACTTTCGTTGTCATTAGTGTTGCTTTAACTTTTGCAACTATCATTTACTATTTCACTTACTTTCAAAACTGGAACTTTTTTGTTCTCTTTGGTATATCCACTAGAGTAAATTTCAGCCTAAAAGTGGGCTCGTAAGGAAAAATAAAAGAAATAATAGTAAAATAATAAAATAAGATTTATAAATTTTGAAGGCAAAAGAAAACTACTTTTCTTAATTGTATTTTTGAATGAGCTCCTTATATGTTTTCCCAAATTTAAAATGTAGACACTAATTGGATGAAAAATTAAATTACGCATCCGAAAAGTACCCATTATGGATACTTTTGGGAATACCCACATTGATAAAAATTGAAGATACATTTAAAAAATGTGTTGCAAGATGTTTTTTAATGTATCTACAATTTTTATCAATGTGGGTATTCTCAAAACTATGCATAATGGATGGTCATTGGAAATGTAATCTAATTTTGCATCCAATTACTATCCACACTTGAAATTTGGGTAGATCTATAAAGAGATAAGGCAAAAATACAAATAAAAAAAGTAGTTTTTCTTCTCTTCTGTCCAAAATATTTACATGTACCTCTTTTTAAACTTAAAGGATTTTGATTGGTTTACATATTATGACATGGAAATTATGTGAAATTTTCATGAGCACATTGTTTGGTTGCAATTGATACTTATGTCATTACTTATATTCCAAGTGTCACAAAATCATTTTTCAACTATCACAGCGACAAATAAGTGTCACTTAGTTGTCGTTTCAAGATATGCATGTGAATTTAGAATTCTATGGAATATGTCAATGTTATCTAAGTGTGAGATCACCATTTCATGACTTGATTGCATGAATTTTTATCTCTTTCCTCAATGATACAACTCTTAGACATTTCAAAGCCTTCATTATTTTTCAACTTACAAAATATTTATAACCATTATTCCTCCTAGAAATATGCACTGTATATTCCTAAGGCACAACGAAGCTCCTTTATCTCTTAAAACCATGCACTGCACAATCCTAGAAGACATTCTCCCTCCTATGTCTGCACATGGAGATACCTTGGAACTTAACCCTAAATTCAGTTGTATGCACTTATTAACTTCACAATCCTTGTTCCCTCCTTTCCTGTAATGCACATTGCTTATTTCTAGTCAATAGTTAGGTCTCTATGTGTCACTAACTTGCTAAATTGTGTACTTTCCTAATTTTTCTCCTCATCCATAGTGCATTGTGTAGTTCAAGTGAGAAACGCTGCATCCTTGTCTCTACAAATTTCCCAATTGCACAAGTCCATTTATCATGAGAGCATCCTACTACTCATTGTGTAGTTCCAGTCAGAAAGGTGTCACTGATGTCCTCAACTACAAAATTCACTGATCATGTCCCCAATAATTATGAATTGTGCAGTTACAATGAATATTCCTGTTCATTGAGATCCCTCACTATGCAATCATTTTCCATCTCTTTCTTTGCAATGTGAATTTCACAGTTCCATTTAGTAGTGAGGGCTTCCTCAGTCTCTGTGATTCCAAAATATGCAGTCCTTGCCACCATTTTCTTTGGCACTCCTCACTACATATCATCTCTCAACAAGATTAATACCTTTCTTCTTTGAGCCCCTCTGTACACAAGAATACATGTCAAGACCTCTTTTACTATGCATTATGCAATTCTAGTCATTAGTGAGGCCTCGCTAAGTTCCTAAATCCCTCAACTACACAATCTCCAACCTCCCACTTTCAAAAGACTTTCATGTTGCCTCATCTCAAGAAAAATATCCCATAAGTAAGAATATGTAGAACATATGGTATCTCGATTAATTTTAGTCTAGAATGAGTGACATCTATCTGCATGTATCATCATTACAATATCACTAGGTAATGCTTAAGAGAGGTCATCAAGGAGAGGCTATAGGAGAGCACTTGTGATGAATAAGCAGTAGATGTACCATTATGAAGAACTCAAAAAAATATTAGATATTGACAAAAAAGTTGACTTGGAAGGTCCAAAAATTCACCTATACCCTTTGGGTGGTGAATATTAAGAAAAATAAAATTTCTATCATCAATATATCAAGGAAGAAACAAAAATAAATGCTTCACATTCATACATCATCATGAAGATCCTATTCATACTTTTCAAGGCAATGGATTTTATAAATGTCATCACAATGTCATAGGTCTCAATGTGTGTTGCCACATTTTTTGTGGATGTAATCATGTAATTTTAAAAATAAAAAAATGTAAATGAGTGGAAGACCATAGGTCCCATAAGGAATATGAAGAGTGACTAAAGAGCTCTAAATTCATGTAGAAGCTAAAATGTCATACGGGAATTTTAAAATTCATAGTAGGAGGTCAAGAAGGATGTCAGGAGTCATGAAGGAGGTTGAGAGTCACATGGGAATTTTAAGAGTCATGAAGGAGGTCAAGAGTCACATGGGAGGTGGAGAGTGACATAATTTTTTATAAATACACCCTCATAAGTCAACAAGACATTAGGGGAATTTTGAGGTCTAAAATGGGCCTCCTAAGAAAAATGTACAACAAAAATAAACCTTATAAGAACCAATAAGATTCAATATGACGATGTCAACCATGGAGGATGATTCACCCTTTTTGGAGTAAAAAAGTAAAAATATTAAAAAATAATAAAATAATAAAACTACATTTTCAACTCGTATTTTCAACTTATCTACCAAAGGTTTTACTCAAATTTCAAGTGGGAGTACTCATTGGAAGCAAAATTTAATTCCTCATCTGAGGAGTATCCATGTTACATACATTCGTTGGACCCTGCTACACGAAAAATGAGAAATACATGAAAAAACGTGTTTGCAATCACATTTTCATGTATTTCTCATTTTTTGTGTAGTAGGGTCGATAAAAAGTATGCAACATGGATACTCTTTGGATAAGAAATAAAATTATGCATCCAACGAGTGTTTTCGCTTGAAATGTGAGTAAACCCATAGGGAGATAAGTTGAAAATATGATTTGAAAGAATAGTTTTTCGTTTTTCCTCTCTAAAATCTGATGATGTAATTAAATCGTATTTTATTTTCTCCTTTATTATTTTATAATTTCCTTAGGAGGCCCATTTGGGACTTGAAATTTTCATCTTGGCCTTTCTAGCTCAGCATAGGTGAGAGGATCTTTATTTGGAGGAGAAATTAGTGAATTACTATTTAACTATTGGGACTAGTGTGCAATATTTTAATTATATATCTTAGGACTTTCAATTAATATACTAATCTCTTTGAACCAGTGAAATTTCATGCATATGTCATCAATGATTGTAATATTATTATTTCATTGTTTTGCAGTGTATTTTTATGTTAACAAATACTAATGAAAATGAAAAATTTCATTAGATTTCATATGGATCTTATTTAATGTGAATTTTTTGTTGATTTTATGATCGTTGTTGTCTTTTAAACTACTTTGTAGGTTAACGAATTCTCCTCTTGTGTTCTCTTCTATCACCTTTACGAGAGTACTATTAATTTTCTTCTACAGGCTTCCTCTCTCTCCCCCGACCATGAAAGCACCTTATCTACATTGCAATTGTATGATGCACAGTGTCAAATCATTATTATGTTTCAGATATATTTTTATAAACTCTTAGGTTGACCATTTTCGCTAAGGAATATTCCTAAGAGTAATGGTGTAACACCCCTAGTTTTATGTTTTTCAAGTTATACATTTGAACTTCAATCCAAAGGGGAGTGGACCCCAATGGATAATTATTGTGTGGATGCAATTAATTATTTAATTATGACAAATAAATAAAATATTTCTGTGCATATTGACCAAATGAGAATTTTGAGATCACTTGCCAAATCCATGAGGTATGGAAAGAGGCTAAGACTTTCCCCAAAAATCTTTCAAAAAATCCTTGAAACAATTTATTTCTAATTTAGATTTTTGAGGAAAAATATAGATTTCCCAAAAGAGGTGGAAAGTAGTTGGGAAGAGGTAAAAAGCTGGAAAAGTAGAAAGCATCTTTAAAAGTCCCTAAATAAGGGAAACCTAGGCAAACAAGAATAAAAGCATCCTGTAATTCACGACGCAGAATTAGAAATAGGCTTTGGGGAACATAAGCTTAAATAAGCTACTCCAGAACAGATTGAGGTTGGTCTGTTCTAGGAGATGATCTCAGCTCGGGGGTGAGTTCTGGAGACAAAAGAACTCTAAGGTTGGGAGGACTGGTCATTTGTAGAAGTGGTATTCCCATAATTTTTATGAATGGTTGAATTAATTGTGGTTTTGTAGTATGGTTAATTACTATAGATGTTATTGTACTTCAAAATTATGAAAGTGGTATTCCATACATTTAACAGAACTGTTTAGAAGAACTTAATCCTCTTAATTCTATATAGTTGTAGGAATATGGATTATGGGGAAAATCATCCAGAAGCTCTAAACCTGCTAATGGTTTAAATATGGAGATTTATACTACTCCCATAAATCATTAAAGTTGTAACTTTAATCTGCTTCTGTGAAAGTGTAAGTTTAATTATGTATGAACTAGGAAAATATACTTAGAAGATGAAAAACCAGCTATGAACTTAGAAGAATTTATAGACATTAAGTATTGTATAAACATTGCATATATAAATTTATGAAGTGAATATCTATATATATTGTAATCTTCTGCAAAAAGGGAAAATATGAACTGAGAAGGAAATAATTTCGGTTACCTGAACTCGATATCTCAAAACAGAAAAATTGCATAGTATACAAGAAATTAATAAAATAGTAATGACAGGTTGATTTGTTCATAAGGCTAGTAAAAATATATTTTGCAAGTAAACATAGATTTGGAAATTCAAACTCCATTCTTAGTCTTTCAATTAATTGACCCATTTCATGAGATATCAAATAGAAAATTGAAAATGAAATTAAAATCAGTAAAATTTATAAGGGAATACTTGAGAGAGAAATAGATATATTGCATTAGAAAATTACCCTGTTATGGTCTATTCGGAATGGTAAAATTTTGAAAGACCTTAACTAGAACCACATGGACACCTTCAAGTAGATCTTTGTAATTCAGTAATAATAATACTTTTCATAATTACACTAATATCCGTATACCACTGAATAGATTGACTTTAACCATATGAGTTACAGGAGTATATCTCTTTTGACTTAGTATTAAATTTTTTTATACAAGAATAGTATGGGACTCCATAGGAAAAAGTATATGTTAATATGAGTAAATGAGAAATAACTTCTAATATACATATAGAAGAAAGACCTATGTATTTACGGGTAAAGAACTAAATTTTTTTTTATACACTGTCCAAATATTAACAGCAGACTTGAGATATATACCCTATAGGAGAGGATTAACTCATTTCATATAAATAAAACAATTTATTCGTTAACTGAAACTTATTACAGACAACTATAATAAAATAATCTATCTGTAAAATTTCACAAGTATGGAATTAGAGAAAAATTTTCTAATGAAAATTAGGTCTGCGAAAGATATTGTAGATGAGCATCATCGAAGTAGTAATAAAAAGCATAAATTAACTACGAAGGACCTTCGGGTAGAGAACCCCAAAAGCTAATTGACAAGTAATTATAAATAAATCCAAATCGTATGATATGAAAAAATATTATGTTTAACACTGTGGCAAAGTCGATCTGTTCTAGGTGTTACAACTACAAATGTCATAATGATACAATAACAATAGTTGTAGAAATTGACTGAAACATGAGCCTGGTCCGAGAGGTATGAGAGGGAAAAATTGTCGAAACCCTATGTAAGGAATCCAAGTGAAGCTAGGACCTGATGAATCGAAGGAAAACATGCATCATATCACCTACCTGAAGTTTCGAGTTGTTTGGCAACAAAGTTCCCAAAATTAGAGTCAAAACCAACTCGTATGTTACCTGGGCATTGCAAAAGCAAAGAAACAATTATACCATGATTGTAAGAGGGAAACGAATAGACTTAATAAGCTATAAAATGGCTTCAACTGAGGATTACCTGGATCGTATGGGTAAAAACACCGGACGCTTGGTGATCCTTAGTAAGAAAAACAATCTTGACTGATTATATACATAAGGATTGTACAAATTTTAACTTAATAAAATGAAAAATCTTTGCGTATAACCAGAGAAGTTACATCCAAGAAATCCATGAGTTGTTTGCAGGCATAAGGACATTTACAATGCTCAACCTATCAATCACGATAAGAGTATCGGGTTTAGTGAAATCGAGTGCTATTTTTAGCAATGGCGACGCAAGACAAGTCCAAACGTATGCACCTGAACTCATATAATACTTACTTTGGAGGCTGATCTTGAATGTTCTATGCCATCCTTGCAATGGAAAGTAAACAAAACAACCATAATACTTTAGATGCCAACCCTTACTAAAAACTATGTGTTTGAACTCATCGGAAACAATGAGAAATACTATCTATGGAAACTCCCATGAAAACGATGAAAGGAAATAGCTCGTATTTCATTATAATGAACGCTTGAGATATAGCAAGTGAAATGAAGATGGAGAAAAAAAAGATATGTTAAGAATATGAGTACTACAGATTATATTTAACATGAATTGAAAGAGAATCAAATAAGCTAGACACAAGATCAAGTTTAACATTTTATTGGCGCATAAGAAACAATATAGTGGTCACCTGGAATGATGAGTGTTCGGCACGATAGTGTGCATACAAGATTAGGTAATAATACTCCTGATCGACGAAGAAAAATGTAGACGAACAGTGAATATTCTACGTTCACTGATAAAAATTACAATTGACAAATGAAACTGCAGAATGGAGGAACGACATATTATACCGAGCCAAACCCTAGTTCATTGCTTATCTCCAATGTCCATGTAGAGAGCGATGCCCACACCAATTTTATATCAGTTGAAAATTACCTCGAAATATATGAAAATGTCCATAGTACAAAACTGAGATTTATGAATTAATACCATAGTACACATCGGACCAACCACCATACGAATCTCAATACATAGTGACACATAAAGTGATTCTCATAAATGATAACTTGTGTAGCACCCCCAATTCATGTGCTTGAATTTCAAAGTTAGACATTTGAACTTTAATCCTAAGGGGAGTGGACCCCAAAGGATAGATATTTTCTGAATGTAATTAAATATTTAATTGAGGAAATGAATAAAATGATGTGGTGTAGATTGACCAAAATGAGATTTTGAGATCACTTGCTAAATCCATGAGGATGGAAGAGGCAAATATTTCCCCACAATCTTTCAAAAATCCTTGAAAGAAATTTATTTTTAAATTTAGATTTTTGAGGAGAAATCTGAATTTCCCCAATGATGAGGAAAGTAGTTGGGAAGAGGTAAAAAAAGCTGGAAAAGCTGAGGAAAAGCATAAAACAGCTTTAAAGAATCCCTAAAATGGGAAGCCTAGGCAAACATGAAGAAAAGCATCCTGAGATTCTGCGCGCAGAATTAGAAACATGCTTTGGGGAACAATAGCTTAAATAAGCTACTCTTGTACAGATTAGGGGGTTGATCTGTTACAGGGAGGTGATCTCAGCTCGGGGGTGAGTTCTGGGAGACAAAAGGACTCTAAGGTTGGGAGGTTGGTCAATTGCATGAGTGGTATGTCTTTAAGTTTATTGTTGTTCATTTTATATAGCATGAATTGGCTACATATAAAATTTTACTTTAGATTAGAACATAAATTCTACATTTAACAGAATTGATCAAAAGGAGGTTACCCTTGAAATCATGTATGGTTGTAGAATTTAAATCTATGAAGTAGAATCTTACAAAGTCTCTAAACCAGTGATTCGTTTAAATCTGTAGATACTTATTCTTCACAGGAAAAATTTGTGAACTAGTTTTAATCTACTTCTGTTTCTAGAAAGACTTTAATATACACATACATGAGAGAGAAAATCTGAAGTTCTGCATTATATTGGAAAATAGTAGAAAAAGAATGGTAAATTATACTGTGCATGTAAGCAACATATAGTATAGCAGAGGAAAGAAACTGATCATCTATAGAGATTGATCATAGACAATTACCTTAGGAAACCATTCATCTATTATAGCATCGAATGGAAGTACACAAGAAAGTTAAGAAAATGTCCAACATACATACTCATCACAGCCTGGCATATAGAAACATATATGTATCCTAGTCTATCCCGATAACCTGAATTAAGAGGGTAAGTGATAGATTATAAATCCCAATGTCTTTTAAACATAAAGATAGGGTTACAGATGCATTCATCCCTGTAGATAAATTGGATACATATGCTGTGCAAATTTATAACAACTTACTTCTTCAAATTTCTGCATGGAGCTACTGTGCCATTTTGTTATAGATAATTATAGCACTCTGTTTATTTAAAATAACAACAAAAAAGTCAGTTGAACTTTAGGGTCAGCTCAGTAAAATGATGAAAGAAATTTAACAGAGATACTGATTTCCCTTAGACATTTAAATGTTACTGTCACCGAAGCTATGGTTTCCTGAAATAGGAAAATCTATTCTACAATATATTATTCATTCAACTATCACCACATTATAAATATAGTTACCCATGGTATGGCCTGGGAGCCTGAAAGCAATAAAATACACAAAATGATGAATAGGTGTATATGTCATACTTATATATATAAAAACAAAAGAAAAATTTAAAATGCCAACGATTAAGCATGTAGTTCCAGCCAAGTCAGAAGAGACAAGGAGAGAGTACTGCTGGAACATACTCTTAATAACAATAACTGAACTCAAAAAAATTGGGTATTATGAAAACCCAACATGACAGAGGCATATATGGATGTATTGAACAAATCCGAGAGCATTCTTATAATGTCCCATGAACAGAGATGTATAAATATTCAGAGCGGGAATTAAATTGTAGCTGTCAAATAATTACAATTTCATTGTTATAAATTTTACTGTCAAAGACAAAATATATATCCAGGAGAGAAGAACGAATTCTTCTGGCAGAGTGCGGTTAGTACCGACCTGAAATTAGCACGAGGAACCCAATGTTAATGTCTGGGAAAGTCTCGTATCTGTGTAGGAGAAAAGGAGAACACGACACAAGTCGAAATTACCTGTGACACAAAACCAATACAAGTCAGACACCGAACATGGAGAATAAAAGCAACATTGAACCCAGAAAAATAATAACTGAGAAGGGTATCGTACCTCGTAAGGGAGAAACCCTTAAACCCTCCTTAACCTACTTCATAAAAATATACAATTCTCATGAATAGAGGTTGACAGGAAGAAGTCGAATAATAATTATAAACCTCCAGAGAATGAACAGTATCCATGGCGTCCTACGCTTGGTTAAAAGAAACACTTACCAACTCGTGAAGCTGAGAATCATAGTCCCCATATAGAGCCGAATGTATACCCTCGCAAACCCCTTTCAGTTGAGGAGAGGGTTGGGCTACGACGCCAGAACAACCTGTGTTCAGAATATTCACAAGAAAATGTGAAGGCTAGGGAAGAAAACCAAGCCATTCGAACCCCTGAAGCGAAGCACACGCACTCTCTACAAAACGAAATTATCCATTCATCATATATATTTCAACCTAGACCGGAGACATAAAACGATAATCCAAAATCGTAGCACTGGTGTGAAGAAATGAGCCAAATTCTCAAGCAGAGATGGGAAGCTTGCGAAATAATATTAGAATGAAAACTTACAAAACGCATATGGAAGGTCTTACCAATCAAAAAAATTAACGCACTGTGAAGTGATGAACCAAACGAACAGAGAGGTAAAAGAACCACCGTGACAATACCAAGCTTGATTTATATCAATGCGTCTGGATCAAACAACGAAACCCTAATGATCCAAAGACATCTGAAGCGTACACCTGGCGAGATCTGGAGAGCAAAGCCACGGATCGAATAGTTAATAGGACCTGTACACTATCCATCCCAAAAATTTAATATGACAAGTATGGAAATAAAGGAATATCGACCTGGCCACGCTGTGGATATTGCATTGGGAACGCAGTAAAATGGTAGAATGAATTCAGTGTTACGTGGAACCAACACCACGTGATCACAAATGCAGCATGATCACCATAACCCATACGACGAGATCAGGACCGGTTTAATGCACAGCGTGGAAGACAGATAGACGTTGAATTTACAAATTTGATTACACAGAAGTTTAAATTGATAATTATGTGGAGGTTAAATTTAACACGCCCAACTTCAAATAAATGTTGACAAGATGAAATTAAGAATGCAGGACGAATGCCAGACTCGCATGATTAGTGAGTCGAATTCCGCCAAGGTTATAAGGTTATCAACAAAGGGTAAGAGTGAACGATCACATAGATGTCCACATGACCGTGGAACCATAATCACATGAGACCAATGTAGAACCAAATCGAACCCACTTCTATATATGTATATGAAAATCAAATGCGAATTCAAAGGCATACGATAGAAAATGAAGATTAAATATGGAAGAAGGGGGGGGGGATGGGAGTATGATTATATTGATGTAATTTTAGTTAATATAATTATAATTATTCCAAAAACAACTACCTTGCAAATGTGGTAAGATAAAGGGTAGATATGAATGGTAATTGAAAAGAACAGTAGTGAAAAACTACAACAAAATTAATTATGTAAACCTACAACGAATTGACCGAATGCATCATTAACATTAAACGGGAACGGATGCAACCCAACAGAAAAAAAAAATTTGTGTCATAAAGTGGGAGGTGTGACAAATGGTATCAGAGCCCAAGTTATAAAACTGGGCTGGTGACATTGTGCTCACTGTTGCTGTGTATTCACTGTATCAATTAAATTTTGTGGAAAAAAAAAAAAAAAAAAAAAAAAAATTGTATTTTTATTTTTTATTTTCACTGATCTGTGTTGAGTATGTACAGTGGTGCTGAAATGGAACAAGGTGGAAAAATTTATGTTGATCTGCGTGGTGATCCAGATCCCAATGCGGCCATGATGGCTATGTTGTGGGAATTGCAACAAGAGTTGGCTGAGATAAAAAGCCAGAATGACAGATTGCCATTAGCCAGTGAGGAGCAGGAGAAGCTCATCAGGGAATTAACTTTGCGGAATAGCCAGGAAGGCGAAGGTTCTGGAAAGAGGAAAAATGATGAGTCTGAAGATGAGGATGCAGTAAGGCATCAATACAAACAGAAAAAGGAATTACAGGGGGAATTCCGAAAAATCAAGCCTCCCTCCTATGATAGGGAGAAGGAGGAAGATGTGGAAGCTTGGTTATTAAACATGATCAAGTATTTCTAGGTTTATGAATATGAAAGTAATCTGAAGGCCAGATTAGCTGTCTACCAGCTACAAGGTAAGGCTACCTTGTGGTGGGAGGAGACAAACATGGTGCATGCCATTGATGAAAAGACAGTCACCTGGGAAGATTTTCAGGTTAAGTTCAAGAACCGCTACTTAAATGAACGTTACTATGATGATAAAGCCAAAGAATTCCATGAAATTAGACTGGGACAACTCACTATTGATGAGTTTGTTACTAAGTTTACAAATATATTGAGATATGTACCCTACATAAGGGAAGAGAAGGCAAAAGTTCAGAGATTTCTAAATTGCTTGCCTGCTGTATACAAAGAGAAAATCGAGTTTGACAACCCAAAAAAAATGGAAGAAGCTGTTAGAAAGGCCAGATTATGTTACCAACAGTTCAAAGGAAAAACTGAACAAGGAAAAAGTTGGATAAATAAAAATGAGTTCAAAGGAAGGAAACAAAAACCAGCCTATTTGAAAAATTTTGGCAGAGACCATCAGCGGAAAAAGTTTAATAAACCCAAAGAAAGCCAAACTGCTCAGTCCCAAGTCGCTTCTAAACAAATAGATGGAGACAGTAAAAAGGAAGGGACAGTCAAAATGAGAGAACCCCTGAAATGTTGGGGCTGTGGAGAACCCCATATTTTGAGGGACTGTCCTCATCGAAACGCGCATATGATCATGAGAGATCGAGAAGCGACAACAGTAAATGACATAGCCAGAAATATACCAACTATCAGTGCAGCCCTGGAAAATCGGTAAGAAGAACATCAAGCAACCATAGTGGAAATGGAGGGTAAGATTTCTGACCTATTTATTACTGTTCCGATTGATCCAGGTGCTTTTTTGAGTTACATTAGTCCAAGGATTGTAGAAAAATGTAACTTAAAAACTGAAAAATTTCCACAGTCATGGTTGGTACAGCTGGCCACTAGAACTAAGAGAAAGGTAACCCATAAACTGCCCAGAATAGTAATCAAATTAAATGAGTTTCAAACAGAAGTAAATTTGAATATTCTTCCCTTGGGGTCATATGATCTATTGATAGGAATGGATTGGCTGGAAAAGAAGAAAGCCTTGATGAACTGCTGGGATAAGACTTTGCATTGTATAGATGAGGAAGGGAAATATTTTATTCTTAAAGGTAAACCAAAACCTATTTCTATAATACAAATTTCAGCATTACAATTAAAAAGAACAGCTAGAAAAGGATACCAAGTTTATGCAGTGCATGTCGAAGAACCAGAATAGAAAACAGAAGAAGAATTACTGGATGCTGTACCAGTAATAAGAGAATTTAAGGAAGTGTTTCCAAATGAAATCCCTCATCTTCCCCCCAAAAGAGAGATTGATTTCTCAATCGATCTGGTGCCTGGAGCAACCCCTGTTTCCCGAGCGCCTTATTGAATGAGTCCTCCGGAACTAATGGAACTAAAAATGCAATTACAAGAACTGTTAGACAAAGGGTATATCAGACCGAGTGTATCTCCTTGGGGAGCACCGGTGCTGTTCGTGAAAAAGAAAGATGGAACTTTTAGGATGTGCATTAATTATCGTCAACTGAATAAGTTGACCATTAAAAATAGATACCCTTTGCCTAGAATTGATGATCTTTTTGATTAGGTGAGAGGAGATTCAGTATTTTTGAAAATTGACTTAAGGACTGGTTATCACCAGCTTAAAATTAAAGAAGAAGGCATCAGCAAAACAACTTTTCGAACCAGGTATGGTCACTACGAATTTGTAGTCCTACCTTTTGGTTTGACAAATGCCCCTGCCACATTTATGTGCCTAATGAACAGTGTGTTAAACAAGTACTTGGATAAATTTTTCCTTGTATTCATAGATGATATCTTAGTTTATTCAAAAAGTGAGGAGGAACATAAAGAACACTTGAGGATAGTATTGCAAACTCTAAAGGAAAATCAGCTATATGCCAAGTTTAGCAAATGTGAGTTTTTTAAAGATAAGATCCCGTATTTGGGACATATTATTTCTGAACAAGGCCTTGCTGTAGACCCTGAGAAGATAAAGGCTATAAAGGAATGGCCTGTACCAACTGATGTTTCAGCAGTGAGATCATTCATGGGGATTGCAGGCTACTATCGCAGATTTGTAGAAAGGTTTTCAGCCATAGCACATCCCATCACATCACTACAAAGGAAAGGTGTCAAATTTGAATGGACTGAAAAATGCCAAAATAGTTTTGACCAATTAAAACTGAAACTTACTACTGCCCTTATACTAAATATTGCAGATCCTGACCAAGAATTTGTGGTATGTACGGATGCCTGTAGAGAAGGATTGGGAGGAGTTCTTTTACAGGAAAATTCAGTTATTGCCTGTGAATCTAGGAAACTGAAGATACATGAACAAAATTATAGTGCCTATGACTTGGAATTAGCAGCTGTTATCCATGCTTTAAAAATGTGGTGGCACTATCTCCTTGGAAAAAAATTTACATTGATGACTGATCATATTAGTCTCAAATACTTCTTTTCCCAAACTGATTTGAATGCTAGACAGGCGAGATGGTTGTCTTTTTTAAGTGAATTTGATATGGATATAAAACATATTAGAGGGAAAGAAAATAAAGTTGCTGATGCATTGAGCAGAAATGCTTGTCAGAATATCAATAGCATTGGAAGTAGTGCTCAGATTGATGTAGAAGATTTGGTGAATAAGGCAGCAACCCAAGACCCAAATTATGAAACACTTCTGGTGAAATTATAGAAGAAGGAGAAAACTAATTTCACTCAAAACCAAAAAGGACTGATCTGTTATAAAAACAGATTGTATATTCCCAATGTAGCGGCTCTTAAAAGGGAAATTTTGGATGAGTACCACAAGCAGCCATATGCAGGACATCCAGGATATTATAAGATGTTAACAGCCTTGAAAAAGAAGTTGTTCTGGCCAGGAATGAAGAGAGATGTAGCAGAATATTTAAATAGATGCATGGAATGTCAACTAGTCAAAGTTGAACATCGGCATCCTGCTGGTCTGCTAAATCCTTTACCGATTGCAGAATGGAAATGGGATACAGTTTCCATGGATTTCATAACAGGATTACCCAAAACCAAACATCAACATGACTCAGTAATGGTGGTAGTGGACACCTTAACCAAAGCGGCACACTTCATACCTATTAAGTCTACTTTTGGAACAACTCAAGTAGCAGATGTGTTTTTAAAAGAAATAGTAAGATTACATGGGGTCCCAAAAGTCATTGTTTCTGACCGAGATGCTAAGTTTACAACAGCTTTTTGGAAAGGGATATTTGGAGGGATGGGGACTAAATTGAATTTTAGTACTGCTTACCACCCTCAGACAGATGGCCAAACAGAGAGAAATAATCAGATTTTTGAGGATATGCTGAGAATGTATGTGATGGATAGGCCTTCAAAATGGGAAGACTACTTGCATTTAGCTGAATTTGCCTATAATAACAGCTACCAATCCTCCATCAAAATGAGTCCGTTTGAGGCACTTTATGGAAGGAAGTGTCGTACTCCTTTGAGCTGGAGTCAGCCAGAAGATAAACTAATGTTGGGACCAAATGCTTTACAAGATATGGAAAGAATTGTTAAACAGATACAAAGAAACATCAAGACAGCCGAAGATCGCCAGAAGAACTATGCTGATAAGAAAAGAGTGCACTGAGAATTTAAAGTGGGGGAGCGGGTGTATTTGCGTATTAAACCAAAAAAGAGCACCCTTTATGTTGGAAGTTGTGCAAAACTGGCCCCTAGATACTGTGGTCCTTTTGAAGTATTAGAAAGGGTGGGACCAGTGGCTTACAAGCTAGCCTTACGACCCCATGTTAGAGCTCATGATTTATTTCATGTTTCATTGTTAAAAAGATATGTGCATGATGCTTCTCACATAGTTGATTGGAATGTTGTATAGGTGGAACCAGAAGGGGAGTTTCTGCCAGAGCCGCTTCAAATATTGGAGCGGGAAGAAATTGAATTGAGAAGCAGAACAATAGCAAGAGTAAAAGTGCAGTGGAAGCACTTTACTGCTGAAGAAGCTACCTGGGAAAGGGAAGCTGAGATAATGGAAAAATATCCATTTTTATTTGCCAAATGAACTCTAGTAGTTGAATAATAACACCGAGGACGGTGTTTATTTTCAGAGGGGGAATATGTAACACATGTGCTTGAATTTCAAAGTTAGACATTTGAACTTTAATCCTAAGGGGAGTGGACCCCAAAGGATAAATATTTTGTGAATGTAATTAAATATTTAATTGAGGAAATGAATAAAATGATGTGGTGCAGATTGACCAAAATGAGATTTTGAGATCACTTGCTAAATCCATGAGGATGGAAGAGGCAAATATTTCCCGACAATCTTTCAAAAAATCCTTGAAAGAAATTTATTTTTAAATTTAGATTTTTGAGGAAAAATCTGAATTTCCCCAATGATGAGGAAAGTAGTTGGGAAGAGGTAAAAAAAAGTTGGAAAAGCTGAGGAAAAGCATAAAACAGCTTTAAAGAATCCCTAAAATGGGAAGCCTAGGCAAAGAGGAAGAAAAGCATCCTGAGATTCTGGATGGAGAATTAGAAACATGCTTTGGGGAACAATAGCTTAAATACGATGCTCTTGTACAGATTAGGGGTTGATCTGTTACAGGGAGGTGATCTCAGCTCGGGGGTGAGTTTTGGGAGACAGAAGGAATCTAATGTTGGGAGATTGGTAGATTGGATGAGTGGTATGTATTTAAGTTTATTGTTGTTCATTTTATATAGCATGAAGTGGCTACATATAAAATTTTACTTTATATTAGAACATAAATTCTACATTTAATAGAATTGATCAAAAGGAAGTTACCCTTGAAATCATGTATGGTTGTAGAATTTAAATTTATGAATTAGAATCTTACAGAGTCTCTAAACCAGTGATTGGTTTAAATCTGTAGATACTTATTCTTCACAGGAAAATTTTGTGAACTAGTTTTAATCTGCTTCTGTTTCTAGAATGACTTTAATATACACATACATGAGAGAGAAAATCTGAAGTTCTGCATTATATTGGAAAATAGTAGAAAAATAATGGTAATTTACACTGTGCATGTAAGCAACATATAGTATAGAAGAGGAAAGAAACTAATCATCTATTGAGACTGATCATAGACAATTACCTTAGGAAACCATTCATCTATTATAGCATCGAATGGAAGTACACAAGAAAGTTAAGAAAATGTCCAACATGCATACTCATCACAGCCTGGCATATAGAAACATATATGTATCCTAGTCTATCCAGATAACCTCAATTAAGAGGGTAAGTGATAGATTATAAATCCCAATGGCTTTTAAACATAAAGATAGGCTTACAGATGCATTCATCCCTGTAGATAAATTGGATACATATGTTGTGCAAATTTATAACAACTTACTTCTTCAAATTTCTGCATGGAGCTACTGTGCCATTTCGTTATAGATAATTATAGCACTTTGGTTATTTAAAATAACAACAAAAAAGGCAGTTGAACTTTAGGGTCAGCTCAGTAAACTGATGAAAGAAATTTAACTGAGATACTGATTTCCCTTAGACATTTAAATGTTACTTTCACCGAAGCTATGGTTTCCTGAAATAGGAAAATATATTCTACAGTATATTATTCATTCAACTATCACCACATTATAAATATAGTTACCCATGGTATGGCCTGGGAGCCTGAAAGCAATAAACTACACAAAATGTTGAATAGGTGTATATCTCATACTTATATATATGTAACAAAAAAAGAAAAATTTAAAATGCCAATGATTAAGCATGTAGTTCCAGCCAAGTCAGAAGAGACAAGGAGAGAGTACTGCTAGAACATACTCTTAATAACAATAACTGAACTCAAAAAAATTGGGTATTATGAAAACCCAACACGACAGAGGCATATATGGATGTATTGAACAAATCCGAGAGCATTCTTATAATGTCCCATGAACAGAGATGTATAAATATTCAGAGCGGGAATTAAATTGTAGCTGTCCAATAATTACAATTTCATTATTATAAATTTTACTGTCAAAGACAAAATATATATCCAGGAGAGAAGAACAAATTCTTCTGGGAGAGTACGGTTAGTACCGACCTGCAATTAGCACGAGGAACCCAATGTTAATGTCTGGGAAAGTCTCGTATCTGTGTAGGAGAAAAGGAGAACACGACGCAAGTCGAAATTACCTGTGACACAAAACCAATACAAGTCAGACGCCGAACATGGAGCATAAAAACAACATTGAACCCAGAAAATAATAACTGAGAAGGGTATCGTACCTCGTAAGGGAGAAACCCTTAAACCCTCCTTAACCTGCTTCATAAAAATATACAATTCTCATGAATAGAGGTTGACAGGAAGAAGTCTAATAATAATTATAAACCTCTGGAGAATGAACAGTATCCATGGCGTCCTACGCTTGGTCAAAAGAAACACTTACCAACTCGTGAAGTTGAGAATCATAGTCCCCATATAGAGCCGAATGTATACCCTCGCAAACCCCTTTCAGTTGAGGAGAGGGTTGGGCTACGATGCCAGAACAGCCTGTGTTCAGAATATTCACAAGAAAATGTGAAGGCTAGGGAAGAAAACCAAGCCATTCGAACCCCTAAAGCGAAGCACACGCACTCTCTGCAAAACGAAATTAGCCATTCATCATATATATTTCAACCTAGACTGGAGACATAAAACGATAATAAAAAATTGTAGCACTGGTGTGAAGAAATGAGCCAAATTCTCAAGCAGAGATGGGAAGCCTGCGAAATAATATTAGAACAAAAACTTACAAAACGCATATGGAAGGTCTTACCAATCAAGCGAATTAACGCACTGTCAAGCGATGAACCAAACGAACGGGGAGGTAAAAGAACCACCGTGACAATACCAAGCTTGATTTATATCAATGCGTCTGGATCAAACAACGAAACCCTAATGATCCAAAGACATCTGAAGCGTACACCTAGCGAGATCCGGAGAGCAAAGCCACGGATCGAATAGTTAATAGGACTTGTACACTATCCGTCCCAAAAATTTAATATGACAAGTATGGAAATAAAGGAATATCGACCTGGCCACGCTGTGGATATTGCGTTGGGAACGCAGTAAAGTGGTAGAATGAATTCAGTGTTACGTGGAACCAACACCACGTGATCACAAATGAAGCGTGATCACCATAACCCATATGACGAGATTAGGACCGGTTTAATGCACAGCGTGGAAGACAGATAGACGTCAAATTTCCAAATTTGATTGCACAGAATTTTAAATTGATAATTATGTGGAGGTTAAATTTAACACGCCCAAATTCAAATAAATGTTGACAAGACGAAATTAAGAATGCAGAACGAATGCTAGACTCGCATGATTAGTGAGTCGAATTCCGCCAAGGTTATAAGGTTATCAACAAAGGGTAAGAGTGAACGATCGCATAGATGTCCACATGACCATGGAACCATAATCACATGAGACCAATGTAGAACCAAATCGAACCCACTTCTATATATGTATATGAAAATTGAATGCGAATTCAAAGGCATGCGATAGAAAACGAAGATTAAATATGGAAGAAGGGGGGGGGGGAATAGGAGTATAATTATATTGATGTAATTTTAATTAATATAATTATAAGTATTCCAAAAACAACTACCTTGAAAATGTGGTAAGATAAAGGGTAGATATGAATGGTAATTGAAAATAACAGTAGTGAAAAACTACAACGAAATTAATTATGTAAACCTACAACGAATTGACCGAATGCATCATTAGCATTAAACGGGAGCGGATGCAACCCAACAGAAAAAAAAATTTGTGTCGTAAAGTGGGAGGTGTGACAACTTGCCGAGACACATCGCCACAGTAAACAAAAAATGGTGAGGTACCAATAAATGACATAATATTTAAAAGGTGGGTAGATGATAGGTAGGCTTGTACTAGCCTTGGGATTATTGTAATCCTTAAAACCCTCAACGCAAACTGAATGAATAACTAAGACTTTGTTCGATTTTAACGATAAAAAATTGTAACAAGTTTATAGAATTCTGATGCAAAAATGTATTACAACATCGTTATAACGAGAGTGTACTCATAGGTGAATATTATATGTATCATCATTGATATATGTATATTCTCATACCCACGATGGTAAGGTATTAAAACATGGCAATTCAAAATATGGTGAAGGTATATATAAAAAGAAAAAAACAAAAACAATATTATATCAGTTAAGGTAACCAAATGCAACAAGGTTCTACAATCAGGGTTAGTAAGATATTAAGCCTGAACTATGATAAAGGAAATCAATAAGAGAAAGAGGTGTCATAAATTTATAAACTATACCAATAATAGTTTATGGAAAATAAATATTGACACGATATTGAATGGTAGATATATTGAAAAAAAAAAATTGGGTTAAGTTGGGTTAAGTAGAGAGGCACATTACAAATGGAAACTGGCAATAAATATCGTTGGGACTACCACTCCAAATGGTGTGAGGTATAATTGGGACTTCATACCTGGGATACCCCTTGCTTGATGGATTTCTCGAACTGTCAATAATTGGCACAAGAATGAAGGTCAGATGATAAGTTGTACCCAATAAGCGAGTTTTCAAACTATCATATTTACCGGCTCATTCCCAAATCATAATCCCGAGGTTTTTTTCTAAAAGAGTAGATATCTAAATCCCCATGAGAACAAACAATAACTTGTCTCAATTAAATTTTGATGACGATGGTTAACTAACTATTCTTGGACACTTCTTTTAATTTACTAAATTTTGTCTCATAGTGGAATTCATTGTAAATGTGCTTAGAGTAGGTTTTTCATCCTCACCCTTGAAGTTCGTATCAAACTGTAATTTCTCCTCGTTCCCACAAGCCAATTTTTTTTTTTTTCTATTCAGAGTTTATTTCTATGCTTCTATTGACTACAACTATTCAATTCTATTTGTCAAAATTTGTCATTTTTGATCTGCTATGGAAGAGAATTCCTATTTCTTCTATTCCTCTTGTAAATATGATTTTATTGTGCTCTTCCACTAATTGTTTGTGGCATATTTTAATTATATATATATCGATCACCAAATATATATATATATATATATATATATATATATATATATATATATATATATATATATATATATATATTGTTCACCTACCCTTGATATAAGCTTGCTCCTACATTTCGATATGTTCTTTAAGGTTTTCACATAATACTCGTAGGCTCACCCTACCTATACCTTAGCGTTCGATAGTATACTCTTATGGCTTATAGGTAGAATTTATGAGTCATTGGGTTTATATCTTTGTCCCACTCCAAGACTTATAACCCTAGGTTTGAATTTCAAATTATTCAAGGTCTATTCCTATTTACAAATCATGTCATTGATATGAATTTAATATGAGCATGATCATCGATTCATTGATCTCTAACATATCATTCATTTATGATAAGTTTGATGTGGAGATATGTGCAATCTAATTTCAATGCATTTGTTATGTCTCGTTCGCATAGTTGCTAAGGTATTTGGCCATTGTAACTTGGTTCAATTTCCTCGTCACCTATTCGATGGCGCTCTGTTGGTTCTCAATTTTATTAGTTCTTACTACGTTAATACTCGAGGTTCTATGTATCTAAATTTTGGTTGTAATATGCCATGCCAGAAGGCTCTTTTAATACGCCGGCCACCTGACATGATCGATGATACTGTGGCATTGATTTCGTAGATGTACATTTATGTGTTAAGCTATTGTGTATTAAATGATAATTTCTTCAGATCGATCTGTGTATAGACCATGGATCCGAGGCCACTTGGACGGTGGGGATTGTTCCTTTCCATTAGGGTTTAGTTGGTGTTTGGATTTGAGACGTTCATATAAATCTTTGTGTTATTATTGAGGTGGATTCTTTCGCTGTTCATTTGTTCTTCTTGCCTTTGGGTGTCAAGACTTTGCAGGATGGAGGAAACGAAGCGTCTTCTCGCCCAGGCTTCAAGCGCATCTATCCCCTCATCGTGCTGCCTTTTAGGTATGAACTGATGCATATTACGCTAACTGAATTTTGAAGCCTACGCTCTATGCACTGAGCCTTGCTATGTATCCTTCCTTCATAACCATACGCTATGTGTTATAGAGCGAGAGCTGAGGTTAAATAAAAATTCCTCATCTGATTTGCGTATTACTGTTGAGGATTTGTCTCAATCAGTTGAACACATCTCTCGTGGAGATTTTCTTTTTGTTTGTTTATGTTTATATTCCTGTTGATAATGTTTGGTACTAATACTACATCATTTATTAATAGGAGCGTACTCCTCATCGTCTTTCATGAATTTCCTGAGGGTATTTGAATGGTGACATTTTTATTTGACTCACTTCCCTTACAGTAATCAATCCATACCCCCAGGCAAGAAATCAATTCAATTTTGTAGTTCAACCCCTGACTCCTTCATTCGCCCTTGGACGTCGTGGTAGTCTAATTATTTTTCTTGTTCGGTTATCTCTGTTCTGGGTCGTTTTGGAGATAAGGGATTTATCATCGGCAAGGTAACCCTTTATTATTTTTCTCTTTTTATTTATTTGTTTGCATAATAATTAATATCATTTAATCGATTCGTATTCTCACTGTCCCTTGTTTTTTTTTTTTTTTTTTTTTTTTTTGTAGGTAATCCGAACTCGAAACGAATTTAATTATCGGAGATACTGTGAAATGGTTGTTTCATTCGGTTTTAATTTCGCTTCATCTTGCGCTTTCAGGTCAGTATCCACCGCATATGGGTCGGAGTGAGACTAGACTCTTACATCGTTACTATACCAAATGTTTTCGTTCAGACCACTCGGGTCATTTAAATTTTCTCGTTGCTACTGTAACAATAAGGATTTCCCTAGACTTGTTCTGTCTTACTAGGACTCTGCTAATATGGTTTCTGAGACCAATTTTTTTCAGTTAATCTGTCATGGGACACGACTGTCATAATTTATAAATTTTAGGTTCATGAATTCAAATATGAATTTCAGATATACATATACATACATACATATATATATATATATATATGTATATATATATATATATATATATATATATATATATATATATATATATATATATATATATGGGCGAAAACACGAAGTTGGGAAACACTTTTTGGCATGAGATAGAATTCGAGAGAGTTTTTTAATTTCTCGGCCGAGAGTTTTTCTCGGCCGAGAGTTTCTGGTCAACAAAAAACTCTAAAAACTCTACAGTTTTGAGAAACCTGCAACTTTGGAGGGACAGAACACCTACAAAAACAAAATGTTATATGTCGGACCAAGTACCATTAGATTCGTCTCTAAATCTAGTTTTTGATGATGTGAGATTTATGGAGTTTCATTAAAAAATTCAATTTTTTATTAATTTTTTACTAAACTATGTCACTATGGAATTTCATTGTTTGAAAAATTGCACTGAATGAAAATTTAATAAATTTCAAATGAGGACACCAAAAAATTCAAAAAAATCATAGTGCACTTCCTCTCCCTATCTACTTCAAAAGGGTACTCTCATTTTTCTTATTGACGATCACATTGAAAAGAAAATCAAAGGATAATAAAATGTACTGAAACATCACTGTTTTTTTGTCTTCGTCCATTTCAAAAAATAATAAAAAATAGTGATTTGATCCGAAAATTACCAAACAATAGTCTATGCACTAGTGCAATATATTTAGATTATGATGCTATGGTTTTTTTCCAAAAAATGAATAACCTTCCCTAAAAAAAGTAAAGGATAATAAAGTGACTATTTATGTTTGCCTGAAAATTTCAAGTATATGCAGTTAGTAAACAACAAATTTACCCCTCTATATGTCAATATTTTTTTTTTTTTTTAAATATCGGTATGGAGGTAAGACAATTCTCTACAATTCTTGTTTTTTATGTCAAAGCATAATTTGCGATAAAAATATGAGTTTAGTGGAGTTGAAGTTGAAAAACATAGAAAATTACAATTTTCAACGTCAAAAAAGGGCAAAAAGTGTTTCCCAACTTCACATTTTCACCCATATATATATATATATATATATATTCCATTCCTGGTTTACAGGAACAGGGTTATGTCATATTCTGGTGATTTCAAATTTGTTATTTCATGTTGATGCTTACGATAAGAGTTTTCTTTTGACTACATCTGTCTTTTTCTATTTGCTGGGTAGAAATAATAAGGTTACTAGTCTTATCTTGGATTTCGGCTTCCTCCGCATTTTATTTTTTTAATTGCACGTAAACATTTGTACTTCAAGAGTATTCCCAACTACAAAAATTTATTGACTCTTATCATATGGGTTATGAGAGTACATGTGTCATATTACTCTATTAGTATGTCTCTACTTCTGCTTCATGATTCAAAGTTTACAAATATTACTTACTGATGTAATTAATAATGGACTCGGGAAATGTTGGTTTTATTCTATAACATATTCAGTATGCTCTATTCTGGCTAACACTTCCACTGGCATTTTATATAAATCTGATGTGTCAGTTATTTTTTATTACCCACAATTTATAGCATTTACATGCGCTACATATAAACTTAATTCTGTTTATTTTCTAGTAGTACATTAAGGTTGGAAACTTCTCTAGTAAAGGGAGTAATCCATGTGCTAGTTCATGTTTATTTCTTATGCAAAGTTTGGATTATAGGTTTAATAAATCCTATTTAACTCTGTGTATGTCTGAATGTCTTTACCTCAATTAATGGTATTCCTCCATTCTTTTTTTTTTCACATAGGTAAAATATATAGATGTACATACACTATTAATTCAACCAATATATAGATCTACCCTACATGTACTGAATTACTCCTTCACACATGTTTTTGTTTATCTAGTATTCACTGATTTAATTCTACTTTTAACAAAAACAGATTAAAGTTACACAACTGTGAATTATGAGGTAGCATAAATCTCCAGATTTAAACCAGTCATTGGTTTAGAGTTTCTAGCTGATTTTTCCCCATAATTATTGTTCCTACAACTATGCAGAACTAAGAGTTTAATTAATCTACTATTCTGTAAATGCATGGAACACCAGCACAACACAAAACATTGCAAGTAGTGTACAACTACAGTCATTAACCTTTACACCTAACAACAATTTAATTTAATCGTTCATAAGCACTATGAACATACCACTTCGGTACTTGACTAGTCCTCCCAACCGTAGAGTCCCTCTGTCTCTAGAGCTCACCCCCGAGCTGAGATAACTTCCATTCTAGACCAACCTCTAATATGTTCAAGAATAGATTATTTAAGCTTTTGCTCCCCAAAGCATGTTTCTAATTCTGTGTCGAAAATTACAAGATGCTTTTCTACCTGTTTGCCTAGGCTTCCCTTATTTAGGGATTTTTGAAGTTGCTTTCTACTTTTCCCAAATTTTTACCTCTTCCCAACTACTCTCTACATCATTGGGGAAACTATATTTTCCTCAAAATCTAATTTAGAAATAAATTCTTTCACGGATTTTTGAAATTTTTTTGGGGAAATATTTGCCTCTATCCATTTTTATGGATTTAGCAAGTGATCTGACAATTCTCATTTGTTCAATCTGCACAGCATTATTTAATTTAATTTTCATAATGAAATATTTAATTACATCCAAAAAAATACTTATCCATTTGGGGTCCACTCTCCTTAGGATTAAAGTTCAAGTGTCTAGCTTTGAAAAAAAAACATAAACTAGGGATGTTACACAAACAATGGTGTCATATATTACTATTCTCTTCCATCAATTCATTTGAATAACTTGTTAAGGAGATTGATGAAGCCTTTGATATGTATGATTAAGAAGATTCTCTTAAAAGGATAAATCAACTAAGAATGAATCCTAATGAATCAATTGAGATTTTTTCTAATATATTCCTTCATATATGTTATGAGTCTCCAGGAGAAGATGCACATTGGGATTCCTTTAAAGAAAATTTTCAAAATTTGGCTCAAATTTCTTTGAAATGTTGTGAATTGGAACACCCAAATGATTGTGCTCCCTGATATTTTTCAAACCATGAGACACCCATAATTACAAAGGAGTGACCTAATATTCCTATTGTTCCTTGTCCTCCTCCTTTCATAGTACCAATCTAGGTTCCTCCTTGTGATAATTTTGAAGCTGGTAAATCTAGGAACCAAATTATTGATCTGTCTATTCAATATTCATCCAATTTCCATGATCTAGATGTAAATGAGTAAAGCTTTAAATGGTAAATGAATCATTAGTTGAAGGCCAATCCTTTGATATTTCAGGATGATATTAACAACCATAACTTCAATATTGAACTTGATTCGATTGAAAGCATGATCTATTCAAGGTATGTTTGTCCTCCTTTATCATACCATTCTCATGATATCTTGTTCTTTGATCCATTTGATTAGTCTCTTTCAAAATCTCTTGATTCTCAGTTTTCTAATCGAAACAGTGATCAAGTCCATGGTAGTCACATTTGAAGTGGGAGAGGAGCAGCAAGGTGAAGTTTATTTTGATATCTATTCTCTTTTTCAAGATCCGCTATGTCAAGCCGACGTTCCTCCATTCCTTGCTAATTATATACTAATATTGGCAGTCAATAAAATGAAATTAATTTTCCTAAACAATCGAAATATTTTAGAAATCATCATTCTAATTACGATGACTCCATTGATGTATATCATGATGAATGACCAAGTGAACCGACTGATATTTTTGTTTCCCAAGGAGATTTTGTTTTGAAATATTTAGATATAAAATCTAGTTTAGTAAAAGAATATTTTCCTATGGTAACTTCCTCCTAAACTCATTATTCTTTCTGTCTTGTTTCTTGTAATGAAATTATGCCATGCTCTTCATATTCATAGTCTAAAGGGTTGTATCTCAAATTGACACAAAATAGTCAGATCATCTATGATGAGGAGGGGAGAAATGAAATCATATAACACCAATTATATTCCTTTCAATCTCCTAGTTTGGATAAGGATAACCCTTCAAATCAATTTGCCGCAATATTTCCCTTGTTTAAACATCTCTATATCATTTACATTCATAATGATCTTATGACTTGAGTAATCTATTTTTTGAAGTTGTAAAATCTAATTGAGAAAGTGATGTAGGTCACTATCATCTAGATAATATTGATCATGCTGAGTTAATTGATATTATCTATCCACATGCAGTATATAATCTCACTCAGTTCCCAAAATGTAGTTATCCAACTTTTCAAAGTTTTAGAGATTGTCAAGGAATCGATGCACTTGAAATCTCATTTATGATAATAGTTATGACATGTTCTCACAATATTGATGAGATCCTCCAGCTATGTCAGATATGGATTTTCTCTCAAAAATATTTCCTTCATATTATTTCACTTGATGCAAACTCATTCTTTATGGAATTTTGGTTTTCTCAAACAATTTTTATGATTCCTAATATGGGGTTTCAAATCATATACAAGAGTATGCTTTAGTTAATTCATCTTAATGTAAACTTTTTGCATTGAAATTAGGATTTGAAAGTACAAATTTCATGGATGCACACAAATATGAAGCCTAACTTCCTATTTTTCATGATAAATGTCATCATTGGCTGAATAATTCATATTTATTAAGTTCTTTTGTGAGCAATCAGCTCGTAATATTTTTTTTACAATTTTTTTCTAGCCCAATCAATCCTTTTGAGTAGCATTCATTGCTTCAATAATTTAGTAGATAAAAACCCTATGTTGATATGGATACTATATTTGATTTGACATTTCCTTCCAACCTTTAATGAACATGTTGTTTTAATCAATTTTCCATATTTACAATGACAACAATATATTTTAATTTCGTAAGCTTTCATATTATTTGTATAGTATGAAATTGGACATAAAGGGAATTTATTGAGAATCAACGATATTGTATGTCAAGACACCAACGTAATCATAACACTCGGTTTAACAAATATCATTATAATAATCATTTTCCCAGAAGTATATCTAATGATATTTATTTTACTTCGATTTATCTTATGGTTTATCATCTCACTATTCAGACACTTCTCAAGAAGTTGAGGAAATTTAGCCTATGCTAATGGTTATGTCAGTTCCTCAGTATTTTGAAAAAACCTATGAAAATGATCAGATAAAATTTATTTCATAAGATTTTCTTCGCAATTCCATTTCTTTAATTAAATATTTATTTTTTTCAGGGAATTTAAGTTTTTTGAAAGATTTTTTTTGAATTTCATGATCAAATTTATGATTGGATGGAAACATCCTAATTAGAAAGCTTTGTCACTCACAGTAGGTTTTGATATGTCATGTTGTTTGAAAGAATGAAAGAATAAATAAAGATACATTCACAAGAAACTTTCAATTGTTGTATCATTGTTGTTCTAAGAGAAAAAGTATGATTGCAAGTTGGTTATTTATGGAACAAAGAAAAGAACATTAATTTATTGTGCAACATATGAAAGGATTTATATTTTATTTCTTATATTACTTTACATTTCTTTTATTTCTTGTATCTTTCTATTTTCATGTAGGAAGCAGATGATGTAGACAAATTCGAAATCTAACTATACTTAACCTTGAAATTATAGATGATTAGATTAGGAGTAGGTATAGTTTAATTTTAGTTCTCTTTTGCATTGCATTAACCTTACATTATCCCCTAACACTATTTTTTCCATTTTCTTTTTTCTCTTACTCCCCATCTTGCATGTTGGTTTTCTTCTAGGTCTAGAATTTTCATTATTCTTTCACTTTTGTCCCTCTTCACTTTTCATGTCTTTCTTCTATGTGTTTTTCAATTACACCATTAATGGAAATTCTTTTTGTCTAGCTCAAGAAAAAATGTGGCAAATTTTGAAAAGAGAAATTATTATGACGAAAAATTATTGGATAATTTGCGACACTCTTCTCTATCTTGGTTTACATACCTTTAATTCAAATGATGTCTGAAAATAAAATATGATTCATTAAAATGGAAAGTTATAAGTATAACCATGGCACTCGTATCAATTCTAGGATCCTCATTCCTAACTAAGTCCTGTAATTGAATGTTGTTTATAGTGTTGATCCAATCAAGAAGAGAAGGGAAAGGGGAAAAGTTGTAGTGAGCATGTCAATATGAGTGATATATACAACCATCTTTGAAGGAAAAAACACTTATGCTCTCAATAGGTCGGTATACCTCTTCCACACTCCTAAAATAATAAGTTCCCAAGCACATGTAAATAAATAAATAAAGGTTGAAAGAAGAGAAAGTATTCTTGCATAGAGAGGTGACACAAGTAGTTCTGTCAGGGTATTGAACTGGCCTGCTGGAAACGAAGCGATGCCTGTGTTCCTATAGTGACTTTTTTGGAGTACTGAACAAGATTTCTCGCAATAAAAAAACACCAAAGATGACAACTATTAGTCTAATAATCTTAATCTGGCAACTATATTACCCTTATTTTAAATTAAAACAATTGTGATACATCAAGATTTGTGAGTGTGTTTAACCAAGAAGGAAATTGAGGGGATATATCTGTAATCACGTTATGTGGGAAAACCAAAGTAATCCACACAATGAATAAATAATTTATAAGATACTAGACCATGTGCATAAATTTATACGAAAGAAAAGAATCAATATTTCTACTGATGTGTCGCCAAGTGTTGTCACTATGACAAACACCCTCAAAAATTTGCTTACAATTGAATTTTAGAGCCTACATATGATTCTAGGATTTTTTGTTGCTTTATTTTTCTTATTCACTCCATGACTAACTGATGATTTTATAAGCTCATAAGTCTTCCTATGAGTTTCTAACTCTCAGAGTCATTTTCTCACACATGTTGATACTTTCATGCATTTAGAAGTGCTCTTATTTCAAACAACCCTAGCAGTCAATGTACAACTTAGAAAGTAGACAACTACAATGTCCTTGTTGATAGTTACTATGTAGATGCTTAGAGAAATGGATTCACAATGTTTAAAGATAGAGGCTAGGCACTCCGTGTGGGCAGTAAGTGCACAATATTTAGTTGAAAATTTCTCTCATTCCTAGTTTTAGTTGTACCATCGTCTGGGTCAGTTTTGTCAATTGTCACTTTTGTGTCCTTTGGTTTTCATTAGTGTCACTTTCACTTTCACAACTCCATTTTTTATTGGTTTAATTTCACAAGCGGAATTATTATGTTCTATTTAATAAAAAATGCGTCATTTTTACCTTCTTTATCTTTTTCAAGTATGGTTTTCATGTTTTCCCACTAACACAATTATCACTTTTGATGATTTTCACTCATCCATGTGTCACATTATTCTACATTAGTTGATGATATATGTCATAATAATAAGTGTTAGACATTTCTCATATCTTAGAGAAATATTTTGTTGTGATTGAAAATCCTATGGTTACTTGGATTCTAAGTGTTGTAAAGTGATATTTCAATTGTATCTCTTAGAAACAAGTGTCGCCTTGCTATTTTTTTAAGGTATGCATATGAATTTATAGTTCCATATGCATATGTTGATGTTATCCAAGTGTCATATCACTATTTCATTACTTGATTACATGTCTTGTTCTCTCTTTCCTTATTAATCCCACTCTTAGCCATTTCATAGCCTTCCCTCTCTTTGTAACTTGCTCAATATTCATAAAACCTTTCTTCTTCCTATAATTTCATAGTATGCATTTCCAAGTAATAGTGAAGCCCCTCAATCTCTTGAAAAAATGAACTTTGCATTCCCAAGCCAGAGTGAAGCCCCTCTGCCTCTTGAAATTGCGAACTACATAGTCCTAAAAGACAGTTTCCATCCTATATCTAGTCACTGTGAAACATTGGAACTTAAGCCATATATTCAGTTTTCTAACCTTTTTTTATTGCGAAATCCTTATTTCCTTCTCCCTTACATTATTCATTTTGCAGCTCTATTCATCAATCATACCTCTCTGTGTCACTAGCTTTCTCAACTATAGAATTGCCTAAGCCTCCTCCTTAGTCACTATGAATTACACAGTTTGAGTGAGAAACCTCACCTATTTGTCTCTTTGACTTTCCCAATTACACAAGTCCCTTTATGACGAAGGCCTATTACTATGCATTTCACAATTCAGTGAGAAATGCATAACTAATAATTCACGAAGCTTCTCAACTATGCCACTGAGCATGCCCCCAATCATTGCACATTACACAATAAAATGACTATTCAAGCTCACTAAGATCCCTCATTTTTCAATCATTTTCCATAGCTTGCTCCCTATTGCGCACCACCCAATTCCAATCAAGGGTGAGCCCTTCTTGAGTCCTTTTGATGCCCAATTAGGAAATACTTTTCTCCTACTTTTTGGGAATGTTTTGTTTCTCCTTGATGTATGTACCCAAGAGAGATAGTGCATAATTAACCATTTAATGAGCCACCCTTACACTAATTTCAATTACTTCTAGATTATTCAATTCATTTTTGTTAAAATACAAAATTGAGACTCGAGCAATATTATATGTTTATATCATAGTATTAAGGATAGTTTAATTGGATGAGTTAAAGCACCTAACTATCGAGAGGGGTTAGTTATCTTTAAATTTGTTAGAATTAGGCTCGATTAATGAGCCAACGGAATAGAAAGCCAATCAATTATTATTGTCCAAATCCTTTCACCAATAATCTACCATTTAAAATCTTTTTAGTTTCCTTTCCTGCATGTTTTATTCAATGCACCTCCTTATTCCTTGAGACCTCTCTCCCTTGTTTTGTTTCAACCAAATCACATGGCTTATTTCCATGTCAGGATTATATCTCTTCTTACATAGTGTTTACCACTTTATGTCGTTTTCTCTTTCAGATATTACATGTAAATAAGTAGGTCCGAATTCATTAGGAAATAAAATATATTCTAAGCAAGAATACCTTTATGAAGGTCTATGTGGGCCGCTAGACGTGTGAACTAATAAATATTTTACACATATTTTTCTTAATGGGTACTGATTTCATTCTTCAATTTCTTGATGTTTTTTCTCTTAATTTTCATTTGAGTACTCGTTATTTCCATGGATGCCTTCTTGTAGTGTTGGCTGATTTTCCTAAACAAATTTATATATCTCTACAACTTTGCTAATAGATTTCAATATTTTATCTTCATTATCAATAACATCCCTACATTTTATAATTCTTGTTTTTAGAGGGCTCACAAGTCACCACTTAACCTATAAAAAAATAAATTTAAATAACTTTCCATCCAACTTGGACCTTTCTTGTTTAGAAATATTCACTTACACCTCACAACAACAAAAATTCAAATCAGTGCAGTGTATATCCTTAATGGTCAATACTTTTTCTAGAATGTTACCATCAACTGAAGTTACAAGAGAGTGATTTAGTGAGTAGCATGCTATGTGCACAACTTCTAGCGAAAAATATCTAGGAAAACTAGAATTTGAAAGCATACATCTCACCTTCTCCATTATTACCCTTCTCATTCTCTCAGCTATTCCATTTTTTTGTTGTTGTGTGATGCGAGGAAATTATTTTAGTGCTTTATGCCATATTTCCCACAACATTCTTCAAAGGCCTTGCTGTACTCCCCGACATTATTTTTTCTATTTCTCCTCAATAATTTTTTAGTTTCTCTTTCAAGAGCCATATGAAATTTATGAAAAGTATTAACTTCTTATTTTATTATAATAGGGAAATCCCATGCCCTCTTTATTGTGTCCTCCTAGTGATTTTATATTGATTCAAACATAAATGTATAAAATCTAATAATTTTGCATTCCTTTTCAGACTATCACTTAAAAATGACATGCTTTCGTATTAACCCATAATACAATGTCAATAAAATTTAAATTATGTAACTTTTACATCAATCAGAATATTTTTCTCAGCAAGAATTTTTAGTCCTCTTTTAATCGCATGCACAATTATTTTTTGCCAAAAATATTCTTCATACTCCTCTTTCTAACAACATTATTTTACTTTTGCAACCTTGATTTTAAAGTGAAGATAGTGCTTATTTTATACCCTTTTTAATAACTATTAAGCCTTTTACAATTTTCAATCCTCCCTTGACAATAATTGCATGGTAGCCTTCATCATTTACCATTCCAGCTTAAATCAAACCCATTCTAAGCCCCTAGATATGTGTAAGTTACTTGAGCAATAAACTACAACCATATTGTGTCCTTATTACTGGTATTCTTTGAATATTACAAGGACTTTTATTTTCAAAGGTAACCTTACCTATATAACTTGATGGATAAGAAATACAAATTTCTTTGCTTTGTGTAGCATGGTAAGGGAGTGTGGATCACTCCCTTGACTAGAGGTATAAAAGCATACATCATAATATGGAAAAATAATTAATATCTCACCTTCTATTGCCATGAAAATGGTTTCCTCATTTCTGTTGTTATTGTTGGCTTCAATTTTCTCCTTTTTCTCATTTTTTTAATATGGTCAAATTTCCAAAAATGATAACATATATTTCTCCCATGTCTAAACCTTCACCTCCTCCTAGCCATTAATATTTTGATCTCCTTATATCATGGTGTCTTTCACAATTACCAAAGGTGAATGTTTTAATATTTGATATTTAGTCTCTCATAGATTTCTTGGAAATCTATCCAAACTTCTTTCATTTGCCAGATTAAATAACCTCTCCATCATAAACAATTTAAATATCTTGTGATATTTTCTAGTTAAACATGAAAGTATGCTATGTCCCTCAAATATCACTAAAAAGTATCATTTGTTTTTTTTCTTTTCCATCAAACTTTTCCCAACCTTTGTAAACCCTCTTCTTGAGCTACTCATTAAGTGGATCCTTAAATTTCCCCCTAACAAACCAATACAAATCTTTGAGCGTCAACCTATCTTCCATCTTAATTCTACATATGCTGAAATTTAACCCAATAAGATTTTCAATACTAATAATTAATTCTATCAAGTCATTTGTACGTAAAACCAACATTCACGAATCTTCAACAAATAATTTTCGTACTGTTATTATATTCCTAATAGTACTAGTGCAATAAGTATATTAATCGTAATCGATTTAGTAATAAATTTGAGAAAAATAATAACTAACCAACTCTCATAATACAACATTGATGATAAATAAAATAACCGTGGCAATGGAAAAAGCAACCTAAACTTTATGTGGAAAACCTAACAACGTACTGGAAACACAACAGCTCTTAAATTATTACTAGCAGAAACTACATAAACTTAGGTAGCTTTATGGTTTCGAATATGATATATTTAAGGTATCGCTCTGTCACAAACCTTAAATGGAAGGAGAATCATCCCGCTGATTTTGTTTTATTCTTACTAGTACATTGACATATATCCATCTATTTCATTTCCTGTGATGAGTTACAGCCCAGCAGTAGGACCAGGAGTCAATACTAAAATAATTTCACGTTGTTTAAAGTTAGTTGGACGTGATTATTGACATCGGTCAGCTTTGCATGATTGTTCTATATAAATTATTCTGGACCAGGAGTCAATATTTTAATAATTGTTGGTCGGTTTAAGTTATTTTCATGTCTCCAAATTATATAATAATAAATTTAGAAAGGGAAATTGTATTATAATAAATTTAACTTATTTGCATGAGTCGAATTGTATAATAATTTATCTTTACAAACAGAATCCACACATACATTATCCATTCAATTTTATGCTCTACTTCATTCAAATGAATGATCCAATTTTATTTTAAAATAAGTAGAGAGACAAAAACCTTAATTCATGTGGGCGGTGGGCTCCAATTCGCACTACTTATGCATTTCAATGTCGACTTTGCTGAGTGGGCATAAAATGTACATCAAATGATGATGACAAAACCGAAAGTCAGAGTTGTCTTACCATTTCCCATTTCTTGTTTTCGCAACCCCACCAATATCGGATATTTTTTTATCTCTGTTCTCTGCTTTTTCAGTGTGATTTGGTTTTCAGTAAATTAGTTATTAAGACTGTTTTTTCTGATTAATAAGAATTTTTGTAAAATAATTTATTAGTTTTTTTTGTCTTGAAAATCATGGAAATTCTTTGATATTTTAAGAAAATATGGTAGAGATTTGTGTAAATCCACTTTATAACTATCAAACTTTAATATTTTGGGTGCTTTAGAGGTTTTTGATGGTGTTGAATCTATTTCTACCATCAAAATCACTATTCAAACACTGTTACTGTCAGATTTCTTAAAGTTTTTTGGCCAGAATTCCTATCAATTTTGGGCATCCAAACAATTTCTCCGTCTCCTTAAACAACTCCTAATTTATTAATTTAAATGACTATTAAATCTTTTTGTAACAATTGAGAAGAAATCCCTGAATTAATTAATTTCCAAATTCATTTACCCAATATGATATAAATTGTTTTGGAATATATTTTCTTCGAATTTATATAATATAATATATGTAGTTTTTTAATTTTTTTATTAATAAAAAGTAAAAGAGTGTGTTGGAAAAATTCACAACGAAACATAACTTTCACTCAACTCAACTCAACTGCACTGGAGATAGTGCACGCCAGCGTTACCCACTTAGGTACCTTATTGGATAGGATTTTTAAAAGTTTTGAAGGAAACGTGCTCATTGGATTAACCGTGTGATGAGCAACGGGACTATTTTTGGTCACACTTTAAATTCCACCATATTTGTTGCTGACGAGGGACTTGTTCTTGAGGGTCGTTAAACAGTGTTATTCCCATCTGGAATGCACAAGAGACGATCCGAATGGATTCGATTACTATATAAAATTATAATATTAACGTTATATTGGAACAAATAAAATACATCTTTGCAATACAGAAAATGGGAATATAACTCCACGAACCAAAAATATAATAAACTACAATAAAATCTTTGAACTTTTAAAAGTTTAAAATTCATGAAATTTACAAGTAATGATATTTTTATTTTCGATCGATAATATAATTTAATAAACGCCAAAACGTTTACAGAAGCTGCGTTCTCATGCAATTAATATATGTTAATAAATTCTTTTTAAATTCATAGAAAATTTGTCATTTCTAATTTTCTTGTTAATAGCCTTTAGCTATTGTAAATAGTTTTTTTTAATGATATATAGAATAATAAAGAATTACCATTAATTCCTTATTTTCTTAAAGTAAAATATATTTTTTAAATGATAAATATAAAATAATAAAGAATTACAATTAATTTCTTATTTTGTCAAAATAAAATAGATTACATTAAACCTTAACTATCATCATATATATCATTCATATATACCGCTAATTCCAAAAACCAACAAGCAACATTATTATATATAGCATTCATATATAAAACTAATTTCTAAAAAAACCATCATCATCATCATATATTCATAGATACCACTAATTCCTAAAAACAACCAACAGTATCTAATTTAATTTTGTTTTTATTATTTTTCATTTCTCTTACTACTAATTTTTAATTAATAGTTCAATTTAAACTCATAAATAATAATTTACAAATTTTTAATTACCATAGATCAAATATATATTTTTAACTATCTAATTTAATTTTGTTTTCATTATTTTTCATTTCTCTTACGACTAATTTTTAATTAATAGTTCAATTTAAACTCATAAATAATAATTTACAATTTTTTAATTACCATAGATCAAATATATATTTTTAACATATTTATAAATTTATAAAAATAATATTTAGATAATTTTGATTTAATAGTTTTCTTTACTATTTTAAATTTTTTTTATTTGTAATAAAAAAATAATAATAACTTAATTTAAAAATAAAAGTTTTTATTAATAGGTTAAGAACACCGCATTGATGATAGAAAATAAATTTAGAATATATATATATATATATATATATATATATATACATATATATATATATATATATAGGTTTAGTGGGTCTAATGGTTGAGAGTATATGTTTCCTTTTAAAAGGTTACAGGTTCAAAATCAGATGATAGAGTATGTATGTCTTCGTAAACTTAGTAGTCAAATCAATGGGTAAAGATAAGTCTCTTGTCCCCCAAACAATAGGGTCTCATACACCAGTTTAATATCTGACTTGTTGTGACTTTAAAATAGATTCTTGATAAATTGTTTAATTTAGAGAATTAAAATGCATAAATGATAATTCAAATTTTCAATATTGTAAATGAATATTTTAGAAAATTTCGATTAAATTTTAAAAAATAATAATAAAGAAAAATAGTAATAAGCAAATTTGTAATTTAAGAATTTCAAATTCCTATTAAAGGATTTTTTAGAGTAATTGTTATGGTTTAAATTGAAGTTGGAATTCCAGTTGTTGTTGTCTAAGTTGTAATTAGAATTCAATTATCGTAATTAGGTTTATAATTTGTCTTCAGTAGCTTCACTTATAATTTTTTCAAATGTTTAGTAGTTTTACTTATAATTTGTGTTTAATTTTTTATTAGTTTTACTAATTAGATAATCATTTTTTTATATTTCATATGTTAATTATTTATGTAATAATTTAAAGGGAAATATATTATAAAATATCAAAATCAAATCTTTAAAAATATAATATATATGTTTGGAATAATATTCTTTCTAATAATTAATTATTATTTTATTATTTAAAAATAAAATGGTACAAGATTAAATTTTATTGAATATATATTAAAATACTTATACCATAAACTAATTATAAATTTTATATAATACTAGTATAAACACAATAATAAATAGTGATTGATATAAGTCAATAAGTGCTAATGAATATAGATTTAATATAAATATAAATATTGATATTGATAAATATATAATTATAATAATAATACAATATAATAATTATATTATAAAATATTATTATTATTAAGCTATAAATACCATAATGAATATCACAATTATAATGGTAATTTATAATCATTATTATTGTTTTAATAATATGATCATATCGTTGATATCATCAATAATGTAATAATTATTGATATTATTTATCACAAAAGATTTATATTATAAATCTAATGGATTATTATTATAAAATCAAGGGATTTACATTAAATCCTGGAATTAAATCCAATCAATAACACTATATTCTAGGAATATGAAGCCTTATATTAATAATCTGAATGGATTGATATTATAAACCTGAGAAACTAATAAATCCAAGTGATCAATACGAATAAAAAAAGGGAATAATATTGAACCCAAGGGATTAATATTATAAACCCAAGTTATAACTCATATTGAGACAATTTGTGTCACAATGTGACAATAACCATGGTTGATTTTCATATTGAGACAAACTTTGTCACAATGTGACAATGACCATGGTTGATTTTCATATTGAGACAATATTTGTCATAATGTGACATTGTACCATGATTGACTATGATTGACCATGGTTGATGATGGTTGACAACACATAAAATTTTAAAGATGGAAATTTAGTTTAAAGTTTATAAATCTTGGCGAACCTGAGTAGTGTCTATTATGAAAACTATAAAGTGTTTGTTGATATATTTATTAAAAAATCCAAATTTTTAATTAATTTATAGGTAGAGTCCATATAATTTTTGGGATTTTTAGGGTAAAATAATTTTATACTATAAATCTGGGCAAATCATTTTTAGAAGAAATGTAAATTGATGAATATTTTTTTTGGAAAAAACATGGAAAATTAGCCAACTTCTGAATACTAGCCCCTAAAATTTTCCATTGTTGACTAGGATTTACCATTGTTAGCAACGATTTAGCTTTGTTGGTCATGCTTTAAGATGGTTTGAAATGGTTTTTCGTGGCTATTATTTATCATATTATGGAAAATATTATCTCAATATGAACCCTTGTATTAACAAATCCAAGGGATTCATATTATAATCCAAGGGGAACAATAATATGAAGGGGTTAATACTAAAGATATAAGGAATTATAAACCCAAGTGATTAGTTTTATAGAACTAAGGTGTACAGACCCGAAGATAAAGATTATAATCCCTAAAATAAACATGCATGACCATGTTATAGCATGTTTTAATCTCATATTGAGACAATATTTGTCACAATGCGATGTTGGACCATGGTTTATTTTCGTATTGAAAAAATATTTGCCATAATGTGGCACTAGACCATGGTTGACTATGATTGATCATAGTTGATGATGATCGAGAATATTTTACAATTTTTTGCAATGGTTTACCATTATTGACCATGGTTGACGATAGTTGAGAATAGTTGACCATAGTTGATTTTCATCTTAAGACAATCTCAGTAACAATGTGATGTTGGATCATGCTTTACCATGTTTATAAACCCAAGGGATTGATATCAAAAACAATGATTAACATTATAAACCCTAGGAATAATATTATGCCCTCAAAATATCAACCCTTAGATTAATAAACCCTTGTGATTGATATTATAAACCGAAGGAAGTAATAAACCTGAGGGATTTGTTTTAAATCCCGTAGGAATTATAAACCGAAGGGAATAACATTAAACTTAGGGGATTAATATTATAAACCCCGGGTATATAAACCCTAAGATAAATATTATAAACCCTAAAATAAACATGGTTGACTATGATTTACAATGATTGATTTCCATATTGAGACAATCTTTGTCAGAGTGCGACATTAGACCATGGTTGACCATGGTTTATTTTCATATTGAGAAAATATTTGTCACAACGTGACATTGGACCATAGTTTACCATGATTGATCATGGTTGAATATGGTTTATAATGTTTTACTATGGTTGACCATGATTCATTTTCATACCGAGACAATATTTGTCAAATGAAACACTGGACCAAGGTTGATTTTCATATTGAGAAAATCTTTGTCAGAATATGAAATTGGACCATGGTTGATCGTGGTTGACCATTATTATAAATCCAAGGGATTCACATTGAGCCCAAGTATATTATAAACACAAGTGAATAATAAATCGAAGGGATTAATACTAAAAGCACAAGGGATTACAAACATAAGGGGATAATATTAAACCCAAGGGTTTAATATTTATAAAATCAAGGTATATAAACCCTAATATTTATGTTATAAATCTTAAAATAAAAATGGTTGACAATGGGTTACCATTGTTGATTTTCATATTCAGACAATATTTGTCACAATGTGACATTTGACAACACTTGATCATTGTTGATGATGGTTCATTTTCATATTGGGAGAATATTTGTCACAATATGACATTGGACAATAATTGACCACGATTGAAAATGGTTGACTAGTGTTAATAATGGTTGACCATGGTTCATTTTTATATTGAGACAATGTTTGTTACAATGTGATTTCACACCATTCTTGACCATGACTATAAAACCTAGGGATTTATATTAGATCCAAGAATTAATATTATGAACCATACGAATAATATTATACCTACAAATATGAACCCTTATATCAAAAAATCCAAGGGATTGATTTTATAAACCAAAGGGAATAATAAACTCAAGGAGTTAATACTAAAACCCTAAGGGTTATAAAACTAAGGGATTACTATTATAAACGTAAGTTATATAAACCGTTAAATAAACATGGTTCACCATGGTAGAGCATTGTTTATTTTCATATTGATATAATATTTCTCAAAATGCAATGTTGGACCATGGTTTACCATGGTTGATTTTCATATTGAGATAATATTTGTCATAATGTGACATTGGACCATGGTTTACTGTGATTGATCACGGTTGACGATGATTGACAATGTTTTACAATCATTGGAAATGGTTTATGATTATTGACCATGATTCATGATAGTTGAAAATGGTTGACTATGATTGACTTTCATATTGAGCCAATCTTTGCACAATGTGATGTTGGACCATGGGTGACATGGTTGACCATCATTATAAACAAAAGGAATTGATGTTAAATCTAGTGATTGATATTATAAACCCTATGAATAGTATTACGTCCTAGTAATATTAACCCTTATATTAATAAACCCAAGGGATTGATATTATGAAACCAAGAGAATAATAAACCCAATGGGTTAATACGAAAACCCCAAGGGATTATAAAACCAAGAGAATGATATTAAGCATAAGGGATTAATATTATAAACCTAAGGTATATAAAACCTAATATAAATATTGTAAACCATAAAATAAACATGATCTACCATGGTTGATTTTCATATTGAGACAATCTTTGTCACAATGCGATGTTGGGCCATGGTTGAACATGGTTGACCATGGTTGTTTTTCATATTGAGACAATATTTGTCACAATGTGCCATTCGACCATGGGTGACCATGATTGACTTTCATATCGAGACAAAAAATTTCACAATGCGACATTAAACCATGGTTTATTTTCATATTAATAAAATATTTGTCACAAAGTTACATTAGACTAGAGTTGAAAATGTTTGACCACAATTATAAACCCAAAGGATTTATACTGAACCCAAGATTTAATATTATAAAAACTAGGAATAATATTATACCTTAGGAATATGAACACTTATATTAATAAATGAAAATGATTGATATTATAAACCCAAGGGATTAATACAAAAAAAAACCCAAGATATTAATATTATAAACCCAAGGTATATAAACCCTAAAAAAAACATTATTGACCATGATATACCATTGTTTATTTTCATATTTATAGAATATTTGTCTCAATGCGACGTTGGAAGATGGTTGACGACGGTTCATTTTCATATTGAGACAATCTTTGTCCAAATGAGACAATGAACCATGATTGACCATTATTGACCAAGGTTAATAATGGTTGACAATTGTCGTTAAATACCGATTTTTATATTGAGAAAATATTTGTCAAAATGTGATGTTGGAACATTGTTTACCATGATTATAAACCTAAAGGGATTTATATTAAGCCCAAGGGATTAACACTAAAAAATTAGGGGATTATAAACGCAAGGGATTACTATCATAAACCAGGTATATATAAACCCTAAGATCAATATTATAAACCCTAGAATAAACATGGTCGACCATGGTTTATTTCCATATTGAAGTAATCGTTATCATAATGTGACGTTGGACCATGACTCACCATGGTTGATTTCATATTGATACAATATTTGATTTAATGTTTCATTGAACTATGGTTGACCTTCATTGATCATGGTTGATGTTGATTGGGAATGTCTTACCATTGTTGACCATGGTTGATTTCATATTCAGATAAACTTTGTCACAATGTAATGTTGTAGCATGGTTGACCATGATTATAGACCTAAGGGATTTATATTGAACACAACAATTAATACTATAAACCCTATGAATAATATTATAAACCCAAGGAATTAATACTATAACCCCAAGGGATTATAAACGAAAGGGAATAATATTAAACCGAAGAAATTAATATTATAAACCCTAGGATAAATATTATAAACCCTAAAATACACATTGTTGACCATGGTTGACCACACTTTATTTTAATATCGATGAAATCTTTGTCACAATGTGAAGCTGGACCATGTTTGACCATGATTGATCATGATTAACGATGATTCATAATGGTTTACCATCGTTCGCAATGATTTACCATTGTTGAAAATGGTTGATGATGGTTGACAATGGTTGACTATGGTTAATTTTCATATTGAGACAATCTCTATCACAATGTGACATTGGCCCATTGTTGAAAATGGTTGATTTTCATATTGAGACAATTTTTGCGATAATGTTATATTGTACCATAGTTGGCCATTATTGACCATGGTTGATGACTATTGACAATGGCTTACCATTTTTTATCATGATTAACTATGGTTCACCATGATTCATTATCATATTGAGACAATATCTTTCAAAATGTGGAAAATATTTACATGGTTGACCATGTCAACCGCATTTATTATTCTTCCAAACATGCTTGACCATGGTTGACCATTGTTATAAACCTAAGGGATATTAAATCATAGGATTATTATCATAGACCCTATTAATAATATTATTCCCTAGGAATCTGAATCATTAAATTAAATAACATAAGTGATTGATATTATAAACTAGAGGGAATAATAAACCCAAGGGGTTCATATTAAAACCCCAAGGGATTATAGACTAAAGGGAAAAATATTAAACCCAAGGGATTAATATTATAAAACCAAGGTATATAAACCCAAAAACAAACATAGTTCACCATGTTTTAGCATGTCTGATTTTCATATTGAGCCAATATTTGTGACAATGTGGTGTTGGACCATGGTTTTCCATGGTTAACCATAACTCTCACTGGTTATTAATTATTATTAATATTAATTAATTATTAATTATTAATTATTATTAATATTATGAAAAACTAAGAATATTAATAGTCTTGGATAAATGGTGATATAGTGCTATGTTAAGACACTCTTTGTTGTGAAGTCACTAGTTCAATTCCCTATGCTAATTGGGGTGATATATAGGACATGTTGAAGATGTAGTCCTCCCAAGCTCACATAATATTTTTTATAAAAATTTTCCATTTAATATTATTATTATTATTATTATTAATTATACTTACCTATTAATTAAATAAATAAATTTACTAATTTATTGAAATCTATTACAATACATTCAAATCTATTGTAATATATTGAAATACATTCAGTCTAAGCATTAAATCTATTCAAACTATTGATGCATTCAAATATGTTGCATGCATTCAAATCTATTGAATACATTAATTGTGATCTACTAAATGCATTTAAAATCTAGTGAATGCATTTATTGCAATATATTTAATGCATTCAATTTATTGCAATTTTTTTCAATGCATTGAAATATATTGCAATACATTGAAATCTGTTGCAATGCATTCAAGCTATTGAACATAATGTAATATATCGAATGAACTCAATATATTGAGTGCATTCAAAATCTATTAAACGCATTTAAAATATATTGAATTATTGATTAGAATCTATTGAATGCATTGAATTCATTACCATATATTTCAATCAATTGAATGCATTGATTGTAGTAGAATGAATTTAATCTAAATATATTAAAATATAAAATCTACTAAAAAGAGTAGAATATATTATCTACTTAATGTATTTAACCTAATATCTATTGAATGCATTAAAATCTATTGAATCTATTAACATCATTTAAATCTATTGAATTATCTTAAGTCAAATCTATTCAATGAATTTGAATTAAATTAATTCAAGATAATTAATTGTAGTCATGAACAATCCTATATCGATATATACATAACCTTTACATTTCTATCTTCTTTTCAGAAAATATTTCTTAGATATTTTTTCTTTTTGTATTACTCTTTATTTGCAACATAGTTTCCCCCTTTGTTTTTTTTTTAACATTTATAATGAAACAAACCCTCTTGAATGAAATTCATGCATTCAATAGATTGCAAGAGATAGAATGAAATCATTAGATTGTAGTATATTGAATGCATTGAATATATTTAAATATATTCGATTCATTTAAAATCTATTCAATTCATTTAAAATATATCCAATGCATTGATGACAATCTATTAAATGGATTTATTGTATTTTATTGAATGCATACAATGTATTGAAATATATTACAATTTTTTGAATGCATTCAATTTCTTGCAATATATCAAAGCAATTCAATGTATTTAAATCTATTAAAATTCATTCAATCTAAATATATTAATTTCTATTAAAATTCAATCTATTTAATCCATTCAATCTATTACAATCTATTGAATACATCCAATTTATTAAAAGTAATTACAATGCATTATCCATTTTGAAATATATTTTAATTCCTTCATATCTATTCCAATATATTCATATCTATTGAAATGAATTCAATCTATGCAATCTATTGATTCATTGATATATATTAAATGTATTGAATGCAATTAAAATCTATTGATTGCTTTCATTGCAATCTATTTAGTGAACTCAAATCCATTTATATTCCTTGAAATTTATTGCAATGTAATCATCAAATTTAATCCATTCATTCTATTGAAATGCATTCCATCTATTTAACACATTTCAATATATTCAATGCATTAAAAATTTATTGAAAGCATTTAAATTCGATTGAATGCATTAATTGGAATCTACTGAATTCTTCAATCTACTCCAATCTACTAAATTAATTGATTGCAATCTATTGAATGAATCCAATCTATTGACATCTATTGAATGTATTGATTGCAATTTCTCTAATACATTCAATCTATTGCAATACATTTCAATGCATTCAAATCTATAGCAATCAGCCAAAACCTATTGCAATGCATTGATTAGATTGAATCCATTCAATTTAATTTTTTGAATGCATTTCAATCTATCCAATGCATTCAAGATTCAATGAATATATTCAATCTACTAAAACATATTAAAATCATTGATTTCAGTATATTGAATGCATTCAATCTATTAAAATCATCTACAATATGTTGAATGCATTAAATCTATTCCAATGTATTGAATGCAATCAATCTATTGAAATATTTTACAATGCATTTAATCTAAATCATTTACAATCACTTAGATCTACATAAAATGTCAATTTTCAAATATTTATTATAATACCAACCCTTATAAACTTCTAACTCATATAAATTTTTTTTTAGCAATGAGTCTCCTTAACTTCTATTGCAAAATGAAATTCTAAAATAATGGTACTAATTGCTTATATTTTTCCTTCTATGAATAAATGTATTCATAGAAATACTTAAGTTAAATCAACATAATACATTTTATACAATAAATTAAAATTACATTTTATACAATCAATAAAAAAAAATCAGAATATAAATTTTTTTCTCTTTTTATGACATTTATTTTCTAATTATTTTTATTAAAAAGATTATAAAATTTATAATTTTAATTTTTTGAACTAACACAATATTTTACTAAACAAATTAATATCAAAATATATTTTAATTACTAAATCTATTAATAAACTATTTATTGAATTACTTAACCAACTAATTAATCCACTTTTTAATCAACGTTTTGGCAACTTTATCCTCTCTCCTAGTGAAACTAATCCTCTCTCTCATTGGCAACTTTTCAATAAAATGTATCATTATTTGCTTCGTTAGATGTCACGAAGTTAAAGTGAGAAAGGATACCATTAATGAAACATATTTTCGATTTCGAGGGAGTGGTATTTGATTAAACAGTGGGCATTTTATGCCTTATGAGAATATTGAGATTGATTGTGATTCCTTCTTCGCACAGACATTGCAGCAAGTGTTACATTATATTTTATAGAACTGTCTCAGCTCAAACCCCATGAAAATATCAGTGTCTCTATGTCTAGGACTGAAGAAATAAACCTTTCCAATGGTTATTCTTTTAATGATTTCAATCAAGAAATATTGTCACCATTTTTTTCATTTAATGTATATTCCAAAGATGCATCACATTTTGCTGGAAATCCTGAGCAGGAAACACCAGGTCACTTAAATATAGCATTAGTGATTCTCCTTTTCATAAATTTTGAATATCTAACCTGCATAAAAATGCCTTTGTGCAGCATAGTAAGCGAAGAATGTTGTTGACTTTTGTTGTAATCTATGAGGTTGATTGTCATTCCTTCTTCGCACAGACATTGCAGAAAGTGTTACATTATATTTTATAGAACTCTCTCAGCTCAAACCCCATGAAACCTTTCCAATGGTTATTCTTTTAATGAGTTCAATGAGGAAATATTGTCACCATTTTTTTCAATTTATTTATATTTCAAATATGCATCACATTTTGTTGGAAATCCGGAGCAAGAAACACCAGGTCACTTAAATACAGCATTAGAGATTCTTCCTTTCATAATTTTTGAATATGTAACCTGCATAAAAATGACTTTGTGCAGCATAATAATTCTTCGGCTAGATAGTAGAAAGTGAAAGTTGTTAGGATAATTATGTTGATTGCCATTTTTTTTTCCAATATTACGAATTTCGCTGGAACATGGACGAATAATATGGATTGGTACCATGCAATGAAAGGATTTCCAAAATGATTCAATAGAGAAATAATAATTTGTATCATGAATTGTAAGGGATGGGAAATTAATGCAAGCCATCAACTATTCACATGTTGTTCTTATAAGCCCAATAATTAGAGAAATTGCCTTAAAAAATACCTTTTCTATATTACACTAGCTATTTTATTTTTATAAATAGATTAATATTAAGTAATGGCTTATATAAAAAATTTAGATATTGTAAACCGAAGGGTTGAAATGGCCTGGTTTAAAAATTATTGTATTCATCAGAAATTGCAATAAAAAATTTACGTGCAAAAATATAATTAATTACCAACTTTAAAAATACCTATACCATAAAACTAAAAACCTAAATGGAAATGCACGTGTAGCAGGGGCATATGTTAAATTATTGCAAACCATAAATAAATAAGTATAATATCTAGCTTAACATCACTATGGGGATAATAACCAAAAAATTAAAATAAAAGTTGGCCACAACAGCCATATAACTCTTAAAGGGAGGATATATATAAACCGCATTTTAAATCATTTTTTCAATGATAGAATTTTACTAGTCACTAATAATGTCAACCAAATAGGAAACAACAAGGCCGGAATGGTCGTAACTCTTCCTAAATATGAAAAAAATGTGTCGTTCTGAATGCATAAAAACAAAAGGGCTATCTAAGATCATATTGCTTGTTCCAGACATCAATTTTCAATCTACAAGAAACCCAGGTAAAACCCCCCAAAGAGTAACATATAATCAAAATGAATTGTAACCTAAGAGTTGGAACATAGGAAATACAAGAATACATTTGCAGCGGAAATCAGAATATCGCTTACTCGTGCACACACTGTAATAAGAGAGTGATGAAGAACCTGCATTAAGGATCCTAAGCTAGCCCCAAAGACGAACAAAACGATGAGTTATAAGTCGAGAAAAAATCCAGTATAATGGGAGATCTGGGAAGAAAAAAAATTAGTAAACCCTAAGGATTAAAAACCATTTAGGGAAAGAAACGCACAAAAGGTAAATTCTGGAAACAAAATTTGGAAAATGGGATGGCTACATAACTCTTTAAAAAAAAATTGTTACCTTGATTTAATTTTCTCTTTTTCCGTACTGAAATGACTGCATGTATTTTCCTACAATACAATGTGTAGCAAAAAACCAAAGATTCATGCAGCCTCCAAATTGGTAGCCTGAATTGATAGGCCCCAAGAAGACGACCTACCGAAGAAGACCTTACAGCGGTGAAATTCAATTTCATTGTGTAATCATTGTCTCCGTCACTTCAAATTCCTTCACTGAATCTGCATTACTATCACACACTATCAACAACATCGTGGAAAGTTTCTGCCACAAATCGTTTCCATTTCTCAACCGGCATGTTACTACGGGGTAGAGAAATAGTAAGACGTTCAAAATAGTTTCATTTTCCATTCAAATTATCTTGTAACCCTTCACACTCCCAGAAATAATGTCTGTCCATAATTTAATCAAATCAAGCATATTCTCAATATATTTTCTAGAGAATCAATCTTGGTCATCGATTAAAAAAAAATAATTTAAAAAAAATCAACAAGCCTTCACCGAGAGTCGATATATATACACCCATCAGTGAATTAAATAGATTTAACATCAAACAAAATGTTGAATTTCATTATGATAAATTTGAACATGCTGGCATCTGCAAATAACAGAAGTTTTAACATTGTTTATTCATACTCTCATTCTTTGGTACATATAACAAAAGCTTTAACATTGTTTATTAAGACAATCCTTAATTTGATTATTAAATGTAAAGACACATTATAATGAGTCTAATATATTGCTTACATGCATTCATATTTACCACCCAAAAGTGTTTAGAAACTTTACAAGTTATAAATATATATATATAAATATATATATATATATATATATATATATATATATATGTATGATGAGAGGTATCAACATATTAAAGAAATTTCTACATTCAATTGAAGAAAATAAATTAAATTGCCACATGAAAAGTTATTAAGATGAAGAAGTTGATAAGGATTAAGAAGAAAAATTATAGGAAATAATCAACTAAAAAATGTAAGTGGAGCAAATGGCTATTCACATTCTTCACATTATTTAGTAACAACTTAATAGATTACATAGGAGAAAAAGAAACATCCATCAATAAATAACTTAAGTCACACTAGAATAAAACTCAACTAGAACTCAAATACAATGAAGCTCACTGAACTTAACTAAAACTAACTCTGACAACTAGTAGACAAGGGTGAGACACGGAGATGAATGCTTTCAACACCCCCACCTACTCTCAATTGTTAAATTATTTAAATTTAAAATGCCCAAGTGCTTTCTTGGAAATTCAAATACAATTTTCCTAATGGTTTCATACAATTTTCTCCAAGTTGATCTCATTATCCACATAAATCAAGAAATGTATCTACATTATTTACAAGCTCTCGAACAAAGTGAAAGCGTGTGTCAATGGGTTTTCTTGTTTTATGAAAAAAATGATTTTTGGACAATGCAATGGAAGAGTGGTTATCATGGTAGGAAATATTAGTTATGTCCTTTTGGAGATGTGAAATATCTTTTGATATCATTATTATCCGTACTACTTGAAAATATAAAGAATTCATAGCTGCATAGTCTGCCTTTTGTAGAAAATATTGAAACAATGGGTTTTTTCTTCAATTCCCATGCGATTATATTTTTTCGAAAGTGAAAAACATATCGTCTATCTTCTTTTCCAATCATTTAAGTTGCTTGTATAATACGTCATAGTTTAGCTTACTTGCAATGTATCTAAAACTTAGTTTTGCAACTTTCCAGTAGGAATCCTTGGGTGCTCCAAAAATATGGAAACAAAAAGAGTTTAGAACATTATGTCGGGTCTAGTTGCAGTACGATATAAGATATTTCAAACTGGAATTTATACAAAGTATAATCAACTAATGGTCGTTCATCATGTTTACTCATCTTGGTGCATAAACAAATGGGAGTGTTAACTGATTTACAGTCCATCATTTTAAAGTTGTGCAATATTTCAATGGCATACTTTTGTTGACAGAAAAAAAAAACCATTTGTAGATTACCTAATTTTAATTTCTGAGAAATACTTGATGAGGTCAAGGTTATGCATGTTAAATTATATTTTCCTGGTATCTTTAAATTTTTCCCAACATTATATTACCTATATAGAGAACATCATCAAGATATATGAAAACAATAATAATTTTACCTTCATTATTTTCTTTGTATAAAGAGTTGGCTCATGGATGCTTCTATGGAATCCATTATTGATGAGGTAAGAGACAATCTAATTGTGCCAAGATTGGGGATTTTTTTTCAATCCATATAAGGATTTCTTCAAGTTTTACAAATTATAATATCATCTCGGAACTTCAAAACCACATGGATGACCCACATAAAATTGTTCTTCTAATATACCATTTAAAGAATAATATTTAACATCTAGTTGAAAAACTTACCATTTATTTTGAGTTAGTGTGGTTGTAATAGTTATTACTATATCTAACCTTGCTACTAGAGAAAAAATTTCATTGTATTTTATGCCAAGTTATTGAAAAGACCCATTGGAAACCAACCTTGCCTTATGTTTCTCAATTTTTCCTTTCTCATTAAATTTTTTCATGTACGCCCACATGACACAAATGTTGGTTTTATATTTTGGAAGGTCAACGAGTTCTTAATTTTCATTATTATCTATGGTTGTGATGTCATGATTCATTGCATCAATCCAATGTTCCTCTTCTCTTCTATGTGGTAGTAAAGGAAAAATATTTTCCTACTCAAAATCATTTTATTTCTCATATACATCCCTGATGTCTTTTTTTTCTAATTATATGTTGAAGAGATGATGATTCATTATTGGAATAAGCACCATTTCGAAAGTGTTGTAGCTCTTCTTGTACTTGTTGTCACATAGCCAATTTTTTTATTCTTTTTCTCCCATTCTTATTCCTCAATGGTTATGGATATGGAGACACTCTGGATCATCCTCCTCTGAGCATATTTTTACCTACACCTTAAAGGTTTTCCCATAGTGATCATCGCAATTGTCCTCATAAAGGTCTATTTATTATGACCATGATTATACCTTTATGGGGACATTTAAAGGGTTAGCGATGATTATGAATTAGGGATCTCCCCTTATTACTCTATAGACACTAAGCATGATATGGTTACTTGAAATTAATTATGGGATGTAACCCCACTTTATAAAATATGGCACTATCATGATTTGTTTGTTTAACGTCAATTGGTTAATGTCTTATTAAACTTATGCATATGGTAATTGTATTAGTGGTGAGTCATGGTGCTCATGATTTAACGTTAGGCCAGCATCCAATTTTTTTTCATAACATACCAACCGCTGCCCTGGAGTTAAGGAAATGCTCCACTTGGGTCTATCAACCACTCCTCAAGCGCCAACTGAGCGAAGCCATGTGATGCCTAGTGTATGTCACGTGGGTTATGTTGGTTTCAACGCATACAACATGGACGGTGGTGATCCATCCAAGATTGTTCTATGGCGCACACACAAATATTTAAATCCTAAGGTAATTTCATTCACAAAATTTCTCATTTCTCCCTTGCCGCACAGTGAATTCTGGATAGAGATGGTTGCTGTTAACCTCAGCCCATCCATGTCTGATCCCTCCAACATATACTTTCTCGTTAAATGAGATGGTTCCATTCCTTCTCTATTTACAAATTTTCACAGGTACCATAGACTTCACTCTCGGTGGCAGAACGAGATATGTCCACGTAAAACCATCTTTTTCATGGTTCACTTATCAAATTAGGTTTATGCACTTTGAGTTTCATTAAACCACTCGTTATGTTATCAATTCACTACTTTCTGGTTGATTTTTGTTAAAGGCGCTCCAAAAGAATGATCTAAACCCTATCCCTCAGTTTACGCACTTCACAGAAGTTTTTGTTGGTTTCACCTAGTGATTTTGTTGATTCCGGACCAACATTTGATTGGCAGTCGACCCGAAAAATACCACAGATATTCCTCGTGTGATATTCCCATGAGATAAGGTTTCTCTCCTTTTCACCGGGTCTTCTCTCTGTTTTATATTATTTCGAATACTCATCTCTATTTTTGTAATCCTTGTGCAATTTGGTCATTGCAGGCTTGTTAAGATTTTAATCACACTCGTGAATGGTGGTAATGGGTTTATGGGTTCAATGAAACTTTCTTCTTGGACGCTGAGAATGCACTTCCTCCCATCAACCATCGCTCCACGAATCCTGGCCTTTGCTGGTGAATTCCTTTTTATATGCATGTTTAGGGGTTTTCTTTTTATTTCCTATTTACCTTTTTCCTTTGCGCATTAATTTGTGGTTTCTTGCAACTGGCATTGTTCTCCAGTGAGGCTGGTTATTAAGAGGGGGTGATGGCACTCGAAGCGTTGGTTTATTAAACTTCCCCACAAGGTAAATTCGTAATCTCTCTGGTTTTTTCCCTTTTGGCATGGCTTTGAATTTCTACAACCCCCTAAAGATTTGATACCGGTTTCTTTTGGAATTTTCTAAATATCCTTCCTGTGTGCACATGGTAGGTAAGGCATCAAGTCAGCTGGGGTTTTACCAAGGTAACCATCTCCCTATATTTTTTTCATTGTTTCTGGGAATGTTGTTTACATTTCTTCCCCTCTTCCTCTGCACATTTTAGTGTTTAATCTGGTTTTGTTTTGTTATGTGAAAGTACTACCCAACCTTTTTCTTCATTCACGCCCAACGTTTGAGGGTTTTCGCTATCGACTAACCTATGGTTTCCTTTGTCGAGGTTTGTCTCCTGGTTCTGTGGCTAGCCTTAGAGGTAAACAATTATCCTGCTAAACTTATTTTTATAGGGTTGAGATTCGAACTATTAGGTTCGAGGTCTCGTTTTTAATTGAAAGAAGGACAAAAGGGTATGGTTTTTAAAGCCATTGCCTGAGGCTTTCTTGACCCTTTCGAGGGGGATGTAAAATTATTTTTTACAGTAATTATCGATGCACCCTCTAAATTTTTTGTTTCTGCCACTTATTTATGTATCTATGGTTGTATAGAAATGTTATAATTTGAATCTGAAGTTTAATTGCAGTTATTTATTTTATATGTTCATTCGTTTTAATATATACGCATTAGATATTATTTGTCATTGTCTTAGTCGTGTGAGTATTGAAGTAGCATAATAATGATACTGTGAACGCTCCTTAATATTTTTGTCTTCGTTTTCATTCATATGGATGCATACTCTACAGTTTTAATTAACGAATTTGTTACTAGATATTTTTAAATTGATTCTTCATACAACCTTGCCTTATCTTGGGTTTGGTGGATGCATACTCTCCTATACGGTTTGCATGCTCGATCATATTTAAATATATATTAATCAAAAACTTCTCTCGCCTTTTTTATCCTGTGTTTTACGAGTCTATATTTTTGTGTGCTTTTCATGAGGACATGAAGCCTCTGATATTTTTCCCACTTGTGGGCTCAGAATTTAGAATTACCCCCATAGGAAATACGCCTAAATAGAATTCCTCCAGATTCCCTTCATTTTTACTACTTTACTACTAAATTTAACTTGGTGTGATATAACGAGACTTTGATGATGATAAAAATAATCTTTTGAAAACCACTTCCTGTAATTATGTCACACAACCAGAAATTCTGATATTGACAACATAATTGTTTTTAAACTAACTTACAGTAAGTAGAAACACATAACCAGCTACGTCCTAGTTATGCTTCGTCAGTCAGATATCGATAGGGTTTAACTCTAACAAACCTTAATGCTTCAGTGATATGACATCCTACTTTGTGTCTTTAGTATGAGCATATCCTCAATAATCTATCCACCATGCATAATTACTAATTCTCATGAGCACGAGGTACTATGCACCAATGATAAAACTATATCAAATTCTCTATCACTCTAACATACCGTCTATACTCATATATAAATCTTCACTAATTCATCAAAATTTCATGACACTTCATTTCTATTCAAATTCACTATTTGAAGTTAAGAAATATACAATAATAATTTATAATCAATATAAAACAAAGAATAAATATTGGAACACTACAGAAGAACCATACAAACTGGAAAAGAAAATTTGTCCTCCCATCCACGAGGTTCTTCCTCCAAGATCTCGCTCGAATAGATACCTCCACACCTAGAGCCTTTTTTTGATATTCATATTCATAGAATCCAAATTGATTATACTAATAGCACTCGACATTAGCTTTATCTCTCAATTTTATACTTCTTTGTATTTGGTTTTTTGAGGGTCTCAATTTCCCTAGTTTTTCTGGTGTGAAACCTTATGTTGCATGATGATGTTATATATCTTTATTTTTTCTCTACCTCGCTTTCTTCTACCTAGATATCTTCTACTCGTGCCTCTGCTAACAGAGGCTTATGCCTCAAATTCTTGTTCCAAGTATCCTTTTTTTTGGAAAATTCATGTCTAATGTGATGAAAGCGATCAAGTCAATTGATATACTAACAATGTTGTTATATTATTCGGCTGCAAAATCACTCTTACAATTGTTGTCAAATGTAAGTAAGTTTAGTCTTCATATCTATTATTATATTTTTATCATTATATATTTATTTTAAAAATGAAAAAGAGAAAAAAAAAATTGAAGCATGGGTTTCATGCACTCCTTTTGTTTGTCAAGTAGGTTAAGCATGTTCTTCATGATTTTAGGGTTCTTTGATTAATTTGATTCAATCATATTATACCTTAGGAATATGAACACTAATATTAATAAGCCCATGGTATTGATATTATAAACCCAAGAAACTAATAGAACCAAGGGAATAAAGTTAAACCCAATAATATTAATGTAACACCTCTAGTTTTATGTTTTCAAATTAGACATTTGAACTTCAGTCCAAAGGGGAGTAGACCCCAATGGATAATTATGGTGTGAATGTAGTTAATTATTTAATTATGAAAAATAAATAATATATTTCTGTGCATGTTGACCAAGTGATATTTTTGATATCACTTGCCAAATCCATGAGGTATTGAAAGAGGCTAACACTTTTCTCAAAAATATTTCAAAAAGCCTTGAAAGAATTTTTTTCTAATTTAGATTTTTGAGGAAAAATTTGAATTTCCCCAATGATGTGGAGAGTAGTTGGGAAGAGGTAAAAAGCTGGAAAAGCAGAAAGGAGCTTTAAAGTCCCTAAATAAGGGAAGCCTCGGCAAACTGGAATAAAAACATCCTGTAATTCTGGACACAGAATTAGAAACAGGCTTTTGGAGAGCATAATCTTAAATAATCTACTCTAGAACAGTTTGGGAGTTGGTCTATTCTAGGAGAGGATCTCAGCTCAGGGGTGAGTTATAGAGACAAAAGAACTCTAAGGTTGGGAGGATAGGTCATCTGCAGAAATGGTATGTTCACAATTTTTAGGAGTGGTTAAAATATTTACTATTGTGTAATATTGTTAATTGTTGTAGATGGTATTGTAAACCAAATTCCTGAAGTAGAAATTCCTTACTTTTAACAAAGGTTAACAGAAGAAATAATTCTTCTAACTTTATGTATTGTAGTAGGAATAAAATTCTAAGGAACACTATCAACTAGAATCTCTAAACCATAATCTGGTTTAAATCTGAAGATATTAACATAACTCCTTAGATAATAAAATAGATTCCCATACTTAAATTAAATGTTGTAACTTTAATCTGCTTCTATATAAAACATTATATAGGTATATTACATTATACCTATGTAAAACATGCAAAGGAAATATGCACCTAAAAAGGGTAGGACACATATACATTTAGTCATTCTAGTAACAAGTAAACTCTGAAGTAAATTTTAGAGGATTGCTATGATATGGAAGGCTATTAAATTTTTTAAAAACAAGGTTAGACTTTGTTCATCTGTGATGATAAACATTTGAACAAAAAAATATTATTTAAATGAACAGTAGATCACTTTGCTTATATTTACTGATTGCATAACATTATGTAATGGAAGTGGTATGGATCATTGATATAGAGCTACATGAAAAACCAATCGTGGTTATAAGTCCAATAGTTTAGGAATAATATCATTTAAATAATGGAATTTTTTTTTAATAATACTTAGACAATAACTATACCAATCAGGAATATATATATATATATATATATATATATATATATATATATATATATATATATATATATAAGTCCTTTTAGTAATTCTGGTTCTAATTGACTATTCATCCTATAAAATAATATGGTATTATACAAAATCAGTTACCATATATTAGTTAATGAACAGTGAAAAAAAATATAAGGTGGGGCAAACAATATATGCTATGAAAAGAGATTTTAGACCACAGAAGATATTATATACAAAAATTATTTGACAGAAAAACTTCATTGCCAACTTATGAAAAAAATCTAGTATTATCGAGTATGACTTTCATACAAACTAAAGTAGACCTGTAATACTGTAATTACATAAGATGATAATGAAGGATGACAGAAATATATTATTGCAAATGATACAGCTGAATTAAATTAAGTACACTAAACTATGTGCTATACCATAATTATATTAAACCCCTTTAGTATTTATACAGGGGAGTAAGCAACGCAAATGGTTGCGAAATTTTTAAAATTAAAAAAGTTAAAATGTCCATAATGCTTGCCCTAAATTAAAATAAAAAATATCCAAATGGTTACACTGATAGCCTATGCCATACATTCATGGGATTTCCACAAGATAGTACACTATAAACTGATAATAAAATACTTGAATTAAAAGTTTAAGGGATGAGGGGGCCACGTTCTGAGAATGGAAAAATAAGTATATACCAACCTAAAAAGGGCAACAATAAAAAAATGATTTCAATGCAACGTGGAGACTATAACCAAATGGCCTTTCTATCAAAACGATAAAGGGAGCCATATAACAAAAAATATATGGGGTTACCTGCAATCACCAAACGAGAGAGATTGATTAATGAAAAGGAATGAAAGGATTTTAGTACTCACAGGAAACTGAATAAATTAAATTGAACGATGACACAAGAGCACCATCTTACCTATGGTCAACTAAACCTTTTCTTAATTTATCTCCTGTGCAATAACCGAGTGAATGAAAAGCATATATAAGCCATTCTCGATAGTAATTGTGTAAGACGCCTATGTAAATCCAAGTTGAAAATGAAAAAATTTAGATACGTCTTCTAGTATTACCATTTAAAAGGGCTAATAAGTAAAATCACATGGGGACAAGGGCGTATAAGCCATTGTTATTAGACATCAAAGTCGAAGGAGGAGGTTTGAGTCCTTATAAAAAGCAAGGAGGAGACATTAAAACAAAATTGAAATCCTCAAAAACAATTTAAACACTCGCTGGAGTAGTCGTAAGTGGAATGCAACGTGTTACACTGAAAATTTATACACGAAATCGTGTTATCAAATCTTATAAGAAAAACATGAGTACACATATAGAGAAAGGAGATAAACGAAAACTCTGAAGGACATAGATATACCTGGAGTTCAATTCACCATCGTAGTAAGTAGGACACCATGAGAATAATGCGAGCTCGACTAACATAGCGCAAGAGAAAGTCATTGAGACAGAGCTCGCTCCGAAAACAAAGGGGAGCCAAATGAAATTTCCTTCTGAGAAATCAAGATGTATATAATTTACATAAACCCTAACCCCCTTTCAGATCGACCATACACATGTAGGACGATAAAGGAGGCATCGTTAAATCTACCAAAGAAATTCTTGGAAGCATAGCCATATTAACTTCAACATAAATCAACCAAATCCATCGACATCAGTATGAATCGCCTTCATAAATGATTCAGTTCTACGACATCAGATGTGGTAGATAAGAAAATTTGAATAGTACTCCTAAAAATTAAAATAATATGGTAACTACAATTACAACCCTCGAGGATAGAAATGAGGCAGATACGGATTACAAATAATCGATGGTTCTGAAAAATGACATTAAGTTGAGCCTAGATGGGAATCTTAACAGATATGCAAGTGTACTTGTTTTTAAAGCCTCTTATCATCGATGTTGTAAACCAAACAACCCAAAAATTTATAACCCATACGTTATAATTTTAGGGATAGCATGTAAATCGTTTACCCATTGATATATATATATATATATATATATATATAGGTACCCTATGTGCATAATAAGAAGCAACGTAGGTTGTGATGGGTTGACTTCCATACTTTGGAATGGTGGGTAAATAGTTTGGCAAAAAAGTTAAGTCATAGGGATAAGTGAAACATAAATTTCACTTAATTTAGAATGGATATATAAAATTCTCAACAAAATTACAAAAGGAGTACCTAATACAAAGTGGGAAAGAAATATATTGGAAGAGATATTTATATTAAATTGTGGAATAATTAATATAAATAAGTATAAAAAGGAATATAGAGTCCTATTATCTAATGCGAAGAGTATAAGTGGAATGTGAAAAACATAGGTAGAAGGTAAAACATTAGACATAGTTCAACCTTCTATTCTTAATATTATTAATACTAGTTAACTATAAAGGTTGTGAAACCTGAAGGTAGAATTAGAAGAGTCACGTCACTCTTCCTTTGAACCAACGCAATAGGAAAAAAAAAAAATTAGTGAGGTATGGTTACAAAGTTATGTTACAAAGGTATGTTACAATTAAAACCAAGTGATTAATATTCTAAATCAAAGGTATAATTCATACTAAGACAATATTTATCACATTTTGATGTTGGACCATGGTTGAGCATGTTTGATTTTAATATAGAGGAAATATTTGTCACAATGTGACGTTGGACCATGGTTGATAATGATTGACCATGTTGGCGATGGTTGACATTGGTTTTCCATTGTTGGAAACAACTCGACATTGTTGATAGGGGTTGATAATGGTTGACAATGGTTGACCATGGTTTCTTATCATACTGAGACATTATTTGTCACAATGTGACAAAGAATGAGATGATTGACCATGTTTGACCATATCAACAACATTTAGTATATTATCAAACATGGTTGACCACGGTTGACCATTATCATAAACCTATGTGATATTAAATCCTAGGATTAGTATCGTAAAATATGGACTATGATTCACAATGATTGACCATGATTGACATTGTACCATGGTTGAACATGGTTGACCATGCCTGATGGTGGTTGATAATGGTTTCCCATGATTGATTTTAATATTAAGGAAATATTTTTTAAAATCAAAATTTGGACCATGGTTGACTAGGACTCATTTCATATTAAGATAATATTTTCAGAATGCGACATTGGACCATGGTTTATTTTCATATTAAGAAAATGTGTCACAATGTGACATTGTATCATGGTTGACCATGACTATAAACCCAAGTGATTTATATTGAACCCATGGATTAATATTATAAACCGTATGAATAATATTATACCCTAGAAATATTAACCCTTAGATTAATAAACCCAAGGGATTATAAACACAAGGGAATAGTATTACACCCAAGGGATTAATATTATAAAACAATGGTATATAAACCCTAACATATATATTATAAACCCTAAAACAAACATGGTTTACAATGGTTTACCATAGTTTATTTTTATATTGAAACAATCTTTTTCATAACGCGACATTAGACCATGGTCGACAATGGTTGAACATGGTTGAATTTTATATTGAGACAATATTTGTCACAATGTTGCATTAGACCATCATTGAACATGATTTATGGTGGTTGTCGATGGTTGATAATGGTTGACCATGGTTCATTTTCATATTGAGACAATCTTTGTCACAATGTGATGTGAGACCATGGTTAACCATGATTATAAACATAAAGGATTTATATTAAATTGAAATATTAATGTTATAAACCCTATCAATAATATTATGCCCTAGGAATATGAAAGTTTATATTAATAAACTCAAGGGATTGATATAATAAACCCAAGGGAATAATAAACCTAAGGGGTTAATGCTAAAACACCAAGGGATTATAAACCCAAGTCAATAATAGTAAACATAAGTGAATAATATTAAACCCAAGGGATTTATATTTTAAACTAAAGGTATATAAATTCTAAGATAAATTTTATAAACCCTAAAATAAACATAGTTTACCATGGTTTAGCATGATTTATTTTCATATTTAAATGATCGTTGTCACAATGTGGAAATGGACCATGGTTGACCATGATTGATCATGTTTAACGATGATTGACAATCGTTTACCATTGTTGGCAATATCTTAACACTTTTGACCATGGTTTACCAAAGTTTATTTTCATATTGAGACAATTTTTATCACAATGTGATGTTGGACCGTGGTTGACCATAGTTGAGAATGATTATAAACCAAAGGGATTTATATTGAACCCAAGGATTAATATTTTAAACACTTGGAATAATATTATCCCCTAGGAATATCAACCCTAAGATTAATAAACCCAAGGGATTAATATTACAAATGCAAGGGAATAATAAAGCTAAGGAATTAATACTAAAACTTCAATGGATTATAAACCCAAGGGAATAATATTAAACCCAATGGATTAATATTATAAATGAAAGGTATATAAACCTTGAGATATATATTACTAGCACAACCGCATTTAACATTGTCTTATATATACGCCAATAGGGATATATAAAGCACATATACAACAACATTAGTAAATGTAGTTGATATACCCGGATAGGAATTTATCAATCACATTAATAATTATTAGATGTATAGTGTTAATGTGGCTATTAGAGATTGATTATTTGTACTTATTAATTACTATACATATATAATAACAAAATTATATATATATATATATATATATATATATATATATATATATATATATATATATATTATAATAGTAACACAAATACTTATTTATCATTCACTATTATCTGAATGACTAATATATATTTATTAACATATTAATATGATTATCAATATCTATTACACATAATGATATATTTATGAATATTTTCAACATATCAATATTAAACTCAAATATTAAATTATTGAATATTAGGGTTAATATTATAAAATCCAACATTATAAACCCTAAGATTAATACTATATCGTTAAGATTCATATTATAAACCTTACAACAAATATTTTAAACGATAGGATTAATATCACAATTTATACAATAACTAACAATTTTAAACGAGAGTATTAATATCACTATTATAAAGAGTGATATTAAAAAAAAACCCTATATTATATACCCAATATTAAAAACTCAACTTTTGAGATCTTGATATTAAATGCAATATTAAAAACCCAAAATAAAAAATGGAAATATAAAAAATCAAAGGGATTGCTATTATGAACCCATGGGGAAATAAATGGTAGAGTTTAATATTATAAAACCAAGGGGAAAACAAACACTAGAGTAACTATTAAACCATAATATTAAGAATAATAAATAGAAAGGATCAATAAACCGAAGGAAAATAAATACAAGGAATTAATATTATAAACTGAAGGGAAAATAAACACAAGGGAAAATTATTGAATCCTAACATTATTAATAATAAACCCAATGGAAAATAAATCCTAGGAGCTAATATTATAAACCCAAAGGAAAATAAATAAAATGGAAAACACTAAACCCTAGGATTAAAATGTTACATTATTAATAAGAAAAATGTGATACATCATGATATTTAATGTTAATACTAAATTAATATTTTAAAACCTAACACTATTAAACCCATTATTATAAGATGTAAGATTAATATTATAAAGTCTAATGATCATGATAAAAATCAAATAGTGAGATTAGTATTATAAACTCTAATAACAAACCTAAGGTATCAATGATATAATATGCAATCATTGATCCTATAAATTTTTAGGATTAATATACCCAATGGATTAATATTATAAATTGTTATGCTTATTAAACCTGAAAAAATTAATATTACTATATAAACCCTCAAATTATAAAACGGAATATTATAAGCTCCAATATTAAAAATTGAACATTTCAAACTTTTATAATAAATACGATATTGTAAACTCTATGGATTAATATTATAAAACATAAGATTACATCTCTTAAAATTATAAACTCAAAGGAATAATTTTATAAATAAAATAATGTGATGTTGGTACTAATCACATAAAATTAAATATAATATAACTACAAATATTTATGATTAATAATTAAAATTCATATAAATATTAATATTAAAAATGAATAATTAGAATATTAATAATATTAATAATTATTTGTTATTAATTATTAATTATAATAATTATTAATTACTAATAGTTAATAATTATTAGTAATTAGTAATAATTATTAGTATCTATAAATTATTAAACATTAATTATCAATAATTATTATTAATTGTTAATGATTATAATTATTAATAATTAATATTTGTAAAAGGGATAAATGTTATAGACCAAATAGATTGATATTAGAGACCCAAAGGATGAATATTATAAACCCAAGGCATTATTCATATTAAAAACCAAACAGATTAAAAACTAAAGGGATTAATACTAAAATCCTAAGAGATTATTAAACCCAAGCAATTAACATTACAAACCTAAGGAATTAATAAAACCAAGGAATTATGAATATTATAAACCCAAGATTTGATATTATAAACTTTTGGGATTTCTAACATAAGCAGTCAATAAACCCAAGGGATTAATATTATACAACCTAGAGATTAAAACCTGAAGGGATTATTATTATCAACCCAAGGGATCAATGAACCCAACTAATTATTAATATTCTAAACCAAAATTACTAGTGTAACACCCCCAATTTATGTGTTGAAATTTTAAAGTTTGACATTTGAACTTTAGTCCTAAGGGGAGTGGACCCCAAAGGATAAATAAAATATGGATGTAATTCAATATTTTAGTTGAAGAAATAAATAAACTTTCTGATGTGCATATAGACCAAGAATGAGACTTAGAGACCACTTGCTAAATCCATGAGGATGGATAAGGCAAGTATTCCTCAAAAAAAAAAACCTTCAGAAATCCTTGGAAGGAATTATTTCTAATTTAGATTTGAGGAAAAAATCTAAATTTCCCCAATGATGAGGAAAGTAGTTGGGAAGAGGTGAAAAGCTGGAAAAGCTGAGGAAAAGCTTAAATCAGCTTTAAAGAATCCCAAGAATGGAAAAGCCTAGGAAAACAGGAAGAAAAGCATCCTGCTATTCTGGACGCAGAATTAGAAACAAGCTTGGGGAAAATAGCTTAAATAAGCTGCTCCTAAACAAATTAGAGGTTGATCTGTGGTGGAGTTGGTCTCAGCTCGGGGGTGAGTTCTTGGAGAAAAATAGGACTCTACGGTTGGGAGGTTGGTCTACTGCATGAATGGTATGTCTTTAAATTTGATGCTTTTCTACTTAAATCAGTATGAATTGGCTACATATAAAATTAAATGGAATGGTATTATTTATTTTAGTACTACATTTAATAGAATCTATCTTTAGGCATTCACCTTCCAGACTCTGTTTAGTTGTAGACTAGAAATCCATAGAGTAGAAACCCCCAAAATCCTTAAACCAAAGACGGTTTAAATCTGAACGTACTTAGTCTCCACAGAAAATTAAATATTAACTTGTATTGCATGTATTTATACAAAGGTGAAAGTATATGCTCATATGTATGCTCGAAAAATAGTGTAATAGCATTGCAAGTTACATGGTATAACAAAGAGAAGTAAAAGCATTAGAGTATGCATTTCGAAATTTTTGTAGTTTAAGAAGAATTTCTACTCTATAGAAGTGCTATATTAATTACAGCCTTTAAAGTGTATATGGCACGATTGACCTACCTCTAATCCTTGAAATAACTATATAACAACAAACCTTAACTAATAATTAATGTACCCTATTCAAACTACTATCGAATACATTTATATATGCAAAACAACAATAACGATAAGCGTCGAGCGCTAACGCCATAGCACATTAACAACAATGATAATCTGCGTGGTGGATGGAAGTAATATAGATGTGAAAAATATAAATCTACGAATAAATGAGTGGTCAAACTATACGACTTCATGGCGAGTATTTAAATCATTATGCATTGAACCTGCATTAAGTTAAGACTACCGAATTTTACATAGGTTTCTGTTCACAGCGTTTAAGTCCGTTTTAAACATAATATGTAAAGGAAGAGACGTAAAACAAAACGGTGATGAATATATATATGTTTAACCTGTAGTATTAAATATGCATGTAAATGTGAACTACGATTTCTTTTGCTACGTCATTTATATCACTGTTGTAGCACAATCATGGAATATCTGGGAACGCCAAGGCAAACCATTACTATTTTTGTTCATACAATTCAGACGCGACTTCAATTTCCGGTGGTGACAAATCGATTTCCGATTTAAACCCACTTCGGATGAACTAGTAAATAAGAACGACAGCGAACATATTTAGGTGGATATAAACGAAATACATAGCTATTAACCAGATATTTACATGCGGCAAGAACCTTATAGTGATAAGGATAGCCGTAATAGTTATGGTTAGAAATTCGAGGAAAAAAAAATGCTATACCGATGCATGGAACTATTTATCACCTGTAACTTCAAAGAAAAAAAAATTCCTGCTACGTTAACATAAGCTATGGTTCGGAAATTTAAATTATGATCAGTTACCATTACTATTAACACAGAGCGTTTATTGTGGTAACATTGTTTTAAATTAATAACTAGGGTTCCAGGCATAACAGACGAATTACTACTGCATTTTATAAACATAACTCACAGAAATAAACCAGAGAGAGAAGGGCGTAATAGGTTTGGAAGAATGGCGGAGCACTCCTGCACCAACTCACCTGAAGTCAACCTGCGTTAGACAGAGGGATAATCTAGAATGGAAAACGTTTTATAGTAGAAATGCTATCAAATAGAATCTCCTTCAGTTATTGAGGAGATAACAGCCGAAGGGTAATGAAACGACAACACACAGTCATATGGGGCCACGGCGTCATCATGACTAAATCCCTTAACCCCGTCTTACAACTACGGAGGCAGAACCCTCAGTCAACTTACGGGAATAAATGAAAAAAATGTGTGACCCTCGGCAACAGTAGCCGCGCCCAATCGTTCTTTGAATAATCGGTTTCTGGGCAACCTGTACACCTTGATCGCCGTAAAAATGAGTTAGTGGGGAGTATAGGTAAACGCCAAGAATAATTATAAAAACCCTGAAAGGAAAACGATCACCGCTGTGCCATAAAACGAATAAGAGAAGAGTAAATAAAAATTTTAATAAGCAGAGAGTAGGGAGGGTATTCAACGAGACATAAGAGTTACCCGCTAGTGAGGAAATCTGCAGGCACGACAACGAGTCTGCGCCGCGGTAAGAAAACCTGGAACCTGCAACCTGAAATCTGGAATCTGCCATGAAGTCGCACAACAACCGTGAAAAGCATGATAAGAACAGCTTACGAAAACAAACCGCAACCAAATCACCATGCCTGGATAAAATAGGGAAAATAATTCATTCTATGAAAAAAGGGATCCCACGAATAACTAAACGCCGAGAGGCTTGGAAGAAATAAAACAAGAAAATGAAAGAGCTAGAAGAACAGTAAGAAATCCTAGACAATGGAGGGATTATACTAATAACCAGGAACCCTAGGATAAAATCAACCAACGTACATGGGAAATCCGGTTCAGGAATGGACATAGCGACCCCGCGTTTTGAAAAAATCCCGAGGGGGATTTCACGAATCCCGTTGCACAGCAACCTCGGTACAAATCGATAAGTTAAATATTATTTAAGTTTTTCATGGTACTTGGCAAACAGATTGCCGGCGAATTCATCCTTACCGAAATGACCTTTTCATCTCCTCTATCCAGCTGTTGATGAAAGGTGTTTTTAGTTCAGGAGATGTGGTACGAATGTTGAATCGAACTGTCCCAGTCTTGAACCAGTGGCACGTAAATCTGCAGTCTGAAACCTTGTGGTGACGAAGGGGAGGGTGCGTGCACCTCTCCTAGCCAAATGATGGTTTTCGGATTTGTACAATCTTCTCATACTAAGACACGCAACGTTATCACAACAAGACCACCGTCTGTCACACATAACCTGAGATCGAAAGTATTCGGCGCATGTAAGTACTTGTCATTAAAGTGTGAGGAACCACGCAGTTAGGGTTTGATCAATAACACAGTTACGAGGACGAGGTATTCCGATCCAAACTTATTGATCTCCCTGACCGGAAATTGATTTCCTCAATCACACATAAGGAATTATATAAATCGGCGTAGCAATACGTATGAAAACTGTAGGTTTCATAATCGGAAATTATGCCTAATAGTATACCTACACAGCGCCAATATAAGTATGGGTAGACACGTAAAACCATTTCATGGTATACCAAATCAGCGCAAGAACAACGCACTATTGGTTGGCCAATGTCATACATATAAATGTCTACGTAGGCTATCATGTCACGACTTTGTACATAAGAATGTATACGTGGACTAATGTATTTAGATTTATATATATCACGCGCTGAATGAAACTAATTGATCCCGATTTTTCTATTGGGTTTAAGTATATGGGGCCCAAAAGGGGAATTTAATATTCCACAAATTATATATATACATTTTGGGATATACAAATGTCTAAAACGATAGTAAAAAGGTCCTACTAAAATAAAGAAATAAAAAGGGTAAATATTTTTTTGACCTTAACTAAATTTCAAATGGGTTGAGAATGAGACAACCTCAGATGAACTGGTGGAATATATATATATATAAATAGGGAAATACACCAAGAAAAAAAAAAATTTGGGAGACATGACAACTAGAAACATAAGGGATTAATGAATCCAACTAATTATCATTATTATAAATTGATGGGATTAATAAGCCTAATATATTAATATTATAAACCCAAGATATTGGTAAACCCAACAAACTAGTTTTATAAACCTCGAGGATTAATATATAAGCCATAATATTATAAAGTATAAATCAAATATATTAATATTAAACTCAAAATAAATCAAAGAGATTACTATTAATATTAAACCCAAGATATTAGTATTATAAACCAAGGTTACAATAAAACTCAAGTAATTTGTATTATAAACTCAATGGATTATAAACCCAAGGGATTCCAATCAAACCTTAGGATTAATATTGTAAACCTTATGAATGATAATATACTTTGGGAAATGAAACTTTACATTAATAAACCCAAGAGATTGATATCATAAAAGAAAGAGACTAATAAACCTACGGGATTATAAACCCATGGGAATAATACTAAATACAAGTAATTTATATTATAAACCCAAAAAATATAAACCCTAAGGAAAATATTATAATCCCTAAACTAAAATTAAAACTGAAGATTAATATTATAAATATTAGGATCTATGTTATAAGTCTATTCCATTAATAAACCCAAAAGATTAATATTATAAACCCAACGAATTGTAAAATAAAGGGATTAATATTAAACCATAAGATTAATATTATAAACCATAGGATTAATATTAAACTATAGGAATGTAAACTTTATGAATAATATTAGAAAACGTAGGAACAATATTATAAACCGAAGGGATTACTAAACTCATTGGATTGATATTAAAACACCGAGGAAATATAAACATGACGGAATACTACTATACCCTAGGATTAATATTAAGCCCAATGAATATAAACCCTAATATTAATATTATGAACATTAGGATTAATATTAAAAACCCAAGGTATTAATAATATAAATCCAAGGAATTAATAAACCTAATGGATTAATATTATAAACTGAATGGATCATAAATGGAGAGAAATCATTTTAAACCCAAGATATTAATATTATATATGCGAGGTATTTATAAACTAAAAGGATTAATATTAAAGCCGACGCGATTGATAAATCTAAGGGATTCATATTAAACCCTAAAATTAATATCATAAACCCTAGTACTACTTTTGTATAAATCCAATATTAAAGTTTAATATTATAAACTGAATATTAAAATGTCAAAATAATATAAAATTTTTATTAAACCCAAATTTTGTAATGTAATAATGCAACATTGAATAAATTACATGTAATGTAAGATTTCTTGTAATATCCCAAAATCAGGGAGCCTGTAAGACATCAACTGTATAATGGTATTGCTGTGATTAATAATATTAGAATAACCATGAGGAACATAAATACATCATATTGAACTACAAAAACCACTTTAATTCAGATTTACAATCCAAAGGATGGGGAAAATCAGAAATTTATGCATTAAAAAGCTTAATATCATATATTTTCATAAAAACAGGGGATGGGGACGGCTTCATCTGATAGCTTAGGTCATGAGGGACCTATGCTCTGAATTTCAGCTTCAAATAAGAATTCTAGCTAAGTTAAACAATTCCTCCTTTACTAAGTAGTCTAGAAAACCCTAATTTCCCATGACTTTGCTAAACATAAATTTTTGAATACTATGAGAGCCTAATTCCCATTAGGGTTTCTACATAAAATGATGGAATATGACTGATATATAGCGTATATGGATCAAATAGCATAGAAATAGAGGTTTAACCTCTTTTACACAAAGAGAAGGGCACCCGGCAAGGGTTTCTGGCAATTTATATGTACCAAAAGTAGGACTGCAAAAAATAACATAGTCTAGTACAACTCTGAATTACACATGAATGAATATGATAATATCAGCTCAGATAAATGATGGGAGAAAATCTCTAACCCTTATGAGAAAAAATACATCAATCCTCCAAGGGATTTGCTGAAATATACAAAATGGCAAAAATGCTAGAGTTGCTGGGTAGCTGTTGCGACTCAAATTTGGAACTAAATGAATAAGGCTGAAGATGATGGAAAAAATAAATCAAACCTACTCCAATGGATCTCCTAAGTGGAAGGCTGATCCTTACACTTGAGATCCCACCCTCCAATCAATCTGCAAAACCTCGCAACAAATGCACTATGAAAATAACGCAGCTATTGGAGCAAAATGCGCAGTAGGGGAAAGAATATGTGTTGGCCTAATGCAAAGATCTGAAAATAAGCTCTCAAGCTTCCAAACTGATCCTCCAAAGGCAATAAGGACTGCCCCTCTGAAAAACAAGTAGTGGAAGAGGTGTTGTGGAGTCTCCACGGCAACAACCTACAACATAGTATTATGCTGCTGCAGCAATAACGTTGTCCTGGAGGATGATGCTTCAGTCTCAAACCAAAATAATGATCGGACAACCTCACCCAAGAAGGCACTCAAATTCCCCTGGGGCTGAGGGTGAGATCTCCGAACGGAGACACTCGGTGCACTAAACAGTGCTATAGACTAGTTAAACAACAAGCGTGCTCAAGAAGTAGAAATGACCAACTCAATATCATAAACATATGCATGAATGGAGATAGCTCTCCTCCCCTCCATTTATATAGCAATTGGAGACTCCTCATGGACCCTTCCTCTAGAAGCTTCCCTTCTTCTAGAAGCTTCTCTCCTACGTTGTCATGTAGTGCTTTCCAACTCATACCCTACGCTAGTTGACTTGGTCAAACCTCTTTGAAAATATCTCCTTTCACACATGAGTGTGTGAAATCTGGTTCCATGGCTGATCCCTTTTCATATTAGAGGGATTTTATTTATGTTTTTATTATCTTTCGGCCTCCTTACCAAATTATTCATCTCCTAAATGAGTTTAGACAAAATTTAATGTTCCAATTTATTGAAGAAAAATTTGGAACATTACAATCCTCCCCTCCCAAATGTTGCTTGTCCCCAAGCAACTACAAGGATAAAACTGAAGAATCTCCACTCAAGGCATGGATTCTAGAATATAATGAGGAACATATCCCTCATGTGGATCCTCCATCCCCAAGCAATCATCCAAAAAAAATGAGCCACCTTCCAACAAGGCAACTCCTGAAAATCTCCTTCCACCTCAAGCTCCAGTAATGAAGCTGGGTTGAAAATATGAACTTGGAAGCATCATAGCTTACCCCATGCTGTCCTTCTCTCCACTCATGACAATTGTAGAGTGTATGTTGATCCTGGGCTGCAAAATTATTGCCCTCCAATGGAAAAGTGAAGAACAATCCTCCAAAGAAGGCTCCTCCAACAATGAAGAACAAGCTGGCCCAAAACAATCCATCCATGAAGAATAGGACATGGTCATAATGGAAAATCCTAATGAGAGGTTTTATAAACGTTTTAAATGATGATACATGATGCAAACAATTTCTCACAATGATATAGCACAGTCTCATCCACTGTAACTTCAGAAAATTACATGGCAAGCAATGTCCATGATCCATCACATCTACTAAAGGATAGTCAATGGCTGAATGTAACAAAAATAATACATGATCAAGCACCTGCCCATGGATATACAATGGATGAATATCAATCTTATGGCCCACCTCAAAAGAGAACAAATATTTGGCTATGGTGGCCATATCTCCTCTCATGCTCCCATTAGAACATGTAGTGCAGAAATTGTGAGAATCCTTCCCACTCACGGACACATCCATCTCATGTGTCTCCCTCATAATCAAGCCTCCCATACAAATCTAATCTATATCAGCAAATGGAGACATGATCAGCAGCAAAAGGAAGAAAATTCTGAAGGTTAGAAGTGATGGAAGAAGGTACCAACAGCTTTCCCAGTAGTGACAATGCAGTTTTACAAGTTTCTTCTTGATAAAATTAAATGGAAAACTGTTTCTTTTTACATGGTTAATCATGCATGTCTTTATATGATACATGCTATAGGGTAGCAACTGAACATACATTTGGTGATAAAAAAATTTCCAAAGGCCACAAAAGAGATGGCTGCCTCCATCATGTAGATTGGCCCAATAAAATTCATGGAGAAATTTGACGAGCTTGCCCTCTTCTGAAGCAATGCACTATATAAGAATGGTAAGAGTGTGCAAATCAATGAATATATAAACAAGCTTCTCACCATATGCTAGAAGTAAGGTGGTACATGGGTCCATACATGAGTCCTCCATAGTGTTTTTGCATGCTATGAAGAAGAATGAACCATGTGCTGCAAAAAGATAATCCTCCTTATGCTTGAAAACCCAAGTCAAGAAGATTATGCCATAGATTTCTCTATCATCATTACCTCCTATTTTTTCATCAAGTGCAACAAATATGAAGTGATCCTGGGATCTATGGGTTATGGATCCATCATATCTTGTTTGCGCACACTTCATCCATAAGTCTTTACTCCAAGGTGACAACACTGTGAGCTTATGCCAACAAGCCCATGTCAATACACAACTCTATTATTTGACATGCTCCTTGTCAAAAATTCTTCCAATAATGCTGCAACAAATATGGAATACCTCCCAAGATGGAAGTGCTTCCAAATCATCATCAAATACCAAGGATATAGTGCCATCCCCTCCTCCTGCAACATCATACAAAGTGTAAGAGCATATCTGCCATTTCTCTCCAAAGAAAAGCAACAAAGTATTTTGCTGCCTCCTCATACTTCCATCATACAACTCATGTGATGAAGACACATCAACATCATGCATCCATTCTCTATGATGCTCAATGATGCAAGTATCCTGCCATCTTTTCCCCATCCTCCCATTCTTAGGAAGAGTGTCTTCCAAGTGATGGCCAAAATCTTTCAAGAGTAACTAGCACAGCCAAGCCTCCTGCTGCTCGGTATCAAAGATCTGTAAGTAGCTGTTTCAGGGAATTAACACCCTAGAGGTTGGTTGGGATACAACCTCCACAGAGCAGGGGCGTACTACTTAACAGAGACTCACACAATCATGCACGTTCAGAAAAACTAAATAGAGCAGAATGAGAGGTTTACCCGTTGGTCCTACGTTTGAAGTAGATCCACGTGGAGTCCAAACTCCCTGCAACCGTCCTTCCTCCTTAACTTGAAATACAAGAAGAAACCAGCACAAAGGACAAGTTGTACAGCATATATCTACTCTATATGTTAGTGAGATTCATATAAAACATTAAATAAATCATAATGAATGCTTGTATAACAAATATTCTCATACATAAAAGCATACACTAACACGTTTATTTCGAGAACAACATGATACTTCTGTATTATAAATAGTACGTACAAAAGTAATCGAGTGGAGAGATCACCTGATCCTTCCAAGGCCTTCGCAGACCGTCGTCCGGATCCGTCCAGCCCTTGCCTCGCTAAGACTCCTTCCAAACTGGTGCATACGAGATAACATATAAAGGGATGTGTATCTCAAGGAAACAAGGGTTTCCTACAATGAACTGGGAAAGTGCAGGAGGCACGGGGAATCGGACTTGGATAGGGAATACCAACAGAGTATAATATCAATAATTCTCTCTCTCTCCCTTAGGCCATACACATGAGGGATTTTTATAGTCCCTCCAAGTAGTTTCAGCAGTTGGAAACAGTTGGCCACGGGCTGGGGTGGTTGAACTACCTGAGTAACCATCGACCCAGCGCGAAATTAGGGATTTTTTATATATTTTTTAATCATTTAAATGGCATACACGGAAAATTCTAGCTGGACTCGCGTATACACGCGGAAAAGTACGGGCATAGTCGCGTATGGGGGATTTTACACTATTTTTAAGTGAATTTGTCCAAGTCTGTAGGAATGGGTGCCCAAAAGCCATGAAGCAATCATGAACCATGTCAAGGTGAGAAATGATGCTATAACAGATGCCCCCTAATATATGAGGTCAGAAGGGGTACATGATGGCCGAAATGTATTATGCACATAGAAAGAAATTCGCAAGGACAAGAGAGGACTTCACCAGATTTCAGCCTGCCAAAAACCAATGAAAGAAACTAGAGAGTCAACCCATGCTGAGGCGGGCATACCCATGCTCAGTCAAAAATACATCATATATATAGAAAGTACTGAATAGATCCAACATGTATACAAGTATAGCTGAACTGAAAGTACATAGTGAATCATCTGAGCATGGCCCGGAAATACAAGTCTGAATCAATGTCCAAGTATCACATATAGAAAGCTGATCAAAGATGGTGCAACTGGATGTCTGATCATATAAGTAACTGAATCTCCAAGTACCTGATCATAAGAGGTGGATCAAACGGTACAATCATGCAACTCGGGGACCAACATATAAGATGTTGCTGTGCTGAACTGCAACATATAAGGGTGGACGGCATCACTGGCAGATACTGAAAGGACTGTCAAAAGTGAACCGAAACATGCTGATGCAACCCGAGGTCTTCACCGATCACTATGGCACAATTCTACACACTGGGAATAAATGAGCTGAACTCGACCATGTGAGAAATCGTTGGATTACCGGGCATTGATGTATCCCGTTAACCAATGCGAGACAACCCACCGATAATGATAATGAGTGTCAAGGTGCCCCAGTACAATCTGACAAGTGCGAATGAATGAGTTGAAGTCGAACACTTGAAAGAATCTACCAATCAGGAGGCAATGATGAATCCCCACTGCCGATAGCGAAGAGTCTGCCACTGATGACTGCAAACCCTAAGGTACTGACAAAAAGACTCTAGATCTTGTTCCCAGAGCAATGAGTCGGAGTCGATGGGAAAAGATCTGCTGGAAGGAAGGCATTAAGGCATCCCACATCATTCCAACGCGAGTGTAACCCGCAGGCCAAGATTTGGAAGGAATCGGACGAAGTAGAGTGATGGAACCAAAACTGAAGTACGTTTCCGACATGCACAAGATGAAGCTAGCGCACGGAAGAAACCCTCTGAACCAACCAATAATGAAAGCTGACACAGAGGTGAGAAATCCACCGATAGGGTCAAATGGAAATCAAGGTACTGCACGAATCCCAAGTGTGATAATGTGTGCTGACGTCGAACACAGGGGAAACCACTCAGTCAAAGACCCATGATGATGATCAAATGCTGAGCACGAGGTCACCTATCAATGATGGAAATAGGGCCAAGGTGCGGCTCTAGGCTTGCTCTCAGAGCAATGTGTCGTAGTCGATAAGAGACAAACCCGCCGGCAAGAAGTCGATGGAGACCTTCTCAAACCAGCACGAGCAGAAGATCAAAACATCTGATGTGATAGAACATGATACTAACAAGACCGGGAAGGCCGACTGAATAATGAGTCAAGAGACACCGCAGAATGGCCGACTCAGGCTAGACTTCCCTTGAACAAAAGCACGACTCCGTGATGACCATGGCAGTAAAAAGTGACACTGTATAAGTCTGTTCTGCAGGAGGCAAAACAAACTCTCCATATGATTGGAAGAGATAACCAACCGGGGGAGAACTGACAAGTGAAACATGGTAAAGGCTGAACCTAGGTCAAACTAGAACCATCCCAAATGAAGGAAATATATATAAGTATATGTGCTTTGTTCAAGGGCGACAAAACTGACTCTGTACTGCCATCAAAATAACGAAGATACATCCCGTTCCCGCTCTTTTTGTTATATTTGATTTTTTTTTGTCTTTTTCATATAATAAGCCTGAAAAAGAATAAAAGAATGCTATGGTACAATGGATAGAACGAGTATCAAGAAAGTATATGCACTAGTTCCTGGGATTGGAACAATCCTATGCTCAATGCAAGGTGGCGAAAACTGGTCAGTGATACTCAGAGGAACGTTCCATCCATGGGTACAAAGGTGTCAAGTTGTGATAGCTAAGTGCATGCAATGGTTAACTTGTACAGAAAGTCAAGGTCAAAAGTTGGCTTAAACAACGAGTCCAAATGAAGCCGGCTAAAGGCCAGGATAAACAAGTAGCCAATATGCAATGCAGTAATACAACTTAACGACACCAGGGAGCCTCTAGGGTATAAGCCATAAAAATGATAAGTGATGAAGGAGAAGAATGAAGCTTCAACAGAAAAGACATGGCGGGACTAAAGAGGACTCCCGAGCCTACATAAAAAGAAGCATGGGCGACAAGTGATAGCGAGGAACTAACTAGGAAGCCCATGTAAAGGAAGGCTCTACCATCAAGTCATGATTAAAAATCGGCGAGTGAAATGGGTGTAATGCTCATGACCTGATGGGATCGACCCTAAGGCAAGAGATCAGTATGGAGGCTAGAATGCAAGATGCAATGGAAAGTGATTCCCTAACCTATATGCCAGTGAAGATCATATACCTGCCGTGAAGAGTCTGAAATCATGGATCAAAAACCGGGAAAAGTCTCAAAATCGTCAAAATGTACCTGAAAATATACCAAACCGGGCACTTCCAAGCAATCGAGTTATACAGCATAAGACAGATCGAAAAAAATAAGCATAAAGAAATTTTTGCGAAAATTTTCAATTTTTAGCCATAAATACACAAATTACCTCTCAATTGGTTCATTATGCATAGCTGATTTGGAAAAATTGCTCTGGAGCTAAAAACTTCTTTCAACAAATCAGGAACAACCGACCGTCGGAACTCAGCGAAACTTCAGGTAGGCTCCTTAATCATCCTGTTTATTCATTTTGTCCGTTTGAAAATTAAAATTAAGTGATTTTTTGCTTAGAAACCCTTGCTAAAAATTGCGTATCTGCGCATACGCGGGTTTAATGAAGGAAACTCGCGTATACACGCGACTGTGTACAGGGAAAACAATGTATGCGCAGAGCCGTAACTAAAAAAGCGTGGCTAATGCAAATTTTGATGAAATTTCTCAGGATGACCATCTCATGGAGGGAACGTGAGCATAGCACAGTAGACCAAGAGGTCATGCAGGACCGCGCATCGCAAAACATCCTCCGAAATTGCGGATTGTTGAAATTCTTTAAAATGCCCAATATGAAAAGTAATGTGCGATTGCTTGAAATGCTCGTAAATTACTGGGAACCAGATTAGGATTGCTTCATAATTGATCAGATGCCACTACGCATAGAAGTGGAGGATATATATTTCATCACTGGGCTCTCCAGGAGGGGAGACCCAGTAGACCTTCACGGAAAACCCCTGGGAGGGTTAACTGTGGAAGATTATGTCCAGTTATATTGCGTAGATAATTCCAAGAAGGTTGGAATGCAGATTGCAATTAGAGATATCAGGGATTTGCACATGAAGATCCTCCTTTTCACCATCGGCAGAGTGGCAGGATCTACCTCACTGCATCAGGCGTCTAGGACGCAAATGCGTATAGCTGTAGAGTGTTTGATTCACGTCTACGATTGGTGCACAACCCTGCTACAGAACATGAAACAATAGCTGACTTCTATTCGCCAGGCAAAAACTAAACACTTTGGCTATGGTACCATTTTGACAACATTCTTCTTCGAGAGGGTTCCAGCTTTGAGACCCAGAGTCATCTCGACTATCAGCAGCCCGCGGGACCCAAGAATTTCCCGTTGGGCAGACATGATGAAGAGACTGGGGGGTAGCGAGGTACCCCGGACCATGTGGGATGATGAGTTCTTCCTGTGGTGGGGAGAACAGATCATCACAGTGGACGACTATCCCTATGCTGGGATGGACTTCCGAGGAGATCCAGATCTAGTACTTCCACCCGGCGCAGCATGGGGAGCAGTCGGTAAATTTTTTGCAAACAATTTTGACTTATATGATTTTTTTGGATTTTTTCAGTTATGTATGAAAAATGAAAAACAAACATGTTTTTGATTGGATTTATAATGACTGACAATAAAAAATGATCATGTTTCAGATGTTGGACCAGTTCGTCCTGAGGGCCTACCGCGCCACAAGCACCGCAGAGGTGAGGCGGAGACAGTGGATTCCGACAGGACTCTCCAGGCCGTGCAGAGAAACTTGGAGGGACTGACCCGCCAAATCCCTATGGCTACCGTGGAGGACTTGCCGGAAGCCGTCCAGAAATGGGTTGTAGGAGTACCCCGGGACTGGGTTAGACTATTCCGCCGTGTGGCCACTACAGTTATGTTCTATAGGAACACGACTTCTGGGCAGGGTCCTCAGGAGTAGACAGATTTTATATATTAGATGATTGTTGTTACACAGCAATTTGTCACCGTCCCTACCATTCCCCATCCCGCACAATGGAGGACCCATTATGTGACCTGTGAACACTGTCATGCCTTGAAAACATCATCAATGCATCCCCCTGAGTATGAGCTTCATTTCCCCTTGAGACATCTCCTTGCAAAACTCATGAAAAACAGCTCTTTTTGCATTGGCGCGGGTAGACAGTTCAGTGCTCGCGCCAATCAGGGAAATCCTGTAAAGAGGTCGCGCCACTTGGCGCTCTGTCATAGAGCAACAATCGCGCCACCCATTTTAGGGACTGTTTTTTAAATATGGATGGCGGAAGTTGAGTTCAAACAAACTCACAAACCACTGCCTATCTTGAGTTGGGAGGTTTGGCTGCGGGAGTTCTATGGAAGGAATTGGTTTTTCCACCTCCCATGGAACCTTCCTTGTTGATAGGGCCAATCCCATAATAATAGGGATCCCAACTCCCTCCTTCCCCATCTATAAAAGCCTGCTCAGATCCATGGCAAGCTAGTCTTGAAGTGCGGAAGCTTTGCATCTCCCTATTCCCAAGTGCCTTTGTGTTGTAAAGAATCCCTTCTTTCCCTTAAGGCCCATTCAAGCGAGGAGACCATTGTTACGAGACTCTCTGGAGAGGTTTTCCCTTTCCTTGGCGAGCTTTGCGAGACGTGGACGACCGGAGACTCGTTCGAAGGAAGCTGCGACGTCAGAACTTGGTTGTAACTTCTATTCGTTTATTACTTAATAGATGACTATGATTATGGTTCCACTCCGTTTTCCATCATGTTAATGCGAGTAATATCTTTTCTGACCGATATTTAGTTACGTATGCTGGTTCCTATGCTTGTATCTGCTCGTTTCTTCTATGTGCAGGTGTTCATCCGCAGAGATCGTGGAAGGATTGTGATCTGCCAGGGCTGAAGGACGGGGACACTTCTTCTTCAGATCATAGCATTGGAATCCAGGTAGGCTTCTATCCCAAGTCTTTCATTCGTAATTAGGAGCTTGCGTCATAGCATTGTTTGTTTGTTGCTAGACCCCTGCTGGGCTAGTAGGGATCGCCTCTGTCCGTAGAGGGGATTTACCTCCTCAACAAATTGGCGACTCCGCTGGGGATCGTCCGGTTTTCCTTGTCTCGTTTATGTCGGTTCGCCTTGATCGTTTTCCTTGCTTGATGAACCTTTTGGGTTGGATTCTTTCATTATTTTAGCTTCTTGGTTTGCTTAGCTTGTATTGGTCTGCTTTCAGAGTAGCTTGTTTCTTAATTTTTATTGAAGAACTCGACTGGCGCGGTTTTTAACCCGACAGTCGCGCCACTTGGCGCTTGTTTCCTTTGTCTGTCTCGCGCCAATTGGCCTCTGGCGCCAGTTTCAAGTCCACAGTCGCGCCACCCCTGTGACTTTTTGAGTTTCTTCATTTTTGAGCTTTCTGGACTTGACCAGTATTTTTCTTCTTGATTTCTTGATTGTCTGAGTATGTTGGAGTCTTGTTTGGCTGGAATTCACCGCTATCCTTTGGTTGTTTGCCTCTATCTACCGATTTCACGATTTGAGCCCTAGGGCATCTAGTGGCTTAGTGTATCGAGCCCTCCTTGGGAGTTTTGGTGTCTTGATTGTCCTGTCAACTTGTTGATTGGTTCTCCACGCTCTTTTAACAGTATTTGATTGTTTTGCTGCGTCTTTTGAGTGATTGTTCATTCCTTCATTCGGAATTCGTTTGCCCTTGCTCTGGACCTAGATCACACGGTCCATTGGAAGTTTTTGAGTCTTTCTTTGCTTTGAGGGACTTTGGGTCGATTTGGAGATTTGGTTGCTTGCTTTGTTGAGTGAACGTTGTTTGTTTCGCTCTCTTGGTTATCATTTCTCAAATTGCTCCATTTGTTTTCAAGTTTGATTAGTGCATATTAGCCATTAAACATTGAAAATAAAAAAAAAATCTCTTTTCTTTTGTTAATTAGTGCAAATTGTGATCTTTTCCATATCACTAGTGATTAGTGTTTTGAATGAAAAGTTGTCAATTGCATTAGTTGCATTATAGAGCTCTTTGTTTGGTTTCCGATCATTTCGTTTGTATAAAAGCTCTCAACTCTTCTCTAATTAGTTTTCATCGAACGAAATGTTGCATTGTGGCATATAGCTTTGCATTTAGGAGACACTACATACGATAGGGCTTGGAAATTGAAACTTAATTGAAGATCAACTGTAAAATTTATTCAATTAACCTAAGGCAGCATTGGAACTTAACGAAACATATTTAGAAGGTCTAGGCTAGAGACGTGTTCCGGCGTCGTTAAACCTAGCAGCTGTCGTTCGCCTGTTGGCTTTAGACAGCGTTAGTACGGACTTGTGCTCCCCGTACCGTCGCGTATATAAAGGGAGACCCCCATAGGTTTTCAATCCTTTATCCACAGGAAGCCGAGTCTGCCTCCCTATACCCGTGATACACCGAACACAGCATTCGGGGAGACTACCTGCACGTACGGAAAGTCCTTGGTCGATTTCTTTTTCATTATTGAAACCAAGGTGTATATTGCAGTTCACGGATATTTGGTACACCCTTTGTGCCTAGTTTTTCCTGAGCAGTCATTTGGTCTTTTCTGACTCCCTAAACTTGGAAAGACCGTCAAGCGCTTGTCCTTTCACGCTTGTGTCAACTCTGAAAGAGATAGAGTCATCTTTTTATCGTTTCTCGACTCTTGAAACATGAAACGGTAGAACTTCTTATTTTCCAATGTGGTAAAATTAATCGCCCACGATTACACTCCTGTTTAGACATTGTTTGTTGACCGTTTGATCGTGTGTCTTAACTCGTTTTCAGCCCGTCTGTGGTTTTGGGTTTGATGGCAACTTTTTCAGAGTTCACCAACCAAGGAATCCCCTCAGAAGGGAATCCTGGTCATTTTTCTCCTTTTGGAAATGTTGGTGCTCCTTACATGGCGACGTTGTCCCTTCCCGGGTTAACTGTTGGGTTGCCTGTTTGGTTGTTCTCAACCTCTGGTGTCCCGAATGTCTCCACTACTGTTCAATCAGTTCCTCCACCTGAACAACCTCATGTTGATTCCAAGGTGGACCTCTCCCCTTCTTCGCCTGTTTCTGCGTCCTCCTCTTCTACTTCGCCCGGTGAAAGTCTGGATTCAAGTAACCAGGTGGCTAAGAAGAAGAAGAAGAAGACAAAGAAGAAGAAGTCTGATAAGCGAGAGGCTAAATGTACAGCTACTGTCCATGAGAAATCTCATCTTGATAGGCCCTCCGACCCTCCGCGGAAAGTCAAGTTCCCATGCATGTTGTGCGCGGGAGACCACTTGCTTCGAGACTGCCCTGGCATTCCCAAGGTGCTCGAAACATGGTCCGACGGCCGACCGCCGTTGCCTTTGACTTCCGGGAGCCAGGTTGGGGGCACGCATTCATCTGGTACTGATAATACTCCTAAGAAGCAGGGTAACATCACCAATCCCTGCAAGTTGTGTGAAGAGCACCATGAAATTCACCTTTGTCCTTATATGGGTGAAGCCAAACTAGTTTTGGACAACTCGACCGATTCTACACCACGCCTTCCACCTGGTTATAATCGGCTTTCTTCGAGTCCTCCGCCAGCTGATCCCATGATTGGTTAAGAGTTATCCTTGGTCGATCCCACTCCCCCAGAAATTCAAATTCACGAATCCATCCCTGACCAACCATTGGTCGTGGGATCGGTTGAACTGGCCCCGTCCATGGTGCACCAGGTCTTTTCTGTCGAGAGTGGACCTCACACCCCCCATGTCCTTCTGATCTCTTCAGATTCTTCAAACTTGGAGAAAGATTCTCCTGTCCCTGTGCTTCAAGAAGCTCCTCCTCCGCCTCCCATGATGGAGGCTACGAAGGATATTCCTCCCTCCTTCGAGATGGAGGTCATGGGGGAGGCTTCTGCTTCCATAACATCAGGGGAAGACCTTCACATCTCGATGGTAGCCCCTCCGAGTAGTTTGGTCGCTTCCTTTGACTGGAATCGATTTGCAGGATTTCGCCTTCCGTCTTATGTGCCTTTCGAGATCACAGTACAGGCTCTTGGTCTGGTTGTACCCAGCACCATTATAGACGAAGGTGCCTCTGTTAGTACTCTGTCTTCAACTACCTGGCAAGCTTTCGGTTCGCCGCCGCTTGCGCCCGTTACGCAGAATCTGTTGACATTCAATAGAAGAACGAGCCAACCGTTGGGGATCCTTCCAAGGTTACCTGTTACTTTGGGAGGCAAAACCGTCCATATGGACGTGATGGTCGTTCCAGGCCCCTTGGATTTCAATCTGCTTTTGGGGCGCGATTACACCTATGCCATGGGAGTGCTCGTCTCCTCCCTCTTTCGTGTGGCCTGTTTTCCGCATGAAGGAAGGATCGTGACCATTGATTAGCTGTCATTCTTTGGTCCTAATGTGGCAACTGGTCCGCCATCACCCCCTCCTGGTTTTTATCCACCTGTTGTCTCTGCCCCACCTCAGGTCAACTATGTGTCTACCTACCCCATGCCTGTGCCCAGTGATGATGCCGTCGTGCATCAGGTGCTGGGGGCATTGGGTCCTGACTTCCAGAATGTTTTCCTTCCATCGGGAGTGGAACTCTTGGAAGCATCGCCTTCTTGTTCATTTTGATGTAAGCCGGTTAGAGCACAGTTCCCCTGTGTCAAGCTCTTTAAAAAATGAAACCAGGTTGGCGGAGCACAGTTCGTTGTCTTGTGTCAAGCTCCTTAAAAAATGAAACAAGATCGCCGGAGCATAGTTCCTCCACTTGTGTCGAGCTCCTAAAACAATGAAACAAGTTGTTTGAGGATAGTTCTTTTAAGTGTGTCAACATCGCTAAAATAATGAAACACATGCTTGTTCAATTCGACTTTTTGTTTTGAACCTTCACTCCATTTTCAATGGACTGAAGCTTGGGGGGCATGCACCTCGAATTGAGATATCATGCTGGGGGGCATGCCCGTCTTCCCCTTTTCAAGCATAGTTTGCATATGTGTGTCTTCATGTGTGCTTTTAAGCTTGCGTAAAAATGAAATGTGTGATTAGATAAATTGCGTGAATACATTTCGCATTGGGTCGGTTGTTATGTAAATGATACATTAGATTACATCTGTATTAGACATTTGCATGACATATAGAAAACATCATCACATGTAAAGAAAGATCCATCCAAAATAGTCATATGTATATATATATATGTGTGTCGAAATGTTTGCATGGTGTGCATCATAAAACTCAAAAAATATATACATAATTGTCTTAATACATCCTGAGACACTGTGTCTCTCAAAAAAATAGGTGTAGCTAAATCCTAGAGACTAATCCGCATGGTGCTCATGATAGCACGTCACTGCACGCACTAGCCGCCTCAAGATTCGGTGGAGCCGGTTTGGAACTCCCACCGTATGGCGCTGGTACTCCATCGGTACGTCTGACAGTCGGGCATAGTCTGGGATCCCATGGACGATCCCCTCAAGGTTCTGGACCAGTGCCTCTCCTCCGGTGCCTTCCCCCTGGATCTCAGGGGCGAGTTATGTCCTCCGAGAGATAGGAGACATCCCGACTGGTCTCTTAGGTCCTACATCTGCATGCATATATAATTGTGTTAAGACGAGTGTGTATTAACAAAAAAAAACATATAAACATGAAATCAAAAATATGAGGTCTTACCCAGCTCCTCGTCCCAGTCATCTCCTTCTGGTAATGGGAGATCTGGGTCCCCGGTAAAGTCAGTTCCCGAATAGGGCCAATCTTCCACAACGATCAGTTGGCGCCGTAGCCACCTAAAGAACTCTGGCTTCCAGGACATCTGTTGGCCACCTCCAGATCTGGGCATCAGTTCTGCCCAGCGAGCCATTCTCGGCTCTCGTGGTACCGGACTCGCCACATGGGCCTCTTGGCCCTGGAAGGTTGGTATGCGTTCCAAAATAAACGATACCAAGATGGAACCATACCCAAACTGTTTCAGTTTCCCCCGTTTGCACTTTGTGAGCTGCCTTTTCATATTGATGGTCACAGTTGTTGCCCAATCATACAGTCGGGGACCCATGCATTCTGAGGCTAACAGGAGTTGAGTCTTCGTGGCCTCGTGCGGAGCCTGCGACCCAGCAGCCCGCGTAATGGTGTTGAGAACTACTCTCAGTGCTAGATCAGGGATGGTGGAGATGTATACTTTCTTACTTCCTGATCCTGTTTGTGCCCCTCGGCACACCCGCGCCATTACCTCTTCCATCTTTTCCCCTGATGGTCTTCTCCCAGTCAGTACAGGGATTGGACCTCTGCGGGACAATCCAGTAATAAAATAAATGTCAGTGACCTCCAATTCCAGCACCTGGTCTCGTATTCTGAATACTTGGTCATTTTCATCCCAGAGGTTGATTAGATATTGGAGAAGCTTGGGCTGAGCTCGTAAACATGGCGTGAGGAAGAACTTTTTCAATCCGCAGTCTCTCAGAGCGTTCATGCAAGCCTGGCTTTGCATGGCCTCTTCATCCTCATCTCCGTGCTCTCGTTCCTTCCATTCAATTGCCATTTTGAGTGTTTATCTGCATTCACATGATCAAAAGCCCCTGATTAGATCTTTTGTAAGCTTCAAAATTCAAGAAATTTGGTATAAATGTCGGAATTTTAGGCGAAAATTTGGGTTCCGCCGCTGGCGCGACTGTTTTGCTAACAGTCGCACCAGGTGGCGCGGCCCCTTAGGTAAAAAGAGCTCAGTGGCGCGGGTCCGTGCCCGATACCCGCGCCACTGGGCCCGCCCTAAAATTTCAAAAGTGCCCTTACAGAGATGATTTATGAAGGGAAATCATTAAAAAATGTATGGAAAGAAAGAGAAAAGGAGCGCCTCTTACCTGTCACAGACGAGACGCTGAATGGTTGCCTGGATTGGTCGCAATCACCGACGGAAGATTCTGCTCCAAATGGACCACTGTTTCTCTCCACAAGGTAAATAGTAAAAAGTAATTTCATTTTTTACCAATTAGACATATTTATAACTTTTCGACGTTAAATGGGCTCTAAAAAGTTATTTTTGTCAAATATTTGCATGTATTATGTCGAAAATGGATTTTACGCTTGTTGGGTATGTGCAGCGGCAGGTTTTTGCGACTTAAAAGGTGGAAACGAGTTGTATTTTATACTTTTTCAGACTCGGTAAATACACGAAAAAGTCACTCTGGAGTCATCTTTCAGCTCTTTTCTGACTCTCTAAATATGAAAAGATCGCTGAGGCCCTTGTCGTTTCGATCTCGTTAAAATGGACACGAATCGACATTCACCCAGTATAAGTTTAACCCTTTTTCGGGCTGGGCTGGATCGATTACGAAAAAGGAATACCCTAGCCTATCGCGACTAGGAGGTTTTCCCGCATATTGTTTTCTACCTTTTCGGATCTGGGGAACTATTTACGAAAAGGGACCTGTGGAGTTTTCTTTTCCGCTGTCTTTTCAAACTCTCTAAACATGAAAAGACGCCGAGTTCTTCCTTTGTCAGACTCGTTAAACCCTGATGACATTGGATTTCGTCGAAATGACGTTCTCCGAGTTTCTCCTTCCTAAGACTCGTTAAATGCACTAGGATGGATTCGCCCGAAGGGCGGACTTATATCACAAGCATATGCTATCCCCTTCAAGCTTGTTATCAAAAATAATTGGGGTACTCGCCAAAAATGGTGGGGGAAAAATGGAACCATCGTCGTTGTCGTCGGCAGTATGTCGCTCTTGAACATGGCACTTGTCTGCATTCGTGTCGGGTTGGGGACATCTCATCTCGCTGCTCCACTTTGCTTCCATGGGTTTGGGTAATCTCTTTTGACCTCTCATCTGTTCACTGCCTCGTCGCCATGACCTTTGATCCGTTGATGTCAAATACTGCCAAGTCCATTGTCGTGCCGTTTATGTGTTCAAGAGAAGTTGGCCTCTGCAAATATCAACCTTCCTCTATTTCTCATACAATCCTGATTCACAACAAAACATTATGTTCCTCTGTCTCGTGTCGATGATGTGGGAATCATTATGGCCCACCTTCGATCAAGGTCACTTCCTGTCGACTTCAACTCATTATCCAGGAAGTTGGTCTAGAGACTCCCGATGGTACCTTGGAGCCTGCATGCCTCAATGGCAGGTTCGTCGCATTCGACGTGAGGTTTACATCATTGACCTCCGATCGAGTGATTCTGCGGGTGTTCGACATCAACTCATTTATTCGCATGCCGTAGATTGTACCTGTAGTACCTTGAGGGCCATTGTCATTATTGGTGGTTCCTCTCGCGTCTGTTAACAGCTTTCATCATTGGCTGGTAATCAGACGATGTTCTTGCATGTTCGACATCAGCTCACATATTCACATGCTCGAACTTGTACTTGTTTGGGTCGAGATGGAGCGCAAGACCCTGGATTGTGTCTGTTGTAATCCGGGCTGCGATTGTGGATTATTATCATTATGTACATGACTCACTGATTGGATGGCTGCGACCATACCTGAGTCTATTTGTTTGATCTTAGTTGGATGGCTGCGCCCATACCCTAGATCCGGATTATAACATACTCTGTTCGGATGGCTGCGTCCATACCATATATATACATCTTGTACTTGAGATATCAGTTGTATCTTTCTGCGCAGGTTTTCCGACGGCGGGCCTTCAGTTGGACATGTTCTCGTAAAGCATTTCACCCCTCTCTCTCTCGGGCCTCATGCTTTAGGGGGCATCTGTTACACAGCAATTTGTCACCATCCCTACCATTCCCCATCCCGCACAATGGAGGACCCATTATGTGACCTGTGAACACTGTCATGCCTTGAAAACATCATCAATGCATCCCCCTGAGTATGAGCTTCATTTCCCCTTGAGACATCTCCTTGCAAAACTCATGAAAAACAGCTCTTTTTGCATTGGCGCGGGTAGACAGTTCAGTGCTCGCACCAATCAGGGAAATCCTGTAAAGAGGTCGCGCCACTTGGCACTCTGTCATAGAGCAGCAATCGCGCCACCCATTTTAGGGACCGTTTTTTAAATATGGATGGCCGAAGTTGAGTTCAAACAAACTCACAAACCACTGCCTATCTTGAGTTGGGAGGTTTGGCTGCGGGAGTTCTATGGAAGGGAATTGGTTTTGCCACCTCCCATGGAACCTTCCTTGTTGATAGGGCCAATCCCATAATAATAGGGATTCCAACTCCCTCCTTCCCCATCTATAAAAGCCTGCTCAGATCCATGGCAAGCTAGTCTTGAAGTGCTGAAGCTTTGCATCTCCCTATTCCCAAGTGCCTTTGTGCTGTAAAGAATCCCTTCTTTTCCTTAAGGCCCATTCAAGCGAGGAGACCATTGTTACGAGACTCTGGAGAGGTTTCCCTTTCCTTGGCGAGCTTTGCGAGACGTGGACGACCGGAGACCCGTTCGAAGGAAGCTGCGACGTCAGAACTTGGTTGTAACTTCTATTCGTTTATCACTTAATAGATGACTATGATTATGGTTCCACTCTGTTTTCCATCATGTTAATGCGAGTAATATCTTTTCTGACCGATGTTTAGTTACGTATGTTGGTTCCTATGCTTGTATCTATGTATCTGTTCGTTTCTTCTATGTGCAGGTGTTCATCCGCGGAGATCGTAGAAGGATTGTGATCTGCCAGGGCTGAAGGACGGGGACACTTCTTCTTCAGATCATAGCATTGGAATCCAAGTAGGCTTCTATCCCAAGTCTTTCATTCGTAATTAGGAGCTTGCGTCATAGCATTGTTTGTTTGTTGCTAGACCCCTGCTGGGCTAGTAGGGATGTCTGTCCATGAGAGGGTTACCTCCTCGTATTTGTATATTCTTTTGGGCGAACATGATGGGGCATAAGCCCAAGTTTTGTACGGGATTATGGATCCAAATTTTGTAAAGTTTTGTGACACTCCGATGATATATATACAGCGATATTTGATGTGATGTGATAAATGTATCAAATGTATGATGTTTTTGATGATTAAAATTTATTGTATTGAATGATTAATATGCAAATCTAAAGCTTGATTAGCTAATGAGTCAGCAAACCAATTGTCAGCTTGAGGAATATGAATGAATGTTAAAAATTGAAATGACCTTTGTAACAAACGTACCCTCAAGAACAATCGTAATAAAAATGGATCTCGTACCCGATAAGTGTTGTTCAGCTGCGACACCACCAGCTGAGAGTCCAAGAAAACTACCAACGAATCAACACCCAAAGATATTGCTTCCGAGAGTAGATGAATGACTGCAGTGTATTCTGCTACATTATTGGAAGCAGGACCAATGCAGACTCCTCTTGATACCAACAACTGACCGGAAGGATAATGAAGCACCCAAGCCGCGGAAGCTAAGTTCCGGGTGTGTCTACTAGCACCATCGGCGAAACCAAAATGACTCATAATATCAACACAACCTGCCAAAGCAGATCAAAAAACATCACCACCTCATCAAAAATAAAAAATCAAACAGATATGTACAAAGCAAAAACTACTATATACAAAGCAAAATGCCAGGCCAAAGCCTAGGCATAATACTTCTTCAAATAGAGCCCATTTCGGGGCTCCGACAACTCGTTCCCTTCGAAGTCAACCAAGGTATACGCTCCTTTCTTAAGGACTTTTTTAACGATATAGGGGCCATACCACATCGATTTAAACTTTCTTGCCCCCAAGGCATCTTTTTCTTGGGCATAGACCAAAACAAGGTCACCTTCGGAAAAGACCCTAGGCTTAACCGCCTTATCGTACTGAACTTTGACTCGGTTTTTATGTGCTTCATTCAACGTGGCGGCATCTCGACGCTGCTCATCAAGATGTTCCAGATGAAGAAGCCGCTCTGCCAGAATAGAAGTGTCAGGAAGAAGCTCAAAAACCAGTTTAAGAGAAGGAATCTCGCATTCAATGGGAAATACGGATTCCACCCCGTGGACTAACTGAAACGGAGTAAAGCCAGTTGCAGTTTTAACTGACGTCCTGTATGCCCAGAGTGCAGGATATAGCATAATGTGCCAGTTGGATCTATGTTTATCAATTGTCTGTTGAAGAATTGTCTTCAAGGATTTATTCACGGCTTCCACTTGCCCATTGGCCTGAGGATAATATGGAGATGAATGCTCCTGCCGGAAACCCAATTTAAGAGCCAACTCAGCCATCATACTATTCTGAAAGTGACTGCCATGGTCAGTGACAATCTCTCTAGGTATACCGAAACGAGCGATAACCTGGTTGAAGAAGAAAAGAGTTGCAGTCTCACCATCGTTCCCAAAAGTAGGCATAGCCTCGACCCACTTCGTAAAGTAGTCTACTGCTGCGATAATGTACTTGTGACTTTTTGCCGAAGGTAGGTTACAAGTAGTATAATCCATACCCCACTTTGTAAAGGGTCCGACAGTAACGACAGGAAAAAGCGGAGCTAGATGAGTGCGCATTTTTCGAGTATATACCTGACAAGGATGACACTTCTTGACCGATTCAATACAATCTTTGAAAATTGACGGCCAGAAGTATCCTACACGCAAAATCTTTTGGGCTGTAGCAAGCCCTGATAAATGACCCCCACAAGCTCCACTGTGAGAATCATTGAGCACAGCCTTAGCTTCTTCGAAAGTTAAGCAGCATCTTAGGATTGAATCAACCCCTCGATGGTACAAAGCATCACCAATAATCAGATAATTCTTGGCCAAGTGACGCATCTTACGACGCTCATCTTTCGAAAAAGAAGAGGGAAACTTCGTAGTCTAGAGATACACAATGATATCCCCATACCAAGGATCTTGTGGAGAGATAAGAAACAAGTGTTTGTCCGGAAAGGACTCATCATAGATCATCTCCTCTCCACAAGGCAACTCGGAGATCAATTCCGCAAAGACTAATGACTTCTTGGATTTGGCAGACATGAACTCTAGATCGAATTCCTGTAATATCACAATCCATCTATTATATTTGCCCCCAATCACTCGCCTGCTGAGGACAAACTAAAATGGATTGGCAGCTGCCAAGACATAAGTTTTGCAAAGAATAATGTAATGCTGGAGTCGCTGCACAGCATGAACTGCTGCTAAGGCTAACTTTTCTATCTGGGTGTATCGCAGTTCAGGCCCTACCAGTCCTCGACTAAGGTAGTAAATAACATGCTCAGCAAGAGCATCATCCTCCTGAACTAGAACCATACCAATGGTAGATTCTGCTGTAGCCAGATACAAAAGAAAATCTCTGCTATAATCGGGTGGACTCAGTAAAGGAGCAGAGGTCAATGCCTTTTTCAAGGCATCGAATGAGCGTTGAGGGTAGTCGTCCCAAAGAAAAGGAACTCCTTTCTTCAACAGTCTCATATATCCCTTTGTAATCTTAGCATAGTTGATGATAAACCTCCGAAGAAAATTAGACTTCCCTTGGAGACTTTGAAGCTGATGGATTGAAGACAGCGGAGGCAACCGAAGTATTGCCTCAACCTTGAAGGGATCTACCCTTATCCCTTCCCTAGACACGATAAATCCCAACAGCCGACCGGATGTTACCGCGAAAACGCACTTGTTCGGATTCAAACGAATTTTATAAAAACGACATCTTTCAAATATTTGTCGGAGGTGACCTGGATGATCCATCCTCTTTCGAGAATGAGAAGCTAGATCATCTAAGTATGCCTCGATGATTTTCTTGATGTCGTGGAAGGCGTAAGACATGGCCCGCTGAAAAGTAGCTCCAGCATTTTTAAGACCAAAAGGCATTTTCTTATATGCAAACGTACCCCAGGGACAAATAAATGCGGTCTTATGTTGATCTTCTGGACGGATATTAATTTGATTATAACCAGAGAAACCGTCCATGAAGGAGAAAATCTCGTTACCGGCACACTCGTCAATAATCTGATCAATGAAAGGTGTGGGGTAATTATCCTTAGGACACGCCTTATTCAGGTCTCTGAAATCAATGCATACTCAAATCGTTCCTTGCTTTTTATCTACCGGAACGGGATTTGAAACCCATTCAGTCAGAGGAACTGGGAAAATGAATCCCGCCTTAAGCAGCTTTTCAACTTCAGCTTTGATAGCTGTTGCCTTCCTAGGATTAACCGGACGAAGTTTTCGCCTTACCGGCTTAGCATTTTCATACGTCTTGATCTCATGCTGGACGATAGATGGGTCTATTCCAGGCATTTCCTCATAAGACCAAGCAAAAACATCCCTATACTCTTTGAAGAGTTCGGTATAGATTTGAACCTCTTCATGGGAACATTCAGCTCCAATGAAAACGTTCTCAACAATGTTGGGATTCCTGGAGATGCTCACCGGGATAGTAGGAGAGATCATAGCCATGTTCCCTTCAGCATAAACCTGTGCTAGTGCTAAAGGGCTCAAGACTGGGTGAACAGGTCCAGGAGACTGAGGACTTGGAAAACTTGTTTCGACTTCGCTCAAGTCAGGTAGGAAGTAAGACCGATGATGCAAATCATCCCACGGTCTATCTATACCTGTCATCGCTTCCAAGATGGCCTCTTCAGATGGAAGAGTGGTATCTAGACAATCCTGGGCAGAAGAAGAAGTAAGCATCCAAGCCGGAGCCACATCACCATCCAACTCTTCCGGTGAAAGAGGAGCTGGATCAGATTCTGCAGTGTCAACAATAGACTGATATGCAATCTCAGCTGCAGAAATCGGGAATGCCATCCCACCCACTTGCCCTTCCTCCAATGTGGCTGTTGGGGAAGGTAAGGTCCAAGGGTCTGAAAAATAATGAGTTCGAAAGAACTCTCTTCGAAGGGGAGCCTTGGAGGATGAAATAGCATTAATAGACACCTTAGGAGGAGGAAGATCAAAAGAACCCATCAGGGAAGAATACATTCCAACTCCTAGATTCTCGACAGGCGCCTTAGTATTATCCAACTTAGGCACAGATGAGTCAGAAGGCGCATCCAGGTCTACAGGAGGACAGTCCAGTTGATCCACTGTAACGATCCTCCCTTCGTGGGGGAAACATACTATTCGAAATAATGAGGATGCAATAGCATCCATCTCATAAATCCAGTTCCTCCCCAGCAGAAGGTTGTAGTCCAAGGCTGCATCCACTACCTCAACCTCTATGTTAACGGTTTTGCCCCCAACACAGATGGGCAAAGCCGGGAAAATACCATGGGGTCTGTGAGAATGACCATCGAATGCGGTAAGAACAGTGCTAGATGGAACAGCTTTGGGAGATCCAAGTGTCTTCCAGCATGCGAGAGACATCACGCAAGTAGAAGCACCCTCATCGACCACCGTTCGAAAGATATTGGTCATTCGATATGATGATTTAATATGAAATGCCATGTGATGAGGAAGTCTCTTCTTAAATTTAGTCATATCGAAAGTAATCAGAAGAGAAATTTTCGGATCAACAGCCCCAATGGCAGTGAGAAAAGCACTGCGCTGAGCCGGACAAGATTGGAGTACCTCTAAAGCTGACATAGCACAAGGACTCTGCGCCAGATCTTCTACAATAGAGTAGTTCTGGGCAGCCCTCACGTTCGGATTAATCGTTGACCGCTTAGAAGATGCTTTCGGCATCCGAGGCATAGACTCAACAGTTGGCTTCGTGATGTGAAGCGGCTCAGTAGCATCAGGAACTTCCTTAGCTTTCGAAGATTCCTCTCCGCCATAATCACGGGATCTCGTAGCGACATCCCCGTGAGCACTCATCATAAAGATATTCGATGGAATTTCCCCTTCCTGAGGACCTCCAGAGGAAGCCCCAGGATTTTGATTCGCGCCAGCAATTAATTGCTGCCCTTGGGGAAAAGGGTTTGTTAGCACAGCCTGGGAACTAGAAGAACCTTGCTGAGATAACAGGCGCTGAGCATCCTGAATTTTCGGGCAAAGGTGTGTGAGATGGTCTCCAGCACAAAGCTTGCATGGAAACTTCACTTTCTTTTTCTCCTTTTGACCCTCACCAACACGCTCGTTGGTTTTATTTGCAGTGCCCTTCCCATTCTTGCCCTTCTTCTTGTTATTACGTCCCTTCTTCTTCCCATCGGATTGTTGATTTCCTTTGGGATCAGAAGCTTGGACAACATTTATGGACAAGGACTGGGAAGGTGATGAATCAGCAGGCACAGCCTGACCAGAAGGAGTAGATTGTAAAGACAACTGCTGCAATTGAGAAAGCAGGCTGGCTGCACTACTATTGACCGAACCGACAAGCCCGTCACCATGCGGACCAGGTTTGGGTTTCGATAAATCCAATTTGGAGCGAGGAGCATTGGGCAAATACTTATAAAGCACCCCAGACTGAGAATAGATCAACTCTAACTGCTGGGCCCTAAAGATGGCCTGCTCCTCGGAAAATACCCCAGATAGGGATACATCCTTTGAAATGTCTGACTGCAGAGATTTCAAAAACCACTCGAGAAGGAATTCACCTGGAATATGAGCTTTGATAAGCCTCTTCCTTCTCCTCCATTCCTGAATGTGATCAAAAATGTGAGTTGCCTCATCCTGCTTAAAATTAGCCAGGAGTTCGGTCCCAGCCTCATATCTGACAGGCAACTGAAAATGGTTAAGAAATGTGACAGCCAGTTCTCCAAATGTGGCGAAACTGCCCCCAGTGAGCTCTATATACCATTTGGCGGCATTTCCAGTTAAGGTGCGCTGAAATAATCTCAACCTAATCGAGTCATCGATCAGGGAGTTCGATGAACACCATAAGTGGAAAGTGGTGATGTGGTCCGCCGGATCCTCTCCATTCTTACCTTCAAACTTTGGAATGTCTGAAGGAAGTTTGGTCAAGACCGGAGGCCACCCCAGACTATACCGAATCGGGTCATTAGTTAACTTTGACAATTCTGGCAAGTTTAACGTTGCCAGAAATGGTAATCGAGGCGGAGCCTGAGAATTCCATCCTTGATGGGATGGATTTCCAACATTCTGAAAAGAATAGCCTGGATTTGATGAGGCACCAGGCTGCCAGAAAGGACTCGTAGAAAACGGAGAAGAACCTCCTCCCCACGCCGAGTTACCAAAACCCAGACCAGTTCCCCCCGCTGAAGTATTGACTGAAGAGGAAAGCCCCTGGTAGGGGTTCCACGCCTTAGACAGAGGAGAAAAAGACTGATAAGCACTCGATGAAGGGAAAGAAGCATTCCCTTGATGACCCACGAAGAACTAATTCCCTGCCCCAGCCGTTGTAAACACAGGATTCCATCCCGTAAAAGTAGTCGAACTTTTCCCCCCAGACCAAGGGTTGAAACTCTGGGTCTGGGACGTAAAAGGAAACGACCCTAAAGAAGGATTGGAACTGGGAATATGCCCAGTCCCAAAGGGGAAACCCTGAAACGAAGCTGATCCACTAGCCATGTTAGACATGGGTGTAGATCCAGCTGCACCGGTGGAAAAGGAAAAAGAAGGATTTCCACTAATGGACATCCCTGAACAGAAGGGACCAGAATGAGAAGCATATGCTTGGGTGAAACCAGAGCCAAACATAGAAGTGCTAGAAGCAATCGAAGATGAAGCAATAGTGCCCCCTGCCTCGACAGAAGTAGGGGTCTGAATGCCTGCAGCACTCACGGTAGAAGCCGCGTTCCCAGTCGTGGCCATCGAAAGATAAGAATGATATGGAAGATACGGCGGTCTCTCAGACTCCGGTCCGATGTACTGAATAACAAACAGATGATCAGGAGGAAGAGGAGATGGACCTGTAGCAGGAGGCTCAGGTATATCTTCTATCTGAAAATCTTCTTCCTAAGGAAACAACACTCGCGAGGTGAGCGGAACGCTCCTCTCGGAACCGACATCGGAATCAGCAACGAAACCTTCAGACCTTGGTGGAGGATCTCTCTCCACAGCGTCAGACTCCACAGGGTGGAAACCACCTGCTAAATCGCTCCTACGCCTTCTCGAAGAAGGCTCTGCACTCTCGGGAGATAACCCCCGGATTCTCCTCGAACGTCGAGGCGCTTGATCAGCCACTTTTATAGATTTATTATATTAGACTCAAAAAAGTGAAAAGCTAGGCAAGCTAGGAGAAAAGAGCACTCACTAAAATAAAAATCCCTGAAAAACAGCAAGCAAACAGCCTCCAAGTATTTCCGCTCCGGTTGATGAGTACCGGACACCAAAATACAGGAAAGCGAAGTATAGGGCCTTCCGAAAGCAGTCTGGGATAATTAGGGCCCAGAACAACTAGCGAAGGTATCAGAAACAGTTACGCCGACCTCCTAACGATAGCCTTTGTCGGCTCAAGCACCCAAGCTTCACAAGGGCACCCCCCAGAAGTACTTCTGAAAGTGATGCGACGTCTGCCCCAGGTACCACGGGTATTCCCCCCCGCAGTCACCTGTGTGGAACCTAGGAGTGGCAACTATGGACACCAATCCGTATCAGAAGCTGGGCGGAACGGTCTTGAGGTCAGATTCAGCTAATCGGAGGGGGGGTATCCCTCTTTTCAACCTTCACTTCCCCTCGCGCTTGACTCTCGGATGAGAGCTTTCCCAGTCCACCTCACGGAGTTGGATTTCGCTCAATTAATCAACTTCTATGTTTTTTTGAGTGGCCTTGGAGAGTTAACTCTCCAATCACCTATTCGAAGGCCCTACAACCTAGCTAGTTGGTGATTGACACTTAGTAAAAGTTGCTAGTTTATTTTAGATTAAATCGCTTATTTTAAGGGTTGTTATATTAAGTCACAAGGATATGGAGATGAAACCAATGGTGTTTTGACGCAAAAGAAATTAATAAAAACTTAACTACATGCACATGCAGTTCTTTGTCTTTCGATGAAAAGTAATCTCTATACAGGTTCTACGAGACTAAAATTGTATTTTTCTTTTCGAATTGCAAACTCACACTCACAAAAACTAAGAAGCTAACTAAATGATTCAATGCACCTAATGCAAATCACTACAAGCATGTAAATCCTAAGATGCAAAAATCTCTTAAAACAAAGTGAAATTTCCCAAAAATCTCCTTCAGTTTTAACTCATCTTTTGTTGTCCAGAAAGCCAATTCTTGAAAACAAGAACTCTTAATATAAGACACCAAAAATACTTAACAACAAGAAGAAGAAATCAAATGACAACTTCTCCTAAAAATCAAGCCGAAAACTAGAAGCAAGAAACTTCACAAAAGCTCCAAAAGATATGGCCAAACGAAAATGAAAATGCAACAACAAAAACAAAAACAAGAGACAATGTTTTTTGAGTTTTTGAAATGCAAAAAAACAAAAAGCAAAACAAATGTTTTTTGGGCTTTTTAGTTTTATAAAGCAAGAGCTCAAAAAGACCAAGCACAACTATCACAATCCAAGCCAAAACGAGACCGAATTTCAAGCACAAACTTCAACAATGCTCCCAAACCTTATAAAGCTAATGATAGCAAGATCAATAAGAGCAACGGAAGACCAAAAACTCAATCAATCAGCCTAGACAAATAGTGCAAACTCGCTGCAACAAAAGACTCCAAAGAAGCAAGAAAAGTTCTTCGAAAATTGCAACAAAACCCTAGCCTATGGAACTCAAGAAAACCAATCGAAAACAAAGCAAAAATCACAATGCAAAGAACAACACAAATATAGGAGTGAGTCAATGGGCAGAAGCTCTCTGTTCTGATAAAGCAGAACAGCCAAGAATGCTCAGAAAGCGATCTTGGAACTCAATCCAGAAGTGCCAGCACCAAAACAAAACTTTTGCCAAAAGACTAGTTTCCACTCAAACGAAAGAGAGAAAAGACATGAAACCACTTCCTTCACACTCCAGTAAGTACAGAGACTCTGCAGACACAGGCCTCCACATCCAGAAAGGACCAAAAACTCCAGAATCCTAAAAATTCAAAATCTGCCTAGGTATACGCGGCTTCACAGCTGTGCAACCAGCGTGTATACGCGTCTGTTCTAAGGGAAACTCGTGTATACGCGGTTTCCTTCAGACAAACTAGCGTGTATACGCAACTGTGTGCAAAAGAAGAAGCGTATGAAAAGGTAAATATTGAAAAAAAACAAAAGAACAAGCCTGGAAAAGACACCAAGACTTCAGACTGACTGCAAGAAAACAAACTGGACTGCAAGTGACAGATAAAACTGTTGGCAACCTACCAAACAGCTGAAACAACCCAACAGGAGAATCACAAGAATGTGATCCCCAGCGGAGTCGCCAGTTCTGTTTCGGGGAAATAACACCCTAGAGGTTGGTTGGGATACAACCTCCAGAGAGCAGGGGCGTACTACTTAACAGAGACTCACACAATCATGCACGTTCAGAAAAACTAAATAGAGCAGAATGAGATATTTACCCGTTGGTCCTACGTTTGAAGTAGATCCACGTGGGGTCCAAACCCCCTGCAACCGTCCTTCCTCCTTAACCTGAAATACAAGAAGAAACCAACACAAAGGACAAGTTGTACAGCATATATCTACTCTAAATGTTAGTGAGATTCATATAAAACATTAAATAAATCATAATGAATGCTTGTATAACAAATATTCTCGTACATAAAAGAATACACTAACACGTTTATTTCGGGAACAACATGATACTTCTGTATTATAAATAGTACGTACAAAATTAATCAAGTGGAGAGATCACCTGATCCTTCCAAGGCCTTCGCAGACCGTCGTCCGGATCCGTCCAGCCCTTGCCTCGCTAAGACTCCTTCCAAACTGGTGCATACGAGATAACATATAAAGGGTTTCCTATAATGAACTGGGAAAGTGCAGGAGGCACGGGGAATCAGACTTGGATAGGGAATACCAACAAAGTATAATATCAATAATTCTCTCTCTCCCTTAGGCCATACACATGAGGGCTTTTTATAGTCCCTCCAAGTAGTTTCAGCAGTTGGAAACAGTTGGCCACGGGCTGGGGTGGTTGAACTACCTGAGTAACCATCGACCCAGCGCGAAATTAGGGATTTTTTATATATTTTTTAATCATTTAAATGGCATACATCGAAAAGTCTAGCTGGCTTCATGTATACACGCGGAAAAGTACGGGCATAGTTGCGTATGGGGGATTTTACACTGTTTTTAAGTGAATTTGTCCAAGTCTGTAGGAATGGGTGCCCAAAATCCATGAAGCAATCATGAACCATGTCAAGGTGAGAAATGATGCTATAACAGTAGCCTCTTAATTCCTTTCTCATCAACCACATCGACTCAATCACCTATGGATGCCTCCTTCTTCTCCTCATCCTGGTACTCCTCCCATGAGGGCTACCATCCTCCCAAATCAAATTCTTGTTTTTGCACTTTATGGGATTTTGAAATGTAAGCTTCTCAAGGATCAATGAGACCCTATCAAGAATAAAATAGGTGGTAGGAAAAAACCTCCCATCATGATGTGTATGGCTCAAGAAATGTCCAACACAAGCATGCAAGATGTTATCCATCCTAAGATGTCCTCCATCTTCTATCTGCTCTTGTGAGAAGGGAAGAAAAGCATTGCATTCCATGGCATGTCGAAGTGCATCTCCAATGAGATCTCTCCTTGAGACCTCCCTTTCATCCATAGTCTTCCAAAACTGATGAGGTCTTGGATCTGAAAGTAGATGTTCCTCTTTGAGCTGAGAAAAGCTCATTGAAAAAGTGTCATCTTGAAGGGAGAAAGGGTTCCTTACTCCAAGATGTCTACATCAATCTTCAAGGCTTCAAACCCAAACCTCCAATGTGATTTACAATCCAACAATGGCTCATGAGAATGATGGTTTTATTCCTTCTTGAGTGTTTCCATGTTGCACAGTGCAGTGCAACCAAGCTGCTCTATAGTAGCAATGAGATTTGACTCTTGGTCATGCAAAAGTAAATCTCCACATTGATCAAAAGAATTTGTTGCAACAATGGAATGTGGGAATATTTTCATACCTTGATGTGCATTTGGAACTTCTTGTAGGGCTACAAGAGTCCCTTCCTCAAAAGTTTTGGCTGCCCCAACTGTTGATGTATGTGGCTGCTTGTCCATGAGTGGGACACCGTTATCACAACCCTCCTCAAGAGGAGATGTGATATCTTATTTCTTTGTTCTTTCTCCATCAAAGGTTGCAATCAAAATTTGAGTGAAATATGCAAAATTCTTCACCCTTGCATGGCTCAAGTGACTTCACCACCAATCATAGGCTTCACCCTCCAAATGTAGCGCTGAGATTTCAACAGATTCTTTCCCTGCTACACGATGTAGTAGGAAAAATGCCTCCAACTTTCTCACCCAAGTTCTTGCATTATATAACCCATCATTGGTTGACAACAAAAATCTATTGCCTTTGATTTATTTTCTGCTGCACGGTCTCTTCTCTTCCTTCCACTAGATGAAATGAGGAAAATATAGAGTCTCCCCGAAGGCTCTAGGTTGAGATCTATACTCAACAAGGTAATCACTGAGAATATCATGATCCAAATATATTCCATGCTCAATATCTTCTTCTTGATGACAATAGGAAGTGCATGCTACTTCCTCTTCTTTTTCTTCAATCTTCTTAAACTCCTCAAAGGTGGATGAATTTCCCATGGATCTGAAAATAGATGAGAATAAACTCATATTTTTCAATGTTCTGATCTTCTTGGGCTTAGACTCACAGGGATCAGTAGATCTCTCATACATGGGAAAAGGTGACCTCCCAATGGTATGCTGCAGCTTTGAACTCTGCGTGCTAGATTCCCCATTGTTCCATTCACTTTTATCCTGCTTGAGATGACAGTAATATTTGAAAGGAAAAGCTACTCTGAAGTCTTCCCCCATGAACTGCCATTTACAGAAATATTCTCCAAAGGGTATTTGATCATGCTTCCTACCTTTCACACTCGGTACTTGAGGTAAGAATGTAGGCATTGTGATCCTGGTTGGCCTACTGAAGGCTGTTGAATGCTGGTCACACTGTTGTGAGATCCCCATATTTTTCACCTCTACGACTTCTGGTGGGTAAGAAAAATTTCCCCACGGTTTCTCTTCCGGTGTCGTAGATAACTAACTCCATAGGCTGAGCTAGAACTATGTTGCGATACCACTGTAATATCCCAAAATCAGGGATCCAGAAATACATCAACTGTATAATGGTATTTATGTGATTAATAAGCTTAGAATAGGCATGAGGAACATAAATACATCCTATTTAACTACAACAACCACTTTAATTCAGATTTACAATCCAAAGGATGGGGAAAATTAGCAATTTATGCATTAAAAAGATTAATATCACGATTTTCATAAAACCAGGGGATGGGGATGGTTGTATCTGATAGCTTAGATCATGAGGGACCTATTCTCATAATTTTTGAAAATGCAGCAAGATGATGGAGCTTAGTGAAATGAAGTCACCTTCACTAAGTGGGCCCGCAGGCAAATTCTGGCGCAAAGTCTATTTTTAGACTATGTCTATTTTTAGACATATGGAGCATGGTCCGAGGATTGCATTATGTTATTCTTGGAGTATTGGTCATGTTGGTAAAAATAGATGGGACTCTATTTTTTGGACCTATAGGTCGAAGTCTATTTTTAGACTGCCTCTCCTTAAAATAGGGAAGTCAAATATTATTTACCCTTAATAATATTTGGACTATAAACTTCAGTTTACTCTCTTGGAGCACTTCAGTTCGAGCCTTGGAAGTGGCTCATGCATATGAAAGTGGAATTACTCTATTCCCAAGGGTTTGGTGAGCACATGCATGGTTGACCTCAGTTAGGACTTCAGTGGCAGAAGTTTGGTGGAGTTAATGAGACAGCTAGTGGAGTTGTGTTCGGTTTAATTTAGTTGAATTGGTTGAGATTAGTTTAACTAGATAAGAAACTAGTTATGAGTGGAGTGAATTAAATATTATTTAATTCATTAATTAGTAACTCATTATTCAACTCAAGAACACATCAGTTCACTACAGTGCATGAACAGTTTAGTGGAGACTAGTGAAAGAGGTAGATGAAAGGGTGGAGTTAGCTATCAGTGGCGACATCAGTTGTGCATGAGATTTGCACCACACTTGGAGGAATTGCCCATGATGATTGCGCTATCAAGCCAAGGAGATTCGAACCTTGGATCTCTATATAGACAGGCCTGGATTGCGCAATAGAGGCAAGGCAATTAGTGGTGAGTTTTGAACCAGTAACCTGTTCAAAACTGAGCTAGTTTGTGTGTAACTTTATGAGAAAGTACTGAGTACTTGTGAGGAGTATTGTACCGAGTTTGTTACATGATTTCTCCATTATAATATACACAATAGCTGCGGGGTTTTCAGCTATAAGCTTTCCCCATACATACTGTGTTAATGTGTATGATGAATTGATGTGCTATCGCTTGTTTTATTTCTGCATGTGTGATGATCTGAGTGGAAGAGATTATGTGTTGCATATAAATTTGAATTGTATGTGATTAGGATAGTCTCGGTGGATAATTAATCATTATTCAGCAAATTTCTACATGGCATCGGAGCTATTGAAGCAGAGATTGATCATCACAGTGATTACAAACTTATTTCGGTAGACAGAGTCTGCATGCGGGCCAAGTAGCCTCCGGATTCATCTTTCTTCGGAAAGTGAAAGGTCTGGTAAACGCCCCTTGCAGTAAATCTCTATGCTAGAAATAATTTTTTCTCACAGATCTAGAGTGGTTGAGCTTTGAAGTGGAATTCGAATTTTGCAGCAATTTTGTTTTCTTGGTGCCAGTGTTGAAAATGTCTTTCAACAGTTTGCGACTTGAATATGCTCTTGAAGGCAGTTCGAATTATGTTGCATGGAAGGATCGCATGGAGGCAGCATTATAAGATAATGGTATGAAGGAATTCGTAGATACGGATGTCCAAAAGCCCACTGATCCTACTGAAGTCGAAGTATGGCAAAAGAAGATGGCGAAATGTCGAAGGATCCTGTTGGAGGGCGTTAAGGATCATATTGTATCTATCCTGCATGGAAAGGCTTCTCCATTTCTAATGTGGAAAGCTTTGACGGATCTATTCCAGAGTAAGAGTGACCAAAGGAAGTTGTCGCTCAAAGATAAGCTCAGGAACATCAAGATGGAGAAGGGCGAAAGTATCGCCAAATACCTCACGAAGTTCACTCAATGCAGAGATGAGCTGGGAAGTGTGGGGGTGACTGTCGAAGACGAGGACATGGTTGACCTGTCTCTCCTTGGTCTTCCAAAGGCTTGGCACTCATATCAAGATAGTTTCAATGGTCGGGAGAAGCTGCCAGGATGGGAGCGCCTTTGGGCGGATCTCATGCAGGAGGAGATAAGGAGGACTACTCGGGATGGATCTTCATCAAAGGGAGCTGATGAAGAAAATTGTGCTTTGGTTGCCAAAGCAAAGAAGGGGAAGGGTAAGAAAACTTCTCATTCTAGTGCAAAGGGCAAGAAGCAGGATATGGCGAAAGTGAAGTGTTTTCACTGCCATGATCACGGACATTATGCTAGCAATTGTCCAAAGAAGAAGAAGAACAAGCAAGCGGGAAGATCTGCAGATGGAGAAGCTTTGGCTTCACAGTTCGAGCTTGACTTTTCACTGATCGCATGCTTGGTTTCAAGTGTGATGGGATCGGTGTGGTTCTTGGATAGCGGTGCGTCATTTCATATGACAGGAGATCTGGATTTGTTCTCAGATCTGGAGGACAAAGATTTGGGTGTGCACATCGATATGGGCGATGATGGTAGATATAGTGCGACTGGTATCAGTACCATATCCTTTCAGAGGGAGTCTGGTAAACCCTTTGTATTGAGGGATGTCATGCATGTACCTGGATTGAAGAAGAACTTGATCTCTGTGGCGATGTTGGAGGATAAGGGGTATGATGTGGTCTTCAGCGAAGGAAAAGCCTTCCTACGCAGTAAGGCTACTGGAGAGACCCAGAAGATATGGGTTCAAACCAAGAACCTTTATCAGTTGCAGGTAGATGCTTGCGCAGCTATGGCATGCAAAGCGGGAGAAGTGGTGAGCCGGGATGATGAGGGCGAACTGTGGCACAGGAGATTGGGCCACCTTCACCATGGACCTTTGAAGATTCTGCAGTAGATTTCTACTGGGCTTCCTAAGGGCACCCTTGCACAGTCAGATCAGTGCAAGGGGTGTACTTTGGGGAAGTATGTGAAAGGCAAATTTCACGAGAAGGATAATTGTGCCACGACGATCCTTGAGAGAGTTCACACAGACGTGTGTGGTCCTTTCTCAGTTGCTTCGACAGCAAAGCACAGGTATTATGTGATCTTTGTTGATGATTTCTCTCGAAAGTGTTGGATATTATTCATGCAGAAGAAGAGCAATACATTCGCGAAGTTCTGTGAGTTTAAAGCACTGGTCGAGAAGGAGTCAGGGAAGAAGGTGATTGATCTAAGGAGTGATAATGGTGGTGAATTCATATCGGCTGAATTCAAGGAGTTCTGTAGCGTAGAAGGGATTTGGAGAGAGCTCATCGCACCCCATAACCCATAGAAGAATGGGGTGGCTGAGCAGAAGAACAGAACGATCGTGGGTGCTGCACGGGAGATGTTGCACGATCAGGGCCTACCCCTTCACTTGTGGGTTGAGGCATGCAATATAGCAGTGTATGTGCAGAACCGTTGTCCTCACAAGGTTCTTGGCATGAGTACACTGGAGAAGGCTTATTCTGACAAGAGGCCTGATATTTCCCATTTGCGGATTTTTGGTTCTCCTGTCTACATGCATGTGACGAAGGATGCGAGAAGGAAGCTGGATCCGACTGCAGATGTTGGAATATTTGTGGGGTACACTGATACACCTCACAACTACCAGGTGTATTTGTCTGACAGTCGAAAGACTATTGTGTGACGGGATATAAAATTTCAGGAGGAGAAAGCCATGCAGTGTTCGCTTGAGAGGGAGCTACACTTGCATGCAGATGAGGAGCTGTTAGTTCCTAAGGAGGAGATTTCGGATGTGGATCAGCCACAAGAGGAGGTTCAGGAGGTGGAAGAAACCACCCAGGCAGCGCCAACCATCAGAGGGCGCATGCGCACTACAGAAGCTGAGCGACTGGCTCGGGATGCGGAGAAGGTTGTAGGACCACCTACAGCACAGCGCAGACAGAGACAGTCACCGGATCGGTACACTGGATACATGGCTCTTATGAGTCAATGTGTTGTGACAGAGCCATCCTCTTTTGAGGAAGCTGTGGAGGAACCCGCATGGGTTGATGCCATGATCGAAGAATATGATTCGATCATCGGGAACAGTGCATGGGAGATTGTCCCAAGACCGGTTGGGAAATCAGTTGTAGGTTCGCGATGGATCTACAAGGTGAAGCAGGCGGCTGACGGGAGTGTGGAGAAGTACAAGGCGAGATTTGTCGCCCGTGGCTTCTCACATATCGAGGGGATTGATTATGAGGAGACCTTTGCACCTGTCGCAAGGTACTCTTCCATACGGACAATCCTTGCTCTCTCAGCGCAAATGGGGTGGTACATTCATCAGCTGGATGTGAAGACTGCATTCCTCAATGGAGTTATTGAGGAGGAGGTGTACATAGAGTAGCCTAAATTTTTTGAGATCTTCAGCAGCGAGTCGCATGTGTGCCGACTCAAGAGAGCACTGTACGGGCTGAAACAAGCACCTCGTGCTTGGTACACTCGGATAGATAGATACTTCACCGGGCTTGGATTCTCCAAGAGTGAGGCGGATCCTAACCTGTACCAGATTGTGGTGGAGGGAAAGATGTTGATCATCGTACTGTATGTAGATGATATAATTTTGATTGGTGATGAGCAATTGATACTTTCATGCAAGGAGGATCTTGCACGAGAGTTTGAGATGAAGGACTTGGGCATCCTTCATTATTTCCCGGGATTGGAGATTTGGCAGCGTAGAGGAGGACTATTTGTTTCTCAGGGCAAGTATGCCCGAGAGATTCTGGAGAGGTTCAACATGTAAGGCTGCAAGCCTGTTGACACTCCTCTTCCTGGTGGTTGGAGGAAGGAGGATGCTACTTCTAAGCGCGGAGGTAGTGGATGCCATCAGGTATCTAGACAGCTGGTGGGTCAAGCAGGCATTCACACACACATTCCATATATGTTATATGGCAACTCAAATTTTCTGTGTTTTAGGAGTGTCTACCAAGCTCTTTTGGAAGGCAAGTAAGGATGTTGTTTATATTAGAGGGGCAATTAATGCAGATATATTTATACACAGAGATGGTAAGTGCTTAGCTCACTGAGGCAAGATTGGGGTATATCAACTAATCGGAAGAGCACATCTGGATGAGTTTTCAGCATTGGGTCGACAGCAGTTTCCTGGTACAACAGGAAGCAGAGATCCATGGCACTCAGTTTAGCAGAGGCTGAGTACATGGAAGCTAGCTTGGCTGCATGCAAGGCTATTTGGATGAGGAAGATCCTCGCAGGATTGTCCAGGTTGCATTTGGAGCCTACAATGATCTACTGTGATAACCAGAGTTGCATTAAAATCTCGGCTAATCCAGTATTTCATGATAGGTCCAAACACATCGACATTAGGTACCATCATATCAGAGATTGTGTTCAGCGGAGAGTCATTATGCTTTCATATGTTCCCACGGAGGATCAGGATGCCGACATCCTGATGAAGGCGCTCACCAAGAGCAAGTTCGAATTCCACAGAGGCAGGATAGGGGTTGCAGATAATCCATATCTTGCTGAGAGGGAGTGTTTAAAATGCAGCAAGATGATGGAGCTTAGTGAAATGAAGTCGCCTTCACTAAGTGGGCCCGCAGGCAAATTCTAGCGCAAAGTCTATTTTTAGACTATGTCTATTTTTAGACATATGGAGCATGGTCCAGGGATTGCAGTATGTTATTCTTGGAGTATTGGTAATGTTGGTAAAAATATATGGGACTCTATTTTTGGGACCTATAGGTCGATGTCTATTTTTAGACTGCCTATCCTTAAAATAGGGAAGTCAAATATTATTTACCCTTAATAATATTTGGACTATAAACTTCAGTTTACTCTCTTGGAGCACTTCAGTTCGAGCCTTGGAAGTGGCTCATGCATATGACAGAGGAATTACGCTATTCCCAAGGGTTTGATGGCATCATGCATGGTTGACTTCAGTTAGGACTTCAGTGGCAGAAGTTTGGTGGAGTTAATGAGACAAATAGTGGAGTTGTGTTCTGTTTATTTTAGTTGAACTAGTTGAGATTAGTTTAACTAGCTAATCAATTAGTTATGAGTGGAGTGAATTAAATATTATTTAATTCATTAATTAGTAACTCATTATTCAACTCAAGAACACATCATTTCACTGCAGTGCATGATCAGTTCAGTGGAGACCAGTGAAAGAGGTAGATGAAAGGGTGGAGTTAGCTATCAGTGGCGACATCAGTTGTGCATGAGATTTGCACCACACTTGGAGGAATTTCCCATGATGATTGCACTATCAAGCCAAGGAGATTCGAACCTTGGATCTCTATATAGACAGGCCATGATTGCGCAATAGAGGCAAGGCAATTAGTGGTGAGTTTTGAACCAGTAACCTGTTCAAAACCAAGCTAGTTTGTGTGTAACTTTATGAGAAAGTATTCAGTACTTGTGAGGAGTATTGTACTGAGTTTGTTACATGATTTCCACAGTACATATTATTGTTAGGCTGGGTTTGTTATAAGTTTTCCACATATCAGAAGAATGTAGACATGAATTGATGTGCTATCGCTTGTTTTATTTCCGCATGTGTGATGATCTGAGTGGAAGAGATTATGTGTTGCATATAAATTCGAATTGTATGTGATCGGGATAGTCTCGGAGGATAATTAATCATTATTCAGCAAATTTTTACAATAATTTCAGCTGAAACTAAGAATTATAGCAAATTTAAACAATTCCTCCTTTCCCGACTAGTCTAGAAAACCCTGATTTCACATGACTTTGCTAAACATAAATTTATGAACACTATGAGAGCCTAATTACCATTATTTTTTCTACATAAAATGATGGAATATGACTGATATATATCTTAAATGGATCAAATAGCATAGAAATAGAGGTTTAACCACTTTTACACAAAGAAAAGGGCACTCGGCAAGGATTTCCGGCAATTTATATGTACCAGAAGTAGGACTGCAGAAAATAATGTAGTCTGTTGAAAATATGCATTAAAAATTAATGAATATGATAATATCAGCTTATATAAATGATGGGAGCAAAGCTCTAACCCTTATAAGGAAAAATACATCAATTCTCCAAGGGATTGGCTGAAATATACAAAATGGAAAAAATGCTAGAGTTGTTGGGCATCTGCTACAACTCAAATATGGAACTAAATGAAGAAGGTTGAATATGATGAAAAAAATGAATAAAACCTACTCCAATATATCTCCTAAGTGGAAGGCTGATCCTTACACTTGAGACCCCACCCTCCAATCAATCTGCGAAACCCCGCAGCAAATGCACTATCAAAATAACGTAGCTATTGTAGCAAACTATGTAGTAGGGGCAAGAATATGTGTTGGCCTGATGCCAAGATATAGAAATAAGCTCTCAAGCTTCCAAACTGATCCTGAAAAGGTAAGAAGGACTCCCCCTCTGAAAAACAAGCAATGGAAGAGGTGTTGTGGAGTCTCCATGGAAACACCCTACAACACAATATTATGCTGCTGCAGCAATAACGTTGTCCTGGAGGATGATGCTTTGGTCTCGAACCAAAATAATGATAGTACAACCTCACCCAAGAAGGCACTCGAAGTCCCTTTGGGCTGAGGGTGATATCTCCAAACGGAGACACTTGATGCACAAAACAGTGTTGCAGACTAGTTAAACAACCAGCGTTCTCAAGAAGTCGAAATGACCAACTCAATATCATAAACATATGCATGAATGGAAATAGCTCTCCTCCCCTCCATTTATATAGCAATTGGAGACTCCTCATGGACCCTTCCATTTATAAGCTTCCCTCCTACGTTGTCATGTAGTGCTTTCCAAGTCATACCCTGCGTTGGTTGACTTGGTCAAACCTCTTTGAAAATATCTCCTTTCACACATGAGGGTGTGAAATCTGGTTCCATGTCTGATTGATTTTCATACTAGAGGGATTTTATTTATGTTTTTATTATCTTTGGGCCTCCTTACCCAATTATTCATCTCCTAAATGAGTTTAGACAAAATTTAATGTTCCAATTTATTGAAGAAAAATTTGGAACATTACATTTCTATAATGATTATTAGACTTATTTTCATATTCAGACAATTTTTGTCACAATGTGATGTTGGATACCTTTTTGTACCATTCTAATGTTACAATATTAATATGTCGATATTATTAGCCCAAGGGACTAATAAACCCAATGGATTAATACTAAAAATGAAAGTGATTATAAACCCAAGGGAACAATATCAAACTCAAGGGATAAATATTATAAACCAAAGGTATATAGACCCAAAGATAAATATTATGAACCCTAAAATAAGCATTATACCCTAAAATTCATATCATGAACCTTACAATCAATATTATAAACTCAAGGGATTAATATTAAAATCCCAAACGAATAACACTAAACCCTAAAGATCAATATTAAACCATAAAAAAAACCTAGGAATATAAACCCTAAGATTAATCAACCGAAGGGATTAATATTGTAAACACTAGGCTTAATATTAAACCCTAGGAATATAAACCCTATGATTAATATATTATAAACCTAATGAATTTATATTTTCAACCTAATAGCTTCTAAACTCAAGGCACATATATAAAACCCTAGGATTAATATTATAAACTCTATCAATAATATTATACCCTAGGAATATGAATATTTATATTAATAAAGCGAAGGGATTGATATCATAAACACAAATCACTAATAAAAACAAGGAATTAATACTAAAAACCTAAAGGAACCAAAGGCTTAATATTGCAAACCCAATGTATATAAACCCTAAGATAAGTATAATAAAATTTAAGACAAACATGGTTGACCATGGTTTATTTTCATATTGAGAGAATATTTTTCACAAGACGACATTGGACTGTGTTTTTCATCATATTGAAATCCTAGGAACAATATTGTAAACCCAAGGGATTACTAAACCCATTGGATTAACATAAAAAACCTCAAGGAATATAAACCTAATTTAATAACATTAGACCCTATGATTAATATTAAACAATACGAATATAAACCCTAACATTAATATTATGAATCTCAGCATTAATATTATAAACCAAAGAGATTAATACTAATATCCAAGGAATCAATAAACCTAACGGATTAATCTTATAAAATCATTGGATTTTAACTGAGGGAGATAATTTTAAACTCAAGGGATTAATGTTATAAACCTAAGGGATTTATAAACCCAAAGGATTAATATTAAAAACCCAAGGGATTCATATTAAACCCTAGTATTAATAATATAAACCATAATACTACAAATAATAAATCTAATATAAAACTTTAATATTATACACTATATATTAGAATTCCCTAATATTATAAACCTTCTATTCAATACAAGTTTGTTAATGTAACAATGCAACATTGAATAAATTAAACTATAATGCAACATTGTGATAATGATTGTTAGACTTATTTCCATATTAATACAATGTTTATCACAATGTGATGTTGGATAAATTTTGTACTAATCCAATGTTACAATATTAAACCATTGAAATTATAAGTCGAATGGACTAATAAAACCAATAGAATAATACTAAAAACCAAAGTTCTTATAAACCAAAGGGATATATACCTTGAGATAAATATTATAAACCCTAAAATAAACGTTATACACTAAGATGCATACCATGAACCTTAGGATTAATATTATAAACTAAAGGGATTAATACTAAAAACCCAAGCTAATAACATTAAACCCTAGGATGAATAATAAACCCCGAGAATATAAACCCTAAAATTAATAAACATAAGGGATTAATATTGTAAACACTAGGCTTACTATTAAACTGTAGAAATAGGAACCCTATGATTAATATTATAAAACCAAAGAATTTATATTATAAACCTAATGGATATAAACCCAAGGAATATATATAATACCATAGGATTAATATTATAAACCATATCAATAATATTATACCCTTGGAATATGAACCCTTAGATTAGTAAAGCGAAGGGATTGATATTATAAACACAATGCACTAATAAAAACAAGAAATTAATAATCAAAAGCTAAAATCCCCAAAGGATTAATATCACAAAAAAAAGGTATATAAACCCAAGGTATATAAATGCTACGATAAATATTATAAACCCTAAGGAAAACTTGATTGACCATAGTTGATTTTTATATTGAGACAATATTTGTCACAATGCGACATTGGACCATTGTTGACCATGATTTATTTTCATATTTATAGAACATTTTTCACAATATGACGTTGGACCATGTTTGACCATGGATTAATACTAAAAATGAAAGGGAATAACATAACACCTACGGATGAATACCAATCTCTAGGAATAAACACTAAAATTAATAAACCCAAGGTATTAATATTGTAAACACAAAGTTTAATATTAACTCTATGATTAATATTATAAACCTAATCGATTATAAACCCAAGGGATATAAATTAAACATTATGGTAAATATTATAAACCTTATCCATAATATTATACCCTAGGAACAGGAACCCTTAGACTCTTAAAGCCAAGGTGTTGATATTATAAACCCAATGCACTAATAAAAACAAGGGATAAATACAAAAACCTAAAAATCCCAAAGGATTAATACTATAAAATTAAGATATATAAACCCTAAGATAAATATTATAAACCCTAAAATGAACATGGTTGACCATGATTTATCTTCGTATTGAGAGAATCTTTGTCATAATGTGATGTTGGACCGTGGTTGACCATGGTTGACCATGATTGACCATGGTTGATGATGGTGGATTTTCATATTAACATTTTGTTTCACTATGTGACTTTATACCACAGTTGACTAGGGTTGGCCATGGATGAACATGGTTGCGACAATGTGATGTTGGACCATGAGACAATGTGTGTCACAATGTAACGATGACCATTGATGATTATTTACCATGATTGTAAATGGTTCATTTTCATATTGAGACAATACTTGTCACAATGCGATGTTGGACCATGGTTGATGATGGTTGATGGTTGTTGACGATGGATGATTTTGATATTGAGACAAGTTTTGTCACAATGTCACATTGGACCATGGTTGAACATGATTTACCTTAGTTTATTTTCATATTGACCATGATTGACCATGATTAATTTTCATTTTGAGATAATATTTGTCATAATGTGACATTTGGCAATGGTTGACCATGATTGAAAATGGTTGACCATCATTGACAATGATTGAATATGGTTGACCATGGTTGATTTTCATATTGAAATAATATTTGTTAAAATGTGACGTCATGGCATGGTTGACCATGTATGACGATGGTTCACGATGGTTAATGATGTTTGAACATGGTTTATTTTCATATTAGGACAATCTTTTTCATAATGTGACATTGAACCATGGTTGACCATGATTATAAAATCAAGGGATTTATATTAAACTCTAGGAGTAATATTAGAAACAATATGAATAATATTATACCTTAGGAATATGGATTCTTATATTAATAAAACCAAGGGATAGGTGTTATAATCCTAGGGATTAATAAACGAAATGGATTAATACTAAGAACCCAAGGGAATAAAATCAAACCTAACGGTTTCATATTATAGACCCAAGGTACATGAACCCTAAGATAGATATTATAAACCCTAAAATAAACATGGTTGGTCATCATCAACCATGGTTTATTTTCATATTAACACAATATTTGACATAATGCGACATTGGACCATGTTTGGATTTCATATTGAGACAATATTTGTCACAACACGATGTTGGACCATGATTGTCATAATGTGATTTTGGAGCAAGACACAATATTCTTTACAATGTGACCATGATTATTAACCACGGTTAACCATGATTGGACATGGTTGATTTTCATATTCAGACAATATTTAACACAATGCGATGTTGGACCATGGTTTATCATGGTTGAAAATGACTCACCATGGTCACCATCATTGACCATGTTTAACTAAGGACAACGATGGTTGCTCATCAACGATGATGGTTGACCATGGTTTATTTTCATATTGAGAAAATATTTTCTATAATGTGACATTGAATCATGGTTGATTTTCATATTGACCATGATTAACCATGCTTGATCGTAATTGACCATGTTTTACCATGGTTGGCCATGATTGATTTTCATATTGAGACAATATTTCTCACAATGAAATGTTTGAATAAATATTATAAACCCTAAAATAAACATGGTTGACCATCATTGACGATAATTTATATTCATATTGAAACAATATTTGTCAAAATGCAATGTTGGACCATGGTTTACCATGATTGACTTTCATATTAAGATAAACTTTGTCACACTGTGGTGTTGGACCATAGTTTACCATAATAATATTATTTAATGTTATTAATATTTATATTAATGTTAAAATTAATATTAACATTAGTATTAAGATTAACATTATGATTAAGGATATATGAAAATTTATTAATTAATATTAATATTAATAATATTAATAAAATAAAATAAAATAATAATAAATATTTTAACTATTTTTTTTTTCTAAGTAAAAGTAATTCTATTAGTGAAACATATAATACATCTAGGCCATGGCTTCAATAGTGCAGCCAAACAGAGGTGTCAAAAGTCTAGCAAAATAACAAAAATCGAGTTGCCCGCATGGGGAAACCAGCCCATGAAAGGTTTTTAAAGCTGCCTCTATGGAGGAAACCAGCTACATCGTGACATAGACTAATACAACGCAAAACAACAAAAATAACAGGAGATCTGGAGAAAATTACATGGTCAATGCCAGTGGAACTAAAGACCGTAGTTATCCGAGGGGGGCTCTTCTTCAATCCTGCACCAATATCCATCATCGTCGTCCTAAAAGGAGCCACGTTGAGCTACTACCGCACCTAAACCGCAACTGCCTTCCTGCATGCCTTTGTGCTGAAAAAGGCTCGAGCTGCAATCGCCCGCCTTGTGATGAGCACCCCTATCTGAGGCTTGAGGAGGCTGTACAAGGTCTGAGGGACCGGGCATATTACTTGGGTGTGCAAGCAAGGAACAACAAAGGATTACCTCAGGAATTTCTCGAAAGGAAACTACGATCGTCGCCACAACTAGAGGGCGGTTGGTGCTGCACCGGTAGTGAAAATGACCATTAGTCGGGCTGTGCAGGGAGGCAGAGGCAACGGGACGAGAGAGAGGGGCGCCATAAAATCAAAGGTAGCGTGCCTGGAGGAGGGGGTGGCTAGAATACCATGCCCACTGTGTGTGTTAGGGTAGTGACCTTGATAGCGCTCATGAGAAGATGACGAGGAGGTGGTGGTGGAAGAGCGACGCCGACCAGAGGGGCGTGCCCTGGAGCTACCTCGTCGACATCTCAAGAGATGCCTGAGCCGAGGCATGTCTACACGCAGTGAGAGGGATTTGACAGAAATGGAAGTGGAGGGAAAGGAGGTGGAGGTAAAATTGAGCTCAATCTAGGGGGAATATTGCAGAGGGAAAAAGGGGCTCTGAGAGAAATGAAAGCTAGGGAGGAATTCGACACAGCAGCCCAGGTTGCAACGCCTACCAAGGGAGGTGCAAGAGCTGGGTGCCTCAGCCTCTGGGGAGTAACCAAATTAGATAGGCGGAAACAGAGATGGCATGGAAACCACCAAACAGAGCTGAGGTAGGAATTGAAACCCAGACGGAGAGGCGAGGAGCTGAGAAGATGAACCAGAGGGCAGAATTTTGAAATGCTCATAGCCTCGACCCATGCAATGGCATAAATGCCGCACAGGGTGACAGCCTTGAGAATTAAAGGCTTGGAGACACCATAAGTAAGGCCTATGGGTGGCCATGTGGCCTTGCCACGCACCGTCCCGCAGGCTCATCTCCGTAACCTTATGTCTTGACACCCGCATTCGGGGAATATTTTAACTATTGTTAATACTAAATGATATTAATATTATTTATAAGTCTTAATATTAATTTTTTTTATTTAAATTAAAATATATTAATATTATTGTTAATATTATTTACTAGTCTTCGTATTAATATTCTTTATATTAATGATGTCAATGTCTGTAACGCCTCTCATCCACTAATTTTTTTATTTTTTTTTCTTCCGGTAAATGTATAGTGGTTTTTATACAACCATAACTGCTAACTTAATAATGAATTGAATATAGTCGTTCATGCCCAATTTTCAACTCAATGTTTCATATATTTATGATTAACTTAGTTAAATTTTTCTGATATAAAATTTAACTAAAATCGAACTACCTTAATCGGCTACTTTAATTTTTCTTATCCACCTAACAAGGATACAACTTAACCCCTATAATATTTTCCATAAAGGAATATTTTTCACTAATGTTATGAATTAATCACAACACTTTAATGAATTTATTCTATCTTAATTTCCATCTCATATCTTAGTAGAATTCATCACTATTGACTTTATTATACTAGGAATTCACTCCCTTTTGGTTTTAGGTGATGGTTTACTATTATACGAAAATCCTTTTATTACCTATATGTAAAGTTTCCATCCCCATAAATTTTCTTTTAAGATTTATTTTTCTTTTTAAATTCCCTACAGAGTATACTACTAACCATATTAGGGACTTATCATTGGTTATATTAAAGTAATGATTTACTAGGCTCCAACCATGAACCATTATAATCAACCCTATTTTATATTAATGTCTATTAATTATATTAGTGTTTCATAGGCATTGAGACATTGTAATTGATGGATAGCTATTCTTTAGATTTTTGTTAAAATCTCATTCACATGACTTCTCCTTATGGTTTCTAGTTTAAAAGTTGGATTTGAACCATGATTTGTTAGAATTAACAATGTAACCTTCATAATTTTCCTTACGGAGAAATTATCAATAGGCTCATAAATTTTTTTGAGTAGTGCATCTCTTTTACATGTGGATTTGGTGAAAGTGTTAAATGTGAACCTAACCATCAAGTACTTTCTTGATATCAGATCCTATACTCTCCCACCCTTAGACCTGCCATGGGATTTGTTACACTACAATACAATACCAACGATTTATTAATTGTACCAATTTATGGTTTTTGTACCTTGATCATTTAACATGAATAGCTAGCCTTTCTACGTATTCATTCATTGATTTTCTCAAGACCTTTGGCACTCTTCCCTATCCAATGTTGGGAATCTAGTTCCATGTGGACGACTATGATTTATTGGAATTAGGTTTTTCTGTATAGTATATGAGCTAGCTCTCCATAAAATGTCTTTTTCTCTTGCATTTTTGAAGGTGTTCACAAGTCCCTTCTCTGGACTTCATTTCTACCCACATCAAGAGATGGAAATTTCCTTGTCCACGCTTGTCCAGACTTATGGAATTTGGTTAGCTACTATCTCAATGCTTCGAACCAGTTTGGTTATCCAAGGTATCGTCTTCTTTTCTCTAACCGAGCCAACTACTACTTTTTATTTCTCACTTCAGTTATTCAATGGATTTCTTTTTAGTACTTATTGAAAACAGAGATTTATACACTCAAATGGATTTCAGAAATTTGAGTTGTAGTTCTAGCTATTAAATTTTCGTATTTCACTATTTTTGTTTGCATTAATGTCTATTTTTCGGTTACTCATATCGTTGCTCTCACTTCGAATTCATCCTCTTGAAGAATATAGAGGAAATTTCCCTTGGCCACTATATGGTAGAATTTCCTCTGAAAGGAGATGTTCTTCATTACTTTTCCGAGACCTCAAAGGTATTCGTTATTGAATTTTTTTCATGCTAATTTATTTGCATTGGATTTTTTTTGTAATGCACAAATTTTCATTTCATAACCTCTATAACAACAATGATTTATTTAGATTTTAGTAAGTTTGTTATTCCACCAATTCTCATGACTTGAGGTAAACCCAGATCCTTTGTTTCTCTTATTTATAAAAGTTGTATTTTATCCTCTATACAACCCACGATTTCATTTTTTCTGAGTTAATAATTTATTTTTCATATATGATTGTAGGTAAGGATAACTCCAAAATTTTCCAATGGACAATCATTGACTTTCATTTTTTTCTACTAAGTCAAATCTAATCGACAGATAAATCAATTGATTTTGATTCTATAGGTTGGCACACCATTGCAATCTCTAGAAAATGGAAATAATCTCGGTCTTCTATTTTCATTACAATTTTTGTTAAGGATAACTGTCGAATCACTAGATTTAATGAATTTTTAATAATTCCTATGGATGGTAATAGAATTATGTTTCCCCATTGGAATGTGGATTATAATTCATTTGTTTTTAATGTAGAAATTTATAATTTCTGAACAAATCTCGGTCTACTTTTAATGTCTGCTTAATTTAGCCTTCGCATCTCTTCTTTTACATGTTTATAATACTGTCAAAGGAAAATGTAATTTTATTTCACTATGCATCTCATCCCTTTATGACTTTTCTTCATACCTATAGGTGTATAGATAGGTATGGTTATTCTCAAAAGGAATATAATTTTAGTTTTTGTTACATCTACATTCAATATTTGCGCAAAAGGATTTATTCTATTGTTTACATTAGTTGAATAGTTTTCCCTCTTTATTTTTAGTCTACTGTATAGAATTTATTAACTGAACTATCAGATTTTCCAGTTTATTTTCTACTAAAGATATTTATAAAGAAATTTTCTTCATAATATGCTCAAATAGCATTAACTAGGAATATCTATAATTAGATATTTATGAATTTTAAATTTCATAATATATTTCTCTTACAGCTCCTTCTATAGAAAATCTAGATATCTCCTAAGTAAAAGCTATTAAAATTATCATTCATATTACCATATGGTTTTCCTTGCAGTCTCTAATGAAATCTCTCTTCTGCATTTAACTACCTTCTCATTCAAAAACACATTTTTTTTTTTGCCAACATTTATTTTGTTTAAGTAACCAAGATATTTCTGTTAGATATCAACTTTGATTCATTTTTCTCTTATCATAGCTCTCTTACTACAACAATCTATTCCGGTATTTCAAACTAGTTGAGATATGTAGATTTAAAAGGACATTTTACCTTCTGCAATTATATTATAAGCATAAGTCCATGCACCAATTGTATACTTATAACTATATCAGCCATCACTAAAAACAAAATTATTTCAATTTTGTTTTCGTCTCCGATAATTGTACCTATGGTGTTATTTCTGAATTTATCATACTAGGATTTTAAAACTCGAATAGAATCTAATACTTGAGGTATATAATGGATTTATTTTCAGCAATTAGTTTGTTCTTTTATGTTCAGAATAACGTGCAGAAATTGTCACTTATTTCAGTAACCATTTTAATCCTTGATAACATCTAAAGGATTTCTATCCCCATATCTAAAATACCTCACTAGTTTTAGACATTCTGGGCAATGGTTCCTTTAAAATTTCCCTCATGCTACTACACAGACTGCAATTCTTTTGCTGAATCTAGTTTGATAAATGCTTGAGGTGCCTAAGCACTATTCATTTTACTACTTAGCTAAGAAATTTATAGAGACAATTCATTTCACTATAGTACAAATTTTAATAAGAAAATAAGATTTTTCAGTATTAGTTGTGCATACAGATACCTATGTGTAGTATCTCATTTCAGGGATATCTCTAAAACACAGCACAAATCCAACCAAAGATAGACTGGGAGGAATTTACCGGATATTTCACCTCTAAAAAGAGGACAAGATCAAGAGGCTACCTGGCCCTTTCCAGACTTTGTCTAAGAGTGAAACATAAATGCACCAAGTGGTATAGAACTATAGCGCTCAAACATAAGAATAGAAATAGAAAGAGAATACAACAACTACGGCAACCACGACAACTATGGAAATTCAACCAGAAAACATATAGACAAAATTCTAAGCCATTTTATTAATTTGAGAAATGCAATGAAGTACAAGAGGTGATCTTGCACAAGGAAAGTGAGAAAACACTCTCATAAAAGACAGGAAATGGTTGCTCTAAGAACTGCGTCCCAGCTGCTGGAAAAATGTCGTCTAGCTGCTATTGCTAGAAGCGGCTGAAGATTAGGGGCTAATCCCCTTGCTGGAATGAGATAAAAATCAGAAAACCTCCTCTCCTCAACAACCCCAACAAGCTCCACAAACCATTCCAAGAATAGTTGACCATAGAAAGCACCAGAATCTGCCTCCCTAGTGAATTACGCTGGCCTCCAAGGTATAGCGCAGTCTCTGGATAGAAACAGCTAAAATACTCCCAGAAGCTCTGCTAAAAACCTCTGACGGGAAAAGGCTAATCCTCTGCTCGAAATCCCAGCAAAATCACCTATAGAAACCCCAATCCGAAGCTCCTCCACAATGGACTGCATCCTCTCTCCCAGTGATTGCGTAGTCTCTCTAAGCTCCAGCTCCGCAACAAGCCCACACAATGAAATGACTCACAAAATATTGAAAAAAAAACCTTGGCCAAGGAGGAACTCGAAGTCCCCAGAGGATAAAGGTGAGATCTCCGCACGGAGACACTCGGTGCACTAAACAGTGCTGCAGACAGGCTAAACAGCCAGCGTGCTAAAGAAGACCAAAGTCTCACTCCAAAATCAACAACTCATGAATGATCCAAATGAGGAGGCTCCTCCATATTTTATAGCATTGGTTTCCATCCAAAACCTGTCATAGCTTCTATCTCCTCCACATACTCATCCTTATCTACGCAAAAGCTTCCAGAGTGCATGTAGGCCTCCTCCTCTACGTGATGTGTGGCCCCCCCTTGACCCCCCTTGAGTCACAACGTTGTGCTACTAGGCGGATGTCTTATTCTACTAAAGTGACTTAGACCCTCTTTACTCACTTTTTTATTTATCTACAAACAATATATGACAAAACTATATAAAGTCGAATATTCCAATTGGTTGTCGCTAATTAGGAACATTACAGTCCCCCCTGGAAAAAATGTTTCTTTCCCTCAAGAAACTGAAGTGATGGATGCTGCATAATTTTCTCGCTCTCCCAAGTCGCATCCTCATCCAGAAAATTCTTTCACCTCACCAAGAATTCCCAGACCGTCCTGCTTCGTAACTGGCTCTCCTTGGTATCAATAATGGCCTCCGGCTGCAACACCAAGTGCCCCTCATCATCTATTAGTAGATCCTCCGTCACTGTCACCTGATGTCCTAGTGCCTTCTTCAGGCATGATAAATGGAAAATGTTGTGGATCTTGCTGCCTTAGGGCAGCTCCAACTCGTATGCAACTTGCCCAATCCTACGTATCACCTTGTATGGCCCATAAAAATGTGGCTTGAGCTTCTCAGATCCCTTCTACTTCAGCGATGACTTTCAGTATGATTGTAGGCATAGGTAGACCAACTCCCCTACCTGAAACTGGCCTCCATCAGCATACAGCTTCTGCTGGTTCTGTGTTGTAGCCATGTTGTCCTTGAGAACTTGGAGGATATCTTGACTCTCTTGGATCCACATCTTGTCTCTAGGAGCCTTACTCAAACCGAACATCACATTAGAAAATGATAAAGGATGTTACCCATACAAAGCATAAAATGGTGACATCCCAATAGAAATGTGATGTGTCGAGTTGTAACAGTACTCCCGCAAATGCAACCATCTCAACCATGCTCGTTGCTTCCCACTAACATAGTTACACAAGTAGCCCTCCAGCCACTTGTTAACTATCTCCATCTGTCCATCTGTCTATGGGTGGTAACTGGTACTCAGTTTCAACTCCATCCCCACTAGCTGGAAAAGCTCCTGCCAAAATCCCCCCATGAAGCAGCTGTCCTTGTCACTGATGATGGTCTTGGGAAGACCATGCAACCTTAAAATCTCCCAGAAGAAAATCTTGGCCACTTTTGTTGCTGTGTAATGCATGGATAATGCGAAGAAGTGTGAACACTTTTTCAATTGATCAATGATGAAAAAGATACAATCCTTGCCCTGCACCATGGGAAATCCTGTGATGAAATCCATCGATATGCTCTCCCGTTTCCCCTCCGGAATGGGAAGAGGCTGCAACAACCCTATGGGATGGCTCATCTCACCTTTGTTCCTTTAACAAAAATCGCACACCATGATGTGCCGGAGTACATCCTCCTTGAGGCCCCTCCATGACAACCTTTCTTTAATGGCCCTGTAGGTTTTGGTAAACCCCTGATGGCCTGCCAACGGAGAATCATGTGATGCCTAGAGTATCTTCTTCCTAAGCCAATATCCCTCAGTCAAGAAGATCCTATCTTTGTAATAGATGATCTCATCGACCACCCTGTACCAGTCATCCGCCACCTACCCGTCCAACACCTCACATGAAAACCTATCCTTGGACTACTCAACTAAAATTCGACCTCTCCACTCTGCGTCCAAGCTCATAATAGATAACGTGGATGGTCTACATGAAAGGGCATATGCTACCACGTTATTCTTACCCTTGACATACTCAATGTCAAATTTGTATGCTTGGATCTTACTAATCCACTTCTGCTACCTCTCTTGTAGCTGCTTCTCCTCCAAAAAGAACCTGAGGCTATTGTGGTCAGTCCTCACCCTGAATCTGTTTCCTACCAGATACTGTCGGAATTTTGCCAATGTATGCATGATGGTCAACATCTCCTTGTCGTAAATAGGATACAACCTCTCGTGTGGAAGAAGTTTCTCGCTCTCAAAAGCTATAGGGTGTCCCCCCTGCATCAATACTACATCGATCCCCTCTCTTGACGCATCACACTCCAAGACAAATGGCTACATAAAATCCGGCAACACAAGCACTAGGCAGCTACTCATCACCTCCTTAAGCCTATCAAAGGCTTGTTGCGTTGTATCTATCCAACTAAATGCCCCTTTCTTCGTCAAATCTGTAAGGGGTACAGCAAGCTCTGAGAACCCTTTGACAAACTTATTATAATAGGCACATATCCCAATGAACCCTCAAATTTTTGTCACATTCTTCGGCTCCGACCAATCTCTGACGGCTCTAATCTTCTCCTTGTGGACCCTCACTTCATCCAGTCTAATGATGTCACCCAAATAAAACATCTTTGTCATCCCAAACTCACACTTAGAGAGCTTATCATAAAACTATTGCTCTTCCAAGATGCGTAGTACTGCCTCGATATGCTGGAGATGCTCCTCCCACATCTTGTTGTATATGAGTATGTCATCAAAGAAAACCAATACAAACTTCCTCAGATGACTGTGGAAGATATGGTTCATGCAGGACTGAAAGGTGGCTGGTGTATTGGTCAACCGAAAAGGCATAACCAAAAATTCAAAGTGCCCATAATGACACCTAAAGGTGGTCTTGGGAATGTCCTGTTCCCTCACGCGAATCTGGTGGTACCCTGATCTCAAATCAATATTTGAGAAGAACTTATCTCCTCTCAGCTCATCCATCAGCTCATCGATCCTAGGTATAAGGTACCTATTCTTCAGAGTCTTATTATTAAGGTCCTTGTAGTCAATGCACATCGTCAAAGTGTCGTCCTTCTTCTCCACCAGCACTACAGAAGAAGCAAACAGGCTCGTGCTTGGTCTGATGTGTCAAAGAGCCAACAACTCATGGATGGCCTTCTCAATCTCATCCCGATAGGCTTTGGGATGCCTATAGCATGTAGTGATCACCGCCTGGATACCTTGCTCCAGCTCGATGGTATGCTCAAACCCTCTATCTAGTTGCCGACCTAGTGGTATAGCCCCAAATACTACCTCATGCCTGTCAAGGATGGCCTGTATGTCTCGATGAATTTCCCGACCGGTGGTCTCTGCCTCTGACGCTCGTAACTTAACTGCCCACTCTATGTTACCCTTCTAGAAGTCGGCCTCAATCTGGTGTGATGACACTGTCTCAGGTGGGTAAGTATGCTTCCCGCATATCTTCTCATGCTTCCTAGTATTCTTGTCATCCCACTCCATCTGTAAGGCCTCCCAATCTGTGGTGACCTTCCCCAGCGTAATCAACCACTGAACACCCAATACCACATTGGTATCTAGTATGTTGACCATGAAAAAGTGATTGGTCATGGTGTAAGTAGCCATCGTCACTGCTAACTCTGGAACATACTAGGCACACTGCATCGTCTGGGCTCTTGGGACCAAGACTAAAAACCCGTCAAAACTCTCGGTTGGTATACCTCTCTGCTCGACCATCTATGCATCAATGAAATTATGGGTTTCCCCACTGTCAACCAAGACTGAAACTCGCTGGCCATGTACTGTCCCACGTACGCACAATGTCAAATACTTAGGAAATCCTTGCAAAGCTGCAAGGGCCCCTCCTGTGGGTGCAAAGGCTGTACCTCCTGCCCCTAGAGGTGGAGGCGGAAAATGATCCTGGGTCATATGAATATCTCTTGCCTCCTCATGATACTCCTCATCCTCTTCCCCGCTGTCATTGGATAAGACCTCAATGAAGTGTGCTTTGCCAGCAGCACATCTATGCCCTGGTGCCCACAGCTCTTGACATGTGAAGCATAGACGCTTCTTCCTCAATTCCCTCCTGGCCTCACCATCTACCTATGCCTGTCCTGGATTCCCCTTTGGAGGAGGAACCATCACATCCTTCCCCTTGGGATGGGTACCCTGTTTCTGGGGTTAAGGTGTCCGCTTCCTAGGCAATGCATCCTGCAAGTCTCTAGTCGTACGGATAGCATCTTGGAGTGTAGCTGGTCTAGTGGATCTGACTAGACCTTGAAGTGGCTCTGCCAATCCCTCCACAAACATATAGATCATCCCTATCACGGATAGGTCTGGAACCATCACCGAAACCCTCAATAAATCTACAATGTATGTATGAAGGGTACCTATTTGTTTGAGCTTCATCAGCTCAACAAAATGTTGTTCCAGATCCCTCCGGTCAAAACACTCTATCAATCTCCTGGTGAACTCAACATATGTCATCACTGTGGAATTCCAGAGTGTCACCATCCCATGGAACCACCAGTCCTGGGCCTCACCATCAAAATGTAATGTTGCCACCTTCATGGCCTCCATCTCCAACATCTGGTTAAGCTGGAAATAGATGTCCAGCTTCTCCACCCAAGACTTTGCCGAACTATTTGACGATCCATCAAACGTAGGCAAATGAAATCTACTAGAGGCATGGTGGGAATCTCCATCATGGTAATGCTAGTGCCCTCTATGATGGTAGTGGGGTCCACTGTCCAGCTAGAGCTACAAAAAATCTTTGAATGTGAGAGCATCCCTAAACTCCTGCTCGTAGGACTGATACTCTGCAAAGTACTCATCTAAGTGCCCGGGCTTTGCCTCTTGCTCGGCTTTTTCCCCTGTATCAGCTCCCAAGAAGGTGGGCATAGTAGAGTGGGTAGGTGCACAAGAAGCTGTCGGCTAAGGAGTATCACACTAAGAAGCACCCTGCTTTGGAAAATGGTGGGATGGACCTGATCCCTCTCCAACCTCAAAAGCATGTGGAGTCTCACGCTGCCTAGCCTCCACAACTGTGAACCTCTGGCCCATCACCTCAATCTATCGAGCTAAATCCTACACTAACTTGAGGAGTGCCTCTCCAAACTGTTTGGCCTCTGTGACATCTACCATCAGTGCTTTCTGCCTCAAATCTACTACAAGATCTACCTCCTCTGCATCCTTCATAGGCTCTCTCTCCCGATCTGTGTTTTCTACCTGGGCACAGACTTCCTCTTCGTAGGTGGCCTATAACCTACGCTCATAGTCTCTATACTTCCTGCCTCTGTAAGGTCTCTTTCCCAATGTCATAGACCACAGGCTGAGCTAGAACTATGCTCTGATACAACTGTAATATCCCATTTTGGGGATATCTCTAAAAAAAGGCAAAAATCCAACCAGAAATATACTGGGAGGGCATTTACCAGATATTTCTCCTCTAAAAATAGGACGAGATTCAGAGGCTACCTAGCCCTTTCTAGACTTTGTCTAAGAGTGAAAGATAAATGCCCCAAGTGGTATAGAACTATAGCACTCAAACATAATAATAGAAATAGAAAGAGAACACAACAACTATGGAAACCACGACAACTATGACAATTCAACCAGAAAACATATAGGCAAAATGCTAAGCCATTTTATTAATTTGAGAAATTCAATGAAGTACAAGAGGTGATCTTGTGCAAGGCAAGTGAGAAAAAACTCTTAGAAAAGACAGGAAATGGCTGCTCTAAGAACTGCATCCCATCTGCTGGAAAAATGTCGTCTAGCTGCTATTGCTGGAAGCGATTGAATATTAGGGGTTGATCCCCTTATTGAATGAGATTAAAATCAGCAAACCTCCTCTCCTCAACAACCCCAACAAGCTCCACAAACCATTCCAAGAATCGCTGACCCCAAAAAACACCAGAAACTGCCTCCCCAGTGAATTACGCTGACCTCCAAGGTACAACGCAGTGGCTGGATAGAAACAACTAAAATACTGCCAAAAACTCCGCCAAAAACCTCCAAGGGGCAAAGGATGACCCTCTGCTCAAAATCCTGGAAAAATCACCTGCAGAAACCCTAATTTGAAGCTCCTCCACAATGGACTGCGTCCTCTATCCTAGTGACTGTGCAGTCTCTCTAAGCTCCAGCTCTGCAACAAACCCAAACAATGAAACGACTCACAAAATACTGAAAAACAAACCTTTCCCGAGCAGGCACTCAAAGTCCCCTAGGGCTAAGGGTGAGATCTCCGCGTGGAGACACTCGGTGCACTAAACAGTGCTGGAGAAAGGCTAAACAACCAGCGTGCTAAAGAAGGCCAAAGTCTCACTCCAAAATCAACAACTCATGAATGATCCAAATGAGGAGGCTCCTCCATCTTTTATAGCATTGGTTTCCCTCCAAAACCCGTCGTAGGTTCTCTCTCCTCCACATCCTCATCCTTGTCTGTGCAGAAGCTTCTAGAGAGCATGTAGGCCCCCTCCTCTATGTGCTGTGTGGCCCCCCCTTGACCCCCCTTGAGTCAGGACGTTGTGCTACTAGGCGGATGTCTTATTATACTAAAGTGAGTTAGACCCTCTTTACTCACTTTTTTATTTATCTGCAAACCATATATGGCAAAACTATACAAAGTCAAATATTCCAATTAGTTGTTGCTAATTAGGAATATTACACTATCACCAGTCCTCCCAACCTTGGAATTATTTATCTCCAAAATTCACCCCCGAGCTGAGATCCTTCGGCAACAGACTACCCTCAGTCCATTCTGAAACAGATTACTTAAGCGATACTTTCCCTAAGCTAGTTTCCAAATTCTGCATCCATAATTTTTAGGATGCTTTCTTCTTATTTTTTCTTAGGCTTCCCTCAATGAGGTACTTTAAAGCTACTTTCTCTACTTTTTCAGATTTTCCACCCCTTTCCAATTACTTTCCTCTTCATTGGGGAATTTTATATTTTTCCTCTTAAATCTAATTTAGCATTATTCCTTTCAAATCTTTTTGAAAAGTTTTGGGAAATTTTTAACCTTATCCATATCCTCATGGATCAGGCTTATGATCTCCAATCTCATATGGTCATAGTGCACACATAAATATTCCATTTATTTTTCATTAATAAATATTTAAATAAATCTACATAATAATTCTCCATTGGGCTTCACTCCCCTTTTGGACTTATTTTCATATCAATTAAAAAGCATAGAACTGTGGGTGTTACATATTCCCTGCCCCCTAACACTGAACATTGTCCTTGGTGTTACTCTATGGGGTTGATTTCTCAATTCAAAACGAAGATTCCTCCTTCATCTTTTCTCCTGTCTCCCATCAGTTTTCTGTAGAGTATCATTCCTTCCTCGACTTACAGATACCCTCTAGAGTTTGATTTTCTTCCTACTTCATTGCAAGAAGTGTATCTAGAAAAATATTTCTCTACCGTCCTCTCTGCCCACAATTCATACCAATCCATATAAGTAATATCATATACATATTTTGATAATGATAACAACATTCTGAACTTTAATAATTTCAATAAATTTAGCTGTTAGCCAAACCGTTTAGTTTCATAGTAGTTTAGTGCACTTTTAGCACAACTACTTATCATTCCTTGTCTTTTGGTGAGATTTCCTCCGCACGTAAACCTAGTATACCTCGGCTTTCTTGGTTTTCTTGGTGAATTCTCTGCACTTATTTTCACCTTTGACTCCTTTTTCTGGAGTATACAATTCATGTTACACACTTGGCTAACAAAATATATAACTTTTCATTAGTATTTCATGAATTTAGAAACCCAACTTTATCATATGTAGAAGTTCTGCTTTACCTTTCTCTCAGTGCATTTCTGTACTTTAAGTACCTTCTCGCGGTTTGATTTTTTTTTCAAACAATCAATTTAAATTTTAATAACCAGGCTCAACAACAAGGTCTAAAACTCACTTTCTACTTTACACTTTAATTATTTTCTTATCAAGTATATGAGTTAGTACCGTAGATCTTAGACTTGCATCCCAGTCTATAGTTTCAACCTTACACTAATTGATCGATTTTCCAAATTCTTATTTTTATATAGGATCTAGTTTTCATTGTCTCTTAACCATCCTTTCACATAGGATTTTTCATTATTATTTCTTCCTAACCATGCAACATGTCTTGTTTTAAATTTTCAAACTCCATTGTAGTTATCTGTATGTCTGAACTAAGGACATATTATGATTTTTTTTTTTCTACCAAGTATGTTGTGTTAGGGTCACATGATTTATGTACCCTGAATTTTTTTATACTTATAATTTCTTTCTTACTTGAGATATTTATCGACCTTTTTGAAATTTTCACACTTAATAAGTAGTCATCCCTTATTTACTTCACTAAAGGAATATGTATTTTGATGTCTATGCTCCACTATTGAATTTATATAATCACTCGAGATATTCCTTTAGAAATTTGTAGAGGTAATTTAATACATTATTACTTAAGAATTATTCAAAATTTAGGGATATTCCTCCTTTACAGACATCCCAACATTTTTTTCCATTCCTTTCAACTTATTAGGAAATTGCAAACACCTAGTTTGCTTATCATTTTATTTATTTTTGCTGAATTTTTACGTTCATTCTTTTGTTCCTGAATCAATCCCTTCTCATTTTTCTCAAGCATACATTTAAACAGAACCTTTACTACAACTCAAGGGATATATCCATACTGTAACTAATTTCACTCTTTTTGAGCTTTACTACTGCTCCTCTAGGCTTGTACAATTTTATATCCCAATTCCTTGTTTTTCATATATCATGATTTAAATGATTGGTAAAACGGGACCAATTGTTCTGTAGAATTTCATTTCAAATTTCTTTTTTGTTTAGCAATATATGGTTTTCTTTGAGGTTCTATCTCCCCTTTGAACCAACATGACCTATGAGGGATCGACTTGATCTTACATAGGTTTCAAATCAGTAGTATTTCTTGTGGCTTCTATTTTAACTCCTACCAATTTTTAATATAACACGTGGTTTAATATTCATGTTATAACTAACTTCCTTATTTGGAAATAAATCTGGAATTTCATCCAGAACTATCCTCTTACTATCCTTGGGGTCTGAAATTTTTCCTACCAGTTTATATTTCAGTTTGTTATCTTTATCCCACCTAATAAAATTGGCATCATTTTTCTAGCTCATTTTTGCAGTTTCATCGCTACACTTCCATGAAATGTTTTCTTTCAACGAGTTGGTAGGTATTTCAACCCAATTTGTTCATGTTTTTTCCTTCATCGAAATAGATAATGGAAATTATCGAGCTCTATACAATTTTCTTTTATACTTGGTATACTGTTGAATGATTTGAAAACTTGCTATGCCAATTCTGTACCAATTTTTTTCCATGCCGAATTTCTCCTATCTTTTTTCAAACCCTATCTAGGTTCACAAACATGAGTATTTTTTTTTTCACATATCTAGAAAATTCTTTCAAATTTTCTCTAACTTCTTTTATGAAATTCATATTCCTACTGACAATATGTCTAAAATGTGCAATAATGTACAAATTTCTGGTTCATTAGTCAGCACAGAGCATATTTTTCATATTTGATATATGACAATTTCTTTTATTATACCATAGAATTCCTATGCCTCCTACTGGCATGTCTAAAGTGTGCAATTAAGTATAACTCTATGTTTCAGTTCTGCCTTCTTGCTGATTTCATGCAGGTAGGGTTGAATCCATTTCATAGTGAAATGGTATATTTTTTTTTTGTTCATCTCAATTTTGAGAATAACGTCACATAATATATTCTTATCTAGGTGGCTCTGACACTTGAAGACCTCCACATATGCATTATTGACACAATTTTTACTATGTGCATATCACTAACAATGTCAGTTTTGGTTGATTCTTCTTTAGCTGTTACAGACTTATAGAACACTAATACTTCAGAAATATCCATTTACTATGATATATTAACTTATTATAATTTCTCAATGATATGTCACATTCATATGTACTTTTATCGCCTACCACCTTAATTACTTCAGTACACTTATATACTGATAATAACATATTCAAATTTCAATTAAAACTATCCTCTAAGACCTGATTCTTTTTCTTTAATTTGTATGGATCTAGTGGTTTTAAACATTCCCCATGTTTTTCCATTTATGGAATTAATGGTTGGGCAATAATTACATCCTTCTTCTATTACAATGATTAAATCTTATATAGCTATTAAATCATGGATTGTAATACCCAGACTATCAAATCTGGAATAGTGTTTAACTTTGAATTCCACTCTATATTTTAATATGTCTCTCATTTTATACCTTCTTTCACAACCAACTACAGTCTAATCCTTCATTTTCCATCATTGGAGGAAGGTGAACTGGAGTTCCTCTGAACTTCCTTCTTCCTCCTAGACTAATGTCTAGAGGAATCCTCTCTTTCAGAAGCTTCCGCGAGATTCTTATCGAGATATGTTCTCTGATTTATACATGTCTATACATGAACAGATTGGTATTGCATTGCCAAAGATATATTCAGTATCAAATGGCTATAACTATTTTATTTTTATTTGAACTATTATAAGATCTCATAGGGTTTTCCCCTACCTTTAATGAAAATTTCTATTGTAATCATCATAACTCAGAATTTTAGGAATTCTCCCAACAGAGCTATTTTAATTTAATTACTTACACTCTGCTTATTCAATATACAGTACTATTGAGTCGCATATACTGAATTTTTAGTTATCTTTGTTGGTACTTATGTCACATTTTTTATTTTTATTTTTGTTATAAAGAATAATATAATTAAATTCTTTTCCTATATTGTACTAGGAACCTTCACCTCTTCACTGTTACGCGAAGTCAATTTTGTTATAAATTTGTCTTTTTCCTTACTTGGTACAGATAGCCTGTTATTGTGGCTTTTAAGCTATGTCATTCCTTGTTGCATTCAATGCAACATAGCCATCAATGGAACATTTGAATCTGACGTGTTTCCTTCACCACCCAGATCTGCATACAGCTTGTCCCCTTCAGTTAGGTTTCACAATTGTACCCTTCAATACTGTTTAACTGTCTAGAAATTTAGTGTTAGCAATTTTTTTTAATATTTTTTTTAACAACATATATTTCTTTCTGAGCACATGATTTTCCCAGTTTTTTAGCTAAATATTATCCTCTTCACTCATGGTTTTGTAGTTGTTAATTTTAGTACCTTTTCACTGTACAAAAATACAACATCAGTAATATACATATAAAATATTACTCATAGCAGTGAGCACATAAACAACCCAGTTTTCAAACTAGGGCCCTCATACCATTTTTGATGCCTCTCATCCACTAATTTTTTTTGTTTTTTTCTTTCAGTAACTTTATAGTGGTTTTTATACAACCATAACTGCTAAGTTAATAATGAATTGAATATAGCCATTCATACCCAATTTTGAACTCAATGTTTCATATATTTATGATTGATTTAGTTAAATTTTTCTGATATAAAATTTAACTAAAATCGAACTACCTTAATCGGCTACTTTAATTTTTCTTATCCACCTAACAAGAATACAACTTAACCCCTATGATATTTTCCATAAAGGAATATTTTTCACTAATGTTATGAATTAATCACAACACTTTAATGAATTTCTTCTATCTTAATTTCCATCTCATATCTTAGTAGAAATCATCACTATTGACATTTTTATACTAGGAATTCACTCCCTTTTGGGTTTGGGTGATGGTTTACTATTATATGAAAATCCTTTTATTACCTATATGTAAATTTTCCATCCCCATAAATTTTATTCTAAGCTTTGTGTTTCTTTTTAAGTTCCCTACATAGTATACTACTAACCATATTATGGACTTATCGTTGGTTGTATTAAAGTAATGATTTAGTAGGCTCCAACCATGAACCATTATAATCAACCCTATTTTATATTAACATCTATTAATTATATTAGTGTTGTGTATGCATTGAGACATCGTAATTTATGGATATCTATTCCTGAGATTTTAGTTAAAATCTCATTCACATGACTTCTCCTTAGGGTTACTGGTTTAAAAGTTGGATTTGAACCATGATTTGTTATAATTAACGATGTAACCTTCATAATTTTCTTTACAGAAAAGTTATCAATACGCTCATAAATTTTTTCAAGTAGTGCATCTCATTTAAATGTGGATTTGGTGAAAGCGTTAAATGAAAACCTGAACATAAAGGACTATCTCGATATCAGATCCTGTACTCTCCGACCCTTAGACTTGCCATGAGATTTGTTACACTACAATACGATACCAACCATTTACTAATTGTAACAATTTAGGGTTTTGGTATGCTGATGATTTAACATGAATAACCAGCCTTTCTATGGATTCATTCATCAAATTTCTTGAGATCTTTCACACTCTTCCCTATCCAACGTTGGGCGTCTAGTGCCACGTGGACGGTTATGATTTTTCAAGAATTAGGTTTTTCTGTATAGTATATGAGATGGCTCTCAATAAATGATGTTATTTTCTCCTTCATTTTTGAAGGTGTTCACGAGTCCCTTCTCTGAACTTCATTTCTACCCACATCAAGAGATGGAAATTTCCTTGTCCACGCTCGTCCAGACTTATGGAATTTGGATAGCTATTGTCTCAATGTTTTGAACCAGTTTGGTTATCCAAGGTATTGTCTTATTTTCTCTAACCAAGACAATTGCTACTTTTTATTTCCCACTTCCGTTATTCAATGGATTTCTTTTCAGTACTAATTGAAAGCAAATATTTATACACTCAAATTGATTTCATGAATTTGAGTTGTAGTTCTAGCTATTAAATTTTCGTATTTCATTATTTTTATTTGCATCAATGTCTACTTTTATATTACTGATATCATTGCTCTCGCTTTGAATTCATCCTCTTGAAGAATATAGAGGAGATTTCCCTTGGCCACTATATCCCAGAATTTCCACCGAGAGGAGACGTTCTTCATTACTTTTTCGAGACCTCAAAGGCATTCGTTCCTTAATCTTTTTCATCCTAATTTATTTACATTTTTTTTTTTTTAATGCAAAAATTTTCATTTCTGAACCTGTATAACAATAGTGATTTATTTAGATTCAATTAAGTTCGTTATTCCACCAATTCTCATGACTTGAGGTAAACCAAGATCCTTTGTTTTTCTTATTTATAAAAGTTATATTTTATCCTCTATACAACCCACAATTTGGTTTTTTTCTGAGTTAATAATTTATTTTTCATATATTATTGCAGGTAAGGATAACTCCAAAATTCTCCAACGGGGAATCTTTGACTTTCAGATTTTTCTACTAAGTCAAATCTAATCGACAGATAAATTGATTGATTTTGATTTTGATTTTACAGGTTGGTACACCATTGCAATTTCCAGAAAATGGAAATAATCTCAGTCTTCTATTTTCATTTAGATTTCTGTTAAGGATAAATATCGACTCACTCGATTTAATGAATTTTTAATAATTACTATGGATGGGAATACACTTATGTTTCCCCATTGGACTGTGGATTATGTTTCTTGGTCTACTTTTATGTTCGAGAACAATTAATGTCTGCTTAATTTATCCTTATCGTCTCTTCTTTTACATGTTTATATTACTGTCAAATGAAAATGTAATTTTATTTAACTATGCATCTCATACCTTTATGACTTTTCTTCATACCTATATGTATATAGATAGGTATGGTTATTCTCAAAAGGAATATAATTTTAGTTTTTTTTAAATCTACATTCAATATGTGTGCAAAAGGATTTATTCTATTGTTTACATTAGTTGAATAATTTTCGCTCTTTCTTTTCAGTCTACTGTATAGATTTTTTAATTGAACTATTAGACTTTCCATTTTATTTTCTTCTTAAGATATTTATAAAGAAATTTTCTTCATAATATGCTCAAACATTATTAACTAGGAATATCTATAATTATGTATTTACGAATTTTAAATTTCATAATATATTTCTCTTACAACTCCTTCTATAGAAAAGCTAGATATCACCTAATTAAAAGCTATTAAAATTCTCATTTATATTACCATATGGTTCTCCTTGCAGTCTCTTATGACATCTCTCTTTTGCATTTAACTACCTTCTCATTCATAAACATAGATTTTATTTTATTTTTCCAGCATTTATTTTATTTAAGTAACCAGGATATTTCTGTTAGATATCAAATTTGATTCATTTTTCTCTTATCATAGCTCTCTTACTACAACAATATATTCCAGTATTTCAAACTAGATGAGATATGTAGATTTAAAAGGACATTTTACTTTCTACAATTATATTATAAGCATAACTCCATGCACCAATTGTATACTTATAACTACATCAGCAATCACTAAAAACGAAAGTATTTCAATTTTCTTTTCTTCTTTGATAATTGTATCTATGGTGCTATTTCCAAATTTATCATACTAGGATTTTAATACTCAAACATAATGTAATACTTGAGGCATATAATGGATTTATTTTTAGCATGTTCTTTTATGTTCAGAATAACATGCACGAATTGTCACTTATTTCGGTAACCATTTTAATTTTTTATCCAGGAAATTTAATTGCTGCTTGAGACACCAACCCCCATATTTAACCCTTGATAACATTTAAACAATGCCTATCCCCACATCTAAAACGCCTCACTAGTTTTAGACATTCTAGGTTGTGGTTCCTTTAAAATTTCCCTCATGCTACTATACAGACTGCAATTCTTTTACTGAATCTGGTCTGATAAATCTTAAGGTACTTAAGCACTATTCATTTTACTACTCAGCTAAGAAATTGATAGAGATAATTCATTTTACTATAGTACAAATTTTAGTAAGAAAATAATATTTTTCAGTATCAGTTGTGCATACCGATACCTATGACCAATCCTCCCAACCTTCGAATTATTTATCTCTAGAATTCACCCCCGAGCTGAGATCCTTCAGCAACAGACTACCCTCGGTCCATTCTTAAAAAACTTACTTAAGCCATGCTCTCCGTAAGCCTGTTTCCAAATTCTGCATCCAGAATTTTTAGGATGCTTTCTTCCTATTTTTTCCTAGGCTTCCCTGAATGAAGTACTTTAAAGCTACTTTCTCTACTTTTCCAACTTTTCCACCTCTTCCAAATTACTTTTCTCTTCATTGGGGAATTTTAAAATTTTCCTCTTAAATATAATTTAGCATTATTCCTTTAAAGGATTTTTGAAAGGTTTTGGGAAAGTCTTAACCTTATCCATATCCTCATGGATCAGGCTTATGATCTCCAATCTCATATGTTCATAGTGCACACATAATTATTCCATTGATTTTTCATTAATAAGTATTTAAATAAATCCACCTAAGAATTCTCCATTGGGGTCCACTCCCCTTTTAGACTTATTTTCATGTCAATTAAAAATCATAGAACTAGAGGTATTACAATGTCATTAATAATAATATTATTAATATTAATACTTAACAATATTAATTAATATTAATATTAATATTTTTATTTTTATTAATTTATATTCATATTAATAAGGAATAGAGATATTGATATCGATATTAAAATTTTAAAAACATAAATTTATATTATAATAAATTTTCAAATTAATATTAATAATTAATATTAAAATGCAATATTAAAATATTATTAATGTTAATAATATTAATATTAATATTTATTAATTAATTCCAAATTTCAGTGATAATATTGATAAAATAGAATAAAAATAATAATAAAGATTATCTTAAATTAAAATGTATTAATTATATTGCTAATACTAAATGTTGTTAATATTATTTATCAATTTTAATGTTAATATTAGATATAGTAATAATGTTAATTTCATAATTAAAATTGCTAATTAAATGTTATAAATATTAATAATTAACATATAAATTAATATCTATAAATATTAATAATATTAAAACTAATATTAACATTTGTATTCATATTAATTAATATCAATACTAGTAACGAATATTCTAATTAATATTAAATTAATATTAATATCAGAATTTATTAATATTATTTTTAATACTAAATGTTGTTAATATTATTTATGGTAATAATATCAGTTTCATTAGTAATATTATTATTATTAATGAAATGTTATCAATATTACTAATTAACATTAAAATTAATATTTCTACACATCAATAGTATTCAAAATATATTCATATTGTTATTCATATTAATTAATATTAATAAGACTAATAATTTTCTTATTAATATTATTAATTTCATAAAATATTATTATTAATATTAAAAATAAATATTACAAATAAATTTTTTTATTAAAAAATATTAATCTTATATAATAATTAATGTTAATATAATAATTATAATGACTTTTTTAACCATTAATTTGATATCAACATTAGACTTATTATAAATTATTAATATTAAAATAGTAAAAATGAAATTAATATACAAGAAGAGTATGAAATTTTAATAACTACAAAAACAATCAGAATTTCTTTAAGATATTTCCAATTCTTAATGTACTTTAGAGCTCCTCCCATCACCTTCTTCAATTGGAATAATTGGTACAACTAAAACAACATTTAACACCCATACATATTTTAAACATAATATTAAATTTTTTATTTCTGAATTTGTCATTGCCCATAAAAAAAAATCCTTTTTTCAATGGATTAAATGTGAGAAAATATACAAATTAATTTAGTGGTTTGAAAATCATTAAATAAAATAAATCTAAATAGATAAATATATTTTTTTTGGGTTAATAATCATAACTTTTAATGGATTAAATGTGATAAATTATATAAATTAATTTAATGGCTTTAAAATGAGTAAGTTAAATTAAATATGAACAAATAAATATAATTTTATTAGCTTTTGAATTTTTTGGAAAAAGTAAAATAGATGTTTTGGAATAAGTAAAATAGTTTATAGTTTTTAACATATGATATTGGCTATTCATAGTATTTCCCAAAATCAATAATTTGGATTAAATCTAAATAAATAAATATAACAAGTTTTTTTATTTTAAAAATTTTAGGTATAGTTGTGAATTCGTTAACCTAGGCCATCCCATAAAATTTGGCTAAAAAATAATTGGGTTTGTGGTTTTTATCCAGTGGAGGGAGGGGATTGAGAATATATGGCCAAAACCCACTCAATAGACATTTTAGCTTATAATTTGATATTATAAAATAAAATAAAATAAAAAATATATAATAGCAATGAGGAATAAGCACAAACTGCAAATATACCAAAAGAAAATATTCCAAAAGCTAACAATGATATAACTATGCAACAATGTTGGGTTTCCGAATTCAGTTGTGGTCGTATTCCTTCAAACTAATACACCACTTCTATGATCTACCCAGGCTCATAGAATAATGGAACTCAATCCCAAGCACCCATCCCTTAAATTAGTGCCTTAATATATTTGACCACACTGCTCGATCATTGAAACCTCATTAATTCAAAAGCCAATCATCTACCCAATAAACCATGCTCAAAATCCTTAATGTTCTAAGCCAAAATTATCTAAGAAAAAATAAATTAAGAAAAAACAAATTGAATGGAATTAGTGGATTAATTTTGAATAAAAGAATCAAAGTTTTTCATTTTTAGACCTTCCAACATATCTCTTCTATCCATCTACCAAAACTTAAAATCAAATAAACCTATTCAATTATACTACCTTAAAACATAAGTTAATATGTAAAATTTAATATCCTTGTAAAATTGATAGAATTAAAAATATTTAAGGCATCCATGATAGCTTGCATTTTTATTTCCATATTAGTATGACACATTGTATCAAGCGATAATGAGTATTCTTGAAGTAACTAGTATGACAGGTTGTATCAATTTGTAAGCAGTTACTCTTGTAAATTGAAAAATTTAGAGAAATTGAATGCAAATCAACGGAACCCTGACATGTTGGAGGAAAATGTTGTGCCTTTAAAAGTTTCATTTATCTTCCCACTCAATGCAATTCAATGCAAACATGACACGTTGGCGGAGAAAGGTTAAGTGTTAATGTTTTGAACAGTTTCATTTATCCTCTGACTTATCCTCCCATGAATAAAATTGTTTCAACCCATATAATTTCACCTGTTAATCTTGATAAGTGGCAATTAATAAATGGTATAGTAAATTTTTAATCAAGATTTGTATATTTTTAATTTAAGTATGATTTAATCATACGATTTAGACATGCAAGTAAGTTAGTGGTCTACATTTGATCCATTGATCTATTGGTGATGACAAGAATATACTGTCATCTCTAAATTTACACCATCCGATCAAAATGATTATCTAAGAAAATGATTAAAGTAGCCAATTCCAATTGGGGGGATGCCTATCGGTGTAACAAGTGCCAACATAAACATGGTCCACATGGTTGATTTTCATATTCAGAAAATATTTTTCATAATACTACATTGGACCATGATTGATTTTCATATTGACACAATCTTTGTCACAATGTGAAATTAGAGCATCTTTGACCATGATTGACCATAGCTGACGATTATTAACAATGGTTGACCATGTTTGATTTTCATATCGAGGCAATATTTTTCCTAATGCAACATCAGATCATGGTTTACCATGATTTATTTTCAGATGGAGATACTCTTGGTCATAAAGTGATATTGGATCGTGGATGATTTTCATATTAAGAAAATATGTGTCACAATGTGACAGCAGACTGTGGTTGACCAGTATTATAAACCCAAGGGATTTATATTACACCCAAGGATATTATAAACATAATGGAATAATAAAACCAACATATTATAAACCCAAGGGATTAATATTATAAAATAAACATATATAAAACCTAATATATATATTATAAACCTTAGAATAAACATGGTTTACAATGATTTACAATTTTTTATTTTCATATTAATACAGTCTTTGTCATAATGTGACATTGGACAACAACTAACCATGGTTTATTGTCATATTAAGACAATATCTATCACAATGTGACATTGGACCATGGTTGACCATGATTGACCATGGTTGACGATGGTTCACAATGGTTGGCCATGGTTCATTTTCCTTTTGAGACAATATTTGTCACAATGGGATGTGAGACCATGGTTGGCCATGATTATAAACCCAAGGGATTTATATTACATATAGGGATTAATATTCTAAACCTTATGAATAATATTATACCAGAGGAATAATAATATTAAGAAGAAAGAAATGACATCATATAATTTCCATTATTTTCCTTGAAATCTCCCCATTTGGATAAGGATAACCCTCAAATCAAGTTGCTCATGATATCTTCCTAATTTATACTTCTCTAGATAATTTACACTCAAAAGTATCTTATGAATTGAGTAATATATTTTTTAAAGTTGTAAAATCTAATCAAGCGAGTGATGTATGTGGTTTCCATCTAGATAATAGTGATCGTGTTGATTTAACTATGATTTGCAATGTGGGCCAGTTCCCAAAATGTAGTTATACATTCAAAGTTTTAGAAGTCGTAAAGGAATAAATGCACTTCAAATTTCATTTATGGTAATAGTTATGAAATTTTCTCAAAATATTGATGGGATCCTCGAGCCATGTCAGATATAGATTTCCTCTCAAAACTCTTTATTTCATGTTATTTCACTTGATGCAAACTAATTCTTGATGGATTTTGCATTTTTTCGAGAGAATTTTAATAATTCTCAATATTGGGTTTCTAATCAGGTAAAGGAATCTTCTAGAGCTAATTCATCTTCATGTAAACCTCTTATATTAAACTTAGGATTTGGATGTACACCTTTCATGGATGCACACAAATATGAATCCTATATGTTGTTTGTAATGGTAAAGATAATTATTGGTTGAAGCATTCATATATGTTAAGTGCTTTTGTGGATAATCATTTCCTAATATTTGTTGTGACTGACATGAAGCTAATCAATTTTTTCTACCCGAATCAATACTTTTGAGTAGCATTCATTTCTTAAATCATTTAGTGGATCAAAATCGCCATTTTGATATGGGTACTAGATTTATTTTCACATATACTTCCAACTTTTTTTCAACATGTTCTTTTAATCAGTTTCCTAGATTTACAAGGAGAAAATATTATTTTAATTCCCCAAGATTTCATATTATTGGTCTAGTATGGAATTAGACATAAAGAGAACTGATAGAGAATAAAGAATTGTCGAGCCAAAAACCAGATCATGACGTTGGGTTTAACAACTTTCATTATGATAATAATTTTCCCACCAGTATATCTGACGATAGTTGCTTTACTTTGATTGATTTTTATTGTTTATCATCTCAATATTTATATACTTGTTAAGCAGTTGAAGAATTTTAGCCAATGTTGATGGTTATGTTAGCTCCTTGATGTCTTGACAAAACCTCTAAACATGATCATATAAATTTTTTTTCACGAGTTTCTATTTTTTATTCCATGCTTTTAATTGAATATATATATTTTTTTACAAGGATATTAATGGTTTTCAAAAGGATTGTTTTGAATTTCATATTTGATGGAAACATCTTACTTAGAAATGTTTTTCACTCACATTAAGTTTTGATATTTCAAGTGTTTTTCTAAGAATGTGTAACACCCCTAGTTTATGTGTTTGATTTTCAAAACTAGACATTTGAACTTTAAGCCAAAGGGGAGTGGACCCCAATGGATAAGTATTTGGTGGATGTAATTAAATATTTAATTCTGAAAAATAAATAAAATGATTTTTTGCAGATTGACCATAATGAGAATTGTGAGACCACTTGCTAAATCCATGAGGATGGATAGAGGCAAACAATTCCCCAAAAATCTTTCAAAAATCCTTGAAATAATTTATTTCTAAATTTTATTTTGAGGAAAATCTAGTTTCCCCAATGATGTGGAGAGTAGTTGGGAAGAGGTGAAAATCTGGGAAAACAAAAAGCAGCTTTAAAGATCCCTGAATAGGGAAGCCTAGGAAAATAGGAAGAAAAACATCATGATATTATGGACGCAGAATTAGAAATAGGCTTTGGGGAGAAAAAGATTAAATAAGCTATTCCTGAACAGATTAGAGGTTGCTCTGTTCTAGGAAGTGGTCACAGCTCGAGGGTGAGTTCTGGAGATAAAGGGACTCTACGGTTGGGAGGAATGGTCAAATACCAAATTGGTATGCACACAATATTATGAAGGATTAAAAAATTATTTGTTGTTAAGTGTAAAGATTAATGACTATAGATGTATAATTCTTGCAATGTTTTGTTTGTGCTGATGTTCCTTACATTTACAGAATAATAGAATAATTAAACTCTATCAGTTATGCATGGTTGTAGGAACCAGAAATATGAGGACAAATCAGCCAGAACCTCTAAACTAGTTCTTGGTTTAAATCTGTAGATTATGTTACCTCATAATTTATAATTATGTACTTTAATCTGCTCCTGTGAAAAATAGAATTTATTCAGTCAACACTGTGGGAAAACCCCTAAGCCTATGGACAGAAGGAAATTAAATATATAGAGGACAGAGTTATATTTTTATTGAATTAACTAAGTGAAGTGCAAATATATAGAATTTATTTTTAAACAGCAGTGCATGTCTATTTATAGTTATTTTAATATATTCTATAATAAGGACAGAATGGAAGAGTATGAAATTTTAATACTACTTATATATCTTCAGATAGCAAAGAGATAAAACAAAACATGGTTATCAACTCTAGGAATAATTATGAAAGGATAGTTATGTACAAAAACTATGTGACTAACCCCCTTTACAAAGGGATGGTCCAAATGAATACCTGCAAACTATATATCTATCTATCTATATATATATATAAATTGAAGAAGGTAGCCACTAGCTATCCACCAGATCTATATAATATATCAGTTAAGAAAGCCAGTCTAAACATTGATACACTGGAACTAATTATATTATGAAAAAAAAAGAACAAAAATTAGATGCATACAGTTGCGGGGAACATTTTTCTTGACCTATGAAGCTCTTCCAAATTAATTACAACCTCCTAGGAATATATAGAGTCCACTATGGGAGTCATACAATATCTACAAATGATAGAACTTGTAACTTACTCATTCATGGAATCACTGTAAACTTGAAGAATCTGACAATAGAGAGACTTGTATGCATTGAAGTCATTATTATGATAAGAACTAGAAAAGAGAAATAAAAACCAGAGAAATCCTTATTTCTTCAATCATAATTAACTCGACAAAAAAAAAAAATATAATAATTGAATGAGAGATAACAGGAGAAATTCCTCAAATAACAAGCTGGAAATTATTAGAAAATATTATGGAGTTGTCAATGATATCAGAGACGAAGAATAAATACGATATATATATATATATATATATATATATATATATATATATATATATATATATATATATATATATATATATATATATATATATATATATATATATATATATATATCAAAATTTGAGCCACCTCAGGCAACAGTGTTTCAAAAAAAAACCCACACTCTCATTCCATAAATTAATTACTCAAGGAATTTCATCATCCGAATAATAATTAATAGTAACAGTCTCTGGCAGAGTCTGGTATTACAATAAACATTGTTTATGACTATAAGAAATTTAACTATCTGAACTAATTAGGTAGAATAACATGATGAGAGGATGGCTTCTCTCCACCCAGGTGTATACCGACCTGAAAATGCTGAGTGTAGTGAAATTAGTGTCAAATGAAATGACGTATCTAATGGTTCGCCGAGAAGGAAAATCGTAAGGCATCGAAATTACCTGCAACACAAACAAAGGGAAATGAGAATGTGAATTTATTTACTGATATGAAAATTAGTGCAACTAAATAACTGAAACAAAACATTAATAAAGGATTACCTTGTGGGTTGATAAATTCCTTATCTCCCAAAACGACCTGGAACAAAGTGAAACCCACAAAATAAAACCGATTAGATCATCGAATGATTCAAGGACGAGTGAAGAAGCCTGGGTTGAATTATAAAGATGAATTGACTCTTTCATGTGGTTATGGCTTGATAGCCGTGGAGGAAGCCAAAAAAATCAAAACGTCACCATTCGAATAAGCTCAGGACATCCACGAAAGACGACGAAGAATACAATCTATAAAACAAAACAAAAACAAAAATGATGTAGTTGAGTCTCCGACATTATCCACAGAAACATAAATCTAGATAAACGAGAAGAAATTATCTATGAGAGAGGCATTTTAATGATTGAGACGAAATCCTCAACAGTAAACGACTCAGGTAAGAAAATTTTTATTAACCTCAGCTCTCACTTGATAACACATAACATAAATATACGAAGCAAGGATACATAGCCAGACTCATTAAACAGAGCATATAATTCAACATTAAGTTAGTGAAATACGCATTAGTGCATACCTGAAAGGCGTTATGATGAAGGATAGATTCACTCGAAGCTGGGACAAGAATACGCTTCGTGTCCTCCATTGTGCAGAGGCTCGACACCGAAGGACAAGAAAAATAAATGAATGGTGAAAAGAATCGGTTCCACAATAGAACAGAGATTTATATGCTCATCTCATATGAAACACAAAAAAAAACCCTAATGAGAACAAACAATCTCCACCATCCAAGTGGCCACGGATCCAGAGTCTAAACATGGATCGTTCTGGAGAATTTGTTATTTAATACAATAAAGCTCATCACATAAATGAAGATATATGCAATCAATGCCTCAGTACCATAGATCGCATGAGGTGGCTGGCGTAGTAAAAGGGCTTTATAGCGTGGCGTGTTTCAGAAAAGACGTAAACACATAGAATAGATGACGAGGAAAGCAAACCAGGTTTCCAAGGGCAAATACCTTAGCGATATTGCCAGCGAAACGTAGCGAATGTATTGAAAATCGATCGCACAAATATCCACCTCAAATGTATCATAAATGAATGGTACATTAGAAATCAATGATTCGACGATCTCTCTTAGGTTAAATTCATAAACATGACATGAATTGTAAATAAGAATAGACTTGAAAAAATTTTGAAATTCAAACCTAGGGATATACACCTTGGAGTGAGACGAATATATATATATACCCAATGGCTCATAAGTTATACACATAAGCCATATGAATATAATGTTGAATGCTAATGTATATGTGAGGTGAACCATATACATATATGGGGATCATATATATTTAATCTTTGATACAAACACTTAGTGGGGAAAAAACAAATAAATCATACTTATAAAAGGAATAGAAGAAATTAGGAACTCTATTCCATAGTAGATCCAAAATGGTAAATTTTGACAAATAAAATTGAATAGCCATGGGGAATAGAAATATGACAGTAAACTCAACTATTGTGGAACAACTGTGGTCAATAGAAGCACAAAAATAAACGCTATATAAAAAAAAAAAAAAGAGGAGACGTTACAAATGGTATCAAAGCTCAGGTTATACAAAACTGGGCTGTTTCTATGTGTGCTCACTGTATAAATGATTTACTGTTGGAAAAAAAAAAATTTGTTTTATTTACTGATCTAAGTTGTGTAGTGTATAGTGGTGTTGGAATGGCAGAAGGTGAGGAAATATATGTCGATCTGTGTGATGAAAATAATACACCAGATCCTAACGCTCTAATGGTGGCTATGTTGTAGAGTTTGCAATGAGAGATGGCTTAGTTAAGAAGCCAGAATGACAGATTGCCATTGGCCATTGAGGAGTAGGAAAAACTCATTCGATAATTAACTTCGCGGAATAGCCAAGAGGTTGAAGGTTCCGGGAGGAGGAAGAATGATGAGTCTGAGGATGATGATGCTGTTAGGCATCAGTATAAATAGAAAAAGGAATTACAAGGGGAATTCTGAAAGATCAAACCTCCCTCCTATGATGGGGAGAAGGAGGAAGATGCTGAAGCCTGGTTGTTGAACATGATTAAGTATTTCCAGATCTATGAATATGAAAGCAATCTGAAGTCTAGATTAGTTGTTTACCAGCTACAAGGTAAGGCTACCTTGTGGTGGGAGGAGACAAAAATGGTTCATGCCATTGATGAAAAGACAGTTACTTGGGAAGATTTCCAGGATAAGTTAAAAAACCGCTACTTAAATGAGCGTTACTATGATGATAAAGCAAAAGAATTTCATGAGATTAGACTGGGACAGCTTACTATTGATGATTTTGTCACTAAGTTTACAAATTTATTGAGATATGTCCCTTACATTAGGGAAGAGAAGGCAAAGGTGCAAAGTTTTTTGAACTGTTTTCCTGCTGTGTACAAAGAGAAGATTGAGTTTGATAACCCAAAAACGATGGACAAAGCTGTTAGAAAAGCTAGATTGTGCTACCATCAGTTTAAAGGAAAAGGTGAGTATGGAAAAAACTAGGTAAACAAGGGTGAGTTCAAAGGAAATAAACAGAAACCAACTTATTTAAAGAACTTTGGCAGGGATCCCCAAAGGAAAACGTTTAATAAACCAAAATAAAGCCAAACAGCTCAGTCTCAAATTGGTTCCAAACAACTAGATGAAGGAAATAAGAAGGAAGGCACAATCAAAATGAGGGAACCTTTGAAATGTTGGGGATGTGGAGAACCCCATATTTTGAGGGATTTTCCCCACCGAAACATTCAGATGATTATGAGAGATCGAAAAGCTACCATAGTAAATGACATAGCCAGGAATATACCCACTATCAGTGCAGCCTTGGAGAATCAACAAGTGGAACACCAAGCTACCATGGTTGAAATGGTGGGTAAGATTGCTAACCAATCTGTTACTGTTTTTATTGATCCGGGTGTTTCTTTGAGTTATATTAGTCCAAAAATTGTAGAAAAATGCAATCTTAAACCTGAAAATTTCAACAGTCTTGGTTGGTTCAGTTAGCTACTGGAACTAAGAGAAAGGTAACACATAAATTACCCCAAACAGCAATTACATTAAACGATTTTCAAACAAAAGTAAATTTAAACATTCTTCCATTAGGTTCATATGACTTGCTGATAGGAATGGACTGGATGGAAAAGAAAAAGGTCATAATGAATTGTTGGGATAAGACCCTGCATGGTGTAGATGAAAAGGGGAGACCTTTTACTCTCAAGAGAAAACGAAAACCTATCTCTGTAAGACAGATATCAGCACTGCAACTAAAAAGAACAGCTAGGAAAGGATACCAATTATATGCAGTACATGTAGAAGAGACAGAACATAAACCTAAAGAAAATCTGCTGGATACTTTTCCAGTAGTGAGAGAGTTTAAGGAAGTTTTTCCAGAGGAGATTCCTCATCTTCACCCCAAAAGAGAGATTGATTTTTCCATCTTTGTAACACCCCCAATTTATGTGTTGAATTTGAAAAAGTTAGACATTTGAACTTTAATCCTAACGGGAGTGGACCCCAAAGGATAAGTATGGTGTGAATGTACTTGAATATTTAAATTGAGAAAATAAATAAAATGATTGTGCATTTTGACCAAGATGAGAATTAGAGATCACTTGCCAAATCCATGAGGACGGATAAGGCAACAAATCCCCACAATCTTTCAAAAATCCTTGAAAGAAATTAATTTATATTTTGAGGAGGAATCTAAATTTCCCCAATGATGAGGAAAGTAGTTGGGAAAAGGTAAGAAAAGCTGGAAAAGCCGAGGAAAAGCATAAAAAAACTTTAAAGAGTCCCAAAATGGGAAGCCTAGGCTAAACAGGAAAGAAAGCATCCTGCTATTCTGGACACAGAATTAGAAACATGCTTTGGGGAAATATGAGCTTAAATAAGCTGCTCCTAAGCAGATCAGAGGTGGATCTATGATGGAGGTGATCTCAGCTCGGAGGTGAGTTCTGGGAGACAAAGAGGACTCTAAGGTTGGGCGGTTGGTCATTTGCAATAGTGGTATGTTTCTGAAATTCTTGTTAATTTGATTTCTTATGGTATGAATTGGCTACATATAAAATAAATTTGAATGGTATAATTGATTTTAGTACTACATTTAATAGAATCCATCTTAAGGCATTCACCTTCCAGATTCTGTATAGTTGTAGACCAGAAATCTGTAGAGTAGAAACCCACAGAAACTTTAAACCAAGGTCGGTTTAAATCTGAAGGAACTTAGTCTCCACAGATAATTAAATACTAACTTGTTTCTGATATACACATATATATATATATATAGGTGAAATTATATACTCATGGTTATGCTAGAAAAATCTTATAGCAGAACTGAAATCTATATGGTACAATAAAAGAAGAGCAAGGACATTAGAATATGTATTTTGAGTTCTTTTTAGACCAAGAAGTAAATCTACTCTATAGAAGTGTTATAGCATTTATAGCAATTATAGTGGCCATTGCATTCTTTAATCTACCTCCAACCCTTGAACTAAATATCATCGAAGGGACCCAACATACATTTAAATTCCACTACCAAACTAACCATAAAATACATGTATATGAAATCGAAAAATGTACCTAGAACTAATAGCACGTTATAACAACGATTATAAATGATGAGTTGGACGCAAGAAATATAGATACGAACCATATAATAATTTGGTTGAATGTATGGTCAAACTATATTAAATTATGGTGGTTATTTAATCCACTATGCATGGAGTCTAATTCAAATCAATTCCTCTGACCGCACCTACATTAATATTCCACAGCATTTTAGGTTTCTTTCAAACATGAGACGTATTGAATAGATGCAACAATAAAACTATGAAATAATGCGTAGGTAATAGAGGCAGCATTAAAACTATGAAATAACGCGTAGGTAACAGAGGCAACATTAAAACTATGAAATAACGCGTAGATAACCAGGGCCGAGTACCCAATCTTTACGTAGGGTATCGAGGCCCATATGCCATGGGTGGAAGGTTTTTATATGCTAGAAGGTATTATATTAAATTATCAAAGCAGTGCAGCCATGCCTATTTTCGTGAAGAATATTACCAGCATTAAAAACAACCGAAATACAGAGGCGCAATCGCGTTAAGGGAGGGAGTTACCGACGTAGGAGCTCGGCTCTCCCCCTGGCAAAGTTCGTTGGCAAATATTGCCATCTACAATGAAGCCAATCGACATAGTTTGGATGCGAACGGCCAGTACGCCGGTGACCATAGTCACGACTGGGCCATGTTAACGAAAACATATAAACGTCGCCATAAAATAGGTCCTGACAGTTAGCGTTGGATCTCAAACAATATCAGATTTCTGAAAGCAGAGACAAATAAATTAAATGCGTAAACCTCTGCAATCGGATGGCAGAACTAGTGAGTAACCTGAGAATAGGGTTCTCTTTCGACCCTGGTATCACATCGATTTAAACAGAGAAATAAAAATAAAACAAGTAGTCAATACAAAAAAATATTAGCACGTCAGCCATAGTGAGGCTATCAAACTTGGGCGCAAAGAAACCTAAGATCCAGCGTCGGGACGTAGAAAAACATGTTAACAAAAGGGTTCGGCGTGTAGCCAGGAGGAAAGCCCATTTAATGGCTTCTATCCATTGTGTAAGTTTTAACCCTGAACATAAATTATCTATACACGAATCTTATAACAGAAACTAAACAATAGCGAGAGCATAAAACATAAAACAGATAAACACAGAGATTTTCCCCTGGATCCCAAATTGGGACGACCAGCTTGATTTTTCATTATATTCCTTTTAGTGTTACAACACATATATATACATGCCGAAACATACATAAACCCCAATCCATTAACCCTGGATTAGAACATAACCGTAGTTTCCTTGACCGGATCTACAAAATACCAGGGGCCGAAAACCATCGAACCCCAAAACCATGTGCAAAACCATGCACAAAACCATGGGCGGATCCGCCTATGAGTGGGTCCGCACAAAAAACAAATTTTGGCTGGGGCGCTGCCCCGAACCCCAACAGTGGGGGCTGCTTCGCCCCTCGTGACCCCCCAGCTACGCCCGACGCAATATACACCGTGTGGGGCTAATCATGGAAAGAATATAACACATACCCAACATTCTCCCACTTGTTGTTTTCTTTCCACGGGGGCTGGGAGAGCTTACTCATTGACAATTCTTAAGCTTCCATTGTTTCTACACAAAGAACCCCGGGTGCTCTGGAACCCCGTCAATGCATCTGCAACATTCTTCAAAGTGTCCACCTTTACCAGAAACACCCTTTAACCTCAACCATACCTCTAACAAAGTGATATTGAACATCAATGTGATTTGTATTTGAATGATAAGTAGGGTTCTTAGCCAAGAAAATTGCACTTTGGCTATCACAGTATATCCTTATAGCTTGCTGTACCAACCCCATGCTTGAACACAATATCTGCAACCAAGCTGCTTCCTTGCTTGCATGAGTGGCTGCTATGTATTCTGCCTCTGTAGTTGAAAGCGCCACTACGAGGCCCAATGCTCTCATCAGGCCCATTTCGAAGTCAAACCAGTGAGCTTACACACCCACTTGTAGATATTCTTTGGTGTCCAGGATCTCAGCCCGATCTGCATCAACAAAACCAAATGTAACATTCTCCAATCCTGGTCTTCCACGGTAGCACAAGCCATAATCACTAGTGCCACGTAAATGTCCCAGACTACGCTTCCACTTCTTTGTCAATACTCCTTCACAGGTTTGACATAAGCGCTTCTGCTCAATACTCCCACTACATGTGCAATGTCTAGTCTAGTACGGACCATTGCATACATCAGTCTACCCACTGCACTTTCATATGGAACACGAGAAATATCCTACTCTTCTTCTTTTGTCTTGGGGCACTGTTTAGCAGATATCTTTACACCTACAAGAATAGGAACCTTCACCAGTTTACCATCATACATATTGAACCTCTGCAATATTGTCTCGACATACTTCCTATGGTTTAACCAAAGCTTCCTCTTTTCTTGATCTCTCTTAATTTCCATGCCCAAAATATAGTTTTTGTGCAAGATCCTTCATGTCGAATTTGGAGACGAGTTGGGTCTTCAAATCTTGGATAATTTCTTTGTCATTTCAACCAACAACATATCATCCACATATAAGACCAAATAAATAACATGGTCACCAATTAATTTAAAATAAACACAATGAAATCCTCCTTGCTTCTGGTGAAGCTAAGTCCCTGTATATAGCTATCAAATTTCTGATAACCCATATGGATACTTCTTTAACATACATAGTAGTTCTTTCTTCCCCTTCGCCATAAAGCCTTTAGGTTGTTTCATGTAGATCTTCTCTTCTAGATCCCCATGAAGAAATGATGTCTTCACATCCATCTGTTTTACCTCAAAACCAAATGCAGCAGCAACATATAAAATTAATATAATAGAAGTAACTTTGGCAACAGGAGAAAAAATATCACCAAAATCAATTCCCGGCACATGGGAATAACCTTTTGCTACCAATCGAGCTTTGTATTTCTCCACCTTTCCTTCTACATTCATCTTCTTCTTAAACACCCATTTGCTCCTGATGGGCTTCCTTCCAGTCGACAACTCCACCAGATCCCATGCCTCATTTTTGTGCAAGGATGCCATGTCATCAACCATGGTCTCCTTCCAAAGTTTTCCATCCTCTAAATCTACTGCCTCCCTGATAGTTCTAGGATCATCATCAGTTATAGTTAAGGAAAAACCTAAACAAAAATCAGATGGATTGTACCTTTTTGGTTGCCTTCTTTCTAGAGGCCCAGTCTTCTCAAAGGCTGGGTTGTGGCTCATCTTCATCTTACGGAGTCATCTTGTTGTATGATCGGGTCATCCTCCTTTAGCTCAAACTCTATCTTCTCAGTTTCCTTTGGTATGATTTCATGTTTAACAACATCTTTCACCTCTCTAAACACCACATCTCGGCTATACACAACCTTCCTTGTTTCTGGGTTCCAAAGCTTGTAACCTTTTAAACCATCCTTATACCCAATAAAGATGCACCTTTCAGATTTATTATCCAACTTAATCCTTTTCTCCTTTGGAACATGTACATATGCATCACATCCAAATACCCTTAGATGTGAAATAGAGGGTTTCTTACCGAGTCCATACCTCATGTGGGGTCTTATCCTCAACGGCAGTGAAGGTGATCTGTAACTAAGTAACATGCAGTCTCCTTTACCTGCCTTGAAATTCTATGTTATAACCCGATGCCCAGGCATGCTTCTTTCCTTTTCATCGGTGTTCTATTCATTCTTTCTGCAACTCCATTTTTACGAGGTGTGTATGGAGTAGTCTTCGTGCTATACCACGCTTCTTACGGAACTCTGCAATTCTGCTAGAACTCCCCACCATTATTGAGGCTCCAACGCCTTTATCTTCTTCTGCGCATCACGGTTTTTACACGAGCCTTAAGTCTTCAAATTTGTCCAAAGACTTCAGATTTCTTCCTCCAAGAAATATATCCATGTATTCCTTGAGAAGTCATCTATGAATGAAACATAGTGGAACTTTCCCGGTGATGGAGCGACCAGGGTCCAAACACATCCCTGTGCACAAGCTCTAATATCTTGTTTGCCCTCTTAGCACTAGAAGGAAAACTCACCCGATTCTGCTTCCCATATACACAATGTTCACGGAAATCGAAATCCAGAGAGCTATTAAACATACTTTCTACCATACAATTTCCATGCAGTGTCCGAAGGCCCTTCTCTCCAATATGTTCAAGCCTTTGATGCCATAGCATAGTCTTTTCTCCAGAGACCACTAGGCTTTTCGCTCCACTTTCGAGAACCACAGAATTGTTGCACCCATCAATAATAGTGTTGCCCTGAAGCTTGTACAGAGTTCCAATCCGAACTCCCCACATTAATACCAGTGCTCCTCAAACCATCTTACAGACATCTTTCTCGAACAATCTTTGTTTTTACACCATCATCCATCTTGCTGAAATCACATTTACGGCCAATTTAGGAAATGCGAGAACACCGGGGAAGTCTTCTAATCCTCCCCACACCTTGAAACCGACTTGACCTTTGCCCACGTCCGACGGTCGCTTCTATCCCCTAGGAAGACATCACCACCATCATATTTCTCATACTCGCAGAACCACTCCCTATGGGGAGTGAAGTGAAGGATGCACCTGAGTCAATCAACCATGACTCATGATCTACATGTGTATTTGAAGAAGAAGCCAAATACACATCCCCACCTTCATCCGAGGTGGTTTTTGCCTCTGCAGAAGGAGCTTCATGAGATCCCTTTCCTTTCTCAGGAGCTTTAGATCTGCATTCCTTTTTGTAGTGTCCTTCCTTTCCGCATTTCCAGCACACCTTTACAAACTTTCCAGGAGATTTAGATCTCCCTCTAGATTTAGATCTCCCACTCGAAGCCTTATTCTTGTTTCTGTTCTGGGACCTTCCTCGTACAGATAAGGCATCTCCATTCTGACCCTCCATATTTCTCTGTCTCATTTCCTCCTACAACAAGGCTGAGACAATGTCATCAAAATTCAAGGTAGTTGTATTGCTACCTATTGCAATAACCAGACTGTCCCATGAATCCGGTAGAGAACAAAACAAGCTGATGCACTTATCTTCATCTGAGATTTTAATATCAACAGATGACAGCTGACTTACCACAGTATTGAAGGCGTTTAGATGCTCTGTCACCGAGTCTCCATCCTTCATCCTCAGGTTATACAACTTTTTCTGTAGGAACAATTTATTCACTAGAGACTTAGATTGGTACAAATTCCCTAGCATTTCCCACAAGTTCTTCGCCGTAGCTTCCCCAGATACATTCAACAATACTGAATTTGAGACACACAACCGTATTGTGCTCTTAGCCTTTCGATCCAGTTTCTTCTAGTCTTCATCTGACATCGCCGTTGATTTAGTACCTGGATCTACCGCGATCCACTGATCTTTATCCACCAGCAGATCCTCCATCTTGAGTTTCCACAACTCAAAACTCTGACCATTAAATTTCTCGATCTCTATCTTTCCGCCACTCGCCATCTTCTTTCACCACAAGAATCGATCCCACAGATCTCCCACTGAACAAGGTCTACCACAGGCCCGAGCAAAAAACCCTCAACAAAAAATGCGTCCCCTTGAAGCCGAAACAACTCTGATACCAAATGTAGGTTTTAACCCTGAACATAAATTATCTATACACTAATCTTATAACAAAAACTAAACAATAGCGAGAGCATAAAACATAAAACAAATAAACACAGAGATTTTCCCCTGGATCCCAAATTGGGACGACCAACTTGATTTTTCATTATATTCCTTTTAGTGTTACAACACGTATATATACATGTCGGAGCATACATAAACCCCAATCCATTAACCCTGGATTAGAACATAACCGTAGTTCCCTTGACCGGATCTACAAAAATACCAGGGGCCGAAAACCATCGAACCCCAAAACCATGTGCAAAACCATGCACAAAACCATGGGCGGATCCGCCTATGAGTGGGTCCGCACAAAAAACAAATAGCGCCCCGGAGCCCAACGATGGGGACTGCTTCGCCCCTCGTGACCCCCTAGCTACGCCCGACGCAACATACAGCGCGTGGGGCTAATCGTGGAAAGAATATAACACATACCCAACACATTGCGATGCGTACTGAGCGCAGCTGTAAGAGATCTGCAAAAGGAAACCCTTACGAGTAAAACAACTCGTCTTCACATCAACGCAGACTACCAAAACCTATGATAAGAAAAACAAGGATATGTATGAATCCTGAAGAGCGCGGCCAGAAAAACCCCTTCGTCTGCACCCTCTACACAAAACAATCAGTAGATGATTTAGATGCGGCATTTCCTGACGAGATCAAAATGAATTGCAGAATGTAAAGAACTATAGCAATCTTACGCTCGAACTCTCATACCCTCAAGCTGACCTGGTACTCCTGTACCAAATCCACAAGGAAAGATCCACGCCCTTGGTGAACGAATTGTGAATAAAAACAAACACCGCAACCAGAATAAGATTCAACTATAAACTGAGCTAGCTATATAGATAATAACCAGCGGAGGGAGAGGTGAGTGGCATCGAGTTGATGCCGCCGAGATAAATCGGAAGGGTAGGAGAAACCCTAATCACACTACCCCAGAAGGGCAGAGAATCCCAAAGTCGATTTGGAAAACAACCCAGCTTCGTCGACATAGTGGTACTCGGTGATGTAAATGAGTTGCAAACGAGGTACTGAAACGCAGAAGTTGGCTCACACAGTACTGGGCCAGACTGGAATAAAAAACGGAAACGTTACACGTAACATACTTGCTGGGCATGGGTATATAAATGCCGGCGTCTTGTACTTTAATTTCCTGAGCGAGACGCCGTCCCTGCGTACAAAACCATCAAACATCACAATGAAACCCACACGTTAAACCAGACCCATCCGATCACTAAGCTATATTGTTGTTCCTATCAATAGCCAGTACGCATGGTGCGTACTATGCGTAGAAAAACCAAATTGTATATGAGCTGGTTCAAACCAAAACAATGATAACTCGACGCAAGAGGCAATGAACGCCAAAACGCATAACTGGTAACAGCATTGCAGGCGGTAATATTCATACAGGTATAAACTGATAATAACATACCCTGCCGTGACGAATTAGAAAAAGGGTGGAAAAGTGAAACAACGCCAACAAGTTTTATGATTAGGGTTAGGTATAGACCAGAATGGGTAGGTCTCGACGTTGCTTAATTGATAGCCGAATCACTGTCATATACATCATTAATCCGTTTCGACATTGCATAATAAATAGCCGATTCACTGTTATATATATCAATGATCCGGACGCCTTAAGCTCCACGATGATATAGACTTATCGACGTACGAAGCTATGAGTATGAACCCACTGTATTATATACACAAGCGATATTTCAACGTGTTATCAAGATATAGGTATATTATGTATAGTACATGCTTGGTGCGGATTCAATCATATTATCAAATGGTATATATATGTGATTACAGCTATGCGAATTCAATGCTAATATCACAGGGGGTGTTATAAATAAATAAATATATATATATATATATATATATATGTGTGTGTGCATTCAATTAATATTATCAAAGGGCATAGATATATATGTGTTATATATATATGTGGTGTATATATACATATATGCGGATTCAATGATATTAACAAGGGGTGTGTTACATATATATATGGGTTATATGAGGTGATCAAAGGATGTGTTCTATATATGTATTATATATATATGTGTTATATATATATATATATATGTGTGTGTGGTATAAATATATATATATATATATATGTGGATTCAAAGATATTATCAAAGGGTGTTATATATATGTGTTAGGTGAGGTTATTGAAAGGTATGTATGTCCATAGAGTCTATGCTTATATTATGTCTAGGAAGAATATCCCATGATAATATAAAGGGGTATGGAAGTTTATATACTTGGTTGGAATGTATACATGGGGAATGTTCAATGCTATTAGGAAGGGAGAGATACTAGATGAGTAGAGGAAATTTTAGCAAGAGGGAATTAAAATTAAATTTCTGAACTCATTATTCAAACAACTAGGTAAATAGAGAGGAAACCCCAGTATATATATGGAGAAGAAAAAAAAAAAAATTCTTAAACTGGAGGTGTTACAGATTTGGTGTTGGGAGCAACACCTGTTTCTCAAGCTCCTTATCGAATGAGTCCCCCTGAACTCATGGAACTTAAAATGCAATTGCAAGATTTTTTAGACAAAGGTTATATTAGACCGAGTGTGTCCGCTTGGGGAGCACTGGTGCTTTTCGTGAAAAAGAAGGATGGAACCTTTAGAATGTGCATTGACTATCGTCAGCTAAATAAATTGACAATAAAAAATAGATACCCTTTACCTCGAATAGATGACCTTTTTGATCAGGTAAGAGGTGCTTCAGTATTTTCGAAGATTGAATTAAGGACTCGTTATCACCAGCTTATAATTAAGGAGGAAGATATTAGTAAAACAACTTTCCGAACTAGGTATGTTCACTACGAATTTTCAGTCCTACCTTTCGGTTTGACAAATGCCCCTGCCACCTTTATGTGCCTAATGAATAGTGTGTTAAACAAGTGTTTGGATAAATTTGTACTTGTGTTCATAGATGATATTTTAGTTTATTCCAAAAATGAGGAGGAGCATAAAGAGCACTTGAGCATAGTGTTGCAAACTTTGAAAGAAAACCAGTTATATGCCAAAATTCAGCAAATGTGAATTTTATAAGGACAACATCCAATACTTGGGACATATTATTTTCGAACAAGGGTTGGCTATTGACCTTGAAAAGATAAAGGCTATTAAAGAATGGCCTGTGCCAACTGATGTTTCAACAGTGAGATCATTCATGGGGATTGCAGGTTATTATCACAGATTTGTGGAGAGATTTTCTTGCATAGCATATCCCATAACCTCACTACAAAGAAAGGGGGTCAAATTTGAGTGGACTTAAAAATGCCAAAACAGTTTTGACCAATTAAAACTAAAACTCACTACAGCCCCTATATTAAAAATTGCAGATCTTGATAAAGAATTTTTTGTATGTACAGATGCCTATAGAGAGGGGCTGGGAGGAGTCCTTTTACAGGAAAATTCAGTTATTTCATATGAGTCTAGGAAACTGAAAACACATGAACATAACTATAGTGCATATGATTTGGAGTTTGTTGTTGTTATTCATGCCTTGAAGATGTGGTGACATTATCTTCTTGGAAAGAAATTTACATTGATGAATGATCATATTAGTCTTAAATATTTCTTTTCCCAAACTGAATTAAATGCTAGAAAGGCCATATGGCTGTCTTTTCTGAGTGAATTTGATATCGACATAAAACATATCAGAGGGAAAGAAAATAAAATTGTTGATGCTTTGAGCCGAAATGCTTGTCAAAATATAAACATCATTGGAAGTAGTGCCTAGTTTGATTTAGAATATTTAGTGAAAAAGGTAGCATACCAGGATCCAAGTTATGAAACACTACAAATGAAATTACTAAAGAAAGAGATGACTGATTACACTCAAAACCAAAAAGAGCTAATCTGTTATAAAAACAAATTATATATCCCCAATGTGGAGTCCTTGAAAAGAGACATTTTAGATGAATATCACAAACATCCATATGCAAGGCATCCTGGATATCAGAAAATGTTAACAGCTTTGAAAAAGAAGTTGTTTTGGCCAGCAATGAAAAGAGATGTAGCAAAATATTTAGCTAGATGCATGGAGTGTCAACTAGTTAAAGATGAGCATCAACATCCTGCTGGACTTTTAAACCCTTTGCCGATTGCAGAATGGAAATATAGATTTCATAACAGGATTACCCAGAACCAAGTACCAGCATGACTCAGTTATGGTGGTAGTAGACACTTTAACAAAATTTGCACACTTTATACCAGTGAAATCTACTTTTGGGACAACCCAAGTAGTAGATGTGTTCCTAAAAGAGGTAGTAAGGTTACATGCGGTCCCAAAGATGATTGTTTTAGATAGAGATGCTAAGTTCACAACAGCCTTTTGGAAAGGTCTATTTGGAGGTATCGGCACTAAGTTGAATTTTAGCACTTCCTATCACACTCAGACTGATGGTTAGTCAGAGAGAACTAATCAAATTTTAGAGGATATGCTAGGAATGTATGTCATGGATAGGCCATCAAAGTGGGAAGACTACTTTCATTTAGTTGAATTTGCTTATAATAACAACTATCAATCCTCTATTAAAATGATTCCGTTTGAGGCACTCTATGCAAGGAAATGTCTTACTCCTTTGAGCTAGAGCCAACCTGAGGACAAGCTGATGTTGGGACCAGATGCCTTACAAGAGATGGAAAGAATTGTTAAACAAATACAAAGAAACATCAATACATCACAGGATCGCCAGAAAAACTATGCTGATAAGAAGAGGGTACATCGAGAATTTAAAGTGGGGGAACATGTGTATCTGCGTATTAAACCAAAAAAGAGCACACTTTATGCAGGAAGTTGTGCAAAATTGGCCCCTAGATATTGTGGTCCTTTTGAAGTGTTAGAGAGGGTGGGACCAGTAGCTTAAAAGCTAGCCTTACCGCCCCATGTTAGAGTTCATGATGTGTTTCATGTTTATTTATTAAAAAGATATGTACATTATGCTTCTCACATAGTTGATTGGAATGCGATACAGGTGGAACCAAAAGGGGAGTTCATTCCAAAACCGCTTCAAATATTGGAGCGGGAAGAAATTGAATTAAGGAATCGGATGGTAGCAAGAGTAAAAGTGCAATGGAAGCACTTTACTGCTAAAGAAGCTACCTAGGAAAGGGAAGCTGAAATGATGGAAAAATATCCTTTTAAAAAAAAATAAAAAAATGAACTCTAGTAGCTAGATACCAACACCAAGGACGGTGTTTTCTTTCAGAGGCGGAATATGTAACACCCCTAGTTTATGTGCTTGATTTTCAAAACTAGACATTTGAACTTTAATCCAAAGGGGAGTGGACCCCAATGGATAAGTAGTTGGTGGATGTAATTAAATATTTAATTCTAAAAAATAAATAAAATGATTCTGTGCAGATTTACCATAATGAGAATTGTGAGACCACTTGCTAAATCCATGAGGATGGATAGAGGCAAATAATTCCCCAAAAATCTTTCAAAAATCCTTGAAAGAATTTATTTCTAAATTAGATTTTGAGGAAAATCTAGTTTTCGCAATGATGTGGAGAGTAGTTGGGAAGAGGTAAAAAGCTGGGAAAAGTAGAAAGCATCTTTAAAGATACCTAAATAGGGAAGCCTAGGCAAATGGGAAGAAAATCATCCTGATATTCTGGACGCAGAATTAGAAATAGGCTTTGGGGAGCAAAAGCTTAAATAAGCTATTCCTGAATAGATTAGAGGTTGGTCTATTCTAGGAGGTGGTCAGAGCTCAGGGGTGAGTTCTGGAGATAAAGGAACTCTACGATTGGGAGGACTGATCAAATACCAAATTGGTATGCACACAGTATTATGAAGGATTAAAAATTTCTTTGTTTTTAAGTGTAAAGATTAATGACTGTAGCTGTATAATTCTTGCAATGTTTTTTTTGTGCTGGTGCTCCTTACATTTACAAAAAATTAGAATAATTAAACTCTATCAATTCTGCATGGTTGTAGGAACAAGAAATATGAGGACAAATCACCCAGAACCTCTAAACTAGTTCTTGGTTTAAATCTGGAGATTATGTTACCTCATTATTTATAATTATGTACTTTAATATTCTCCTGTGAAAAATAGATTTATTCAGTCAACACTATGGGAAAACCCCTAAGCCTGTGGACAGAAGGAAATTAAATATATACAGGACAGAGTTATATATTTATTGAATTAACTAAGTGAAGTGCAGATATAGAGAATTTATTTTTAAACAGCAGTGCATGTCTATTTATAGTTATTTTAATATCTTCTATAATAAGGAAAAAATGGAAGAGTATGAAATTTTAATACTACTTATATATCTTTAGATAGCAAAGAGATAAACAAAACATGGCTACAAACTCTAGGAATAATTATGAAAGGATAGTTATGTATAAAAACTATGTGACTAACCCCCTTTAGAAAGGGATGGTCCAAATGAATACCTGCAAACTATATCTATATATATATATATATATATATATATATATATATATATATTGAATAAGGTAGCCACTAGCTATCCATGAGATCTATATAATATAGCAGTTAAGAAATCTAGTCTAAACATTGATACACTGGAACTGATTATATTATGAAAACAAAAGAACAAAAATTGGATGTATACAGTTGCGGGGAACATTTTTCTTGACCTATGAAGCTCTTCCAAATTAACTACAACCTCCTAGGAGTATAGAGAGTCCACTGTGGGAGTCATACAATATCTACAAATGATATAACTTGTAACTTACTCATTCACGAAATCACTGTAAGCTTGAAAAATCTAACAATAGAGGGAATTATATAAATTGAAGTCATTATTATGATAAGAACTCGAAAAGAGAAATAAAAACCAGAGAACTCCTTATTTATTCAATCATAATTAACCTGACACAAAAAAAAATTATAATAATTGAATGAGAGATAACAGGAGAAATTCCTCAAATAACAAGCTGGAAATTATTAGAAAATATTATGGAGTTGTCAATGATATCAGAGACAAAGAATAAATACGATATATATATATATATATATATATATATATATATATATATATATATATCAAAATTTGAGCCACCTCGGACAACAGTCTTTCAAAAAAAAACCACACTCTCATTCCATAAATTAATTATTCAAGAAATTTCATCATCCGAATAATAATTAATAGTAACAGTCTTTGGCAGAGTCTGGTATTACAATAAACATTGTTTATGACTATAAGAAATTTAACTATCTGAACCAATTAGGTAGAATAACATGATGAGAGGATGGCTTCTCTCCACCCAGGTGTATACTGACCTGAAAATGCCCAATGTAGTGAAATTAGTGTCAAATGAAACGACGTATCTAATGGTTCGCCGAGAAGGAAAATCGTAAGGCATCGAAATTACCTGCAACACAAACAAAGGGCAATGGGAATGTGAATTTATTTACTGATATGAAAATTAGTGCAACTAAATAACTAAAAAAAAACATTAATAAAGGATTACATTGCGGGTCGAGAAATTCCTTATCTCCCAAAATGACCCGGAACAAAGCGAAAACCACAAAATAAAACCGATTAGATCACCGAATCATTGAAGGACAAGTGAAGAAGCCCGGGTTGAATTATAAAGATGAATTGACTCTTGCTTGTGGTTATGGCTTGATAGCCATGGAGGAAGCCAAAAAAATCAAAATGTCACCATTCGAATAAGCTCAGGACATCCACGGAAGACAACGAGGAATACACCATATAAAAAAAAAACGAAAAAAAAATGATGTAATTGAGTCTCCGAAATTATCCACAGAAACATAAATCTAGATAAACAAGAAGAAATTATCTACGAGAGAGGCATTTTACTGATTGAGACGAAATCCTCAACAGTAAACCTCAGCTCTCACTTGATAACAAAAACTGTAAAGATACGAAGCAAGGATACATAGCCAGAATCATTAAATAGAGCGTATACTTCAGCGTTAAGTTAGCGAAATACGCATTAGTGCATACCTGAAAGGCATTAAGATGAAGGATAGATTCACTCAAAGTCGGGATGAGAATACGCTTCATGTCCTCCATTGTGCAGAGGCTTGACACCGGAGGACAACCAAAACAAATGAACGACGAAAAGAGCCTGTTCCAGAATAGAACATAGATTTATATGCTCATCTCATATCAAAACACCAACAAAAACCCTAATGAGAACAAACAATCTCCACCGTCCAAGTGGCCTCGGATCCATAGTCTAAACATGAATCGTTCTTGAGAATTTTTTATTTAATACAATAAAGTTCATCACATAAATGAAGATCTACACAATCAATGCCTCAGTACCATAGATCGTATGAGGTGGCTCGTGTAATAAAAGGGCTTTATAGCGTGGTGTGTTTCAGAAAAGACGTAAACACATAGAATAGATGACGAGGAAAGAAATCAGGTTTCCAAGGCCAAATACCTTAGTGAAATTGCCAACGAAACGTAGCGAATGTATTGAAAATCGATCGCACAGATCTCCACCTCAAACGTATCATAAATGAATGGTACGTTAGAAATCAATGATTCAACGATCTCGCTTAGGTTAAATTCATAAACATGACATGAATTGTAAATAAGAATAGACTTGAAAAAAGTTTGAAATTCAAACCTAGGGATATACACCTTGTAGTGGGAAGAAGATATATATATATATATATATATATATATATATATATATATATATATATATATACCCAATGGCTTATAACCTCTACACATAAGCCATATGAATATAATGTTGAATGCTAATGTATATGTGAGGTGAACCATATACATATATGGGGATCATATATATTTAATATTTGATACAAACACTTAGTGCGAAAACACAAATAAATCATACTTATAAAAGGAATAGAAGAAATTAGGAACTCTATTCCATAGTAGATCCAAGATGGTAAATTTTGACAAATAAAATTGAATAGCCATGGGGAATAGAAATATGACATTAAACTCAACTATCGTGGAACAGCTGTGGTCAATAGAAGCATAGAAATAAACTCTATATATATAAAAAAAAGAGGAAAAAAAAAATTGTTCTTGTGGAAAAGAGGAGACGTTACAGAATGAAAACACAAATAAAGATACATTCACAATAGACTTTCAATGTTTGTACAATTGTTGTTCTATGTGAAAAAGTTTGATTGCAAGTTGATTATTTTTAGGAAAAAGAAAATAAATTCTATTTCGCAAGGTATTCAAGGCATCATATATATTTGTTCACATTACTTTAGATTATTTTTTATTTCCTGTATCATTTTGTTGATGTTTGGAAGCAACTTTTGTGGCTATATTGGAAATGTCACTATACTTAACCTTGACCTTTTAGGGTGTTATATTTGGAGTAGATTTAGGTGAATTTTATTTTTCTTTTGTATTTGATTCATGTTCCATTCTTCCCTACAACTATTTTGTGCATTTTATTTATCTCTTGATACCGATCTTACATGTTCATTTTCTTTTGGGTCTTGCATTTTCTTTATTATTTTTCTTTTTTCCCTCTTGCCTTGTCATGACTTTCCTTTGTGTTTTGTTAAATTATAAAATTCATGGAATTTTTGTTTTGTTTGGTTAGAAAAAAATATGTGGCAATGTTTGAGAAGGGTGATTATGATGATAACCAATGTTTGGCTAATCTGCTACCCTCTTCCCTATTTCAGTTTAAATATATTTTAATCTAATGATGTTTGAACAAAAAATATGATTCATTCAAATGGAAAACTATAAGTAGAACAATGAAACTCGTATAAATTATAGGATCAAAATTCCTAACTCGGCCTTATAATTCAATGGTGTTCTTTAGTGTTGATCCAATCAAGAAGAGAAGGGAAAGGGGAAAATATATAGTGTCCATGCAAATATCGGAGGTATATACAACCATATTTGAAGGAAAAAACTCTTCTACTCTTAATGGGTCTAGATCCATTTTCCATGCTCATAAAATAATAAATTTCCAAGCACATCTAAATAAATAAAAGAAGGGTGAGATAAGAGAAAGGCTTCCTACGTAGAGAGGTGAAGCAGGTAAGTTTGTGAGGGTACTGAATCGGCCTACTGGCAATGAACCGATGCTTGTTTTCATATAGTGACTCATATGTGGTAATGAATAGGCTCGTTGGAAAAATATCAAAACTAGAGATGAAAAATAATACTCTAATATTATTAATCTCACAAGTATATTACCATTCTACTAAATTAAAACAATTTTGATACATTAAGCTTTGTGAGTGTGTTTAACCAAGAAGGAAATTGAGGGGCTACATCTATAATCAGGATAACTAGGAAAACCAAAGTAATCCACTCAATGAATCAATACTTCTGGAGATGCTACAGCGGCAAAGCTATATTTATACTAGTGTTTCACCATGCCTTGTCACTATGACAAACACACTCGAAAAATTTTCCTACATTTGACTTTTGGAGCCTACTTACGATTCTAGGATATGTTGTCCATTTATTGTTATTACTCGCTTCATGATAGGTTTATTATTTGATACATGCTTACGTATTATGTGAATGTTATAACTATCATAGTCACTTGCTCACACATGCTTACCCTTTCATGAACTTACAAGTGCTCTTATGTCAAGCGACCCTAGAAGTCAATGTAAAACTAAGAAAGTCAAGCACTACACAATCCTTGTTGATAGTGATTGCGTAGATGCCTAGGGTAGTGAATTCATAGTGATTAAGGACAAATATCATGTAGTCCATGTGGATATACAATGGACAATCTTCAATTTAAAAATTCTCTCATTCCTAGTTGTAATTGTACCATCACTCGGGTGAGCTTTCTCAATTGTCGCTTTTGTGTGCTTTGGTTTCATTAGTGTCACTTTCACTTTTTCCACCACACTTTTTAATTTTTTTTAATTTCACAAGTGGCACTGTTGTGTTCTATTCACTATATCACACATCACTTTTCCTTTCTTTAGCTTTTTAAAGTGTTTCTTTCATATTTACTTTTGATGATTCTCACTCTTTCATATGTCAGATATTAGTGCACCACTAGAGGCCACCCTCGCACGTTCTTCTACATTAGGTGATCCTACATGTCATAATAATATGTTTTATACACTTCCCCATAGCTTAGCATATTTTTTTGTTGTAATCGACACTCTTATTCTTACTTGTATTCTATGTGTTGCAAAGTGACATTTCAACTATTGCGCTTTGAAAAAAGTTTTTATTTTTTGTCGTTTCAAGGTACGCATGTGAATTTAGAGATATAAGGCATATTTTTATGTTACATAAGTTTCATATCACTATTTCATGAATTTATTACATGTCTTGTTCTCTCTTGCCTCAGTATTCCCATAATTAGCCATTTGAGAGACTTCATTGTCTTTGCAACCTTCTCAATATTCAGAAAACCTTCCTCCTTCCTAGAATTGCACATTGATCATTTCCAACTAAAAATGAAGCCCCTCTATCTCTTGAAACTATGAACTACACATTCCCAAGCCACAATAAGCCCCCCCTGTCTCTTGAAACTCAACACTATGCAGTCCTAGAAGATTGTCTCTGTCACGTCTCCCAGACCCAGCTTTCTACACATATAACATAACTCATATATTCTCCGCTTTATGCGCCAGATAACATGGATAGTTTTATACTGAATCACTTACAAATTCAGACTGTTATCCGGGGTTTAAATTCTTTTCAATACTTATAAACAGCCATGGAATATAAGAATTTCCCTGAAAATTTTTGGGCTTGACCTCCCCTCTTCTCAGTCCATCTAGTAGACTTATATATCTATATATATTACTTTGTATTTCCCAGGTTTTTTTTTTTAGAGTTTTGTCCAACTCTAGATGATTGTTAGGCCCTTCCTCAACTTTCCAGTTTGCAGGCCTTATAAAATTTTCAACATCTTAAAATTGCAGCATCGAGGTATAGGTGTGTGCATCCTCGCATACATCTATCTATACTCAGTTAACCTCCATTGCTCTAACTACTTTCCCAGCAGTTTATATGGATGGTACACAGATGCTTTGTTCATTTTATTTTTTTCATATGCTTACAATCTTACCTCACACAAAATTTTATCACACACTAGTTGTTTAATAGGATTCCCCCCTTATTTTACTGTTACAAACCTTCAACATGTGTGACACTCTGGTACAGATTCAACTGTTCCATGGGAAAACTAGGAAACAGATCCTCTTGCTTCCATCAAATGGAGGTAGAGAATACTGAACTGGATCGTTTAGAATTCCTAGTGTTAGATCCTCGTCCTTAGTTAGGATTCAACTTCTGCTTTCATATGTTTACACTTACATTTAATAGAATAATTTAAATTCTAAAATTTACACTTTTTTCCATTGGAACACAACCGACATACTGAACCCCATACTACTATCACAGGGTTGTTGTTTCCTACTTTCTGTTATTGGTTACAGGGAATTTTTTGCCATCAGTATTGTTATGATAGGTTTAGTTGTTTGGTACTTGCTGTTCATGGGTACTATTTTGTTAACATTTTCTGTTTACACCCACATAAATTAAATATTCCTTTAAAAGATAGCAAGCTATACCTATACATAGTTATTAGATTTGCTGTTCAATTGATCTATCATCTCCAACCTCATTACTACAAGGTACTCATCCCTACTGCCAACCATTTGTCTCTTCTTTCAATAGCTTTAGTTTGCAATTACATGAGTTACTGAACCATTAATCAATCTACCATTTGCCTAATGCACCATAACATAACAATTCATAAATTGCATAATGAACCATAACATCACAATTCATAAATTGCATAATAAACCATAACATCAAAATTCATAAAACAGGGATATGTTTAATGCAGACTTACAGAAATCTCCAAATTTATGCATGCACACCTCTACTATGACCAGTCCTCCCAACCTTAGAGTTCGTTTATCTCTAGAACTCACCCCCGAGCTGAGATCCTCCAAGAACAGACTAACTTCAATCTGTTCTGGAGTAGCTTATTTAAGCTATGCTTTCCCCAAATCCTGTTTCCAATTCTGCGTCTAGAATTTCAGGATGCTTTATTCCTGTTTAGCCTAGGCTTCCCATTTTGGGATTCTTTAAAGCTGCTTTAAGCTTTTCCTCAGCTTTTCCAGCTTTTTCTCACCTCTTCCCAACTACTCCTCTTCATTGGGGAAATTTATATTTTTTCCTCAAAAATCTAAATTAGAATTAATTTCTTTCAAGGATTTTTGAAAGATTTTGGGGAAAGTCTTTTCCTTTTCCATTACCTCATGGATTAGGCAGGTGATCTCACTTTCTCATCTGGTCATAGTGCATATACAATATTTTATTTATTTTTCATAAATAATTAGTTAACCACATCCACACAATAATTATCCATTGGGGTCCACTCCCCTTTGGATTTATGTTCAAATGTCTCATTTGAAAAGCGTAGAACTTGGGGGTGTTACATATTCCCCCTATGAAAATAAACACCGTCCTCGGTGTTGACAACTATCTACTTAGTTTATTTTGAACATAATTAGGAATGTTGTTCCATCATTTTAGCTTCTCTGTTCCATGTAGCTTTTCAGCAGTAAAGTGCTCCACTGCACCTTTACTCTAGCTACTGTTCAATTTCACAATTCCATTTCTTCCCGCTTTCATCTTTGAAGCGACTCTGGAAGGAAATTCTTCTTCTGGTTCCACCTGGACCACATTCCAATCAATCATGTGAGAAGCATCATGTACAAAAATTATAAATTTTTTTTTTTTCCAACACGGAGACATGAAACACATCATGAAATTTAATATGCAATGGTAGGGCTAATTTATAAGCCATTAGTTCCCCCCCTTTCCAACACCTTCCGTGGTTTTACACTTTAACGTTGACTTTGACAAAAAAATCTTCTTCGTCCTTGATTAGTTTCCAACAGAGTACTCTCCTGCTTCCACTCTATTTACTGATGCCTTATGAAGTTGGTTTTCTTCCTACTTCTTTGCAAGAAGTCTGTCTGGAAGATCTTTTATTCTGGTTTCTCTATCCACAATTTCATATCAATGTAAGTAATATCAGGTACATATAATTTATAATCCACAACAACATTCTGCATTTCAATAACTTAAGAAATTCAGTTATTAGTCAAACCGTTCAGGTTCATAATAGTTTAGTGCACTTTTAGTACACTACTTATCCTTTCTTGTATTTTTCAGTGAGATTCTTTCCTCATGCAACTTGGTCCAGTTAAGTTTTTCTTGAGTTTCTAGGTGATTTATCTTCACCCCTTTTTTCTCTCCTTGGTTCCAGAGTGTACACTTTCCTGTTACACACTTGACTAAACAATTTTACAACTTTTCATTAGTACTCATAAATGAAAGAAACAATTGTATCATATGCATGATTATGCTTACCCTTTCTCATTTCATAGCTGTACTTCCAGCATCTTCTCATTGTTTTCTTTTGTTAGTCAATCAATTTAATTAGTAATAACTCATATAATTCAATTCTTATCCATGCATGCTCATTTTCATAATCATTTTGCCATGTATACAAAAAAACAATTGTAGGTTTTCAATTCTACCCTAGCTAACTCACCTGGGAAAATTTGATTTATCCCTTCATTCATTCATTCATAACTCACTGTAAGGGATCTGCATTACATTATTTAATATGAAATGTCCCACAACTACTGAACCAATTTTTTTTTTTTTTTTTTCTGGGTATATAACTCATACTTAAGTTTACCACTTCCTCATTTTCCATGTATATGAACTAAAATATATTTATCACAAAATATTTTAGTCATGACTTAAATATACTTGTCTTGAACCTCATCTTGGTAATTTTTCCACATTATACTTTTACCACTTAATCTACCACAATAGTGTCCTTCCACTTTACTTGCAACTTTTAAGGTAAATTCACTTTTAATATTCCCTAGTGAATTTTTTTTTTTTTTTTTTCTTCTCCCTTAATCCCGTGGGTATAAGTTGGAATTTTTCTAACTGAACTAAATTATCATGTATGAAGGTATTATATTCATACAACTCATCAAAGTTAACATTATAACATATAACAAGATCACCTATATTTATAATGTTAATTGTAGATTTAACTTATGTCCCACGTGCAATTTGTTTCCTTCTAATCTATCATTTCTCATGATAATTATTACTATTTTATATATATATATATATATATATATTTACTAGTTAATTACGAATTTACAACTTGTATTTAACATACCTCTATTAAATATAAATTGTCCTTTTTCTATTATACACCTTTCTCTATATATTCCAATATAACTTTCCTTTTCCTTTTGTTCCAATAACTAGGGTAACACATAGTACTATATAACATATTAGGAGCATATATCACACCTCCCAAATTTTTTTTTCTCAGGATCCCAAAGTACTGTATCCACTTTGATCTCTATGTGTGATAATACCACTTACACATCTTGAATTTTAATCCAATTTTATACCTATATATATATATATATATATATATATATATATATATATATATGAGTGTTGTCCTACTCACTCCAACCAATTATGGGAAATTATTAGTCCACTTAATTAAAAATCATATACCTATACTTATGAGTATTGTTCTACTCACTCCTACCCTTTATGTACAATTATTTTTCCCCACTTACTTACAATCTGCCTTTTCTAAGGTTATTTCTTTCCCATTTACATCCGCCTATCATAAGGTGGATATATTGCTTTTTTCTTTTTTTCCATAATATAAAATCATATTCTATAACAAGTTTCTATAACAAGTGTTAAGATATATCACAATATTCGGCGGTGAACCTTTAAGCGCATGTAAATTTCATATAAGCCACTTTACTAATCCAATATATATATATTTATATATATGTATATATTCGATATTCTACCCATAGACATCTAAAATGCCACTTTATTAAATCCAACATAGATATCAAGGTTTATTTATGATATATGAGGTATTTATGATATATAATCTATTGCGCATATTTTTAAAGCATTGCCATATAAAATCAATGGTTAAACCATCACCTCCTCGGTTTAACATATCCCACTTTACATTTGGTGAACCGATACTATATCTATGAGTGAATTTCTGTTGTTATGTTTGTCATGATTTCTTAACTCATCGACTATGTTTAGGCATTTGTTTATAAAGCAGTAATATCATTAATGCTTTTTTTTTTTTTTTTTTTCAGACACGGGGGTTCCCTTCGCTGACTCCTCTAGTGTCTCTATTAAACTTCAGTCATCTCTTTTCTTTTTATACCTTCATATAAGTCATTCCTAAGCATATAATACTTATAGCTATACCGTTATATAGTGTTTTTTTATCTATATATATAATATATCCTTGGGAGATAGGTATCTTCTTTATATATATAGATAGATATGTATGTATGGAATTGTATATATAAATAATTTATATTTATATATATATATATATATGTGTGTGTATATATATATATATATAAGCCACATATAACAATTTATTTGATGCGCCCCCTTATACATAGTTCCTATATAGTTAAACTATGCCCCTTGAAGTTATTCTTGAATACTTCCACCTAGTCGCATGTAGTAGGTATATGCGTATACAGTAACCACCCTTCTGCTCCATGTAAACTAGATTAATATTGTGTTTTTAAATTTTAGGTCATACTTACTCACTTTATCTCTATACCTCTTTATCCCTTTTTGAAAAACCAACCATGTTTAAAATCCTAGGGTTTGTGCAAGTTCTAAATCACCTATATACATAGAAGTCTAACATTCTACCGATTAGTGCCTCGTATATATAATTGTTTAACATGGTATGTACTTGCATCGTATATGTATATATATATCTAATAGTATATATATATACATATCTGCCCATTAGGTATGTATCTAATTTTATATATAATTGCGCATTAGATATATATATACCATTATATACCGCCCCTTTTTATCGGAATCTAACTTTATATAGGTTTGCGCATTAGATATAGATATAACATTATATAGCCGCACCTTATATAAGCATTTATAATGTTTTATGTCGGCCCGATTTATTTATTATGCCTGGTTACTATTTTATTTTGGCCTAACTTTGATATATATACGTGTAATATTTTACATCATTGCTTGTGCAACGACAGCGCTTTTTATCGGCAGCGTGGTTACGTTAACGTCGCGCTGGTTGGAATGCAATGCCCTCTGAAAGAAATAAGGAAGTTTGTTTGATACGCTGTGTTTCCGCCTTATTAGATGAAGGGTTTGTGTGGGTACACCTCCCCTTCGCTGCAGAGTTTTTCTCTGTTTTCAAGTGGCGTGTTGCTCACGTTTCAGAAAACCAGCGTACTACCAGTGTACTTCAGGCTATCACCAACTTACACGTATATCCCGAACTGGAGACGCAATCGAGCAAGTTAATCGGGCGAGGTTGAATCCCTAGCTACGCCGAAATTTTGGACGGTAGGGTACAGGAAAGTGTATAGAATAGTCTTACCCTCCTGCTGAGCCGAACGCATTGTCAGATCGATACAATCCCCCTTGGGATTTCATAAGGCCAATGGCTGTGCGCCGATATAACCTCTGATTTCTCCGGGCAGAGAGCCGATACTGATCTAGGGTTTCGGCTTCCTATTTTAACCTTCCATCGATAGGCTCGTCTGTGTCTGTATCGCCTTCTCCTGTCTATGTCGTTTTGTTTTTGTTGCAGGGGTGCAGATCGTTTTTGATTTGGCACATGCTATTCCATTTCATGGTGCAGGCATCTCGCGTTTCCGGCTTCCTGCTGTGTGTACACCCCTTCGAGCCCAGCGTTTCACCTCCCTGCGCATGTTGGGGTTTCAGGTATTCTATTATAGAAATACCTAGTTTCATAATTGGGTAGTCGTGCTGCTTTTACCTTAGTCACTCACTATGGTCCGGGGTGGCTCTGTATAATAGCCTGTCTACCGGAAGCAGGTTCTCCTGGGGCTTTCTGTCTTATTTTAATGATGCAGCGACAGGTTATGTCGTTTACCACCTATACCCCTGCATGTGGAAACTGTAGGTTGAAAGCCAAATTTCATATTCAGCGACCGAATCGTATCCCAGATCTCAGGATCCGGGTTGCATTTCGGTTGCAGGGACGTTTCTTTCTTCCCATGCCGCGGAATATAACCCGGCACACTTCTGCATAACCTATTTTGTGTATTTACATCCGGCGTTTAATGTCTGCAAATTTTATTGTTTACCTCATTTTTCTAGACTTTACATGTTTCATATTATGCGGGAAACGTAGCAGAGGAACATACTTGAGTCTTATCAATTTTTCTCACGGTTTGTACAGGTCAAAGGGACTGCATCAGTCTCCAGTAAGCGTGCCGCCCTGGAGATGTCGCGCTGTGAGTAACCTAATGATCGTATACACCATCATACCCACGTTTCATGCCGCAGTGGTTTCTCTTTGATATATCATTACCTTTGTTTTTCTGTTTGTTGCGGAAATGGGGTAATTACCCTCGTGTAACATTTACACTGATTCAACTAGATCAATACTTCTTTCCAGCCTATGCCTATAATAGCTCTGATCTGTTTGCGCGGTCATGAAATTAACTGGAGCTCCTAAATATGATTACATTGTCATATCGTTTATAGTGTATATATTGTTTTCCTCTACCTTTCGCACTGTATATCCGAGTTCGTATAATAGTATCATATAACAGTCATTTCGTTTTATTTCGAAAAGGTTCTGATAGACGCGACTCGGGCCATGATGCTCGACTAATATGATACCAGTAGCAAATCAGCGCATTGGTCAACGCATTGCACTATAGTTTAACTCTCTGATAATACAGATAGCTGTACAGATCATATACGTGTTTCATGGTAACTTAATTGTTTTGAAATTTGATCGCCCCTTTTATATGTATGGTCCATCTATATAATTCGTATTGAAGTCTCCTTTTCAAATTGTATGGTTAGATATCTATAAGTCGGATTTCCATTTCCCTTTTGGGTCATATATGATTCATTTAGGTATATACCCCTTTAACGTCAAGGTAAAAAGGGTGTAATGGTACTAGTAATTTACACTTGGTAATAGATGTATGTTTTTTATTTTATTTCATATACATGTATTGGAGAATGCATTTGGTAACACTCATATAGCATGGATTTCATCAATAACCATAATATTTATTTCATGATATAAAGGTGGTTTTAAAATTTCAATAGACTCCATAAAGGCTATAGATGCTAGAATAATCCCACATAATTTCTCTGAATGCTATCATACTACTGTAGAGTAGAATTTACTTTTTATCTAAAAACATGTTGAGTTCATGTTCTAATGTATTTTCTTGCTCTACCACAATTCTACTACAATATTCTCTATTATACTTATGAGCATAGAATATCAGCTAGTGGCTACATAAGATAAGAAAACATTTAATTATTTGTGGGGACAAATTAACTTCAGATTTAGACCGACTTCGGTTTAAAAACTCTGGAGTTCCTACCCTATGGATTCATGTTCTACAACCAACTGGAAGGTGAATGCCTTAGGATAGATTCTGTTCAATGTAGTACTAACATCAACACACCATTTAATTAATAATTTTTGTTTTCTTCATCATGGATATATATAGTCCGAGTGAAGAAACAATCATACTCTATTATTTTACATCGAAATACTATTTTTCTGAGAGATATCGGTTTCCAGTTTTAAAACTATTATAGGTTTACCCATTCTGGTATATGACTCTCGTCATATTACTCCCATATCAATATTTCTACTTCATCCCAATCTGTTACATGTATACCTGAAGATATATCCAAGATAATTGTTAACGATTTACTAATTCTTTGTGAGCACCTATCTTGCCCAATTTTTGAACTTGTGCTCCGATACCATTTGTCACGTCTCCCAGACCCAGCTTTCTACACATATAACATAACTCAGATATTCTCCGCTTTATGCGCCAGATAACATGGATAGTTTTATACTGAATCACTTACAAATTCAGACTATTATCTGGGGTTTAAATTCTTTTCAGTACTTATAGACAGCCATGGAATATAAGAATTTCCCTGAAAATTTGTGGGCTTGACCTCCCCTCTTCTCAGTCCATCTAGTAGACTTATATATCTATATATATTACTTTGTATTTCCCAGGTTTTTCTTTTCAGAGTTTTTTCCAACTCTAGATGATTGTTAGGCCCTTCCTCAACTTTCCAGTTTGCAGGCCTTATAAAATTTTCAACATCTTAAAATTGCAGCATCGAGGTATAGATGTGTGCATCCTCGCATACATCTATCTATAATCAGTTAACCTCCATTGCTCTAACTACTTTCCCAACAGTTTATATGGACGGTACACAGATGCTTTGTTCATTGTATTTTTTTCATATGCTTACAATCTTACCTCACACAAAATTTTATCACACACTAGTTGTTCAATAGGATTCCCCCCTTATTTTACTGTTACAAACCTTCAACATGTGTGACACTCTGGTACAGATTCAACTGTTCCATGGGAAAACTAGGAAACAGATCCTCTTGCTTCCATCAAATGGAGGTATAGAATACTGAACTGGATCGTTTAGAATTCCTAGTGTTAGATCCTCGTCCTTACTTAGGATTCAACTTCTGCTTTCATATGTTTACACTTACATTTAATAGAATAATTTAAATTCTAAATTTTACACTTTTTTCCATTGGAACACAGCCGACATACTGAACCCCATACTACTATCACAGGGTTTTTTTTTCCTACTTTCTGTTATTGGTTACAGGGAATTCTGTGCCATCAGTATTGTTATGATAGGTTTAGTTGTTTGGTACTTGCTGTTCATGGGTACTGTTTTGTTAACATTTTCTGTTTATACCCACAGAAATTAAATATTCCTTTAAAAGATAGCAAGTTATACCTATACATAGTTATTAGATTTGCTGTTCAATTGATCTATCATCTCCAACCTCATTACTACAAGGTACTCATCCCTACAGCCAACCATTTGTCTCTGCTTTCAATAGCTTTAGTTTTCAATTACATGAGTTATTGAACCATTAATCAATCTACCATTTGCCTAATGCACCATAACATAACAATTCATAAATTACATAATGAACCATAACATCACAATTCATAAATTGCATAATAAACCATAACATCAAATTTCATAAAACAGGGATATGTTTAATGCAGACTTACATAAATCACCAAATTTATGCATGCACACCTCTACTATGACCAGTCCTCCCAACCTTAGAGTTCGCTTATCTCCAGAACTCACCCCCGAGCTGAGATCCTCCAAGAACAGACTAACTTCAATCTGTTCTGGAGTAGCTTATTTAAGCTATGCTTTCCCCAAAGCCTGTTTCCAATTCTGCGTCCAGAATTTCAGGATGCTTTATTCCTGTTTAGCCTAGGCTTCCCATTTTGGAATTATTTAAAGTTGCTTTAAGCTTTTCCTTAGCTTTTCCAACTTTTTCTCACCTCTTCCCAACTACTCCTCTTCATTGGGGAAATTTAGATTTTTTCCTAAAAAATCTAAATTAGAATTAATTTCTTTCAAGGATTTTTGAAAGATTTTGGGGAAAGTCTTTTCCTTTTCCATTACCTTCATGGATTAGGCATGTGATCTCACTTTCTCATCTGGTCATAGTGCATACACAATATTTTATTTATTTTTCATAAATAATTAGTTAACCACATCCACACAATAATTATCCATTGGGGTCCACTCCCCTTTGGATTTATGTTCAAATGTCTCATTTGAAAAGCATAGAACTTGGGGGTGTTACAGTCTCCCTCCTCTATATGGTCACTAAACAAACTTGGAGTTTAAGACATCTATTCAGAAATCTATGTTGTTTATTTCATAATATTTTTTCTCTCCTCCCTTATACTATGAGTTGTGAGGTTCTAGTCAATAATCACACCTCTCTCTATCACTAACTTGCTCAATTGCACATTTTCCTAAGCATCCCGCTGAGTCACTACACATTGCGTAGTTATAGTGAGAAACCATACCTAATTGCCTCTCTGAATTATCAAATTACGCAATTCCCTTTATCTAGAGAGCCTCTTATTATGAATTGCGCAGTTCAGTGAGCAAGGAGTAATTTTTGAGTCACTGAGCTTCTGAATTGTGTAATTCGCTAAGCCTATCCCTAATCATTGCACATTACACAATTATAGTGATTAGTCCAACTCACTAGCATCCCTCATTTGCAATCATTTTCCATAGCTTGATCCCTATGATGCATTTCCCAGTTCCAATCAACAGTGAGGCTTTAACCAGTCCCTTTGATGCCCAAATAGGTTATCTTTTTCTACTTCTTCTTAGGAATGATCGACTTCTCCTAGACCTATGCGTAATTAATCATTGAATCAACCACTCCTACTCTACTTTCTAATTCTTCTAGATTTTTCAAATTGTTTAGGTTAAAATACAAAATTGAGACTCAAGCAATGTGATATATTCATATCATATTCTTAAGGGTTAGCTTAATTGGTTGAGTTAAAGAACATAGCTATTGAGAGGGGTTAATTATCTCTAAATTTGTTATTATTAGGTTCAGATAATGAGTCATCATACTAGAAAGTCAATAACTTATTCTTGTGCAAATCCTTTCACTAATAATACAACTTTTAACCTTTGTTTACTTTCCTTTCCTTCAGGTTCTATTGTGTACACATGCTTATTCTTCGAGACCTTTATTCCTTGTGGTCTTTCAACTAAATCACATGATGTCTTGCCATGTATGGATTCTATCTCTTCTTACATAGATTTTTCTAGTTCACATACTTCATGTAAATAAGCAATTTCATATTCATTAGCAAATAAAATACATTCTAAGTGAGAATAACTTTACGAAGGTCTATGTGGGTCACCAGACTTATGAACTGATAAATGTTTTGGACATATTTCTCCTAATGGATATTTTTTTTTTCTTTATGTTCTTCTTGTTGTTGTTCTTAATTTTCATTTTACTACTCGGAATTTCCATGGATTCCATCTTGTAGTGTTGGCTAGTTTCGCTAATGTTCTTGAGAAAATTTCTCTATCTCTACACCTTTGATAATCCATTTCAATATTTTTTCTTCATTATAAATGACATCCCTACATTTTATAATTCTTCTTCTTAGAGGGTCTCACAATTGGTCACCTAACTCATAATAAAATCAATTTAAATTCCTTTCCATCCATCTTGGAACTTTCTTATTTATAAATATTAGCATACACTTCACAATAAAATAATTTCAAGTTAGTGGCATTTAAATCCTTAATGATCCATACTTTTTTGGAATTCCACCATCAAGTGAAGTTCTGGGAGAGTCATTTAGGGAGTAACATGTTATGTGAACAACTTTTGGTGAAAAATATGTAGGAAAACTAGAATCTAAAGGCATACAACTCACATTTTCCATTATAACCCATCTCATTCTCTCATATATTCTATTTTTTGTTGTTGTGTGGTGTCAGGGAATGATTTTTAGGCTTTATGCCATATTTGCTACAATATTCTTCAAATGCCTTCAATACTCCCCATCATTGTTTCTTTTATTGCGCCTCAATATTTTATTAGTTTCTCTTTCAATATCCATATAAAATTTAGGAAAATTATTGACTTGATCTTCACTCTTAATAGGTAAATCCCATGTCCTCTTTAATGTGTCCTCCTAGTGATTTTATATTAGTTTAGTCTATCAAATCTAATATGTTTATATTCCTTTTCTGACACTCTTAAAAATGGTACCCTTTTCTATTTACCCATAGTACAATGTTCATAAAGTTCATATTTTTTACCTTTATATCATTCAAAATTTGTCTCAACAAGAAATTTTAGGCCTCTTTTAGCCGCCTAATAAATTCTTTTGTTCCAAAAATTTTCTTCATACGCGTCCTTCTAAAAACAATATTTGACTTTTGCAACATTGATTTCACGGTGAACATAGTGCTTATTTTCTACCCTTTTGTAATAACTATTGAGCCTTCTACAATTTTCAGTCCCCCCTTGATAAACATTGTATTGTAGCCTTCATCACCTACATTTCTAGCTGAAATCAAGTTCATTCCAAACTCCAAAACATGCCTAACTTAATTAAACAATAAAATAAAACCATCTTGTATCCTTATTACTAGTATTCTTTCAATATTACAAGGAAATTTATTGCCCAAGGTAATGTTACCCAAATAAAAAATTTTGTGCTTTGTGTAGCATGGTAGGGGATTGCGGATCACTCCCTTTACTGGATGTGTAAAAAAATACATCGTCATAAGCAATAATAATTAATACCTCACCTATTTGCATGAAAATAGTTTCTTCATTTTGTTGTTATTTTTGCCTACAATTTTCTCCTTTTTCTTCTTCTTTTAAACAGTCAAATTTCCAGCAACAATAACATATTTTTCTTCCCTACCTAAACCTTGACCTCCTCATAGACATTGATCTATTTATTTCCTTCTATCATGGTGCATTTAACAATCACCAAGAGTGAATGATTTAATATTTTATATTTCCTCTCTCATAGATTTCTTGAAAATTTCATCATTTAATAAATTGGTAGAAACATATTCAAATATTAATTTACCTTTCGTACTTCATTACTTATAGTGACAACATTTTACAAACTATTAAGCATAGAGCCCATGACTAAAAGAGCTTCAACATGATCACCAAACATAATTTTTAATTTCATGAGTTTTACACAATGCAACTCATTTAGATGTTCAACTATTAAACACCCTTCAATTTTGATATTAAATAACCCTTTCATCATAAACCATTTAAAGATTCGGTAGTATTTTCTATTCATGAAAGTATTCCATGTCCCTAAAATATTGTTGAAAAGTGACATTTTTTTTTCTTTTCCATATGACTTTTCCCAATCTTCATGAGCCACTGAGTAAGTGGATTCTCAGATTTCCCTTTAATTAAAATATGTAAATCTTTGAGCGTGAACATATCTTCCATCTTAATTCTGCATATGATGAAATTTGACTCAGTAATTTTTTAAATACTTATCATTAATTCCATTGAGCCATTTGTAAATAAAACCAACATTCAGCAATCTCAAAAACAAATTTGGATAATATTGTTGTTATATTATAAATAGCAATCAGTAAATTAATAGTAATAGATTTGAAATTAATAATAACTTACCAACACTCGTAATATTGATTATAAATAAAATAACCCATGCAATGGAATTTTATGTGAAAAACCTAACAACACTAAAAAACAATAGCTCTTAAATTATCACTAGCCAAAACTACATGAATTTAGGTAGCTTTACGGTTTCGAATATGATATGTTTATGATATAGCTCTGTCCCATGGTTTAGAATATCATATGTTTAAGCTATCGCTCTGTCCCAAACCTTGAATGGTAGGAGAATCATCCCGCTGATTTTGTTTATTTTTACGACGTTGAGGCGTACATTGGCATATATCCGTCTATTTCATTTCATGTGATGAATTATAGCGCAACAGTAGTACCAGCAGTCAATATTAAAATAATTTCTCGTTGATTAAAGTTATTAACACGTGACTATTGACAGCGATAGCGTCACTTGTCAATATCTAAAGGGTTGTTCGTTATATAAATTATTTTGGAACACGAATCAATATATAAATAGTTGTACGCCAATTTAAGTTATTTTTATGTGTCCAAATTGTATAGTAATACTTAAATTTAGAAAGGTAAATTGCATAATAATAAATTTAAGGTAAATTGCATAATAATAAATTTAAGTTATTTTCACGTGTCGAGATTATATAATAATAATTTCCTTCAATCTATCTTTACAGCAAGAATCCACACATCCATTCAATTCTATGCTCAATTTCAATAAAGGAAATGATTGAATTTTATAGAATGAAGAGAAAGACAAAAACCTTAATTCATTGTGGGGGCAGTGGGCTCCAATTTGCACTACTATGCATTTCCATGTCGACTTCGCTCAGTGCGCATAAAATGTACATCAAATAATTATGACAAAACCGACTGTCATATTGTTATCCTACCATTTCTTGTTTTCCCAACCCCACCAATAATTGGATAAGTTGGATTGATTTATTCAGAAGAAATCCTTGACTAAATCAACTTTTCCAGATTCATTTACCGACTATGATATCAAATTGTTTTGGATTCAGTTTTTTCTTGAAATTTGTATAATATAATCAATTTAATTTTTTAAATTTTTTTTATTAAATTAAAAATATCTTAGAAAAGTTCACAATGAAACATATCTTTCATTCAAACCAACCCAACCTAACCTAGGAAGCTACTGAATCCCATGTACTCGTAAGCTAGTGCAGATAGTGCACGTAGTTTCACAGGCTGTGTGCTCATTGGATTAAGCGTGTGGTGAGCAAGAGGGGAATTTTCGGTCACACTTCAAATTCCACCGTCTGTGTTGCTGAAAAGGGCAGGAAGAAGTTTCTAGGAGGGGCTTGTTCTTGAGCGTCGTTAAACAGTGTTATACCCGTCTGGAATGCAGGAAGGACGATCCGAATGGATTGGGTTATTATATAAAATGATAATATTAACCTGCTAAATTATATTGGAACAAATTTAATAAATCTTTGCCACATAGAAAATATCTGTGAATATAACTTCACGAAGCAAAAATATAATAAACTACAATAAAACCTTTGAACTTTTAAATGTTTAAAATCTATGAAATTTATAATTAATGACATTTTTATTTTCGATTGGTAATATAATTTAATAAACCCCATCACGTTTATCGAAGATGCTTTCTGATGCAATTATTGAATTTATAGAAAATGTGCTATGAGAGTTTCCAATCTTTAAAACTTGTTAAGTCACTCATTATTGTTATTTTAAACAGTTGTTGTATGATAAATATAAAATTTAAACGGAAATAATTAATTTTTTATTTTGTTAAATTTGGATAGACTATATTAGTCTTAGTGAAAGTTAATCATCATCATTATCATATATACCACTAATTCCTAAAAACAACAGAAACATCAACATCATTATAGAAACTATTCATATATACCACTAATTCCTAAAAATAACCACCACCATCATCATCATCATCATATACTATTGATAGATACCACTATACCTAAAAACAACCAATAATATCAACTTTAATTTTGTTTTTATTATTTTTCATTTCTACTTACAACTTATTTTTATTAATACCTGAACTTAAACTCATAAATAATAATTTACAAATTGTAAATTACCACATATATATATATATATATATATAACAGGTTTAAAAGATTCTAAAAATAATTATTAAATTATTTTTCTTTAATATTTTAAATATTATTTTCTATTTTTAATAAAAGAAAAAAGAATAACTTAATTTAAAAATAACAAATTCCTATCAATAGGATAAGTAGCTATTGTCTAATAATAAACAATACTGCATTTAAGATTATTGAGAATGCATTCAAAAGAAAGTTCGATACATACACATCTTAACCATTCAATCGGGAAAACAATTAGAGATATACTTTTAATTTTGCTTTTATTTTCTTGAATTGCGGTTGCACTTTATTTTTCATCGGTTGTTTAGTTTAGTGAGTTTAAATGCATACATAATAATTCGAAACTTTTAAAATTCGTAAATGAAATATATTATTTCTAATATTTTGAAAAAATTTAAAAAACTTAAAATTATTTTTTTATTATTATTTTTTTTTTTTTTATTTCTTAAAAAATAATAAATAAAAATGATAATGACCAAATTCGTAATTTAAAAATTGCAAATTCCTATGAAAGGATTTTGCTGGGTAATTATTATGGTTTAAATTGCAATTGAAATTCCAATTGTTATGTTTTTGTTGTAATTAAAATTCAATTATTGGAATTCCCCTTGTAATTTCGGTTCAAATGCTTAGTAGTTTCAGTTATTAAATAACTAATTTATCATATTAGATAAATGTTAATTATTTAATATTTTGAAAGAAAATATCTTAAATAAAAGTGAATATATATATATTTTTAATATAATATTCTTTTTAATAATGGATTATTAACTTTTTAATAAAATTTTATCTAATTTTTATTTGAAAATAAAAATAATAAACAATTAAATTTTATATAATTTATTTTAAAATGTTTAAATAGTAAACTAATTATAAAATTTATATAATATTAGTACAACCACATTAATAAATGTAATTGATATGACCTAATAAATACTAATAAATGTGTATTCAATATTAATATCAATATTAATATTAATAAATATATAACTATAATAATAATACAATATAATAATTATATTATAAGATATTATTATCATTATATTATAAATACCATAATAAAATCACAATTAGAATGGTATTTTATAATAATTGTTATTGTAATTTAATAATATGATAATATTATTGATATTATTAACCATAAAATATTTATATTCTAAATCCAAGGGATTATTATTATAAAATAAAGAGATTTTCATCAAATTTTGGAATTAAAATTATAAACCTGATCAATAATTTATACCGTAATAATATGAAGCCTTAGATTAATAATCCCAAGCGATTGATATTATAAACCTAAGAAACTAATCAACCCAACATATTAATACTTAAAAAAGAAGGAATAATATTAAACCAAAGGGATTATTATTATAAACACAATGCATATTTCATATTGAGACATTCTTTGTCATAATTTGACAATGACCATGGTTGATTTTCATATTGGGACAATATTAGATACAATGCGGCATTGGAGCATAATTGAATATGATTGACCATGGTTGACGATGGCTGACAATGGTTTACCATTGTTCACAATGGTTTAGCATTGTTGACCATGGTTCACAATGGTAAACTATGGTTGATTATCAAATTGAGACAATATTTGTCATACTGAGACAAAAATTGAGATGGTTGACCATGTCAACCACATTTAGTATATTATCAAACATGATTGACCATAGTTGACCATTATTATAAACGTAACAGATATCAAATCCCATGATTAATATCATAAATCCTGGACCATGATTGACATTACACCATGGTTTACCATGGATGGCAATGGTTGATAACGGTTGCCTATGGTTGATATTCATATTGAGAAGATATGTCACAATGTGACATTGGATCATGGTTGACCACAATTATAAACCCAACGGATTTATATTGCACCCAAAGATTAATGTTGTACACCCTATGAATAATATTATACCCTAATAATATGAACCGTTATATTAATGAACTCAAGTGATTGACCTCATAAAATCAATGGATTAATACTAAGAACCCAAGGAATTATAAACTCGAGGTTTTAATATTATAAATCGAAGATATATAAACACTAAGATATATCTTATAAACCCTAAAATAAAAAAAATTGACAATAGTTTGCCATAGTTGATTTTCATATTGAGACAATATTGGTCACAAAGTGACGTTGGACCACAGTTAAAAATGGTTGCCATGGTTGATTCTCATACGAACACAATCTTTGTCCCAATCTGAATTTGTACCATCACTAACCATGTTGAACCATGGTTGATGATGGATGAGAATAGTTAACAATGGCTCATGTTCATATTGAGACAATGTTTGTCACAATGTCATATAGGATCATGGTTGACCATGATAATAAACCCAAGGGATTTAGATTAAATCCAAGGGCTAATATTCTAAAACCCATGAAGAGTACTATACCCTAGGAATTGTATCCTTATATTTATAAAATGAAGGGATTGATATTAAAATCCCAAGGGAATAATAAACACAATGGGTGAATACTAAAACCAGAAGGGATTATAAACCCAAGGGAATAATAAACCCAAGTGGTTAATATTAAAACCTCAAAGGATTATGAACCCACGGGAATAATATTAAACCCAAGGGATATACACCCTAACATAAATAATACAAACCCTAAAATAAGCATGGTTGACCATTGTTTACAATGGTTGATTTTAATATTTAGACAATATTTGTCACAATGTGACATTGGACCATGGTTGACCATGGTTTACTATGGTTCATTTTCATATTGAGACAATCTTTGTGAAAATATGAAATTGGACAATGGTTGACCACGATTGATCATGGCTGGCGAAGATTGAAATTGGTTGACCATGGTTGATTTTTCATATTGAGGAAACCTTTGTCACAATACAACATTGGACTATGGTTTACAATGATTGGTTTTCATATGAAAACAATATTTTTCACAATGTGACATTGGACCATGGATTATTTCCATACTTATAAAATCTTTGTCAAAATTTGATATTAGACCATAGTTGACCATGATTATCAACCCAAGGGATTTATATTGAACGCAAATAAACTATAAACACAAGGGAATAATAAACTGAAGAGATTAATACTAAAAATACAAGCAATTATAACCCTAATGGAATAATATTAAACCCAAGGGATTAATGTTAGAATTTCAAATTATATAAACCTAAAATAAAAATTGTTGGCAATGGTTTACCATTGTTTATTTTCATATTGAGAAAATATTTGTCACAATGTGATGTTGAACAATGGGTGACCATGCTCTATTTTCATATTGAGACAATCATTGTCAAAATGTGACATTGTACCATGATTGACGATGATTAACCATGGTTGATGATTGATGACAATGTCTGACCATAGTTTATTTTCATATTGAGACAATGTTTATCAGAATGTGATTTCTAACTATGGTTTAAAATTATTACAAACCCAAGGGATTTATATTAAATCCAAGGATTAATCATATAAATCCTATGAATAATATTATACACAAGGAATATGAACCCTTATATTAATAAACCCAATGGATTGATATTATAAGCCAAGGGGAATAATAAGTTCAAGTTGTTAATACTAAAAATCTAAGGGATTATAAACCTAAGGGATTAATTTTATAAACCCAACATATATAGACCCTAAAATAAATACTATAAGCCTTAAAATAAACAAGGTTTACCATGTTCTAGCATGGTTGATTTTCATATTGAGACAATGTTTGTCACAATGTGATGTTGGACCATGGTTTATTTTCATATTGAGACAATATTTGTCACAATGTGATGTTGGACCATGGTTAAACACGATTGTGAACCCAAGGAACTAATATGGAACCAAAAGATAAATATTATAAACCCCATGAATAATATTATGCCCTGGGAATATCAATCTTTATATTAATAAACTCAAGTGATTGATATTATAAACCGAAGGGGTTAATACTAAAACCCCAGGGGATTATAAACTGAACCGAATAATATTAGAACTAAGGGATTATTACTATAAGCAAAAGGTATATAAACCCTAAGATAAATATTACAAACACTAAAATAACCATGGTTTACCATGATTGACCATGATTATAAACCTAATTAACATTGAACATAAGGATATTATAAGCACATGGGAATAATAAACCGAAGGATTAATACTAAAAACATAAGGGACTATAAACATAAGAGAAATATATTAAACTCATGGGATAAAATTATAAAAGAAAGGTATATAAACCATTATATATATATATATATATATATATATATATATATATATATATATATATATATATATATATAAAATAAACATGGTTGAGACAATATTTTTTTCACAATGTGACATTAGACAATGTTTGACCATTTTTTACCATGGTTCATTTTCATGTTTAGAAAATATTTCTCACATTGTGACATTGGATCACAGGTGACCATGATTGACCATAGTTGACTATTGGTGATAATGGCTTACCGTGGTTCATTTTTATATTTAGAAAATGCTTTTTACAATGAGATTTCAAACCATTGTTGACCGTGATTATAAATGCTAGGCATATATATTAAATCCAAAGATTAATATTATAAAGCTTTTGAATAATATTATACCCTAAGAATATGAACCCTTATATTAATAAATTCAAGCGATTTATATTATAAACAATAAAGAATAATAAAATAAAAGGGTTAATACTAAAACCCCAAGGGATTATAAACCAAAGGGATTAATATTATAATCCAAAGTTATATAAACACTAAGATAAATGTTATAAAAACTAAAATAAACATGTTTGGCCATGGTCTAGCATGATTGATTTTCATATTGATATAATATTTGTAATAATGCGATGTTGGACCATGGTTTACCATGGCTAATTTTCATATTCAGATAATATTTGTCATAATGTGACATTGGACCATGGTTTACCATGATTAATGATGGTTAACGATGATTGAGAATGTTTAACCATTTTTTGCAATGGCTTAGCATTTTTGACCATGATTGATGATATCTAAAAATCATGGACAACGGTTGATTTTTATATTGAGCCAATCTTTGTCAACATATGATGTTGGACAAGGGGTGACCATGGTTTACCACGATTATAAACTCAAGTAATTGATATGAAACCCAGGTATTAATATTATAAACCCTACAAATAGTATTACTCCCTAGGATTATCAACCCTTAGATTAGAAAAAACCCAAGGGATTGACATTATGAACCCAAGGGAATATTAAATGCAAGGTATTAATACTAAAACCCAAAGAAAATACAAACCGAGGAGAATTATATTAAAAATAAGGGATTATTACTATAAACCTAAGGTATATAAAGCCTAATATAAATCATATAAACCATAAAACAAGCATGCTTTACCATGATTTATTTTCATATTGATACAATATTTATCACAATGCGATGTTGGACCATGGTTGAACATGGTTGATTTTCATATTGAGAAAATATTTGTGACAATGTGACAATGGAACATGGTTGACCCTGATAGAATATTGATCCAAAGTCTTTTGATTGAGATGTGTTAAATAATTACATGTAAAAATTGCAGCTTAAACAAGAAACTTAAAGGCATAAACATAAGAAGAGAGAAGCAGTTAGAATCATGCAAGAAGACACATAATTGATATTGGAGTTTGTCTAGGAGGGAATATGTCTCTGGACCTTGCTCAGTTAGTGGGGAGGCCCTATTTCATTAAGTGGCAGTAAAAATGAAAGTACAAGAACTAAATGAAAAATTACACCCTTATACCTCCATAGCTGAACGTGCCCGAAAATTGGAGACCTCTGATGAAGCAATGGAAAGCACTGTTGGATTTGTGGTGTCGAGAGGAGTAGAATCCATATAAAATTTGACTGATTCTCACAAAGTGAAAATCTGGCCCCTCTAGAAAATGGCTCAGATTATGGTTCTGCCCCCCTCCTGCACAACGCTCATGGTTCCACCAAGTCTCGTACTTCGTGCCCACTCCTGGCCTTCCTAGGCGTACTTCTGAAATGACTAGTTCAAATAATAAAAATCTTGGTGGAATCCCCAAGGAGTCCGCTGGCTGAGTTGGTTAAGATCTAGCATTAGAGGGAGGGGGTCGAGTTCTCAAACCTCTCCCCCTCCGTATTAAGTCAAATTTTCATTTTGCAAACTGTGGCATGGATGTTTTTAAAACCCTCCCTTATATATATTAAAGAAAGTGTGTACGTTGGGGGGTCAAGCCCGCATTGGACGGCCCACCCCCATAAACTCCACTAGCGGTATCGTATACATAGGCGTGGTTGGTTTCATTGGGCGGTGGGGTTGACCACCCCCGCCCACCCGTATTTAACATTGTTGGTCGCCATAATGTGTGGGGGAGGTGGGGTCATGGCCGACAACACCATTATTTTAACATATATATGTTATGTCCATTGGGTAAGGTAGGGGTCATGGCCGCCCCTACCCCTTTTTTTAATATTTTTTGGTTAGTTTTAAAAAAAATTTGGTTTTTTTTTTTTTTTTTAAATTCTAGAAATTGACTAAAGGAGTCAATTTAATCGTCCCACAACATTTCAAGGAATTCTTCTGGGGTTGGCTGGAATCCGGTGGATGGATATCTACAAATTTTTTGTCTCCTTAAGTTGCCACATCACCAATTCAACCCTCAAATTTGGATTGCTCCTAAATCCTTCATACAGACTGAGAATTGAGTGTCGTTTGCACCATTTTAATTAGAAATACATGGTATTCAACTTGACACTAAGTTTTCCACATTTTTTACACTTTTCTTTTTTAGCCTTTGTAATTAAGCCGCGTATACTTGGACCTGTGTGATCCACCTAGATAATTCCTCCCCACTATAGACGTTTTGGACCCCAAAAAGCATTAACACATTCAAAATCACACTTTTAATCTCCTGCTCACAAAAATTGTACATCATTTTCAATCATGCACATCACACATGACTCAACAACCCCTCCTCGCTAAGAGTTTATAGCACACATTCATTGGCCAAGGAATACATAAAAACAATAAATACCTCAAATAATCATAAGGAAAGCACAAAAAATCATCTTTTCATTTCGAAGTGATGGGAAACACACTATCAGGTTTACATTTACTTGCAACCTATGATTTACAATGATGGCCATAACATGCTACTACCTCTAAACAAATAAACTTAATAAAGAAAACCAACATGAATGTGGTGGATTCATTTGTTCAATGTGTTGACCTTTTCGCTCCTCTATCGATGCTTCTAGAGCATGGATCATCAGACACGTGGCTTGTTAGTGTCCCACTTTGTTGCAACGACAACAAAATTTCTTTTCCCTCCAAACTTTCAAGATTTCCTTCAGGAGCTTTCTCATCCTATTCCTCCAATAAGTGTTTGGAGAGCCCTCACTATCACTAGACTATGAGGAAGGGATTTCATCATTTGTCGGTGGCTCGTCACTAGTTGTATTGGAGCTTTCTCCCATTTCCTTTCTGGTGTATCCATGTCCTGCACAACATGAAAATTCTTCGACTTTGATGGGGTTTATGATGCCTTGGTATAGATGCCGAGGCCCTTTCTGTGATACCCCATCTTCTTTAGCAGTTTCGATCTGATCATTGTAGTATGTTTCTCAAAAGCAGCGAATTCATCATCATGAAGAGTACGTGAAATTGAAGGGTTGATTTTTACCTTGGGTTGGCTATGTCACAAATTTTTGAAGGCCTCATCCTTAGATTGTAACTGGCATAGTAACCTTTAATTTTCTTCCTTATCTTCATGTAGAAGCCTTCTTAGCCCAATATTCTCTGCATGGATGCTTTGGTTAATATCTTAAAGTTCTTGGAAATCTTCTGTAGTAAGTGCCCTTTCCATCTTTGGTAAAATATATTTTGACATTTCTATTTCATCACCTGAGTCAAAACCAAAGTCTATGGGTCCTTCTGCTGCAATCCCAAAGGCTGAAAGCTTCATTTAATCACTAGAATTAGACCTTAGGTCAATTCGTCTACATCGTGGAAATCCTGCAGCTATGAATTTTTCATATTCTTTAGATTCATAATATTGTTTCTATTGTATGGTGTGGCGGTCTTCTGCTTCCCCTTTTTGTCATTTCTCTTAGGTCTCAACTTAGGGTGCAGGTTTCAACAATTTTCTTCTTCATATCCTTCATTCTCACAATGTGTGGAAGAGGTTTTTTATCCCCTTATGTTGGCTACTACAGTCCTTTTTGGGTTGTCACTTTGTTCATACGTTCCCCTTCTTTCCATGTGCATGACCTTCACACTGGCCTCATTTGCAGAAGGAGGCTCAAACAACAATAATGAATATCTTATGTAATTATGCAGAGAACCAATATACTTGGTTACAATATCTGGTGAATCTAATGGAATTCCAAAATTCAATGCTTTTTTTCTAAATTATTCAGTGAAGTCTTGTACATTTTAATGCATGCTTTGCTTTAGGTGTTTCCATTCCATGAATGCCTTTTTCTTATAGCCCAAAGAGTCAAATTTGTTTCACAATGCAGAAACAAAATTGACCATGAGGAGAGAAGGTTACCCACATTTTGGTTACGTTGCAGTTTGCACTCCCACCAAACAAGAGCGATGTCGTTCAACTTAAGAGAGGCCAACTAGATCTTTGCCTTGTCCTCCTCAATCTACTGAATCATGCAGTAGACTTCAATCTGCCTAACCCAATTGTTAATATTTTATGCATTACTTTTTCCATGGTATATTTGAAGATCAAATTTCAAAATTTAATTTAAATAAGGGTTTCTTAGATGCATTTCCTAAATTCCTGTGATGATGGTGAGAAGAGGAGGAAGAAATTTCACTCGCGGGAGGAGAAGGAGGTGGATCTATTCCAATATTTCCATGCCCTGACCCTTGTCCTTCTGAAGCATTCTCCCCTACTTTCCCTACTCTTTCAAGTCTAGAGAAAAACTTCTTGACCCGATCTTCCATGGTGTAGAATGTCTTGTGAAACTTTATCTCCTCCTCATTTCGAGCATCTTCATCCATGTTTCTTCAATTTTCACGTCCCAATTTGGGATCAAAATACTTTAGCGTCCCTTCACATCTTCGTAGCATGATTTTAGTTAGCATAAAAGCATGCAATTCACATCTACAAACATCTGCTCTGATGCCACTTGATCCAAAATATTTTTCTTGAGATGTTAGAGAATTACATGTAAAAGTTGCAGCTTAAACAAGATATATTAAAGGCATAAACATAAGAAGATAGAGGCAATTATAATCATGCAAGAAGACACATAATTGACATCGGAGTTTTTCCAGAAGGGACTGCATCTCTGGAACCTGATCCATTAGTTGGAAGGCCCTCTTTCATTAAGTGGTAGTACAAATGAAAGTACAAGAATTAAATGCAAAATTACACCCTTATACCTCCATAGCTGAAAGTGCCCAAATTTTGGGGACATCTAATGAAGAAATAGATGGCACAGTTGGATTTATGGCACCGATAGGTGTAGAATCCATATAAAATTTGTCTGATTCTGACAAAGTGAAAATCTTGCCCCTCTGGAAAATGGCTCAACTCATGGTTCCACACCCCTCCTACATAGTGCTCATGGTTTCACCCTGTCTCGTACTTCCTTCCTGCTCCTGGCCTTCCTAGGTGCATTTCTACAATGAATGGTTTAGATAATAAAAATATAGGTAGACTCCCGAAGGAGTCCTCTGGCTGAGTTGGTTAAGATCTGGCATTGGAGGGAGGGGGTTGGTTGGTCAAACCCCACCCCCTCCGTATTAAGTCAAATTTTTGTTTTACAAACCATGCCATGTATTTTTTTAAAACATTTTTTTATATATGTTGGGGGCCACGCCTGCATTGGGTGTCTTGCCCCCATAAAATCTATTGGCGGTACTGTATACATAGGTGTGGTCGGTTGGGTTGGGCTGTGGGGTTGACAACCCCCACCCACTAGTTTTTAACATGGTTGGTTGCTATAATGTGCGGGGAAGGCTGGGTCATGGCTTTCGACTCACTTATTTTAACATATATATGTTATGTCCATTAGTTAGGGTGGGGTTCATGGCTCGCCCTACCCCTTTTTTAATATTTTTTGGTTTTTTTTAAAACAAACTAGTTTTTTTTTTTAATTATGGAAATTGACCAAAGGAGTCAATTTAACCATCCCACAAATTTTCCCTGAATCCAGCCAGGGTTGGCCAGAATCCTGCAGCCAGGTTTCTGCAAATTTTTTTCATCCTTAAGCTGCCACATCACCAAGTCAGCCCTCAAACATTGACTACTCCTAACTCCTTCATACTTTCTCATAATTGAGTGTCTTCTGCATCGTTGGAATCAGAAAGATGAGAGCTTCAACTTGACGCTAAGTTTGCCACATTCACAACACTTTTATTTTTGAGCCCTTGTACTTAAACCACTTGTACTTGGACTTTTTTGATCCACCTGGATCAACTATGGTTGAAGACAGCTAGCAATGGTTGAGTATGGTTGATTTTCATATTTAGGCAGTAGTTTTTGTAATGCAACATTGGACCATGCTTGGCCATGATTGATTTTCATATCAAGAGAAAATTTTTCACAATGCAATAATAAATCATCATTGATTTTCATATTGATAAAATATTTGTCGCAATGTGACATTCGACTACAGTTGAACATGTTTTACCATGATTATAAACCCAAGAGATTTATACTGAACCAAAGAATTAACGTTATAAAAATTAGGAATAATATTATATTCTAGGAATATGAACACTTGTATTAATAAACCTAAGGGATAAATACAAAAAATGCAAGGGATTAATAATATAAAACCAAGGTATATAAACCCCAAGACAAATATTATAAACCCTAAAAAACAATGATTCGCCATGATATACTATTGTTGATTTTCATATTCACGCAATCTTTGTCACAATGCAATGTTGGAAGATGGTTGACCATGGTTCATTTTCATATTGAGGTAGTCTTCGTCACATTGTTACATTGTACCATGGTTGACTATTTTTTACTGAGGTTGATAATGGTTGATAATTGTTGTTAATGGTTGATTTTTATATTGAGAAAATCTTTGTCAAAATGTAATGTTGAACCATAGTTTACCATGATTATAAACCCAATGGATTTATATTAAACCTAAGTATTAATATTATAAACCCTTTGAATAATATTATACCCTAGGAGTATGAACCCTTAGATTAATAAACCTAGGAGATTGATATTATAAACCCGAGGGAATAATAAACCCAAGGTATTAACACTAAAAACTTAAGGGATTATAAACCCAATGGAGTAATATCATAAACCAAATATTTAGAACCCTAAGATGAATATTATAAACTAGAAAATAATCATGTCTGACCATTGCTGATTTTGATATTGAGATAATCATAATGATTTTCATATTTCTTTTCATATTGAGATTATAATAATGCGATGTTGGACCATGGTTGACCATCACTCATTTCATATTGAGACAATCTTTGTCTCAATATGACATTGGTTTACAATTGAACTTGATTAATCATGGTTGACAATGATTGGGAATGGTTTACCATTGTTTTCAATGACTTACCATTGTTGACCATGGTTGATGACAATTTAGAATGGTTTACCGTGGTTTATTTTCATATTTAGACAATATTTGTCACAATGTGATGTTAGACTATGACTGACCATGCTTATAAGCCCAATTGATTTATATCAAACCTAACAATTAATATTATAAACCCCATGAATAATATTATTCCATTAGAATATCAACCCTTAGGTTAATAAACCCAAGGGATTGATATTATAAACCCATGGGATTAATACTACAACCCCAAGGGATTATAAACCCAAGAGAATAATATTAAACCCAAGAGATTAATATTATAAACCCTAGGGTAAATATTATAAACCCTAAAATAAACATGGTTGGTCATGGTTTACCATTGTTGAATTTCATATTGAGATAATATTTGTCACAATGCAATGTTGAATCATGGTTTACCATGGTTTATTTTCATATTGTGACAATATTTTCACAATATGACTTCAGACCATGGTTGACCATGATTGATCATGGTTGACGAAGATTGGAAATTGTTTACGATTGTTGACGATGGTTGATGATCGTTGAAAACGGTTGACCATGGTTGATTTTCATATTGAGACAATATTTCTCACAATGTGACATTGGGCCATGGTTCAAAATCGTTGATTTACATATTGAGGCAATCTTTGAGATAATGTGACATTCTACCATCATCATTGTCCATGGTTTACCATGTCAATCACATTTATTATTGTCTTTAAACATGATTGACCATGGTTGACCATTCTTATCAACCCAAGTGATATTAAATCATATGATTACTATCATAAACCCTATGAATAATATTATACCCCAAGAATATCAATCCTTAAATTAATAAACCAGAACGATTGATATTATAAAGCTAAGAGGCTCATACTAAAACCCAAAGGAATTATAAACCCAATGTAATAATATTTAACCCAAGGGATTAATATTATAAACCCAAGGCATATAAACCCTAAAAAAAACATGGTTAACCATTGTTTAGCATGGTTGATTTCATATTGAGACAATATTTTTCACAATGCGGCACTGGAACATGGTTGGCCATGGTTAACCATAACGTTCATCAATTATTAACAATAAAAGTTAATATTAATAATGTTTAGTTAATTAAAGAATGAATTATTAATTAATTAATTAATTAATTAATTAATAATAATAATAATAATAATAAAATTAATTATTACTAATAATAAATATTAAGAATAATAATTAATAATTATTACAAATTATAAATTATTATGTAACTATTATTAATTATTAATTAGTTATTAATTATTAAATATCATTGAAATTAAATAATTATAAATTTTAATTAACTATAAATTATAATGATTACTAATATTATTAACAACTAATAATATTAGTAAGTATAAATATTTTTATTGTCTATGGGTCTTGTGTAGACCATGATCGAGTGCTTTGTGAAGGCACTCATTGGTGTGAAGTCACTGGTTCAATTCCGTTCTGTGATGAAGGTGATGTATTAGACATGTTGAATATTAGTTCTTCTAATCTTGCAATGAAAAATCATAAATATTTTTATTTAATATTATTATTATTATTATTATTAATTACTAATTAATTAATTATTCTTAATTAATTGATTTGAATCTATTGCAATACATTGAAATCTACAGTAATTTATTGAAATACATTCAATCCATTCAAGCTATTAATGAATTCAAATATTGATCATGCATTCAAATTCACTTAATACATGAATTGTGATCTATTGAATGCTTTTATTGCATTATATTTAATGCATTCAATTTATTGTAAATTATTCCAATGGATAGAAATATATTCGAGCGCATTGAAATCTATTGCAATCCATTCAATCTATTGAATGCATCCTATCTATTTAATGCATTCAAAATTTATTGAGTGCATTTAAAATCTATTCAATGCGTTAATTTCAATCTATTGAATGCATTGAATTCATGAACATATATTTCAATCTAATTGAATGCATTGATTTTAGTATGCTTGCATTCAATCTAGATATATTAAAATCGAGAATCTACTAAACATAATAGAATCTAATATATAGTTAATGAATTAAATCTAATATCTATCGATATTTTGAATCTATTAACATCAATTAAATCTATTGAATGAATATACATGAAATCTATTAAATAATTTGAGTTAAATCAAGCTAATTAATTTTTGTCATGAACAATATTATATCCATGTACACATAACCTTTACATTTCTATCTTATTTTGAGAAAATATTTCTTGCATATTTTTTGTTTTGTTATTACTATTTTCTTTCCAACATGGTTTCCCCCCTTTGTTTTTGTTTTCTTTTACTATTTATAATTAAGAAAACCCTCTCCAATCCAATCAACTCAATGAATAGTTTGAAATGAATAGATTTCAACTGGTTGAATGAACTTAATATATTGCAATAGATTTAATGAATTAAATACATTTAAATGAATTCAATACATTTAAATCTATTCAATTCATTCAAAATCTATTGGATGCATTTCAAATATATTCAACAGAGTCATTGCGTTTTATTGAATGCATTAAATCTATTGAAATATATTTCAATCTGTTTAATGCATTCAATTTCTTGCAATATATAAAATAAATTCAATCTATTGAAATCTATTACAATTCATTCAATATAAATATATTAAGTTCTATTAAAATGCAATCTACTTATCCCATTCAATCTATTGCAGTCTATTCAATGCATCCAAATTATTAATATCAATTGCAATGGATTCACCATTTTGAAATATATTGCAATGCATTCAAATCTATTCCAATATATTCATATCTATTGAAATGAATTCAATCTATGTAATCTATTGATTCATTGAAATCTATTAAATCTATTAATTTCAATCTATTGAATGCATGTAATAATCAATTTTTACTGCATTCACTCTATTCCAATATATTCCAATGCATTCAAATATATTGCAATGGATTGAAATCTATTGCAATCGATCAAAATCTATTTCAATGCATTCATTAAAATGAATCCATTCATTCTATTGAAATGCATTCAATTTGTTGAATGCATTTCGATATTTTCAATGCATTACAAATTTATTGAAAGCATTTAAAATCATTTGAATGTATTAATTGGAATCTATTGAATGCACTCAATCTACTACAATATATTAAATGCATTGATTGCAATCTATTGAATACATTGATTGCAATCCATTTAATGCATTCAATATATTACAATATATTCCAATATATTCAAGTCTACTTCAATCCATTGAAATCTATTGCAATGCATTCAATATATTGAAGCCATTCATTCTATTGAAATACATTCATTTTTTTAAATTTGTTTCAATTTATTTATTGCATTTCAAATTGATTGAATGCATATAAATTTCATTAAATGCATTAATTGGAATCTATTGAGTACACTCAATCTACTATAATCTAATAAATGCATTGATTTCAATATATTGAAAACATTCGATCAATTAAATTATTAAATCTATTAGAATCTATTTAATGCATTCAATATATTTAAATATTTTTCAATGCATTCAATATAAATAATTTATAATTATTTAAATCCACATCAAACCTCCATTTTCAAGTATTTATTATAATACCAACCATTATAACCTTCTAGCTCATCTAAATTCTTATAATTTAGAAACACTTTTCCTTAAGTCGTTCTATTGCAAAATAAAATAGAAAAATAGAAAAATTAATTCCTAATATTTTTCCTTCAACAAATAAATTTATTACCTTTTAAAATACTTAATTTAAATTAAAATACTTATTTTAAATCAGCATAGTTTAATTTTATTAATTAAAATACTTATTTTAAATCAGCATAGTTTAATTTTATTAATTAAATTTTATATAGAGAAATTAAGAAATGAAATACATGTCTTTTATATTTTTTGAAAATTTGAGTTTTTAATTTGTTTTATTAAAAAAATTAGAAAAAATATAATTTTAAGTTTTGGACCTAACATAATATTCTACTAAACTAATTAATAAATATGCAACATAAAATATATTTGAATTACTAAATACATTAATAACTATTAATAAATCAACTTTCTAAATACTTTATACTTAAATTTATCCTCTCCCATTGGAAAGTTTTTGATAAAGGGTCTCATTATTTTCTTCATTAGATGTCATGAAGTTAAAGAGAGAAAGGATAAAATTAATGGAACATATTTTTGATATTGAGAGAGTGCTATTTGATTACAAGATGGTTTTTCTTAATGCTTTATGAGCACATTGAGATTGATTTGTATTCCTTCTTGGCAAAATAAGAGAGAGAGGACAATTAATGGAACATATTTTTGATATTGAGGGGGTGCTATTTCATTACAAAATGAGTTTTTTTTATGCTTTATGAGCATATTGAGATTGATTTTTATTCCTTCTTCGCACAAATATTGCATTTAGTGTTACATTTTATAGAACTCTCTCCTATAAAACCTCATGAAAATATCAATGTTTCTATGTCTAGGATTGAAACAAGAAACCTTTCCACTAGGTATTCTTTTAATGAGTTCAATCACGAAATATTGTCATCATTTTTTCAATTATTTTATATTCCAAAGGTGCATCACATTAAATTGGAAATCCTAAGACATTCAAAGATATAAGAAATTAAAATTTAACAATATATAGGAGTTATTTATTTCATAAAAAAATGAAAATGTAGAAATATATTGGATTTATGTATTTCATGTATGTAGCATTAGAAATTATTATTTTCATAAATTTTAACCTGTATAACAATATGATGCAGGAGCATCCAACTTAGGGTAGACAAAAAGGACAGCGTTTTGTCTTACTGTTACAATTGATTTTTGACAGGTCATTGAACCTATGGTTTTTATTTTTATTTTACGAAATTACCATTAGGGAAAAAATGTTAATTAAGTTTTGTAATTTTACTTAAAGGTTTTCTTTTAAATTGAATTTGAAATTCGTTCTTACATTAAAAGAACATAGTCAAGAATGTAGTTGTAAAAAAGCAGTTGAGAGTTTCAAAGTGAAAACGGTTTCCTACAATGATACAAAAAGGAAGAAAAAACATTCTGTAAGGTTCAATTTTCCATCACAGAGAGAAAGAGAGTAACAAAACAAAATAGAGATTTTCGTTTCAGAAAAACCATCTCAGTCTATAAAATTTGTAGCCAAATATTGTTGTATTATTTTTCCTTTTGTCTATTGATATATTATTAAATGTGAAAACATTGACAAATTGCGTGACTGTAATAAAAACGAAATTAAAGCATCATTGAAACTCAATCGTACATAATTAACGTTGATCACATGCACCAGAGCAGTCAAAGAAAATTACGAGTTGAAAGCACAAAATTTCGACAACTTCACACAAGCGGAAGAATTTAACAAATACGTTCGAATTAACAGATAGATAACCATTCCTAGGTATTCACAAAATTTCTTTCTGAGAGAATTTAACGAAAACATTTTTTTCATTGATTATAAATATAAATGTCTCTAAAGAGTCCCAAAGGACTATAAACGAGTATTACATATCAAGTTACAAATCAAGGTTAAAATTTGGGGTTTTCAAAACCCAGAACTTACAACATCTAAACTGAAGACAAGCCAACAAATAGAAAGCGAGGGAAGAACAAAGGGTTGAACACATAATTGTTTTTCAAACCCTAGTCTTTTTACACTGGAATAGAATTCGAAAACAGAATTAACACAAATAAAATTACAAAGAGAATCGAGGACAGAAACCCTGTTCTAAACCAATCTAGTTCAAATTAATAGAGACATATCAAGAAGCGACCCTACCCATTTAAGTTGGGGTCGATAACTGTGAAAGAGAGAAGATATTGAGTGGCCAAAGACTATAACCACCTGCATAGGAACAAAAAACACAAGGGATTAGTATCCATGCTAATTAAGAGCATAGTATAGAGATTTAAAACAAGAGAAAGTAAATTAATTTCAAAGTATAGCTACTTGGGCGAGGTAACATCAACATAAGTGAAGTTTTCGTCAAAACTCTGCAAGGGCCTACTCACAAGGGGCGAGAACATTAGCGCCTAGTAAAAATATTGGAGGAACTAAAGCACGGAAGGATATTTTACCTTTCGAAAGCTGATTTGAGCTGAGGCAAGTGTCAAAAGAAACCCTCAAATAATTTTGACCTGTAAGTGACAAAAATAATAAGTTAAAATCACCAGTAGATTGGAGAGAGAGCTCGATAAATTTTTTTGGACCAAACAAGTATAGAAGAGGCGAATAAGTTAAGAGATCAGAATATTACTACCTTGCAAAGGACTGCTAAGAGCCATCAAAAGACTTTGGTAAGAAATCGTGCCACAGAGACAGTGTAAAGAGCCAAATAAGCATCATATTGGCGGAGCAAAGACAGGGTAAAAACCCTCACAGTGACGGACCACATAGAATGAAACCCTCATAGAGTCAAACAAGTGAAAAATGAAAATCAACTGAGTGGTGTTAAGGTTTGAGAACAGCGCAGGAGGGCGAATTTCGAAGAACATGACAAGTTTCAATCGTCACAGCTCAGAAGGATCAGCGGAATAAATAACAATTGATTGCAATCAACAAACTAGAACTGTCAATGTACCATACGAATATCACTTATATAAAACCAATAATTTTACTATTATTCAAATCTGTAATGTGTATGCATAATGAAAATTCATATAATATAAACTGTGACATATATTAAAGTTTTTTTCAAAGTATTTTGAGTGCAAATTTGGTGTTAAGGGCTAAGCCCCATCACAATAAATTTTAAATTTGTGTAGCATAAGAAGCGAAGAATGTTGATGGCTAGATATTACAAAGTGAAAGTTGAAAGGATGATCATGTTGATTTCCATTTAATCTTCTTCCAATATTACGAATATCTATGCAACATGGATGAATAATGTGGATTTGTACGAGGCAATGAAAGGATCTCCACCCTACTTTAGTAGAGAAATAATTATAATTATTTTATCATGAAATGTAAGGGCTTCCCAATTAATGCAATCCATCACCTATTCACATGTTGTTCATGTAACAGCCATAACTAAAGAAATCGCTTAAAAAACTACCTTTTATATATTACACTAGCTATTTTTATTTTATAAATAGATTAATACTAAGTGAGGATTTACATAAGAAAAATGTAGATATTGTAAAGCCAAGGGTTGAAATGGCTTAGTTTAAAAATTATTTTATTTTTGAAACATTGCCATTGTACAAAAATATAATTAACTACCAGCTTTAAAAATACCTATACCATAAAAATAAAACCTAAATGGAAATGCACGTGTAGCAGGAGAATATATTAAATTATTTTTAATTGCAGAAAAAGAAAGTTGTCCGCAACAACCATAGTCACCCATAAGGGAGAATATATAAACCTGATTTTAAATAGTTTTTTCAATGGTGGAATTTTACTAGTGGCTGGCTAACAATGTTAAACAAATAGCAAACAACAAGGCCAGAATGGTCTTTATTTTTAATTGCAGAAAAAGAAAGTTGGCCACAACAACCATAGTCACCCATCAGGGAGAATATATAAACCTGATTTTAAATAGTTTTTTGAATGGTGGAATTTTACTAGTGGCTGGCTAACAATGTTAAACAAATAGGAAACAACAAGGCCAGAATAGTCGTAACTCTTATTTAAATATGAAAAAAAAATGTGTCGTTCTGAATGAATAAAAACTAAAGGGTTATATAAGATGATATTGTTGGCTCCAGACATCAATTTTCCACCTACAAGCAACCCAAGTAAAACCCGCCCAAAGACGGAACTAGTCAAGTTAAGGTTACAAGGACCTCGAGAGGAACATATAACGAAAATCAGTTGTAATCTAAGAGTTGGAACCTGGGAAATACAAGAATACATTTTTAGCGGAAATAAGAATATCGGTTACTCATGTGTACGTTGTAAGAAGAGAGCCTGCACCGTGTAGCCTAAGCTGTCACGGAAGGCAAACAAAACGATGAGTTATAAGTTCGGACAAGATATACTATCATGGGAGATCTCGGAAAAAAAAAATAGTAAACCGTAAGGAAGAAAAATCATTTAGGGAAAGAAACAAAAAGAAGATGAATTTTGTAAACACAAATTAGAAAATGGGGTGGCGACATAACTCTTTATAAAAACTGGTTACCTTGGTTTACTTTTCTCCTTTTTTTCTTTCTTGTTGAAATGACTCGATGTACTTTCCTACAATAAAATGTGTAGCCAAAAGAAAAGACTTGTGCGACCTCCAAATTGGTAGCCTGAATTGAGAGCCTCCAAAAAAATGACATGCCCAAGCACACCTCAAAGCGGTGAAATTCAATTTCATTGGGTTATCATTGTCTCCATCATTTAAACACCCTTCAATGAATCCATCTTGCTATAACACACTATCAACAACATCGTGGAAAGCTTCTGCCACAAATCGTTTCCATTTCTCAACCACCATGATACTAGGGGCTTGAGAAATAGAGCCACGTTCAAAATAGTTTCATTTTCCATTCAAATTATATTGTAACCTTTCACACTCCCATTGACACTCCCATAAATAATTGTCATCCATAATTTAATATATTGACTCATATTATAAACATATTCTCTAGAAAATCAATCTCATTTTATCAACCTATTCTGTAGAGAATCAATCTTGGTCGTCCATTAAAATAAAATTAAAAGGAGTCAACAAGCCTTCATCTACTGAGAGTCGATATATATACGCCTATAAGTGAGTTAAATAAATTTAACATCAAAACAAATGTCCAATTGCATTATGATAAATTTGAGGATGGTGGCATCTACATATAAAAAAAAAAAAAAATATTGTTTACTCGCACTCTCATTCCTTTGCTACATATAACAACATATTTAACATTGCTTATTGAGAAAATCATTCTTTTGCTTCCTAAATGTAAACAAACACTATAATTAGTCTACTTTATTGCTTACATAAATTTCATATAACAAAATATTTAACATTGCTTATTGAGAAAATCATTCTTTTGCTTCCTAAATGTAAACAAACACTATAATTAGTCTACTTTATTGCTTACATAAATTTCATATGTACCCGTCAAATAAATCTTTCATTATGGATGACACGTACCAACATTTTAAATTCTTTTATCCTTTTCGAAATAATTTTCTACATTCAACTCAAGAAAATAAATGAAATTTCCACAAGCAAAGTTAATAGGATGAAGGAGTTGATAAGGATTCAGAAGAAAAAATATAAGAAATAATCTCCTCAAAAATGGAAGTGGAGCGAATGGCTCTTTGTTGGAGATGTGATCCCCTTGAAGAAAGTAGCAAGGAAAGACTCTATAGATCGAGTGGAGTACATGGCACGGAGTCTATTTTGAGTCATAGGGGCTTTAGGGTGGGTCAAATACCTTTATTATATAATAGGAAGGAATATTTTCTGAATGCTGGACTCTTGTAACATCACTCCTAGGCAAAAAAAAATAAAATTTGAAGTCTTCCATATCTCTATACACAATCTTTCCAATTGAGTCCTTTATATTTTTATACATCTAGTAGAATTTTCGTAAATTCCCTTAGAGATAGGGGATATTTTAAATCTACAAACAAATTCCCTACCAAATTCATATCTAAAGACAATTCCCTACCAACTAAGTTATTATATGTATAATATTAAATCATGAATAATATAAATAGGTGATTTAATCCACCTCCAACCTTGTATAAGTTTCCATATGGTAATACCATACATCAACCACACAACTATATCAAAGATATACCCATTCTATGCCTCTTTATTATATCTATATGTCTCCCATTTACAGGTTATACGTATCACTTTCATATATCATTCCACATCTTTGAACTTTGGGTTTTAACCAACTATATAGATGTATACTTATGCTCGTACATCCTATTCGAAATTGGACTTACACGTTTGAACACTTGTTACCATCCAATCGTTAGCCCTACGTGGAATGTTAAATGGATTTCTATGATCTGTGTTGATACTTATACATATTTACCTATTCCCTCCATTGGATACACTCGGGATTCGAGACCTATTAATTCAACGTTTCATGCGTTTAATGCCCAACTCTACTTGTGAGCGCTATGATGGTTTTGCATTTAAGGAACATATGTTGTTAAGTCTCGTTACACTGCCCAAAAATCCCAAATCCAACTTCAAATCCTCCTCGGCGTACCACTCTGCTCCACATAAATTTTTATGCATCGGATTTTGGTTTTTTAAGGATGATGAACTTAAGTCTAAAGCTTATCGTATCGCTTGGAGTTATTCTCTATATAGTCAAGGTGAATTTATATATTTTGTGACATGGAGTGGGTTATCGTCGCACACATCTACGATGATCCCCATTTGACTTCGAGGGTTTCATGCTCTATTAAAATGTAAACTCAACTGAGTTGACTCCATTTTGCAGCTTCGGCAATTGTTGTTTCGTTCTTCACTCCAGGCGAGCCGTTGGACCCCATGCTTTTCTCGGCGGGTGTATGATTCTCGCATCTAGAATGGCTTAGTGCTTCCTACCCTACGTATATGGTAAGTGATTCATTATGTATTATCATTTGAGATAATATATTTCATCGTTCATTTCGATCTCTCAAGAGCGTTGCCCTTCATCGTTTCGTTGCGTTTCTATCTGGAGTTAATACTCAATTTTTTTTTTGTTTTATGTAAGCTCCCTTAGCCGACTTGTATGAGTATTCAGATTTGTTCACAATATGGTTAGAGGGTTCAGATTTCTCCACACGCAGGGTGGAGGAAATTCCCATCGTTCCGACAAGTGATTTTTCACCAACCCTCACGTTTCCCTCTTGTTCGTTCATTTCATTTGTAAAATAATCTCTCTAATGTTCTTCTTCCCTCTCTACATTACAACATAAAGGAATCTAGTCAATGCGAATTGTATAAGGTAGTTACTGGTTCGATTTTTAATTCGTCGCACTCTTCTAGTTTTGTTTTACTCTCTGTCTCTATTTTTATTTCGGATTTAACTCATTTGACATGGGTGGTTACAGGTAAGGACTTGTTAAGAGTATTCTCAAGGAATGCATCCTTTGATCCTCTCTAGAATCTGGCTTAAGATTGCATTCCCTTGTTCTGCATAGGTCGGTACTACCTCATGCTTCGAAATTCCAGAGTGATTTTATATAAGATGTGAGATTTCGTCTCGTCTCGCAATTTAGTTTTTAGTTCTGGTCTCTGTAAATTTTTTGTGACAGTTGTAATAATTAGGACTTTCAGTTCGGTGGAACTGTGACATTCTTCTCTCAATAGATGAACAAAATATTACATCGTTCTGGTGACCTTTCAATAGGTTACTTCCGTGGCATAAGATATGTTTCGGGTTTAATTTATTATCATTCCCAAAATACCCTCTGTTACTAAAATTTTGTTCCATACTGTCTATTTATAAATTAATTTCCAGAACAGACTTTTGTTAGGTCTTATATTATTCTTTCCTCCTATAGTAGCATTCCTCTATATAATATACTTAACTCCATGGTGTTAATGGCTGGAAATATCTTCTTCATTTTTTTTATTTAATCGAGAGGATTAATAAACTCAGTTTACCCTAATTAGATTAATGTGAACCTAATCGTTGTTTCATATATATATATATATATATATTTTTATTTTCTCTACAGAGGTCTCATATGATAATGAGAGGTTTTATTTCTGCTATGTTTGCCATATCACTTCATATGAGGATATAATGTAAGTGCCATATAATAGAATTTCTATGCTTCAATGTAACCTCTTGAGTTCTGTATAATTATTCCATTTTATTTATAGGTGTGGAAACAACATTGATGCTCTGTTCCTAGTTACACTTCTATTCTTCATCATTTTGTAGCAACATCATATTGCTAATGTAATTCCATCAACCTAGAGTTTAATAACTAACTTTTCATATACCAATATAATGCTTCTCTGTCCACAGAGGCAGAGAATTAACTTTATTAATGTATAAGCAGAGATGGTTAATAATTAAGTTGACAGGTACTTGTTTAATAATTAATCTTAAATATATTCCTATACATTTACATAGACATCTACTACTGATATTTGGAATTTCTCTCAAATATATCAAGGTATCAAGTATGTGGTTCAGTATAATTTTATAGAGTAATAATAGCTTCTTCCAACCTTTCAGTTTGTTCTAATATTTTTCAAAACATTATTATCATAAGTAGTCTTACCAAGAGCAAGCATCTCTAGTAGTCTTACCAGGAGCAAGCATCTTCTGTTTAGTAAGATTAACCTGCTATTGAAGAATTTTCACCTGTTCCTGTGATCTGTCAGCCCTCTATTCATGCCCTTTGGAAGTGATCAAGGCATCTCTATTATATGCTTCACGATTTTTGATGGTGCCTTTTAAACTGATTATCTCTTGATATTTTATGGACATGTCTTCCATAGCTTTTATTATTGCAGTTGTTTCTCCTACTGTGTTTATCTGTAATGTCCATGAAGAAGTGGCATAGATATCTTTAGAAGTAATTGACACTGCAGTTTCCAATACTCCTTGCGGTGCCAAATGTTCTGCCAATGTCGAGGGAACAACTGTACTTACATTTGGGATAGCTGTAGGAATGAAGACCTGTTGGGATTTCTTCAATTTTTCATTTTCTTGCATAAAAGCTTCTATTTGGCTTTCCATTTCCTTTATCTGAGCTTTCATATTTAGAACAAGCTATTTTAGTTCATCATTTTCTGTCTTTTGTTGAAGGATTTCTTTTGCCTGTGGATTCTCACTTTGAGAAAATTTCAGTTGTCTCCTCAGAGTTGTTATGTCTTCATTTTTCTATTTGATTATAGCCTTTCCCCTTCAATGTTTGCTCGGTCAGCTCCTGCTTCAATTAATATATCTTCCAATCCTTTGATTCTTAAGCTATTGGCATACAATGAGGCTTTATCCAATTTCATTTGATTCTGAAGGTTTATGAGTGTTTTGTCAAGCCTAATAGAATTCATAGTCTTGTTGACTATTTTAGAATACATCATCTTTGTATTGCTTCTGTGGAATTCTATTTGGTCCAATTCATGGACAACATCTGCATCAACTTCTAGGTCTGTCTTTGAGTAATCTGCAATTGTTTTTGGATCAGCCACTGTGGGCTTCAGAAATGACATAACCAATTTGTTTGAGGAGTAATCAAAAGCTGAGAGGAGTCTATATTTATTCCCAGGATTTTCTTTAAGGAACTTTGAATATACTTCACTTTTGATTTCTTCATTCTTTTCTCTGATTTGTATGAACCTGATTTGAATATTTGACTCTGTGTTTTCAGGTTCTTTGGAAGAAGAGGGAATATCAACATTTGTTTCTTTATCAACCATGACAATGTCTTTCTACTGTGTTTCAAGTTAGACATCCTGAAGATCCTTAAGTGTTTCATTTACAATTAAAGTGGCATCATCATCATTTTCATGGCCATTGTTGTCATCAATATTAATTTCTTTTTCCCTTTCTTCATCAGTCAATTTACTATTCTTACTGTAGGGAATTTTGAATCTCTTATCTAGAATAGTTTTAGCTATGAAACTATCTTCCTTTCTACTTCTTTTATGAAGAATTTCAGTTTCTTTGCTGACTGTAACAACCTATGTTTAATCTACCTGTTTATCCTTTTCACTGTTTCCTTGTATGCCCTGTGAGTCATCATCAAATAAAGTATTTGGTTCCCACTAAAGTTAATTGGCATATTTTTCAATTTGAGGCTTGGGATCATGCAAGAAAGAGGAAAACTTGTATTTCAATCTGATCATGCTTAAAACACTCTGACGATCATAATTCCACATAAAACTGTATGGGAATTTATATTCTTTCAACTTGACGTTAATCTCATTTGCTGGTTCTCTGTTGTTCACATTGAATGGCCCAACTTGAATTTTTAGTTTAAACTGAGTCTTTTTTCTAGAAGCCATGAAATTGACTTCATCCACATTAAAAATTTGCCTCAAATATTCTAGAGAAAAAATCCTTGTAGTCACAAATCTAGCCAATTTATATGGAGCCAAAAGTGCACCATATATTCTAATCTTTGTGTAGTTCTTGTACAGGTACCAATCCCCTGTTTTATAGCTCTCAGATAGCTGTAAGATCCTCTTTGTTTCTTCATTAATTCTAGGGTTCTGTTCCTTATTCAATAAATTCATGGCAGGTACTACAAACAAGTCATTGAAGTCTGCATGGTTTTATTCCCTATTCCATTTCCTTAAAATTGATGACCAAAATACAAATGAAATTACATTCCCTTTTGGATCGAGTTTCTGAAACTCAATAGGAAACTTGTCTTCTTGATAATACAAAAAGAGATGAAGTAGATATGAAGTATATCTAAAGACTCCTTCTTCTGGAAATCTGGACAATTGATAGTGCATGTTTTCTATAATGAACTTGGAAAATTTGTATACAATGGATGGAGGTTGGCCAGGACTTAAAGTGGACAAAAAACCTAAGATAGCAACATCAGTGAACTCATCACTATTATATCCTAGTATAAATGACATCATGGAGACAATCTACCTTGTTTCACTCTGAAATTCAAATGTATCAAATGGAGGATTAATCTTAGGGATATCCACCTGTGTGGGGAAAAGGTCTGGAAGATTTCGAACTTGGAAGAAAAATCTAGGTCTAGGTAAAGTTAAGTTAAATCCTCTATTGAAAATGAAGCAGCATTGGGTTCATGGTTTATTTGTAGCATAGAGTTTGTGGATTCTGCATTGATATAAAATATGACCTCCCTATATTTGTTGACAATGCACCTCTGGTCAGGAAGATGATATGACTGACATAATCTGACAAAATCAGGGGCTGAATGAGTAAGAGGGACAATGTATTTTGGCAGATTGGAATCCCATACTGGTATATCTTTCTCACTTTTCTCTACATATTTTTCAAAACACCAGTTATAGACATCAAGTAAATTGAATTCAACTGAAGGGTATAATATTTTGTAATCAAGATCAACAAGAGCACTATTTTCTTGTGAATTAACTGGAGGTTGGACAGGCCTAAAAACTTCAGTGGACTCAGCAGTGAGTGTAGGGGTGTGTTTATTAAGTTTGGAAGACTCAGGCTGAGGGATTTTAGCAGAGGCTTTCTTCTAAGGTTTTGGGCCTCCTAATTTGGGTGTTACTTGTTTCTTCATCATTTTTAACTAAACAGAGCAAGCTTAAACTGTTTACTAAGCTCTTGTTTTGGAAACAAGGGGATTTTTAAGGATTTTTCAGGTGAAATAGGATTCTGAGTAGGGTGCTGGATGGAAAAAAGGATTCTAATGCTCAAAGGATGATTTTGATTGATTTCAGTAGTGAAACATTATCAGGGAATGGGTATAACTTGCTAAAATGGAAATGAGGGATTCTGGGGAAAATTTGATAGGGTTTCCCACTTATTTTGGATGTATTTTGGACCCTTCTCAGTTATTGGGGAGGCCCTCTTTCATTATGTGGTAGTAAAAATGAAAGTACAAAAATTAAATGAAAAATTACACCCTTATACCTCCATAGTTGAAAGTGCTCGAAAATTTGAGACCTCTGATGAAGAAATGAGCAACACCATTGGAATTGTGGTGTTGAGAGGTGTAGAATTCATATAAAATTTATCTGATTCTGACAAAGTGAATATCAGGCCCCTCTAGAAGATGGCTCAGATCAGGGTTTTGTCCCCCTCCTACACAGCGCTCATGGTTCCACCCAGTATTGTACTTCATGCCCACTCCTGGAATGCATGGGCGCACTTCTGAAATGACTAGTTTAGATAATAAAAAGTTGGGTGGACTCCCCAAGGAGTCTGCTGGCTGAGTTGGTTAAGATCCAATGTTCTAGGGAAGCGGTCGGGTTGCCAAACCTCGCCTCCTCTGTATTAAGTCAATTTTTTTTTTTACAAACCATTCCATGATTTTTTTTTAAATCCGCACTTATATATATTAAATAAATTTTGTATGTTGGGGATTCGGGCCTGCCCCCATAAAATCCACCAGTGGTACTATATACATAGGCATGGTTGGTTTGGTTGGGCGGTGGGGTTGACAACCCCCGCCCAATGGTATTTAACATAGTTGGTCATCGTAATGTGTGAGGGAGGCAGGTTCATGGCCACTAACCCCCTTATTCTAACATATATATGTTATTTCCATTGGGTAGGGTGGGTTTCATGGCCCGCCCTGCCCCTTTTTTTTAATATTTTTGGGTTTGTTTTAAAAAATTGTTTTTTTTTTCATTCCAAAAATTGACCGAACAAGTCCATTTCATCATCCCACAATTTTGCCTAGAATCCGTCCAGGTGGGATAGAATCCAGTGGCTAGGTTTCTGCAAATTTGTTGCCTCCTTAAGCTGCCACATCACGAAGTCAAGCCTCAAAATTTGACTACTCCTAACTCCTTCATACAGACTTAGAATTGAGTGTCGTCTATGTCATTGGAATTAGAAAGACAAGATCTTCAACTTGACACTAAGTTTTCCACATTTTTGACACTTTGATTTTTGAGCCTTTGTACTTAAGCCACTTATACTTGGACCTATGTGGTCCACTTGGATCATTCCTCCCCACTGTAGACCTTTTGAATGCCCAAAAGAATTTACACACTCAAAATCACACTTTCAATCTCTTGCTCACAAAAATAGTACATCATTTAAAATCATGCACACCACACATGACTCAACAACCCCTCCTTACCAAGATTTTATAGCAAACACTCATTGGCCAAGGAATACATAAAAAAAATCAATACCTCAACTACTCATAAGGAAAGGCAAAAACATCATGTTTTCATTTCGAAGTGATGGGAAAAACACCATCATGTTTACATTTACTTACAACGTATGATTTACAACAGTGACCATAACAAGCTACTAACTCTATAAGATCTGAATTAATAAATAAAATCACTGTGAATGTGGTGGATTCATTTGTTGAACGTGTTCACCTTTTGGCTCCTCTATCGATGCTTCTAGAGCATGGATCATCGGACATGTGGCTCATTAGTGTCCCACTTTGTTGCAATGAAAACAATATTTTTTTTTCCTCCAAACTTTCTGGTCACCTTCAGGTGCTTTCCCCTCCTCTCCCTTCCATAAGCGTTTATGGAGCCCTCACTATCACTAGACTGTGAGGAATGGATTTCATCATCTGTCATTGGCTGGTCACTAGATGTATTGGATATTTCTACCATTTCCTTTCTAGTGTATCTGAGTCCTGCATAATGCGACAATTCCTTGACTTTGATGGGGTTTACGATGCCTTGGCCATTGATGCCGAGGTATTTTCCATGATACCCCATCTTCTTCAGTAGTTTGGACTGATCATTGTAGTATGTTTTTCAAAAGCAACGAATTCATCATCATGAAAAGTACATGAAATTGAAGGGTTTATTTTTACCTTGGGTTGGTTATGTCACAAATTTTCCAAGGCCTCATCTTGACCTATGCTTTTCCTTAGGTGTTTCCATTCCATTAATGCCTTTTTATTATAGCCCAAAGGGTCAAATTGGTTTCTGAATGTAGAAAAAAAAGTTTGACCATGAGGAGAGAAGGTTAGCGACATTTTGGATGCCTTATAGTTTCTCTCCCACAAAACAAGAGCGGTGTTGTTCAGCTGAATAGAGGCCAACTAGATCTTTGCCTTGTCCTCCTCGATCCGCTGAATCCTGCAGTAGAATTCAATCTTCCTAACCCAATTGTTAAGATTTTATGCATTACTTTTGCCATGATATATGGAAAGATCAAACCTGACATCTAATTTAAATAAGGGTTTCTTAGATGCATTTCCTGAATTCCTATGATGATGGTGAGAAGAGGAGGAAGAAATTTCACTCGATGGAGTAGAAGGAGGTGGATCTATTCCATTATCTCCATGCCTTGACCCTTGTCCTTCTAACGCATTCTCCCCTGCTTTCTCTAGTCTTTGAAGTATAGAGAACAACTTCTCCACCTGATCTTCCATGCTGTAGAATCTCTTATGGAAGTTTAAATCCTCCTCATTTCTAGCATCGTCATCCATTTTTCTTCTTCGATGTGCATGTTCGACTTCAGGATCAAAATAATTTAGCGTCCCTTCGCATCTTCGTATCATGTTTCTAGTTAGCATAAAAACTTGAAATTCACATATACAAACATCTTCTCTGATGTGACTTGATCAAATAATTTTTTTCTTTAGATGTGTTAAAGAATTACATGTAAAAAATTGTAGCCTAAACAAGAAACTTTAAAGGCATAAAAATATTAAGAGACAAGAAATTATAATCATGCAAGAAGTCACATAATTGATATTGGAGTTTTTCTAGGAGGGACTATGTCTCCGGACCCTTTTCAGTTAGTGTGGAGGCCCTCTTTCATTATGTAGTAGCAGAAATGAAAGTACAAGAATTAAATGCAAAATTACACCCTTATACCTCAATAGTTGAAAGTGCTCGAAAATTGGAGACCTTTGATGAAGAAATGGATGGCACCATTGGAATCATGGCACCGAGAGGTGTAGAATCCATATAAAATTTGCCTCATTTTGACAAAGTGAAAATCTGGCCCCTCTGGAAAATGGCTCAACTCATGGTTCCGCCCCCCACCTGCACAGTGCTCATGGTTCCACCCTTTCTCAATCCTGGCCTTCCTAGGTGCATTTATGAAATGACTGGTTTAAATAATAAAAAGCTTGACAGACTCCCCAAGGAGTCTGCTGGCTGAGGTGGTTAAGATCCAACATTAAAGTGAGGGGCTTGGGTTGTCAAACCCCACCCCCTCTGTATTAAGTCGAATTTTCATTTTACAAACAGTGTCATGCCTTTTTTTTTTAAACATGTCACTGTGTGTGTGTGTGTATATATATATATATATAGATATAGATATATCTATATATTAAGGAAATTGTGTACGTTGAGGATCCAGGCCCTCATTGGGCTACCCGCCCACATAAACTCTATCGGTGGTATCGTATACATAGGCGTGGTTGGTTGGGTTTGGCGGTGGTGTTGACAACCCTCGCCCACCTATATTTAACATAGTTTTTCATCGTAATGTGTGGGGATGGCTAGGTGATTGCCATCGACCCCCTTATTTTAACATATATATGTTATTTCCATTGGGTAGGGCGGGGTTCTTTGCTCGCTCTACCCCTTTTTTAAATATTTTTTGGTTTTCATTAAAACAAACTAGTTTTTGTTTCTTAAATTTCAAAAATTAATCAAAGGAGTCAATTTAACCATCTCGCAATTTTTCCCTGAATCCAGCCAAGGTTGGCTGTAATCTGGTGGCCAGGTTTCTGCAAATTTTTTGCTTCCTTAAGTTGCCACATCACCAAGTCAACCCTCAAAATTTTACTAATGCTAAATCCTTCATACAGACTCGGAATTTAGTGTCTTCTGTGTTGTTGGAATCAGAAAGATGAGAGCTTCAACTTGACACTACGTTTTCCACATTCTTGACACTTTTATTTTTGAGCCTTTGTACTTAAGCCACTTGTACTTGGAATTGTTTCATCCACCTGGATCAACTATGCTTGAAGACGATTGGCAATGGTTGATTATGGTTGATTTTCATATTGAGGCAATATTTTTTGCAATGTGACATTGGACCATGGTTAACCATGATTGATTTTCATATTAAGACCATGATTGATTTTCATATAAAGATAAATTTTTTTATAATGCGACAATAAATCATCGTTTATTTTAATATTGATAAAATATTTGTCACAAAGTGACATTGTACTATAGTTGACCATGGTTTACCATGATTATAAACCCAAGAGATATATACTGAACCAAATAATTAATATTATAAAAATTAGGAATAATATTGTATCCCAGGAATATGAACACTTATATTAATAAACCTAAGGGATAAATATAAAAAAACCCAAGGGATTAATAATATAAACCCAAGGTATATAAACCCCAATACAAATATTAGAAACCCTAAAAAACCATGATTCACCATGATATACTATTGTTTATTTTCATATTCAAGGAATCTTTGTCAGAATGAAACGTTGGAAGATGGTTGACCATGGTTCATTTTCATATTGAGACAATCTTTATCACAATGTTACATTGGACCATGGTTGACTATTATTGACCGAGGGTGATAATGTTTGATAATTGTTGTTAGTGGTTGATTTTTAAATTTAGAAATATTTGTCAAAATGTATTGTTGGACCATAGTTTACCATGATTATAAACCCAATGGATTTATATTAAACCCAAGTATTAATATTATAAACCCTATGAACAACATTTTACCCTAGGAATATGAACCCTTATGTTAATAAACCTAGGGGATTGATATTATAAACCCGAGGGAATAATAAACACAAGGGATTAACACTGAAAACTTAAGGGATTATAAACCCAAGGGAATAATATCATAAACCAAATATATGTAAACCCTAAGATAAATATTATAAACCATAAAATAAACATGTTCGACCATGGTTTATTTTGATATTGAGACAATCGTAATGATTTTCATATTTCATTTCATATTGAGATTATCATAATGCGTCGTTGGACCATGGTTGACCATGGCTCATTTCATATTGGGACAATCTTTGTCTCAATGTGACATTGGTCTATGATTGACCTTTATTGATCATGGTTGACAATGATTGGGAATGGTTTACCATTGTTGTTAATGACTTACCATTGTTGACCATCGTTGAAAATAGTTCATAATGGCTTACCATGGTTTATTTTCAAATTGAGACAATCTTTGTCATAATGTGATGTTGGAATATGACTGACCAATCTTATAAACCCAAGTGATTTATATCAAAGCCAATAATTAATATTATAAACCCCATGAATAATATTATTCCATTATAATATCAACCCTTAGATCAATAAACCCAAGGGATTGAGATTATAAACCCAAGGGATTAGTACTAGAACCCCAAGGGATTATAAACCCAAGAGAATAATATTAAAGCCAATGGATTAATATTATAAACCATAGGATAAATATTATAAACCCTAAAATAAACATGGTTGGTCATGTTTTACCATTGTTGAATTTCATATTGAGATAATCTTTATCACAGTGCAACATTGAAGCATGGTTGATCATGGTTTATTTTCATATTGAGACAATATTTGCCACAATATGACATTGGAGCATGGCTGACCATGATTTATCATGGTTGATGACGATTGGAAATTGTTTACCATTCTTGACAATGGTTGATGATCATTGACAATGGTTGACCATGGTTGATTTTCATATTGAGACAATATTTCTCACAAAGTGACATTGGACCATGGTTGACAATCATTGATTTTGATATTGAGGCAATATTTGTGATAATGTGACATTGTACCATAGTCATTCGCCATGGTTTACCATGTCAACCACATTTATTATTGTCTTCAAACATACTTGACCATGGTTGACCATTATTATCAACCCAAGTGATATTAAATCATATGATTACTATCATAAACCCTATGAATAATATTATACCCTAGGAATATGAATCCTTAAATTAATAAACAAAAAGGATTAATATTATAAACCAAAGGGGTTCATACTAAAACCCAAAGGGATTATAGACCCAAGGTAATAATATTAAACCCAAGGGATTAATATTATAAATCCAAGGTATATAAACTCTATAAAAAACATGGTTAAGCATCATTTAGCATGGTTGGTTTTCATATTGGGACAATCTTTGTCACAATGCAGCATTGGACTATGATTGGCCATGGTTAACCATAACTTTCATTAATTATTATTATTATTAATTAACAATAATAATTAGTATGAATAATGTTTGGTTAATTAAAGAATGGATTATTAATTAATTAATAATAATAATAATAATAAACTAATTATTACTAATAATAATAATTAATAATTGTTATAAATTATAAATTATTATGTAACTATTATTAATTATTAATTAGTTATTAATTATTAAATATCATTAAAATAAAGTAATTATAAATTTTTAATTAATTATAAATTATAATTATTACTAATATTATTAACAACTAATAATTTTAATAATTATAGATATTTTTAATGTCCATGGGGTCCTGTATAGACCATGATCGAGTGCTCTATTAAGGCATTCCTTGGTGTGAAGTCACTGGTTCAATTCTCTTCCTCGATCGAGGTGATGTATTAGACATGTTGAATATTAGTCCTTCTAATCTTAAAAAAAAAAGATCATAAATAGTTTTATTATTATTATTATTATTATTATTATTATTATTATTATTATTATTATTATTATTATTAATTAATTAATTAATTATTCTTAATTATTAATTAATTAATAAAATTTATTAATTCATTTAAATCTATTGCAATACATTCCAATCTATTGTAATTTATTGAAATACATTTAATCTAAACAATCAACAGTTCAGGCTATTCACACATTCAAATATTATGTATGCATTCAAATTCACTTAATACATGAATTGTGATATATTGAATGTTTTGGTTGCACTATATTTAATGCATTCATTTTATTGTAATTTATGCCAATGGATGGAAATACATTTGAGTGCATTGAAATCTATTGCAATGCATTCAATCTATTGAATGCATTGTAATCTATCGAATGCATTCTATCTATTTAATGCATTCAAAATTTATTGAGTGCATTTCAAATCTATTCAATTCATTTATTTCAATCTATTGAATGCATTGAATTCATGAACATATATCTCAATCTAATTGAATACATTAATTTTAGTATGTTTGCATTCAATCTAAATATATTAAAATACAAAATCTACTAAATAGAGTAGAATCTAATATATAGTTAATGCATTAAATCTAATATCTATTGAATGCATTAAAATATTTTGAATATATTACCATCAATTAAATCTATTGAATGAATATAGATGAAATCTATTGAATAATTTGAGTTAAATCAATTTAAATTAATTAATTTCATTCATGAACAACATAATATCCATGTACACATAGCCTTTACATTTCTATCTTCTTTTGAGAAAATATTTCTTACATATTTTTTCTTTTGTTATTACTATTTTCTTTCCAACATGATTTCCCCCTTTTTTTTTTTTTGTTCTTTTTAACATTTATAATTAAAAAAACTCTCTCCAATCCAATCAACTCATTGAATAGTTTGCAAACAATAGATTTCAACGGTTTGAATGAAATTAATAGATTGCAATAGATTTAATACATTCAATACATTTAAATCTATTCAATCCATTCAAAATCCATTGAATGCATTTAAAATATATTCAACCCACTCATTGCATTTTATTGAATGCATTAAATCTATTGAAATCTATTACAATACATTCAATATAAATATATTTAGTTCTATTAAAATGCAATCTATTTAATCCATTCAATCTATTGCAGTCTATTGAATGCATCCAAAATATTAATATCAATTGCAATTGATTCACCATTTTGAAATATATTGTAATGCATTCATTAAATTGAATCCATTCATTCTATTGAAATGCACTCAATTTGTTGAATGCATTTCAATCTTTTCAATGCATTACAAATTTATTGAAAGGATTTAAAATCATTTGAACATATTAATTGGAATCTATTGAATGCACTCAATCTACTACAATCTACTAAATGCATTGATTGAAATCTATTGAATGCATTGACTGCAATCCATTTAATGCATTTAATCTATTGCAATATATTCCAATATATTCATGTCTATTTCAATACATTGAAATCTATTGCAATGCATTCAATATATTGAATCCATTCATTCTATTCAAATGCATTCAATTTTTTGAATTCGTTTCAATTTATTCATTGCATTCCAAATTGATTGAATGCATTTAAAATCTATTGAATGGATTCAATCTACTACAATATACTAAATGCATTGATTGCAATATATTGAAAGCTTTCAATCTATTAAAATCTTCTACAATCTATTAAATGTGTTAAATCTATTGCAATATATTTAATGCATTCAATATATTTAAATGTTTTGCAATGCATTCAATATAAATAATTTATAATCACTTAAATCCACATCAAATCCCCATTTTCAGGTATTTATTATAATATCAACTGTTATAAGCCTCTAACTCATCTAAATTCTTATAATCTAGCAATTCTTCTCTTTAACAAGTTCTATTGCAAAATAAAATTCTAAAATAGAGAAAGTAATTCCTAATATTTTTCTTTCAACCAACAAATTTATTACTTTTAAAATAGTTAATTTAAATTAAAATACTTAATTTAAATCGACACAGTTTCATTTTATTAATTAAATTTTATACGGACAAATTAAAAAATTGAAATACAAATGTTTTTTCTATTTTTTGAAAAATTGATTTTTTAATTTGTTTTATTCAAAATTTAGAAAATTATAATTTTAAGTTTTTTACCTAACATAATATTCTACTAAACTAATTAATAAATATGCAACCAATTACAAAATATATTAATAAACTATTAATAAGTCAACTTTCTGAATACTTTATACTATTAATAAATAAACTTTATGAATACTTTATACTTTATCATCTCTTTTCCTAGTGAAACTAATCCTCTCCCATTCGAAAATTTTGATAAAGGGTCTCATTATTTCCTTCATTAGATGCCACGAAGTTAAAGAGAGAAAGGATACCATTAATAGAACATATTTTTGATATTGAGGGAGTGCAATTTGATCACACAATGGGTTTTTTATGCTTTATGAGCGTATTGAGATTGATTTTTGTTCCTTTTTCGCACAAGAATTGCAGCTACTGTCACATTTTATAGAACTCTCTCATATCAAATCCCATGAAAATATCAATGTTTCTATGTCTAGGATTGAAACAAGAAACCTTTCCACTGGGTGTTCTTTTAATGACTTCAATTACGAAATATTGTCATCATTTTTTTCTATTATTTTATATTCCAAAGGTGCATCGAAATCGTGAGAAGGAAACACCAGGTCACTCGAAGATATAAGAAATTTAAATTTAAATTTTGACATATATAGGAGTTATTTATTTCATATATGTAGCATTACAAATTATTATTTTCATAAATTTTAACCTGCATAACAATAAATTTCAAATTTGTGCAGCATAAGAAGCGAAGAATGTTGATGGCTAGATAGTACAAAGTGAAAGTTGGGAGGATAATCATGTTGATTTCCATTTAATCTTTTTCCAATATTACAAATTTCTCTGCAACATGGATGAATAATATGGATTGGTACTATGCAATGAAAGGATCTCCACCATGCCTCAGTAGAGAAATAATTATAATTATTTTATCATGAAATGTAAGGGGTGCCCAATTAATGCAGCCCATCACCTATTCACAGGTTCATGTAACCGTAATAACTAAAGAAATCGCTGAAAAAACTACCTTTTATTTATTACACTAGATATTTTTATTTTATAAATAGATTAATAGTAAGTAAATATTTACATTAAAAAAATGTAGATATTGTAAAGCCGAGGGTTGAATTGGCTTGGTTTAAAAATTATTTTATTTTCGAAAAAATGCCACAGTACAAAAATATAATTAATTACCAAGTTTAAAAATACCTATACCATAAAAATAAAACCTAAATGGAAATGCACGTGTAGCAGGAGAATATATTAAATTATTTTAAACCATAAGTAAGTATAATCCCTAACTTAACATCACTATGGAGATAATAAACACACAAAATATTTTTAACTGCAGAAAAAGAAAGTTGGCCACAACAACCATAGCCACCCTTTCATATATATATATATATATATATATATAAACCTCATTTTATATATTTTTCTGAATGATGGAATTTTACCAGTCGCTAATAATTTTAACCAAATAGGAAACAGCAAGGCCAGAATGGTCGTAACTCTTACTTAAATATGAAAAAAAAATGTGTCGTTCTGAATGAATCAAAACTAAAGGGTTATATAAGATGATATTGTTGGCTCGAGACATCAATTTTCCACCTACAAGCAACCCAAGTAAAACCCGCCCAAAGACCGAACTCGTCAAGTTAAGGTTACAAGGACCTCGAGAGGAACGTATAACGAAAATCAATTGTAAGCTAAGAGTTGGAACCTGGGAAATTCAAGAATACATTTTCAGCGGAAATAAGAATATCGCTTACTGATGTGTACATTGTAAGAAGAGAGTGATGAAGAAACTGCACTGTGCAGCCGAAGCTGTCCCGGAAGGCAAACAAAACGATGAGTTATAAGACCAGAAAAACTATACTATCATGGGAGATATCGGAAAAAAAAATAGTAAACCGCAAGGATTAAAAACCGTTTGGGCAAAGAAACACAAAGAAAATTTTGGAAACACAAATTAGAAAATGGGGTGGCTACATAACTCTTTATAAAAACTGGTTACCTTGGTTTACTTTTCTCCTTTTTTTCTTTCTTGTTGAAATGACTCGATGTACTTTCCTACAATAAAATGTGTAGCCAAAAAAAGAAGACATGTGCGACCTCCAAATCGGTAGCCTGAATTGACAGCCTCCAAAAAAAAGACATGCCCAAGCACACCTCAAAGCGGTGTAATTCAATTTCATTGTGTTATCATTGTGTCCATCATTTAAACATCCTTCACTGAATCCATCTTGCTATAACACACTATCAACAACATCGTGGAAAGCTTCTGCCAGAAATCGTTTCCATTTCTCGACCACCATGATACTAGGTGCTAGAGAAATAGAGCCACGTTCAAAATAGTTTCATTCTCCATTCAAATTATATTGTAACCCTTCACACTCCCAGAAATAATTGTCATCTATAATTTAACACTCCCAGAAATAATTGTCATCCATAATTCAATATAATGAATCATATTATAAACATATTCTCATATTCTCTAGAGAATCAATCTCATTTAATCAACATATTCTCTGGAGAGTCAATCTTCGTCGTCCATTAAAATAAAATTGAAAAGAGTCGACCAACCTTCATCTACTGAGAGTCGATATATATAGGCCTATAAGTGAGTTAAATAAATCTAACATCAAAACAAATGTTCAATTTCATTATGATAAATTTGAGCATGGTGGCATCTACATATAACAAATTTTTTAATAGTGTTTATTCGTACTCTCATTCCTTTGCTACATATAACAAAATATTTTACATTGTTTATTGAGAAAAACATTCTTTTGCTTCCTAAATGGAAACAAACACTATAATTAGTCTACTTTATTGCTTACATACATTTCATATGTACTTCTCAAAATGCTTTTAAAAACTTTACATAAAACTTTCATTACGCATGACACATAAAAATATTTTAAATTCTTTTATCTTTTTGGAAAGAAGTTTCTACATTCAAGTGAAGAAAATAAATGAAATTTCCACATGAAAAGTTAATAGGATTAAGGAGTTGATAACGATTGAGAAGAAAAAATATAAAAAATAATCAACTAAAAAATGGAAATGAAGCGAATGGCTCTTTGTTGGAGATGGGATCCTCTTTGAAGAAAGTAGCAAGGAAAGACTTTGGAGATCAAGAAAAAATGGTTTTTTTTCCAAGATGAAGATCTAACTGAGGGATAGCTAGATGTGGAATCCGTCTAAGCAACAAATCATATATTGGGCAAGTCTGAAAGAACAGGAGTTTTGTGTTGAAGAAAACAAAAACCTGTGCAACTCTACTAAACATCATTACAGAAGTATATCTATACATATCAGTATGAGATATTTTTCACGTCATTTGGTAGTGAGTTGTACAAGTGGATATCAAGACTAGCTGCACAAACGAGTCGTTTCAATAATAAGCTAACTAGGTGGACGCTAGATCTCATTGACAAGTTGAAAAAGACTAATAACAAGATCGTGAAGGTTCTTCATTATTGGATAGACATTATCCTTGGGGGCTTTATCACTGAGTTTGTGATCGAGAATTTTGTGTCTTATAGCAAAGTAGAGTGGAAGTTCTTCAAAATCCTTAGAGGTAAGTACTTAAATTCATTGAAGTTCTGGACTAGAGTGGTATTTTTTGAAAAAGGTATACTATAGATGCACTCATATTGATGTGTGAAGAAAGAGAACTTGGGGCTACACGAAGTGACAAAATGGTTAGGACGAGTTGGGGAAAGTACATTGACATGGAAAATAGTTTGCTGTTTGGGTTTAGAGAAAGAGAAAGAAACTTTGCTACCCCGAGAAGTCTGAGATCTAAAAGTTAGCAAAGCACTGCAGAGATTCCCCATCCTTCGACCCTCATCATCACTCCATCAAATTTTTTTCCTCCACCTTCTCCCCCACCTCCCTCATTCACCATGGCCCAACCGCCAAAGATTCTTGTGTTTAAGGGAACACATGATCCTAAGTAGTTATGGTTTGTGGTAGAAGCAAAATGGAGTTTCCAGTATTTTATAGGAGAAAGCATTAAGAAAGCGCAGTTGGTTACCACGGTGAAGGATAGAGAATTGTATTGGCACATGAAATATTTTACGATGAATTAAAATCTCTATTTGTATTAGACAATTACTGTGTTGAACACTGAATTCAGGAAACCAATGTCAAAGTCTTAGTGTATCACAAAGATCGAAGAAATTAAATAGCTTTTTACTTAGACCGTATGGGAGGTAGATAATCAATTTAAGATGTTGTTGAGTCAAGTTAGTTTTAATATCTCGAATGACAAACATATAGAATGGTTCATTGATGCATTGCTACCTCATCTCAGATTTCCATTGTCACAATAAAATATTTATACTCAGGCAAAATCATTGGAGACGGTGATGAATATAGAGGCTTCACCGACAGTTGATACAAGCATAGGGGTGCAATAAATTCAAACTCAGTTGGTGAGCTTGCATACGGAGCTCCAGGATCTAAAGAAGGCAAAGGAGGTTTGATCTGATATAAGGTGGGAAGCCTAGTTTATCAAATATAAAGCAGAGGGTCATTATAAAGAGATGTTCCCTATTTATAGAGAGTATTTGAATGTTGGGATTTCAAGTACATTAAACTAAGGTTGAGCATTGGGCCAAGTGTAGGGCCCCATGTGTGCTGTAACTTATGTGAAGTTGTAGGCCAACATTCCACGAACTATTGTCACCTATTGAAAAATTTTATCAGATCACCAAAGCATTTGTTCTGCAATTTCTGCATTTTGGTGGGACATAATGAGAAACATTGTAAGTGTTATGATCTGATGATGCATAGTCATCATGGTGAATATCTAATACAGATAGAAGGGCACGAAGCTTCAAGTTCGCCGACGGAGCTAGGAGGTTTCGTAGGCCGAGTTCATGGCTGAAGAGGAGGTGTAGGTCATGGATGAGGTGAGATAATATCTTACAACTAAATATGGGTTGGAAGTTTTTCCACGAATTGTTAGAATCCTACTACAACTTCTAGTAAGTATTGTCAAGAATTTGGTCATGAAATTGAAGATTGTCCCATTTTTTTAGTAAAAATGCTAGAGAAGCACAGCCAACATCTTGATCAAAATATACAAATGATGAGGGTTGACTTGCGTGAGGTATATATAGGCATTAACATAGGCACTTGTAGTGCTTTGAATACCGGAGAAGACTACGCAGAAGAAAAAAATATTGTGACAAAGACCTGGGTAAGGAAAGCTAAAGATAAGAATGCCAAATTTCATGTAGAGTGTGAGAAAGGGACATTCATCTAAGAAAGGAACATATTTATGATTCATAGAGCTTCACCACCTACCTCGTAGAGACAACTATTTCCATTGGATAATAAGCCTAAGGTAAAGGAAGTTGATTAGTCTATATTTGCATCCTTCTTTTAGACGTGTATGGAATTTCTAAGGGACTAGAAGGATGTAGAATTGTTGCAGGACATGATAGATAAATGCACTAGCAGGGAAAGACTATAACTATAAAAAAAAAAAGTAGATAAGGTATACAAGAACAAGAAAATAATCATTCGGGAGATGCGGTTGACTGCACATATCAAATATTATGAGATGGATCAAGTCATTATAGGTCTAGGATCAGATGCCAACATTATGCAAAAATAGACATGGGATCATATGGGAAGTCTTAAGCTGCAATGGTTGCCAATTCAATGGAGGATGGTGAATCAACACTAGATAATTCCTATGGGCTGATTGCATGGGATTATCATAGATATTGATGGATTCGACGTGTTGGTCGACTTCAAAGTGATTGAGATCATTGATGATAGTAATCCATATCCTGCACTGTTGGTATTTGACTGGGCTTTCGACATGGATGCTACAATCAACCTAAAAAAGAGGAAGATGATCTTTGAAAATAATGGTACCCAAGTTGTTTTTCCATTATATCCTTCTGAAGGTGCGCGCTATACAGAGCATGTCCACCATGAGTATGGGGATGCTGAGATTAATTAGATATAAAAGCTTACTGCATAGGATGAATATTGGATTAATCCCACCATGAATGGTAGGATATGTTGGGAGCGCAATAGTTTGTGCATTTCAGATTTTGATAAAGAGTTGCATCATTGGCAGAATTTTTTGCATGAAGTAACCACCAAGTGTTGTAACAGGGTTACCAAATCTCCGCGTTGTGCTAGATCAGAAGTGCGTGGCTTAAATTTTTTTGATGGCACAGGGAATGTTATCTTGTTCCTGGAAGAATTTGAGCAAAATGTTCTTGAATACTATATATATGAATCTTTGGACTTCGAATTGCGGTCTACTGCAGCCTAATGGTAGGGAGTGCATAGGGAAAATTTAGAAGGATGGAAGGAGTTTTGTATGTTGATAAGGCTCATATTTTGTCATGTTGATACAAATAGCATGGAGAAGTATGATGGTCAGAAGGATCCTCATGAGCTCTTGGCTCATTGGACTAAAGCTTGGGGTGTCAAACCTCAATTAGAATGGGTTCACATATTCTTTCATTCCTTGGAGATGACACCTCAACAATGGTATCTTGAAACAGAGTTGCAACATGGAACAATGGATTGGGATGAGATGACAGACTAGTTCACATTAAATTATAACTTTGTTGATGACTAGGGGTGTATTTATGAGTCCCTTCAAGAAGTTAAGGTAGGATTATTTTGCATTAACAAGAAGCCAAGGACTTTGGTATAGCCTATTGGACAAACATGGCCAACAAGCTTGTGTTGGGGGAGGAGATATGTGGGTACCAAGATGAACAAACGCAGAAGGATTCTTTTGAAGGGTGGCTTTATCACAGTCGTAGTACTCCATAGCAGTCTGAACATAGGTGCAGTTGGAGGTTAATGCATCAAAGAAGGAAGGAATTCATTGAGGGGGTGAATCTCACGGACTTCATGCAAAATATGACCATTGGAGTAGTAAAAGTTTATTGGACAGTGACTTGGTCATTAAAAGGAGTGGGAGGGATGAAATTAATGGGCATGTTTGGGCGTATCTACCACCAAATTGGTATTTATGAGGAGTATCTAAAGGCGATTATGTTGTTTTAATTAGAAATTTTCTATAAAGGAGGGATCCTAATCCCCATTCGAACACTTTGGGTGCTAAGTGTTAGAGGTGAGAGATGTTGTCAGCAAGAGTTGAGTGGTGTATTACATGTCGAATTATAGTTTTGTAACATTAAGAGAAGTATTGATCAAGGTAGGTCTTAACCACAAAATCCATCCAGGAGTAGATTGCATAATGACAACCACACTGCCAGTAACAACCACATGGCCTAGGTCGCTAAGAAATCATATGACTGCAGGCGTAGCACCATACATGAAGCTTAAGAAACAAATCCTAAGTTCTTCGCCCTAGAAGAGTCTCCCCAAGAGTAAGGGAGCTCAATATAGACATAAAGATTCCATCAAAATAGAATCAGTGAAAATGAAATAATCCATATATTCTACCCTTGAAGTTGAAGGCTAAGAAGCCAGTGAAAGACCCTGAATTTCTGAAGTAGAAGGTTTTTACACCACTAATTCCAAATGAGGTGTTGGTTGAAGGATACTTACTGGACAAGGTGCCACAATTCATAATGGAGGATTGGGATTTTAAAGATTGAAGAAAATACCCATAGTTTGAGCCCAGCAGGTATATGTGCCAATAGACCTATATATGAGGTGTCACACAATTGGAAATTATGAAATGGGAAAGGTATATAGAAGGCCAGGATACTCAATATTTTATATGTACCACACATCAAGCGCGGTCCTATTACCACTATTTGTGTGCAACAATTGTTGGCCTTAGTGCATGATCACTATTTGTGGTTGGGGAAGAAGATCCCCATTATTGAGATTCTCATAAGGATAATTATGTCCCTTCCTTGCCTTGGGTTGGACCTCGTAGAGGCTTTTGTGTCCAAAATCCAAGATGAGAATCTCGCGAATAAGATGAAGAATGACTATGAGCTGAAGAAGGGACCTTAAGGTTATTTAATTAACTCCATTTCGGATAGAACTACATACTTCACAGTGCACATTCTTGCGGGGAATATTATCAGTAAAATATGCAGAGAGGATATTTCCACACATGTAAAATCGTTAGCTATGGAGTGCGCCAATGGCGTAGTATATAATTGGGTAGGATATTTATGTACTCAATTCCTCGCCAAATGTAGAGTGGCACAAGAAGAAGGAAATAAGTTCCACTATGTGTGGCTCCTAATTCTTACTGCATTAAGAAAGTGGAGAGAACTTGAGGAGTCACAGTTCAACAACACAAACCTCGATCTATGAGACAGAGAAAAATATTCTTTCCTACAGAATTCCTTAGAGCTATCGAAGGCTATGGCCAATCAATTTTTCTTGGTATGATTTGGGATGCGTTTGAAGACAATAATTACCCAAAATCCTTTGTTATCACTAAGCATTGTGGAGCAATATCGACAAAGAGTGGATTTTAAGGTAGACTTCCATCACATACACATCTAGGTGAAGAATGAATTCACTAGGTTTTGGTACGAGATATCATACCTAGTAGAAGAAGAAGACGTAGTGGCCATCATCATCCATTGGCCGAATGATTGGTTAAGTCCGCTTCTTGAATTCATGGAGCAGTAAATAATGAGAGGGGAAAAGCCCAGTAAGCTAATAAGAAATAAGGTTACAAAGGTCATAGTCGTGATTGAGAAAGAAATTGACATAAAGATTCTAGAAATAGGAGGGGATGATATTCTTGGCGGTGATCTTGGCACATATCCAAGTTCCCATTTTACCACCAAGTGAATACATCCACAGAAGGGATATTATTCATGCAAGTGAATATATTGCATGATTTCCACCATGGAATTGATAAAGATTTGAAAATCCAATAACAACGCACCCTCGTGATTATTCAAGATGTCAAGAACAAAAGGTAGAGCATGGTTGAGGAAACGCATCTTGTTGTCAAAATATTTCATGACTGAGGCAACACAATGATAGAAGGTGGAGGAGGCTATCTCTAAAGTGTGCAAGGAGCTACCAGAGCTCTAAATTTTATTTTTTGTCTTATTACCAACATGAAAATAAACACTCTAAACAAAAATGGTTAATGCTACATCAACACTTTTCAAAATTAGCATGAAAATCACTAACATTTTAAACAAATGTTCATACCCCATAAATAAATAAAAATTATGCTAAAAAAAAGGGTGATACTACATCACCGCTTTTCAAAATCGGGTGCTTTTTCTGCTACCTCAAGAAAGTAGGTACCGGTTCAGTTACCTATTTTATCGGTAACTATGTTGTATGAATAAGTAATATCACGTAGTCTATTAGTGAGCTCAAGAGATGTGTTGAACAACACTTTTTTTATTGATAGATCTGACCTGTGAAGCTCTGTTAAGAAGGAAAAGCCCTAAAGCCACAATCCTCTATCCCTCTGGATATAGAAACCTGGTTCTAACACCCCCCTATATTTCCTTGCGTGAGACTTCAGTCGGCACAAGAAGATCATTACCGAAAGAGATGGTAATAGTAGGTTTTGTTGGAGTGCGCAGTCACTTTGAACCAAGGTATAGGCCCCATCAATCCAACACTCTTCACATTCTTCATGTTATTTAGTAGCAAATTAATAGATTACATAGGAGAAAAAGGAACATCCATCAATCAATAATTGAAGACACAATAGAGTAAAACTCAACTACAACTCAAGTACAATGAAGCTCACTGAACTAAACTAAAACTTATTATAACAACTAGCAAACAAAGATACGATAGGGAGATGAATGCTCTCAACACCCCCACCTAGTCTCAATTGTTAAATTATTTGCACCTACAATGCCCAAGTGCTCTCTCTGAAATTCAAATATCGTTTTCCTAATGGTTTTCTAAACATTTCTCCAATTTTATCTCATTATTCACATAAATCAGAAATGTATCCTTGTTATTAACAAGATCTTAATAAAGTGAAAGTGTGTGTCAACAAGTTTTATCGTTTTATGAAACATATGACTTTTGGACAATGCAACGAAAGATTTTTTATCATGACAAGAAATAGTAGTTGGGTCATTTTGAACATGTGAAAGATCATTCAATAGCCTTCTTATCCATACTACCAACCTTTAGAAGTTGTAGTTGCATACCCTGCCTTTTTAGAAGATATTGAAACAATGGGTTTTTTCTTCGATGCCTGTGAGATTATAATTTTTCTGAAGAAAAAATCATATCATGATTTGCTTTTCCAATCATCTAATTTGTTTTTATAATAATCCATAGTTTAGTTTACCTGCAACATATCTCAAAATTATTTTTACAACTTTATATTGGGAATCCTTGGGTGTTTCCATAAATATGAAAACAAATATAGTTTCAAACATTATGTCTTGTCTAGTTAGAGTGTGATACATGGGATTTTAGAATATAATTTTATACAAGGTAGAATCAACTGATGATCATTCATCATGTTTACTCAGGTTGGTGCCTAAACAATTGGATTGTTCACTGGTTTGGAGCTAATGATTTTAAACTTGTGAAGATTTCAATTACATAATTTTGTTTACAGAAAAAAATATCGTTTGTGGATTACCTAATTTTAATTCCTGATAAATTCTTCAAGAGGACAAGATCACCATGCTAAATTATGTTTTCTTGGTAGCTTTAAATTTTTCCTACCGTTAGATTACCTATAGGGAGAAAATCATCAGCATATGGGAAAAAAATAAGAATTTTACATTCAATTTTTTCTTGTATAAAGAGTTGTCTCATGGATGCTTCTGCAGAATCCACTATTGATTAAGTAACATTCAATTGAAATGTTCCAAGCTCGGGGGTATTTTTTCAATCCATATAAGGATTTATTAAACTAATACAATCTATGATATCATCTTGGAACTTCAAAACCATGTGGATGATCCAAAAAAAATTATTCTTCTAATATGCCATTTAAAAAAGAGTATTTGGCATCAAGTTGAAAAAATTACCAGTTATATTAAGTTGTAGTGGTGAAAATAGTTATGAATATATCTAACATTTCTATTAGAGCAAAGTTTTCATTGCAGTATATGCCAACCTATTGAGAAAACTCATTGGAAAACAGCCTTGCCTTATGTTTCTCAAATTTTCCTTTTTCATTAAATTTCTTCTTGTACACCCACCTCACACAAATGTTGGTTTTTTCTTTTACAAGATCACCTAGTTCCCAAGTTTCCTTCTTCTCTATGGTTGTGATTTCCTGATTCATTGCATCAACCCAATGTTGCACTTTTACATCCTCTTCTACATGGGTTGTTTGACAAGAAATAAAGGAAAAAAAAATCTACTCAAAATCATGTTCTTTGTCATATATATCCTTAATGCTTTTTTTATAAGTGTATGCTGAAGATGATGATTCCTTATTCGAAGAAGAACCATTTCCAAATCATTGTGGGTCTTCTTGTACTTTCAATCTTCATATACTTGGTGCATGAACATGTTGATTTGAAGGCTCATCAATTTCCTCACACCAAGATTTTTTTTCAATGAACTTAACTTCCCTACTTAAAAAAAAAAAAATCTTAGTTAGTGGATTGTAGATTATATAAGATTTTCAATGTTCACTATAGCCTACAAAGATGCATTTTCCACTTATGTTGTCAAGTTCATGTCATAGCCTCTATGGAACATGCACAAATTCTACACAACCAAATATTTGAAAGTGAGATACATTAACATTATTACCATCCAAAAACTCTTGAGGTATTGTATCTTTAGCATTTATTGTCAGAGATATATTGAGAATATATAATGCATTTGCGACAACATCAACCCAATACGCATTGGATGAATACTTTGTGTGAAACATGCATCTTGTCAAATTCATGATTGATTGATTTTTTTAATTTAGGCACTTGTTACGAAGCCAACTCCAAAAACAGAAGAAAACAAAGATCAATGCCTTAGAAATAAGCCACTTCGAGGGGGAAACCTCCTTTACATTACATAAATGAACAATCCTTCTATAAATAGGAGTCCATGGGGTCAGAATATAATCCTAGAAAACCTAACAATAATAATGTAAGGGCACAATAAAAACAATATTGGGGTTATAAGGATACAACAATAAAAATAAGCGGGATAAACTAAAAACAATAAGGGACTACACTAGTAATATAGGGACCTAACATGCCCTTCTCATTCAAAAACGTGTTTTCCTAAATGCTTGAGTAGCTCCGGATGTTTTTTTATAAAATTATATTCCTCCCATGTGGAATCTTCAGTGGGTAAGTTCTTCCACTTCATGATATACTCTGAAATTGATCAATTTCATAGATGTTGATTTCTTGTTTCTGTGACAGCTTCAGGTTCCAATATGATTTTTTCTTCCTCATCAAGTTCTAGCAATATTGTTTGAACTGGAATTTTTTCAACTATAACCTTTTTTAAACATGAAACGTGGAAAACTAGATGCACTCATGAAGAAGCAGGAAGCTGCAATTTGTATGCCATAGTACCAATCCTTTGCAACACCTTGTATGGACCGTAGTAATTTGGCAATAATTTATTATCCTTCTTATTTTTCTTGAGGGAGATTTTTTATATGGTTGTAACTATAAAAATACCCAGTCTCCTACATCAAAACTTTTCTCACTGCGATGTTGATTTTCCTATCGTTTCCTTCGATTTTGTGCAAAATTTATTTTATCCTTTAAGAGTTGGAGAACTTCTTGTTGATGCCGGATGTGATATTCCACTACTTGAACCTTAGAAATTTCTCTTGAATATGATGTGATGGATGGTGGATGATATCCATGAGTGCCATAAATGGGGTAATTTTTGCTACAGTATGGAAGGAAGTGTTATACCACCATTCAGCGAGAGGTAACCACTTTACCCATTGTGTTTTTTTATCAGATACAAAACAAAGAATATATCCTTCAAAAAATTTATTCACTATATTAGCTTCACCATCAGATTGAGGAGGATAAGATAAGCTATGAGCTAGTTGAGTACCAATATAGGAAAATAACTCCATCCAAAAATTTCCAGTAAAAAAGGGATCTATGTTGCTTACAATAATCTTTGGGTTCCATGTAGATTTTTAATTGTTTCCATAAATGAAGTAGAAACTGTACTTGCTTTAAATGGATGAGATAATGCACAAAAATGTGCTTGGTAAGTCTATCAAATGCCACCATGATGACACTCTTTCCTTGAAGCTTGGGTAAACACGTGATAAAATACATTGAAATTTCCTCCCAATGTTGACTTGGAATGGATAAAGGTTGTATAAGACCCGAGGTCTTAATTGTCTCAACTTTATTTTGCTGGCAAACCAAACATTCTACCACAAAGTTTTCAATATCATATTTAAGGCCATCCGAAAAAAATTCTTTCTTCACCCTCTGGTAAGTTTTTAAAAATCCTTAGTGTCCTCCTAAGGGAGAGGTGTGCAATTCGAGAAGAATATTTTGATTTAGTTGGGAATTCTTACAAATATATAAGCGGTCTTTGTACCTTAAGGAATAATTTTTCCAAATAAATGTATCAGATGTACAAGGATATGGTTGCAACTTTTGAATGAGTGTCCACACTTCTTCGTCCTTCTTCCATTCATCCCTTTCTTTGGATATCCAATCTGGTTCGATAATAGAAATGGCACAAAGAAATGCTTCCACTTCTTAATCCTTTCTTGACAGTGCATCTGCAACAACATTTAGCTTCCCTTTTTTGTAGATGATTTCAAATTCATAACCCAACATCTTTGTGACCCATTTTTTATACTCTTCTGAAGATAGTCTTTGTTCCAAAAAGTATTTAAGACTATCATGATTAATTTTTACCTCGTAGTGTCTTCCATTAGGTAAGGTCTCCATTCCTTTAGTGCATGTATTATTGCCAACATTTCGTTCTCATCAATAGATTTTTGTAAATACTTTCCCTTCATTAGATGACTTTCAAAAGAAATGGGTCTTCCTTCTTGCATCAAAACAACACCAATTCCATTTCCCAAGGCATCACATTCCACAATAAAGGTTTTTGTGAAGTCTTTCATAGCTAAGATTGGTGCTAGGCACATTTCCTCTTTAAGATGTTCCATGAAAATGCATTTTTTTCAATAATGTTGTTAGAGGTGCTTCTACTCTCCCATAATTCTTAACAAACTTGTGGTAATACCTTGTTAACCCAAGAAATCCTCGTAACAGATTTATGGTTGTGTGGACTTTCCATTCCTTAATGGATTAAATTTTTTTAGGGTCTACCTTAACACCATCATGAGATAAAATATGACCCCGATATTCCACCTCTTGTACTCTAAAGAAACATTTGGATGTTTTTGCATATAATTGTTTCTCCTCCAATAATTTTATCACCTTGTCAATATGTTGAACATGATGCTTCCAAGACCTATTGTACATTAGTATATCATCAAAAAATACTAGCACAACTTTTCTAAGTAAGGGTTTCAAAATGGAATTCATCAACCCTTGAAATGTAGAAGCTGCATTGGTAAGGCCAAAAGGCATGAACAAAAATTCATAATTACCCTCATGAGTTTGAAATGTTATTTTCTGAATATCTTCAGTCTTCATTCTAATTTGATGATATCCTGAACGAAGATCCAACTTGGTAAAATAGATTGCTCCATGGAATTCATCCAATAATTCATCAATAATAGGAATGGGAAATTTATCTTTCATAGTGAGCTTATTGAGCTCCCTATAATATTGACACATGCGCCATGATCCATCCATCTTGTCCACACTACAAGAAAAAAGCACATTGATGAGGGGTGAAAATGGTCACCATAAGCTCATTGGTCAGGGTAAAAAGAGCCTTCATCACCAAAACCAGAAGGTCACCAAAAGTGGCATCGCCGAAAGTATAGGTGTTATGGTGACATTCAAGGTCTGTCAAAAATAATGATTTGTAGTGCTGGATAGTGACCATCACCATTTCATATGAGCAATGGTGACAGAAAATAACCTTTGTTACCAAAAAATTGTTGGGTATGTGTTATATTCTTTCCATGACTAGCCCCACGTGTTGTACGTTGCACCGGGCGCAACAGCGGGGTCACAAGGGGGGAGGTAGCCCCCACTGTTGGGGTATGGGGTAGCACCCCGGCGAAAATTGTTTTGGTGTGCGAACCTACTCATAGGCAGACCCACCCATGTTTTGTGCATGATTTTGCACATGGTTTTGGGGTATGATGGTTTTCAGCCCCTGGTATTTTGTAGATCTGGTCAACGGAACTACAGTTATAATCTAATCCACGGTTAATGGATTGGGGTTTATGTATGCTTTGGCATGTATATATATGTGTTGTAACACTAAAAGGAATATAATGAAAAAAATCAAGTTGGTTGTCTCGATTTGGGATCCAGGGGAAAATCTCTGTGTTTATCTGTTTTATGTTTTACGCTCTTGCTATTGTTTATTTTCTGTTATAAGATTCATGTGTAGATAATTTCTGTTCAGGGTTAAAACCTACATTTGGTATCAAATTTGTTTCAGCTTCAAGGGGCCACCTTTTCTGCTGAGGGTTTTTTGCTCGGGCCTGAGGTAGACCCTGTTTAGTGGGAGATCTGCGGGATCTATTCTTGCGGTGAAAGAAGATGGCGAGCGGCGGAAAGATAGAGATTGATAAATTTAATGGTCATAGTTTTGAGTTGTGGAAGCTCAAGATGGAGGATCTGCTAGTGGATAAAAATCAGTGGATCGTAGTAGATCCAGGTACTAAACCAACGACAATGTCAGATGAATACTAGAAGAAACTAGATCATAAGGCTAAGAGCACAATACGGTTCTGTGTCTCAGATTCAGTATTATTGAATGTATTTGGGGAAGCTACGATGAAGAATTATGTGGGAAAAACTTGGGACTTTGTACCAATCTAAGTCTCTGGTGAATAAGCTGTTCTTATGGAAAAAGTTGTATAACCTAAGGATGAAGGATGGAGAGTCAGTGACAGAGAATCTGAATGCCTTCAATACTGTGGTAAGTCAGTTTTCATCTGTTGATATTAAAATCTCAGATGAAGATAAGTGCATCAATTTGTTGTGTTCTCTACCGAACTCGTGGGATAGTCTCGTTATTGCAATAGGTAGCAATACAACTACCTTGAATTTTGATGACATTATCTCAACCTTGCTGTCGGAGGAAATGAGACCAAAAAATATGGAGGGCCAGAATGGAGATGCCTTATCTGTACGAGGAAGGTCCCAAAATAGAAACAAGAATAAGGTTTCGAGTGGGAGATCCAAATCTACAGGGAGATCTAAATCTCTTGGAAAGTTTGTAAAGGTATGCTGGAAATGCGGAAAGGAAGGGCACTACAAAAAGGAGTGCAGATCTAAAGCTCCTGAGAAAGGAAAGGGATCTGATGATGCTCCTTCTACAGAGGCACAAACCACCTCGGATGAAGGTGGGGATGTGTATTTGGCTTCTTCTTCAAGTACACATGTAGATCATGAGTCATGGCTGATTGACTCAGGTGCATCCTTTCACTTCACTTCCCATAGGGAGTGGTTCTGCGAGTATGAGAAATATGATGGTGGTGATGTCTTCCTAGGGGATGATAGGAAGGCCATAATCGTCGGACGTGGAAAGGTCAAGCTGAAGCTGCAAGGTGGAAGGATTAGAACACTTCCTGGTGTTCTGCATATTCCTGCATTGGCCAGAAATATGATTTCTATAAGCAAGATGGATGATGCAGGTGTAAAAACAGTGTTCGAGAAAGATGCCTGCAAGATGGTTTGGGGAGCACTGGTATTAATGCGGGGAGTTGAGACTGGGACTCTGTAAAAGCTACAAGGTAGCACTGCTATTTATGGGTGTAATAGTTATGTGGTTCCTGAAAGTGGAGCGGAAATCCTAGTTGTCTCTGGAGAAAATACCATGCTATGGCATCAAAGGCTTGGACATATTGGAGAGAAGGACCTTTGGATACTACACATAAATGGTATGGTAGAAGGTATTTCTAATTGTTCTCTAGATTTCAATTTCTATGAACATTGTGTAAATGGGAAGCAGAATTGGGTGACTTTTCCTTCTGCTTCTAAGAGGGCAAACAAGATATTAGAACTTGTGCACAGTGATGTGTTTGGACCTGTGTTAGTTCCATCACTGGGAAAGTCTGTGTACTATGTTTCATTCATAGATTACTTCTTAAGGAATACATGCATATATTTCTTGAGGAAGAAATCTAAAGTCTTTGACAAATTTAAATAATTTAAGGCTCTGGTGGAAAACCAGACAGAGAAGAAGGTAAAGGCGCTGAGGACAGATAATGGCAGGGAGTTTTGCAAGAAGGAATTTGAAGAGTTCTATAAGAAGTGTGGTATAGCATGGCAGAAGACTACTCCATACACACCTCAACAAAATAGATTTATAGAAAGAATGAACAGAACGCTGATGGAAAAGGCAAGAATCATGCTCAGTGGTACCGGGTTAGGACAAGAATTCTAGGCAGAGGCAGTGGAGACTGCATGTTACTTAGTTAATAGATCACCTTCATCAACGTTGGAGGATAAGACTCCACATGAGGTATGGACTGGTAAGAAACCCTCTCTTTCAAATCTAAGGGTATTTGGATGTGATGCATATGTACATGTTCCAAAGGAGAAAAGGACCAAGTTGGATAATAAATCTGAAAGGTGCATCTTTATTGGGTACAAGGATGGTTTAAAAGGTTACAAGCTTTGGAACCCGGAAACAAGGAAGGTTGTGTATGGCCGAGATGTGGTGTTTAGAGAGGTGAAAGATGTTGTTAAACATGAAATCATACGAAAGGAACCTGAGTAGATTTTGAGCTAAAAGAGGATGAATCAGACTCTACAGCAGAAGATTCATAAGAGGAAGAGCCACAAACTCCAGCTTTGAGAAGATCAGTTGGGGAAAGAAGGAAACCAGAAAGGTATAGTCCATCTACTTTCTATTCAGGTTTTGCCTTAACTATAACTGATGATGATCCCGAAAATATTAGGGAGGTAGTAGATTCTGAGGATGGAAAAGTCTAGAAGGAGGCCATGGTTGATGAAATAGCATCCTTGCACAAAAATGAGGCATGGGATCTGGTGGAGTTGCTGGCTGGAAGGAAGCCCATTAGGAGAAAATGGGTGTTTAAGAAGAAGATGAATTTAGAAGGCAAGGTGGATAAATACAAAGCCCGATTGGTAGCAAAAGGTTATTCCCAAGTGCAAGGAATTGATTTTGGTATTATTTTTTCTCCTATTTCCAAAGTTACTTCTATTAGATTACCTTTATCTATTGTTGTTGCATTTGATTTTGAGATAGAACAGATGGATGTGAAGACAACATTTCTTCACGGGGATCTACAAGAGGAGATCTACATGAAGAAACCTGAAGGATTTATGGTTAAGGGTAAGAAAAAACTGGTATGCAAGTTGAAGAAGTCTTTGTATGGGTTAAAACAGTCATCAAGGATGTGGTATGAGAAATTTGATACCTATATATGGGGACTTGGCTTCACCAAAAGCAAGGAGGATCACTATGTTTATTTTAAATTAATTGGTGACCGTGTTATTTATTTGGTCTTGTATGTGGATGATATGTTGTTGATTGGAAATGACAAAGAAATTATCCAAGATTTGAAGACCCAACTGCTCTCCAAATTCGACATGAAGGATCTTGGTGCTGCAAACTATATTTTGTCCACGAAAATTAAGAGAGATTGGGCAAAGAGGAAGCTCTGGTTAAACTAGAGGAAGTATGTCTAGACTATATTACAGAGGTTCAATATGCAGGATAGTAAACCGGTGAATGTTCCTATTCCTATAGGTGTAAAGCTGTCTGCTGAATAGTGTCCCAAGACTCAAGAAGAAGAGGAGGATATGTCCCGTGTTCCATGTGCAAGTGTAGTGGGTAGTCTGATGTATGCAATGGTCTGTACTAGACCAGACATTGCACATGTAGTGGGAGTATTGAGCAGGTTTATGTCAAACCGAGGGAAGGAGCATTGGACAGCAGTGAAGCAGGTTTTCAGATATTTATGTGGCACTAGTGATTATGGCTTGTGCTACCAGGGAAGACTAGGATTGGAAAGAATGTTGGACATTCGTGGTTTTGTTGATGTAGACTAGGCTAGAGATCTAGACCAAAGAAGATCTACAAGTGGGTATGTGTTTAACCTATTTGGGGGCACAGTCAGTTATATGAGTAAAAGACAGTCTGTAGTGGCTCTTTCAACTATAGAGACAGAATACATAGCAGCCACTCATGCAAGCAAGGAAGCAGTTTGGTTGCATAGATTGTGTTCAAGTATGGGGTTGATACAACAAGCTATAAGGATAGACTGTGATAGCCAAAGTGCAATTTTCTTGGTTAAGAACCTTGCTTACCACTCAAAGACAAAGCACATTTATGTTCAATATCACTTTGTTAGATATATGGTTGAGGGTAAAAGGGTGTTGCTGATAAAGGTGGACACTTTGAAGAATGTTGCAGATGCATTGACGAAGTCTATGAGCACTCAGAAGTTCTCTTGCTATAGAGAAACAATGGGTGTTGAAGAATTGGCCCAATGACTAAGTTCTCCTGTGGTCCCCTGTGGAAAGAAAAAAACAAGTGGGAGAATGTTGGGTATGTGTTATATTCTTTCCACGACTAGCCCCACGTGTTGTACGTTGCACCGGGCACAGCAGGGGGGTCAGAAGGGGGGAGGCAGCCCCCACTGTTGGGGTCTGGGGCAGTGCCCTAGCGAAAATTGTTTTGGTGTACGGACCCACTCATAGGCAGACCTACCCATGTTTTGTGCATGAGTTTGCACATGGTTTTGGGGTACGATGGTTTTCAGCCCCTGGTATTTTGTAGATCCAGTCAAGGGAACTACGGTTATGTTATAATCCAGGGTTAATGGATTGGGGTTTATGTATGCTTTGGCATGTATATATATGTGTTGTAACACTAAAAGGAATATAATGAAAAAAATCAAGTTGGTCGTCCCGATTTGGGATCCAGGGGAAAATTCCTGTGTTTATCTGTTTTATGTTTTACGCTCTCGCTATTGTTTACTTTCTGTTATAAGATTCGTGTGTAGATAATTTCTGTTCAGGGTTAAAACCTACAAAAATTAAACGTCACCAAAGGTGGCATTGCCAAAAGTATGTGTTGTGGTGACATTCAAGGTCCATCACAAATATTGATTATAATGACGGATAGTGTCCTTCACCATTTCATATTAACAACAACAAATTTTTTTGATGGAATTTTCATGGCCATCACTATTGGTGCATATATGTGGCGACGTTCATTGACGGTCACCATAAACTCATTTGTGACATCAAGGTTTGTCACGAATAATGACTATAATGACAAGCAATGATCCTCGCCATTTCATATCAACAACAACGATTTATGGTGATGAACCTTTAATGGTCATCACTATTGATGCGTATATATGGTGGTGTTCGTTGACCGTCACCATTTCATATTTTGGTGAGGGTCAAAAAATGTCACCATAAGCTCATTGGTGATGGTCAAAAGAGCATCCGTCACCAAAAATTGATCTTCGGCATCCCCTATGAATATCAGGGCACGATGGAATCGATCCACCAACCTCCTGCTTGTAAAGCAGGTGTTCTAGCATTGAGCTAGCACCCTTTAAAGAATTATACTTTAAACTAGAAATTTACTCTAAAGGTGAAAAGATACACCAAAGGAATAAGAACTAGGAAAACTGAAAGAATTCAATGTCCTTGCTCCTATTTAGATTCTACGACACTCTACAAAGTGTGATCTTGATCTATGACATATTTGTGCCAAGTGGTTCTAATTTAATAGTAAATGTTATATTCAGATAATATAAATGAATAACTGAGAGGCCTTATGGACTAATTTTTAATCCTTACACCAAAATATCTTAATACTCAAGTCTATGAAACAACTCGTTCAATGTTCAAACTGAAGTAGATTTTAAATGGAAAGCCTAAAACCAACTAAGTAGTTTGAAAGTTAAAATTTTGGATATAACTTCTGTTCAATTTATATGACAAGTTATGCCAAAACCTTGAAACTTGTTTCTTAGCTAAAAGACTTTCTTAAGTAAAAAATGACAAAGAAAGATAGTCATGGAAAGCAAAATTCTCTTATTTTTTCTAATGAGGGTGCATGTAACTTGATAAAGGTTCCATGAGAGTATCAAACCATAAAGAGTTTCACTAAAACATGGAAATGACAAAGTCTTGTTAAGGAACAAAAGCTTAGTTGAATATATGAAAAGTATCAAGCTAAATGATATAATTAAACTAAAAGTGACTGTAAAAAACTGAAATTTCCATCATATACCATCAGGTTTGGTTATTTCTTCAGAAAGAGAAAGTGCAATTGCATGATCCAACTCCTCATCTTTATTTTATAATGGACCATCCTGAAAAAAATGTCCACATACAACAATCAATGTTATCATATTGGTATGACTTTTGATATAATCTATCAAAGAATGTACTATGTAGGAGAATAACTAGAAAGCACAACTAGAAATTTGAATCACAACATAACAATATAAAAGAACATGCAACAGGAAAGGAACAACTCCACAGTTTGATAAATATGAACAATCCATGAACCTGTTCTTATATATTGATATAGATAACGAAATAGAAATACAGATTTATGAAATTCAAGTATCACACAACAATTTCTTGAACAAATATCAATATGTAAAATAATATTTTTTGCATTTGGATTTACCTTGCAGAACCTCAGGAAAAAATTTCCACAGAAACAACCAGTAAACATAACAACATGGACCTCAGGAGAAATTGTGCAGGGGATAAAATATGGAGGTAAAGCACTAGAGAAGTAATCAAAGAAAATGATGAAAATCGTATCTAGAAAGAACCGAGAACCCTCTGAAGTAAACCACACATTTATCATCATTACTAGTACACTTGCAAAAAAATATCAAAATAAATTATGAACTATTCCACCGAAAAAAAATGAATTTTTCCACTAAAATACAGTTTCAAATTAATCACTAGCATGATTCTAACTTTGTTAGAGATAACAGATAGAATATGGAACTTTAAAAGAAAATACACTTTGATGAATTAGGGATTACCGTGTTATTAGAGAGCACATGCCATATTACATTATCATCTCCAAATGCACCCCTACGTAGTGTCAATCTGACACTTTGTGACTTGAACCTTTAAAAGGATTTATCAGCCACTTCATCGTTCGAGATTTATTGTGAGTATGATGCTACAATGTTACCTGCATGTCCCAAATAACATGAGCCAACAATGAAAACAATAATTAAGTTATAATGCCTTACTAATTTAATCCTTGAAAAGACAAAAAAAATGAATCCAAAAAATAAAATGATAAGGTTCTCATTAACAAACTATTATATTTACAGATATGGCAAAATTGTTGATTGGTTGTTTCAGAATTTAAAGCATTTGACTTATTCTCTCAAACATATGAAAAGACACTAAAATTACCAACGTCATATTTCAACATAAATCTTGCAGAAAATTAGATTGCAACTATGAAGATATTATTACAAAAATCTTACAGAAAATGAGATTGCAACTATGAAGATATTATTACAAAATTCTTGCACAAAATCAGATTGCAACTATGAAGATATTATTACAAAAATCTTGCAGAAAATCAGATTGTAACTATGAAGATATTGTTCTAAATTTTAAAAATTATAGTAATAAAATCCATCTTCAACGTGACTTAACATTTTATATCAAATTAGACAAATTTTGAGTTAGGGAACAAGTACAAGGTTTGGAGTTAAAAAAATTTCATCAAGGACAAGGAGATATCATATAAAACTTTATGAGTTGAGGTTTATCACTAGATAACATAGTCTTGAGTCTTAAACCAGTACTTAATGAGGGAATTGTGGAAATAAATGGGTACAAAATGTGAATTCATCCCTCATGAGTCATGGAAACCCGTAGACAACTCTTGAGGCTTTATAGCCACTGCAGCTGCACCCATCACACTACATTTTTTGGTTGAATTGTCCACATCTGAGACTTTGCAAGTTGCATCCACTACAACTACACCCATCACGCCACCTTTTTAGGTTTAATTGTCCACATGTCCTAGTCCACAAAATATGTAGTCGAATAGTCTCTTGTGTTGAATTACACATCTTTTTCCCACAACTGAGCATAATTTCATGTGTTTCATGAGTGCACCAGATATGTATCATGGGAGCCACAAAGCCTAAAAACATAATTATCCATGAAGTCCAGAATGGGGAGGATGTAACTGGTATGTACAAAGTTGGGACAAATGCTCCCTCACAATGAAATTCCAGATGTGACTTCTCATGAACAAAGAGCCATTCTTATCAAAATATTTTAAGAGAAACATGTTTTAAAGTTAAATGGATACAATTCATTAACCACCCTACCATCCTACCATGTGATAGCACCTTGAGCACCCCCCAACATAGTGACTCCCTTGGTAGAAAAGGCCAAATAGCTAAATAAGTTTTCTCAAAAATTTAAAAACAACATCCAGATATGGGAAGAATACATGAATGCCTAATAGGCTTGGGACTATAAGTTGCTAGCGAGAAGTTTCACACCCTTCGTCAAGATTATGTTCTCACAGGCTTCACCCATGGGTGATAGGAAGGGATTGAAATTATGGCATTAGGAGGTGATGAACCATGTGCATATATTGTTTCTTGTGATGTGATTGCTCTTCGTGAGACAGTTGTTGATCAGTACAAAAAATGTATATTTTTTGGAATGTCATCTAACTATGAATATGGAATTGTTCAACTATCTTATTGAGGACATTGTATCTGTGAAAACCTGGAATTCAAATATTTAAAATAACATAATTTATGGGAGTGACAAGGTATGCAAGGCAGTGGTAAGCTGGAATTCAAATCTAAAATAACACAATTCCAAAATAGCTTAGGGTTTATAGTGGCTCCACCAAAGGTACTCTAACATGGGGTTTTTTCTCATGGTTATTTTAGATTTTTGGAGAATCTTTGGTGGAGCTAGGGTTTCTCTTGGTTTTCCCTATCTAGGGTTTTCGAAAGCATGGAGAATTATATGATAGGTTGTGATTCTGTTCATGGGTTTCATTTATTCTTTATATATATGAAGTTTTTGGGTGAATGTTCCAACAAATCCTAACACCTTAAGACAAAAAAACATAAAGTAAAAAGAATATTGAATGAGAGAGAGACAGAGAGTAGCACTACTCTTACATCCCTAACCCAAATATGAAAAGGAATATGTACAAGTGCATGATCGACTATAATAACAACTCATTCATTCCTCTTTTTATATGAGAGGTAAAGGGGCTTTAGTGGACCTAGTCCACTACAAGCAAACTTGCAAGACACAAGTATGTCCACCCATGTGAAGCACTCTACTCCACATGAGATGTGTCAGCATCAAAAGTGACAGTGATTAACAAGCAAGCCCTCCATGGCATGAGCACTACTCCCTAAGGTCCAACAATCCTCCAAAGGACCTAAGCTCCAATGCATCTCCTAGGTCATGTGGCTCCTTAAGTACAATGCATATCCAGGGTAATGTGTCACCTTACGGGCTCCCACACTTACATATCCACTCCCTCAACCCAAGAGTTCACATGTCAAGGGATTTTGTTTGATCATGTTGATTCTGCGTTTTTTTTGTCATGGTGAAATACCCAACTCTACTCCAAGCACACAAAATCCCTTCATGCATCAACAACATGAAGTCACCAAGCTCCATACTAATCTAGCACTTCAAGGAAGAATGTCTTTCAAACATCCAAACAAGGTCTAGCAGCAAACGGTAAACCACCTCCAATGTCGAAGTCCATCAATATAAAATTCATGCTATTATTATTTCAAGAATATTTATATTTTATCCAACATGATGACCCACTATGTGCAATATTTGTAGGCAGCCTTCTGGATTTTTCTACTTCAATGTGTTGATCCACTATGTATTTTCGTCAACAAATCCATTTATTCAAGGAACTCTTCTAAATTTCTTTCCAAGTTTCATTTCTCTTTCCTATCATCAAGCAAATTGGAGCAACTAGAAAGAATTCCACTAATTGTCGGGCATCCAGATGTTTCCTAAACAAGTGCCTATTGCTTAAAAAAGTAGGAAAACATCATGAAACATGAATATAGCCACATATTTTCAGTAGTGATAATCTAACAATGTTATTGAAAACACTATTAGATTTGTTTCATAAAAGAGCACCTAGTCCCAAAAAACAGAAAATGTTCATGGAGAATGGCGTGTTTCACTATTGTTGAGCTTGAATGTAAACACTGACAGGTTTTTGAGCCAATAAAATGAAGTCCCTGGAGAAAAAAGGTGATGGTTTCTCTCTAAAAAATATGCAGATAAAGATACAAGATTTTAGTGGAGGACTTAAGTAGTTTCATGACTACCAGTCAACTTGTAACTATTTGGTTTTTTGGTCTACTTTATTTTTTATATTTCAGATCTAGTTCCGGAATTTTTTGATTTCAAATTTCAGTTATAATAGCAGAATTATGGGTTGGCTCACATCATTGGTATTATAACCTCAATTAATAGAAGATTCATATTATATTTTTTGCTACAACCCAAATTAGTTACTTATGTTCACCAATCTGTTTATCTTTCAAGGAATCCTTGTAAGGAAGATATAGCAAAGCACAACTCAAATATATTGTCAGTGAGAGAGAGAGAGTGTAGCACTATTATTACATCCCTAACCCAAGCTTGAAAGGAATATGCACAAGTACATGATCGACTATAATAACAAGTCACTCCTTCTTTTTTTTATATGAGAGGTAAAGGGGCTTTAGTGGAACTAGTCCACTACAAGAAAACTTGCAAGACACAAGTAAGTCCACCCATGTCAATCACTCTACTCTACGTGACATGTGTCAGTATCAAAGGTGATAGTGATTAACAAGCAAGCCCTCCATGGCATGAGCACTACTCCCCAAGGTCCAACAATCCTCCAAAGGTCCTAAGCTCCAATGCATCTCCTAGGTCATGTGTCTCCTTAAGGACAATGCATATCCAAGGTAATGTGTCACCTTAAGGACTCCCACACCTACATATCCACTCGCTCAACCCAATAGTTCACATGTCAATGTATTTTGTGTGCTCATGTTGATTTTGGGATGCTTTTGTCATGGTGAAATACCCAACTCTACTCCAAGCACACAAACTCCCTTCATGCATCAACAACATGAAGTCACCAAGCTCCATACTAATCCAACACTTTGAGGAATAATGTCTTTCAAACGTCCAAACAACTTCTAGCAGTAAATGGTAAAACACCTCCAATGTCTAAGTCCATCATTGTAAAATTAATGCTATTATTATTTCAATAACATTTATATTTTATCCAACATGATGACCCACTATGTGCACTATTTGTAGGGAATATTCTAGATTTTTCTGCTTCAACGTGTTGATCCACTATGTGCATTGGTCTACAACTTAATTTAGTCAAGGAAATCTTCTAAAGCTTCATTTCTCTCTCCCATAATCAAGAAAATTGGAGCAACTAGAAAGAATTCCATTAACTGTCGTTCATCTAGTTGTTTCCTCAACAAGTGCCTATTGCTTAAAGAAAGTAGGAAACCATCATGAAACATGACTATAGCCACATAGTTTCAGTAGGTATAATCTGATAGTGTTATTGAAAACACTGTTAGATTTGTTTCATAAAAGAGAACCTAGTCCCAAACAAGAAAAAATGTTCGTGGAAAATGGCTTGTTTCACTATCGTTGAGCTTGACTGTAAACACTAACATCTTTTTGAGCCAATAAAGTCCCTGGAGAAAAATGATGATGCTTTCTCTCTAAAACATATATAGATAAGGATACAAGATTTGAGTGGAGGACTTAAGTAGTTTCATAACTACTGCTCGACTTGTAACTGTTTGGTTTTTTGGTCTTCTTTATTTTTTATATTTCAGATCTAGTTTTGGAATTTTTGGATTTCAAATTTTAGTTATAATAGCAGAATTCAGGGTTCGCTCACATCATTGGTATTAGAACGTCAGTTAATAGCAGATTCATATCATATTTTTTGCTGCATTTCAGATTAGTTACTTATGTTCACCAATCTATTTATCTTTCAAGGAATCCTTGTCAGGAAGATAGAGAAAAGCACAACTCAGATATATTGTCACTAACATACACATCAACTCAGATATATTGTCACCAAGAGAGAGAGAGAGAGAGAGAGTAGCACTGCTCTTATGTCATTAACCCAATCTTGAAATGAATATGCACAAGTGCATGATCGACTATAATAACAACTCACTCCTTCCTCTTTTTATATCAGAGGTAAAGGGGATTTAGTGGACCTAGACCACTACAAGAAAACTTGCAAGACAGAAGTAGGTCCACCCATGTGAAGCAGTCTACTCTACGTGACATGTGTCAGCATCAAAGGTGACAATGATTAACAAGCAAGTCCTCCATGGCATGAGAACTACTCCCCAAGGTCCAACAATCCTCCAAAGGACCTAAGTTCCAATGCATCTCCTAGGTCATGTGTCTCCTTAAGGAAAATTCATATCCAAGGTAATGTGTCACCTTAAGGACTCCCACACCTACATATCCACTCCCTCAGCCCAAGAGTTCACATGTCAAGGGATTTTGTGTGCTCATGTTGAATATGGGATGTTTTTTTCATGGTGAAATAGGAAACTCTACTCCAAGCACACAAACTCCCTTCATGCATCAACAACATGAAGTCACCAAGCTCCATACTAATCTAACACTTCGAGAAATAATGTCTTTAAAATATCCAAACAAGGTCTAGCAGCAAACGGTAAACCACGTCCAATGTCCAAGTCCATCAATGTAATATTCATTCTATTATTATTTCATGAATATTTATATTTTATCCAACATGACGACCCACTATGTGCACTCTTTGTAGGGAATCTTCTGGATTTTTCTGCTTCAACGTGTTGATCCACTATGTGCATTGGTCAGCAACTCCATTTATTCAAGGAACTCTTCTAAAGTTCTTTCCAAGTTTAATTTCTCTTTCCTGTCATCAAGAAAATTGGAGCAACTAGAAATAATTCCATTAATTATCATCCATCCAATTGTTTCCTAAACAAGTTCCTATTGCTTAAAGAAAGTAGGAAACCATCATGAAACATGACTATAGCCACATAGTTTTAGTAGCTATAATATGAAAATGTTATTGAAAACACTGTTATATTTGTTTCATAAAAGACCACCTAGTCCCAAACAACAAAAAATGTTCGTGGAGAATGGATTGTTTCACTATCATTGAGCTTGACTGTAAACACTGACAGGTTTTTGAGCGAATAAAATAAATTCCATAGAGAAAAACGGTGATGGTTTCTCTCTAAAATATATGCAGATAAAGATACAAGATTCGAGTGGAGGAATTAAGTAGTTTCATGACTACCGCTCGACTTGTAACTGTTTGGTTTTTTAGTCTACTTTATTTTTTATATTTGAGATCTAGTTCCAAAATTTTTGGATCTCAAATTTTAGTTGTAATAGAAGAATTATGGGTTGGCTCACATCATTGGTATTATAACCTTAATTAATAGAAGATTCATTTCAGAATTTTTGCTACAGTTCAGATTATTTACTTATGTTCACCAATCTATTTATCTTTCAAGGAATTCTTGTAAGGAAGATAGAGCAAAGCACAACTCAGATATATTTTCACCAACATACACATCAAATCAGATATATTGTCACCGAGAGAGAGAGAGTAGCATAGCTCTTACATCCCTAACCCAAGCCTAAAAGGAATATGCACAAGTGCATGATCGACTATAATAAAAAATCACTCCTTCCTCTTTTTAGATGAGAGGTAAAGGGGCTTTAGTGGACCTAGTCCACTACAAGCAAACTTGCAAGACACAAGTAGGTCCACCAATGTGAAGCACTCTACTCTACGTGACATGTGTCAGCATCAAAGGTTACAATGATTAAAAATAAATCCCTCCATGGCATGAGCACTGCTCCCCAAGGTCCAACAATCCTCGAAGGGTCCTAAGCTCCAATGCATCTCCAAGGTCATGTGTCTCCTTATTACTACTGTGCTTTCCACCTATTATTTTCATAGTGCCAAAATTTCCACTTGCATTAAAAACTGCATGCCATGTACATAAATAGAAATCCTGATGGATGATAAGGAAAAGGGGCTATACTATATGCTATGTAACATCATATTCCATACTTAGAATGCACCCCAAGGTGTCAAAATTGCATGCGAAGTGGAAAATTTTCATTTCTCAAGTTAAAATCTGTGTTACAACTTATAGCCTGACCTGATTGCACACAACCTCCTGTAAATTTACCTATGGAAAATTCATAAAATACAATGCTATAGTACTTCTCCCCGCACATCTTCCTACACTTCCATAATTATAATGTACAAATTCAAGTGAGAGCACTAAGTCTACCAAAACAGTTTCACTGCTTTACCTGTCTCTTGCTAAGTTCAAGTAGTCTTTAAAATCATGCATGTCCAAGGCTCACTAAAGATCAAAAATTTTGTGAGAATATTCTTACAACATGCCAAAATTCCCATCCTAAGGAAGCAATCAACAACAATAAAAACACATCCATTACCATTCTTGGTTGATGGAAAACATGACATAAAATCGAGGGGCACTAACTCCCAAGGATTATCTAGAGTAGGAAAAGGGCTACAACTGATGTGGATGGCCATTTCCTTCGGTAGAATATAATTCTTCCACTATTTACAGGCTTCAACAATAGAATGCAGCTCATTGTCATAGGTTGGGTATCTATGAAACCCATCATAGAGTGTTTGGCTATGATAAGCCATCGAATGTTTGTGTCATGTGGAAAATACATCAACAAATTGATTGATTGGCTCATAGGGTCCCTGTTGTGTAATCATTCATCGATGATATCTACTTCCGCAATTGGATAGAAGTGAAAAATTATAGTTGCAAAGGTAGGAATAATGGCGTTGGAGATAACATTGTTTCCATAAAGAAGAGAACCAAAAATAGGCTTCATGAACACCATCAATATCTATTGGAGGTGTTGCAATTAAAGCAATAATGAATAAAAAAGTTTCATTCAATAGGACAAGGATCATCAAGATGTTGAACCATCCAATGTAAAGATGCTTTTCGGTGCTAGTGATCTAGTGACATAAAAGACCCCATAAATTTGTGCTTTGGGATAACCCCAAGATTCAATAAGTAATCCAAAGTGAAAGGATTCGTCTATAATGTGACAGTTCCAACAATCCTGAGCTGACCCAAAGTGAAACCTTGTGAGTCTTGCACTACTAGGGTGCCAGTTTGAGCATCAAAAGGAGGTACAATTTCACAAGTGGCAACGTCTCTCACAGTTAGGGCACATGGCCACAAATATTTATGTCTTTTCCCATGGAGGGTACTTTTAACATTTCGTAAGTCAAAAATCACATATTTGGAGGAATTTTGGATAACTTGGATTCAACCATGAAAGCAAAGAAAATTGAATAATGATAAATAGAAGATAATTAAAGAGAACTAGCCTCTCTACCTTCTTCTTCTTCATGCCTAGCCAATTTTTCCTCTGATCTCTCTTTCTCTCTTTCCAGTTTCTTCACAAATTCCTCTCATTATTTTATTGTAGATTTAGCGTCTTCAACAGTTGTTGCATCTACAACTATTTTTTCGTCCCTCTCCACTTTGGCATTCTTTGAATCAAATCCTGAAGCTGAATCTGTATTTGTGTCTGACCTTTATCACTTACTGATGAACTGCCATGGACATCATCTAATTCAACTTTGGCTCTTTCTTTGCCTTCCTTGGTGCATCTTTTCATCTCCACAACCTACAAATCTCAAACATATGTAGAAAATATACTTCTTTTTTTACCATGTATGTTGTCCCATGGTATGTAAGTGATTTCTTTCTTATTTTTCTCAAGAGATGTACTGTAGGAGTCTTCCCCTTTCTTGTTGAATGTCATAATTTTCTGAGTTAACATTAATCATTTGAATTTACTGCTTCATTGTCCTCAATTTTGACCATGGTGACCATATTCTTTTAAAGTCACTGATATTGTATCTCTAACTTTAACTTGAGACTCAAATGTGAATTTATGAGAAGTTTCAAGTTGGGCTCTTATTGAGCTCTCTTCCTTTACATGTGAAAAATAAATAATACTGACAAAAATAATCAAACCTTCATCATTCCGGTCAACACTTTAATTTGTAGGAAGCCCTTTGTAACCATTTATTTCTATGTTTTCTACCCCATCTTGAGCCTTTGTTAAATCTTCCGATATAGATGGATCAGATCTGCTCCCTTGAGTGGAAGAGTTACTACTAGAAACAATTTCTGGTTCGTTGTACACTTAATGGTACTAAAGGATTCGCCTCTTGTAGCAGGTGTCTCATTCTGGATTATGTATCCATCTCCTTTTCATCTAGAATCAGTCTCTTAGTTATTATCGTGTCTCACAAATTTGTTTGAATCAAGAGATACTGATAATTCTAAGCCATCTTAATGACGAGCATTCTCTAAAAAAATTGAATTATATGAATTGGGTGGAGCATGCTTAGAAGTAACAGATGTTGATAATTCAGTCTTTGAAACCCCGTTTTGGTATACATCTATACCTGCAAAGAAAGGAGTCTTACCTGTGACATTTCCATTTCCAGCATTACAAGAGTTTATCAAACTACTTCCATGACTAGCAACCTAAGGGTAAGCCAAAATTTCTACCCAATCATCATTTCCTAGGATGGGAAATGGCTTAGAAACCTTAGGCAATGATCTCCCAAGTGCCTCTTAGATTGTTGCCTCAGGCTGTGAGGCAATTGAACTTGAAGTGGATTTCTTAAGGCCATGATGATGTCAGGTCGGTGAATTTTTTTCACCATGAATATTTTTTATGTGCGATTTACTCAAAATTTCACGTGTCTCCTGTGAATTCTTATTGAATTGATATTGCAAAAGAGGAATTTCATTTAGCTTTCCAGTGATGATATGAAGTTCATTGGATCGAGGCTTTTCTTGCTTTCCAAGTGATGCCGAACCTTGCTGGTCAATCTGTAGATTTACACAATTTACTGAAATGGAATTGAAATTTTATAAATAACTTCCAAAACATTCACCAAAACTAATGTAGTAAGGCTTAGCATGATATAAAATCCCCGAACATCCAAAGCGGTTGGTTTCAAATCTCATTTGGTAATGTTACCAAGAGAGCTCCAATGGTCAATCTATAGAATTTCATAATTTCCTTAAGACAACACAGGTAATGAAGTGAGGGTTTGCAGGGTAGCAAATTGCCAAGCATTGAGAGGTTTTCTTTCAAATTACACTGTGTTTTGTTAAATAACATGAATTTTATTTAACATTCTGGAACTCGCTGCATACTATTTGTTCGAGATAAACATTCAAAATCTAAGAATAATTAAGTAGATATATGCGGTAATTTTGATGGATGCATGCGATCTGGATTGAGCAATGAGAAAAGGAATTAAGAAAACTATGGAAAGAGGCAAGAGATATGAATATATTTACCTTCTTAAGTAAACTCTAGGCCACCTAAAGCTTTGAATAAATCCATGCAACCATTGTTGTTAAGTAGATCCAAGATACTCAGCCTTCCATATTTCCATTCTCTGACTAGTCTTTCCTTGTGCAAACCCTTGAACCGGGGTTCGAATTGAGTATTTTCAATGCGTAAAACTGTGGGCAGTAAGGAACTAGGGATGGGCCAAGCTATTCTATACTATACAATAAATAAAATCTACTCTAGGTGTAATAAATTAAATAAGTCGCTGACATAGAAATTGTTTGAAATGTTCCTAGCAGAGTATTTCACAACTTTTCTAGACTTATATCTTTTTAGTTGATTTTTCATCTTCATTATATGTGATTTTAAAGTTTCAATTTTCCATAACATCTGCTCTATGGATTTTTCTTTGTCCTTGGATTCTGTCCCTCTTAAATGATCCTTGAAATTATTTTCCTCTAATCTGTCATTACTCACATTACCTGTAATTGTTTTCATGTTGTTAGAATCGTCATCAATTGAAACTCCATCCACTTCTAATCTTTTCTTCTTCTCATATAAAGAAAACAAGGGATGACGAGATATATCAAAAGAAAACTCCACTGCATTTTCATCTTTCTTTCTTCACTTGCACTACAAAATCCAGCTCCTGTGAGTTTTATCTATTAAAGGAGAACATCCCACTGTAAATGCCTTCACAGCTTGCTGCTCATCCTTCCATGGCTTTCTTGCTTCAAAAAATTCATGTAAGTGGCCATATTTGGAAGCTCGACATAAAAGCTCTCTAATCCACAATTCAATCCCTTGTCACCATCATTCAATATGGTGTCTAATATTTCCACTCAAGTGTCAATTCCTCTTCCTCTTCATTAATCCACTTGCATCAACTGTTGCAGAAGTTACAGCTCCATTACCATTACACAACTCTAATTCTACTTCAGCAGCATCACACATTCCAGAGCATGGACAATTATATTCATTGTCAAATTCTATTTCTCGAAATAAACTTGAAAATTCAGTGTCCTTCTCAACAGGATCGAATCTGATTTCACCTCCAACGCATTTTAAAATTTCCACCATTGACTCATCTGTTTCAACTTGTAGATTAGCCTCAGAAATATTATCCAATATTGTCTCAGTGTTTCATCTGTTCTCCTCCAATTCTTCAACATAGACCATATTTTGTGTGCATGGAAAAGTAAAACCACAAACATATTGGAGACTTTCATATTTAGGGAGACCACTGGTGTTAGCGGTTATCAATAGGTTGATAAGCTTCTGATCAGGAAGATTATATATTTCACAGGTAATACGACTTTGGTAATTTCTCTTTTTTTTGAGAAACTGCACTCTGCATCTTGATAAAGCATTTAAGATGGCCATTAATAAAAGCATCAAGATAACAGGTTCTTTTACCATCCTTAATTTCATTTGGGAGTCCAAAACACATTTATACTCCATCTGCAAAATGTTCAAGATATTTTCTACCCCGATATAATAAAATATGTGCAACATTCCAAATGCTAGAGCCTCTCTCCTTATAATTCATCCCACAGCCGCAGATTTCCTCAAAGTCATCCATAAGTGATCTCCATGTCCTCTAGTCCTTGGAATCGATCTTATGATGCATATAAGGAAAGCAGATTGGTTTTCTAGGTCTCTTCAAATGATCTGGCGCAAATGAATATTCCAACGGATTGGAGAAAAATCCATTCTCATCCAGACTTACAAGCCCTTGTAGGATATCTATAAAATGTATTCCATCACATGCAGATAAGCCACTTTTTGTAGCTCCTACTCTGACAACCTTCATTTATTATTTCTGAGACTAAAGCCTTGATCTCCTGGATCATTGCCAGTACAAACCTTATGAAACACATGCTCTCTCTATCTACCATTCGGTTCTTGGCTGGTTGGCTTCTCTGGGCTCTCCAAGATAGAAGGAAGAAAACCTTTTCCAAAAACACCTTCTTTTACACCTTGATGGTTAAAATCAGACCTGTGAAATGAATAAATCTCATGCGGATTGTCATTTTCACAAAAAAGGGATTCTCTTCCTTTTTCGGAGTTAACAAAAATGCATGTTCCAAGACCTTGTATCCTTGCTCTGATGGCCTTATTTAAATGCCATATCTTTGATGTGATTTCATCCTTGTATACACTGCAAGAGGATTTATCCAGTGTAGATTTTAACTCTGTTACATCAGCCACTTTTCCACTGCTGGTAGGTAAAGAGTCCATGCCAACCAAGCAGTTAGATGTTTCAGAGGTATATTTTTCCCTTAATTTTTTTTGCACAAAAATTGGACTCTCGTTTGTCCTCATGAAGGACCAGGAGAATGTGAAGCATCTTTGACATACACAGAATCAGTAGTCAAAGGTTGTCTACCAAAAAAATCTTCGACACATATAGCCTTTCCACTGACTGAAGGTTATGGAGTCATGTCTACCAAATTTCTCCCACTGGCTACCCTCAAAAGCTTCTGCGCTGATATAGGGTATCGATTTGACACTGTATCCTCAAATGTTGCATGTAATTTTCCCACAAAAGCCCCATCTTGCACAAATTTTCTCAGTAAAACCTCCACGTCACAACATTTTTCTTAGAAAAAAATGGTCTTAACTTAATTGCAAGGAGGAGTCCAATTCCACCGCACCTGAGAAACGTACCTAAGATACATGAGACGCGCAGAGAGCCCTGACCATGAGTTTCAAGAGTGAATCCATTAATAAGGTAGGATCTTGAAGGAATCCGAGTTTCAAACCCTGTGCTGGACCTTTGGTGCCAATAGGAAGGAAATGGACCAGTCAATTAACATCAGATAGAAACGACGTTGGCTGACACATTCAGGACTCTTAAATTGGAGAATCTCCCAATACTATCAGGGATATTTCCCATCAACATATTGAAGCTGAGGTCTAGAAAATCCAAATTGATGTAGCTCACAAGCTCCGGGGTAAATTCCCCTGCAAAAACGTTATGAGAGAGATCTAATTTCTCTAAATTCACCTGAAATCCTAGCAAGGAAGGGATTGAACCAGTGAATTGATTGTGTATCAAATTGAGCACTCTAAGGTCTATCAAACTCTAGATTTGTGGGCCAAAATCATTTCCTAATTTAGTGTAAGAGACATCTAGGTACTGCAGATTGTGCATCCGTGCAAGCGAAGGAAGGGAGCCTGGAATAAAATTTGAGCTAATGTTAAGGGAAACCAAGCTTGTGCAAGCCTTGATATCATTATCAGATGGGTTTGATAGCACATTGCTAGAGACATCAAGGACTTGAAGGGCTGGAATCTGGCATACAATCTGCCAGGCGTTTCCCTTCAGCCCAAAGCCAGACATATGAAGCTCGATGTCATTATTTGCAGTGCAATTCACACCGCTCCAATTGCATGGGTCACCAGAACTTGTATTCATCGACAGGGGAGACAAGTTAAAAAGGGATTTCAAGACCCGTGTTTGTTGGGTATCGAGACAAATTCCAAAATACAAACATGAAATAACAAAAAAGACACTGAGAAAGGGATAACATCTCCAACAATACCTCATTTTTCATAGAAAATAAAGGAAGAATGCGTGTAATCCCCGCTTCAGCCTATTTGTTGGGCATCTGTCTCCTACACTGATTTCGTCTCAGGCTTCCTCCCCAGGCCCTGTTTTTACATTCAGAAGGCAGGATCTCAAAGAAATCTGAGTTTCAAACCCTGTACTGACCTTAGGGAGGCAATGGACCAGTCAATTAACATCAGATGGAAATGACCCTCTAGTAATGATCTCTAAAGTGCAAATATATCCAAGGAATAGAAGATAATTTTGAAAAAATATCATTACAAAAACTCTTATATAGATATTGCATAAATATTGATATTAATCTCTATTTATATTTATAAAAAAAATGTTGAAAATATTTTAGTGTATTTAAAATTAATATGACATGGTATTGTTATTAATTTGTTCTATGTTTTAGTTTTATTTACTTTAATTTTAATTTGATTTGAAAATTGATTTTCAAGTATATGCATTGAATTTTTATCTAGAACCATCTATTTTTAAATTTGTTTTTATTTTTTTCCGTTGCTTCTTTAACTTAATTTAATTTAGGCAATTTTATCTTCATGAGATTCATTTCAGAAAATCATTTAGGGGTAATTGCAAGTTTAGTAAAGGTGAAATATAACTGGTCTCTCGGTGAATCACTGTGTAAAGTTGATTAAATATCAAAAAAATTAAGCACTTCATCGAATCATGATTAAACAAAGTAGTATGAAAGTTATTTCCCAATATTTTAACTGGAAATTTCAAGCATTTTTACATATCGAAATGGGGTCCCATAAAACATCATTGCTCCATTAACAAGACATATATATATATCCACACTTATACACACATGAAACTCAATTTTGAACACTCAGAACAATTTTTCAATATGGTTGGGAATGGAACATGAGTGTCCCCACATCCATAAATTTGTTTAGTCTATGGAAAAATCTCTAAATTCATGGGTATAACTTTATAACTTTCATGGAAATCAACACAATAGTATATATGTTTGTTCTTCTTACACACGTGTGCTACTATCATGCAATTGATATGAATCATTCCTCATCCTTCAAAATGATGACCATGCATTTCCCTCGGAGGATGAAGAGATTCATGGATCTGAGTCATCTCTTTAAATCTCAATCCACTAAATTGACAGTGCTTTCCCTTCCATCCCTACACAAAAAATGGATTGTATTACTGAGTTTCTTATTTTCCATATCAATTTCTAGCCATTAGGCTTCAAATTAGGATTTCTCAATCTCCTCTGTTGTGACAAATTCATTCTCGACTACCTTTGTCCACTTCTTCACTTCCATGCCCACATTCAACTCCTTTGCCACCAGTATCGAGTTGAAAAATTGGTCTGAATTTTGCAGCCAAGCCATCATGTGAACACCCATGTTGATGCTCTACAAATTCAAAGTCCACATGATGTGCATTAAGAAACTACTAGTAAGCCCTTGAGCCGATTCCTGTATTTGTTGGCATGATAGGGAACACGTTGTACTAAAAGAAACATAAACAATTGAAGTTGGAGCTTGGTCATTCAATCATCTCAAGAAACTTCCAACTTTTGAATTACCATTCTAAGTTGTCCAAATTTATTGAGGAAGAAGATGATCGATGGGAAATAGAGGATAATCACGTAATGTTCTCGACGTATTTGTTGTCATCCAGGAATTGAGATTCCAGGCCAGAAAAAAATTTCATGAGATTTCTTGTTATCAGTGATAGACTTTTTGCTTTGCATCTAGGTATGGAAGTAATAAATCTATCTCAGAAGCACCAATTGTACGATACAATGCATTCCAAAATTCGAGTCCCCTTCGCCCATATCGCTGACAAATAAGCGTTGATGCAACTGAAACTGTAGGTAGGGACTTGATGTTTTGTCGCTATTTTGAACCCACCCCAACAGCTATTCATGCACTATCACAATCCTATTGGAATTTGAGAAGCAGAGATTATGTATCAGAGGATTGAAAATCCATCAAAGCTCTTCCCTCAGATAGAGAAAACCATATTGCTGAAGTCATTTATGGAAATATGGTAGTCGTGAGATCTTTCACGTGGTAAAAATTTTGATTCGAGGGAGGAGGATGAAAACCAAAGTATTTGATTGGCCAAATCTACCCAGAAAAATCCTGTGAGGAACACCTTTGGTGTAATGTCAAGGACCTCTGAAAAAATAAGACTTTAAAAAAAACAATGGTATGGAAATTTTGGAAGATATAAACCATTGAACAAGTTGGTTTTAATTATGAAATGAAATGAAAATTTAACATCCATGAGATTAAAAATAGTCTATGGGATTATTAGTTCCTCGTTTTTTTCCTTTATCAATTCAATATTTTTCTTATTCAAATTGATGATGAGCTAACCCAACCTTCCAACAATCTTCTAGCTAAAACATACAATGCCAATAAACCAATGCTAACATATTTTCATAACTTTCTTTGATGTCTTTGAATGCATCACATTCCAAATCTACAAGATATTAACCTAAGGAGGCTCTCGATCACCCAATCAATCCTCCAACATGGTTCCCACAGACTGCAAAGTCACGATCCAATCTGATCAAACACATTGATCCAAAAAACTTCCACAAAACGTTGTTGTCCACACTGTTAGTTTGTTGCTCCTACAATTTTAGTTAGGGCACAATGCAATCCCTAACCCTTCACTCCGGAAGCAACCTAAACTCTTCAAGGGTTGTGGTCCTCCAAGGATAAACTTCAAACTCTTTCGAGATTTAGAGTTAAATAAAAAAATTTGGTGATGTTTGGATGGGTGCTAATTTGTAGGGTTTTCCATTTTTATTTGTTGTGCTTTCTACCATGCTACCTAGTTTCTTTCCTATTGCCCTAGCATTTTAACATTTTCGATGTCTATATCTCTATTTTTTCTTTCCCCATTTGAAATGTCATCCTTATTTGGTAGGTGTTTTCTTCAATATAGTGTGAATATTTTTCCATCACATAGCTGTTGTGGGGTTTGTCTATGCAAATATCTTGCAAGGCCCATTCATCAGGGTATTTGATGAAATGAAATGATTATAGATGATCACCAACTAATGGTACCTGCAGAGATTTACTCTAACAATTCTACAGTTTTCCTATGCCAACAATTCTACAACATTTTAACCTCATGAACTAGTCTCCTCTGTTCTCTTAGTTGATGCTATAAGAACTTATCGCTATTTTCAAAGCTTTTACTCCCTAGTCCCATTGAGCTATTTCAGTTATTTGTGGACATTGATCTATTTTCATTTCATTTCTTCAAATTTTCAGACCGTTATGTGTTACCTTTGGCCAGTGCCTTATTTATTACCTATGCTTTTTCTGCTTAAGCATTCTAGCCAGCCAAAGTAGCAGGGGCAGTATGTTGTGTAACCAGCTCCAAAAATAGAAGAAAAGAGATATGAACGCCTAAGAAATAAGCCACTTCGAGGGGGCAACCTCCAATACATTACATAAATGAACAATTCTTGGATGATACAATTTACAAAACCTCTTTTCTATATATAGGAGTCCATGGGGCCATAATGTAATCCTAGTGGGCCACAATGTAATCCTAGCCGACCTAACAATAATAATTTAAGGGCACAATAATAACAAAATGGGGGTTACAAGGGTACAATTATAACAATAAGGGGTTTACACTAACAATAATAAGGGGCTATACTAGTGATATAGGGACCTAACATGCCCCTCTCCTTCAAAAAAGTGTTGTCCTCAACACTTGAGTAGCTCCGGGTGCTTCTGTATATAATTCTCATCCTCCCATGTAGAATCTTCAGTGGGTAAGTTCTTCCACTTGATGAGATACTCTGAAATTGATCGATTCCGTAGTTGTCGAGTTCTTTTTTCCATGACTGCTTCAGGTTCCAATATGATTTTTCCTTCCCCATCAAGTTCTGGCAATACTGTTTGAACTGGAAGATTTTCACCTATAACCTTCTTTAAGCATGAAACATGGAAAACTGATGTACTCGCGAAGAAGCAGGAAGCTCCAATTTGTATGCCATAGTACCAATCTTTTGCAACACCTTGTAAGGACCATAGTACTTTGGCGATAATTTATTATCCTTCTTAGCTTGCTTGAGGGACATTTATTTATATGGTTGTAGCCGTAAAAATACCCAATCTCCTACATCAAAACTTCTCTCGCTGCGATGTTGATTTGCCTGTTGTTTCATTCGATTTTGTGCCAAATTCGGGTTATCCTTTAAGAGTTGGAGAACTTCTTGCTGATGCTCGATGTGATCTTCCACTGCTTGAACCTTCGAATTATCTCTTAAATATGATGTGATGGATGGTGGATGATATCCATAAAGTGCCATAAATGGGGTCATTTTTGCTGCAGTATGGAAGGAAGTGTTATACCACCATTCAGCGAGAGGTAACCACTTGACCCATTGTGTTTGTTTATCAGATACAAAAAACGAAGATATCCTTCCAAACATTTATTTACTATCTCAGTTTGACCATCAGATTGAGGATGATAAGATGAGCTATGAGCTAATTGAGTACCCAAACAAGAAAATAACTCCGTCCAAAAATTTCCAGTAAAAATGGGATCTCTGTGGCTCACAATAACCCTTGGGCTTCCATGTAGCTTTTGAATTCTGTCCATAAATGTAGTAGCAACTGTACTTGCTTTAAATGGATGAGATAATGCACAAAAGTGTGCATACTTGGTAAGTCTATCAACTACCACCACGATGACATTCTTGCCTTCGGACTTCGGTAAACCTGTGATAAAATCCATTGAAATCTCCTCCCAACGTTGACTTGGAATGGATAAAGGTTGTAGAAGTCCCGGGGTCTTAATTGTCTCCACTTTATTCTGTTGGCAAACCAAACATTCCGCCACAAACTTTTGAATATCAAATTTAAGGCCATCCCAAAAAAAATCTTTCTTCACCCTGTGGTAAGTTTTTAAAAATCCTGAGTGTCCTCCTAAAGGAGAAGTGTGCAATTCCAGAAGAATCTTTTGTTTCAGTTGGGAATTCTTACAAAGATATAAGCGATCTTTGTACCATAAGGAATCATTTTTCCAACTAAATGTATCAGATGTACTAGGATCTTGCTGCAACTTTTGAATGAGTGTCCATACATCTTTGTCCTTCTTCCATTCATCTCTTGCTTCGGTTATCCAATACGGTTGGATAATAGAAATGGCACAAAGCAATGCTTCCACCTCTTCATTCTTTCTTGAGAGTGCATCTGCAACAACATTAAGCTTTCCTTTTTTGTAGATTATTTCAAAGTCATAACCCAACATCTTTGTGACCCATTTTTGCTGCTCTTCTGAAGATAGTCTTTGTTCCAAAAGTGTTTAAGACTATCATGATCAGTTTTTACCTTGAAGTGTCTTCCCATTAGGTAAGTTCTCCATTTCTTTAGTGCATGCAGTATTGCTAACATTTCCTTCTCATAAATAGGTTTTTGTAAATACTTTCCTTTGATTGGGCGACTTTCAAAAGCAATGGGTCTTCCTTCCTGCATTAAAACTGCACCAATTCCATTTCCTGAGGCATCACATTCCACAATAAAGGTTTTTGTGAAGTCTGGCGTAGCTAAGACCAGTGCTAAGCACATTGCCTCTTTAAGATGTTCAAAGGCCTTAGTTGCTTCAGGAGTCCATGAAAATGCATCTTTCTTCAATAATGTTGTTAGAGGTGTTGCTATTCTCCCATAATTCTTAACAAAATTGCGATAATAGCCTATTAACCCGAGAAATCCTCACAACTGCTTTATTGTCTTGGGGACTTTCCATTCCTTAATGGATTTAATTTTGTTAGGGTCTAATTTAACACCCTCGTGAGATATAATATGACCCAGATATTCCACCTCTTGTACTCCAAAGAAACATTTGGATGTTTTTGCATATAATTGTTTCTCCTACAATAGTTTGAGCACCCTGTCAACATGTTCAACATGATCCTTCCAAGACCTGTTGTAGATTAGTACATCGTCAAAAAATACTAGCACAAATTTTCTAAGGAAGGGTTTGAAAATGGAATTCATCAACCCTTGAAATGTAGAAGGTGCATTGGTAAGGCCAAAAGGCATGACCAAAAATTCATAATGACCCTCATGAGTTCGAAATGTTGTTTTTGGAATATCTTCAGTCTTCATTCTAATTTGATGATATCCTGAACGAAGATCCAACTTGATAAAATAAATTGCTCCATGTAATTCATCCAATAATTCATCAATCACAGGAATGGGAAATTTGTCTTTAATGGTGAGCTTATTGAGCTCCCTATAATCTGGACACATTCGCCATGATCCATCATTCTTGTGTACCAATACTACAGGAGCAGAGAAAGAACTTTGACTAGGTTGAATTATACCCGCCTCTAACATTTCTGCAATCATACGTTCAATTTCGCTCTTTTGGAAGTTAGGATATCTATAAGGCCTGATGTTTGGAGGAACACTTCCTGGAATCAAATGAATAGCATGATCATGATCACGAATAGGTGGGAGTCCTTTGGGAGTTTCAAACACCTTGGAATGATTGTCCAAGACTTGTTGGAGATCTGCCGAAATAGATGATTTTGATGTCGGAACGTCTAGTGAGCATAATTGTGCAATTACACCTCGTTGTTCTTTCTTTAGAAGCTTTGTCATGACATTAGAGATTATTATCCTTCCCGGCTTCCCTTCAATACCCCCGTAATTCGACTTCCTTTCCTTCTGAAAAAAATTTCAAGAAAAGTTCTTGAAAATTAAAAGCTACCGTCCCCAAAGATTGTAACCATTGTACTCCTAGTACAACATCAACACCTCCCATAGGAATGGAAAGCATTAGACTAGTCAATACATATTCCCCCATGGTTAGCTTGATATTATGGAATTTTCCAGAGCAATTTATAGTTCCTCCATTTGCAACCATCACTTGACATTCTGGTGCTGGGTATAGGAAACAATTTAATTCCTTGGCTACATTACAATGAATAAAATTATGGGTGCTACCTGAATCAATCAACACTAATACCCTTTTCTTCTTGATATGTCCTTCTATCTTGAGAGTTTGAGGAGTGGTAATTCCTGCCAGTGCATTACATGATATGGTCGGATTCATTTCTTCCTCTTCTAGGGCTGGTTCTTGGTGTATATCCTCTTCTTGTTCATTTTCTTCTTCTTATTCACAATCTATGTAAAATAATTTCTTCTCAGCACACTTATGACCTTTAGTGTATTTGCTATCACAACTATAGCAAAGCCCTTTTGCTCTTTTTTCTTCCAATTGTTGTGGTGTCAACCTTGTAGGTTGTGGAAATCTAGGCATAGAAACACTTCCTTCTTTATAGAATTGAGTGGTAGGCTTCCTTGTCGCCATAATTTTACATTCAACTTTTCTTGCCAACCTGAATGCCTTCTCCAATGAATCAGGTTCCAAAACACGAACTTCATGTTGGATGTTATCCTTTAAAGTGCCTAGGAAGAGATCAATCTTGTGTTCCTCTGTAAGATCAGTTACCCTTATATTCAATTTTTTGGAAGTCCTCAATGTGCTGCCCCACTAAACCCTTTTGTTTGAGATTTATCAATTGGGTAAAGAAGGTGTTGCTCTTTGTATCCTCATAATGTGCTATCATTTCCTCCGTAAAAATTGACCAAGTGACAATTTTTTTACGGGAGCAAGGCCATTGATACCATACAAATGTATTTTGTTCTAAATGTAAAGTTGCAATGCGTAGCTTTTGTGTGTTTTGTACGTTATGGAGATCAAAATATTGCTCCGTCTGTAGTATCCATGTTACAAGATCCTTTCCATCAAACTTCCTCATATCCATATTTGGAAAATGGTGGTTCTTCCCGCCAACATTAGAGTTTATGAAATCACAATTAACATTTATTTTGTTCTCATCATGAGGTTCTTCTACTATCTTTTCACCATTAGGAAACCTTTCTTGTATAAACTTTGTTAAACCTTCCATGTCTGCTTTTAGAAAATTCTTCATGTTTTCCATTTTCTCATCGATCTTAGCTTCCATGTCATCCATCTTAGATTCTATGCCAGCCTCCATGCCATCCATATTAGCTTCGACGCCTTTCTTCAAACCATCCATCTTCACTTCCACACCATCCATCTTAGCTTCCATGCCTTTCTTCAAACTGTCCATCTTCACTTCCACGCCTTTCTTCAAAACTTCCATTTCATTTTCTGTTGCTTTTTGCGAGAGTGAAATTTGTTGCACTTGATCTTGTAATTTTGATAGATCATGTTGCAATTCTTCATCTTCATGAGTCATGGTAGAGCCTTATGAAGGCTTAATGGGTGTTGAATTCTTTTTAGGCGCCATTTTAGAATCCAATATTGATACCTTTTACTTGCTTTGAGGAGCTCGATATTGAAATTGAATTATCTATGTAACTGAAAATCTTAAATATCTGAAATTCAGCTCTGTAGTAGCCCTCTGAAGCTTCTTTCAAATGCCACAGGTTTGATCTAATTTGTATTCCCCAATACAAAGTTGTGTCTAATCTCCCACAATGACCTAATTATGGACTGGTTCAGTAGAGCACACTTGTAGGACTTGCCACATGTCACTGATTCGTCCTTTGTTTCTGAAATTGATAGCCAAGAAGCTACAGTCCGTGTACTTGTGACTACTTTTTATGGAACTCAAATCCACTCCCCAGAGAGAGAGTTATTGAACTTTTCCCACGATCACCTCTTTGAGATGCAATTCAGGAGCCTGAAAAAGCACTACCTTCCACAGATCATATCTCCAAAAATATTTCGAACCAAGCTCTGGAATTTTTTGACGAATTTCCTCAGGATTGCAGCTTCACACCATACAAATTTCAGATTCTAAACCTTCGTAGAAAAAAATGTATAGTGAAAATGCCACGATGACCTGTTTAGGAGCTTGAAAAAAGACCTAACTTCCACAGATGATATCGCCGAAAATATTGCGAACCAAGCTCAGAAAGTTTTAGACAATCTTCCTCAGGATTTCAGCTTCGCACACTAAAAATTTCAGCTTCTGAAACTTAGTAGAAAACAAATTATAGCGAAAATGCCACGATGACCTGTTTGGAGCAGCGAAACCCTAGAACCCCAAGCTCTGATACCAAATGTTGTGTAACCAGCTCCAAAAATAGAAGAAAAGAGATATGAACGCCTTAGAAATAAGCCACTTCGAGGGGGAAGCCTCCAATACATTACATAAATGAACAATTCTTGGATGATACAATTTACAAAACCTCCTTTCTATATATAGGAGTCCATGGGGTCATAATGTAATCCTAGTGGGCCACAATGTAAACCTAGCCGACCTGGCAATAATAATTTAAGGGCACAATAATAAAAAAATGGGGGTTACAAGGGTACAATAATAACAATAAGGGGGTTACACTAACAACAATAAGGGACTATACTAGTAATATAGGGACCTAACACAGTAGGAGTCACGCAGTCCAGCCAGATCCCAGCAGGGGCAACGCAGAGGCAACAAGAATCACGCAGGGTTGATGCAGGCCTAGTCAAGGCATCACAGGGGTAGTGTAAGCCCTTTAGGTGTGACGCAGGCCCTTACTGAGCAGCATAGAGGCCGACGCAGGCTAGTAAGGCTGATGTAGAGGGCTTCAAAGCAACGTATTATTGTCGTTTTTATTTCTCTATTGGGTGAACCAGTTTTGGTGCCCAGGATTGTTTTACTTAGATCATGCATAATAATGAAAACCCTCCAGAGCTAGCTACATCGATTTTCCAGCATTGGTTTTTTTCCAAGGACAGTTGTCCAGAAAATTTGTGTGTCACTTTGTCTATAACCATGTTATTCAGTATTTGATCTGTATGTGGAGGTTACTAGTTGTATTTACTATTTACTTTGCTAATTTATTGAATATGTAAAAAATTAACTTGTAACTTAATTAAAGTAGGAGAAGTAAATCAAGATATTGTAGTAGGGTTTCTTAGATTAAGAAATTTTCACATTCCCTAGGTCTAGCCCCATTAGGTCGCCTAGGGAAAAAAATTCCCATGAATATAGAAACTTATATCTTCTACAGGCAATAGCATTTTTGGGTGCCCTCACTCTCCTCAGAACTTGGGTCAATTCCAACAGTGGAATCTCTGGATACCTCAAGCCCTAGCCCTAGGATCAAGTTTTTCCTAGGTGTTCCCAAGGATAAAACATAGTAGGATCAATTTGACCTATCGAAGTAAAAACTCTTTTCTGATCCTTTCCCCTCACCTTTTCCAGGATAGGAACAACATTGGTTGCTAAATTCCATCCCTGAACCTCGGCTGGGTCCACTTGGCCCCATTTGGTCCCATTTGGTGTCAAATGCCTTTCATTAAGGACCATTTGGGAATCCAAGTTCCCAAAGAATTTTAGGTATTGAGAACTTCCTTCATAAGTCTTATTATTCTCCCTCAACCCTTCAATCCCCCTCCTCTCTCCCTAGAAGATAAACTCCCTTGCTTAAAAGAAAAGCAAGTCCCGTACTTTATTTTATCTTAGGGAAAGGGTTTCGAGGGTCACTTTCCACCTATTCATTGACCTATAATCTACAAGTGACTTCCTAAACTTCTGAGACTCTACCCATCAGTGAAAGTTCGTGAAGAGAAATGAGCCTTAGATGTGGTGACAATGGGCTAAGCCTCCATTGTTTCCCTTGTCCAGGAAATTGCCCTCTTAGGAACCCCTTTTAGGTCCATTACTAGTTTGAGTGGTAACAAGTTGTTCACAATTCCATTTGTGAACAACTCTTTGGCATGCCCACTTTTTCCATACTACAACTCCAAGATGATAATTCCATGGCTATGGAGGTTTCCCTTCTTCTCACTGAATCAATCCTCTAAAATATAGTGAAATAGGGCTAGTTGGTTGGCCGACTTGACTGTTACTTTAGTCCTTCAAAGTATACACATCCTTAGGCCCTATACACCTGCCCTTCTACCAATTTTTGTTTTCCTTCACCAGAGCAAGAGTCAGGCTCTTCTTTGACAGTAACCTAACAACCCTCCAACTAGACTTGGACTACCATCAATCTGCCCAACCATAGTCAATTATTTTTACTAATATAGGGCCCACAATATTTTCTTCATCTAGGGTTGTTCAAATCTACCACCTAACAATGGTTTGAGTCCTCTCAATATCACTATTCTTGTGCATCAACAATTTTATCTTTGTTGTCCAATCTATGAACAAATATGAACTACTCCTCTTATCATACTTCCAACAATCTATAGATGACTTAAATAGGGTCACAAATCAGCCACTAATAGCCCATTTACTAATTTTTTATAGGTTTCTTCAAATCTTTGTCTAAATATTTATGGAAAGTCCACCAAAATCAACTCTTCTGCATGTCAATCCATTCTTCATATGGCACATTTCTTCTACATGGTCAATCTTTTGCTCAAGTTCCACCCTCCTTTGGATCTATTGTCTCCACACATACTAAATCTGCAAACCATCTTCCAGATCTGCAGTCTATATTGGAGAAATAAACCTCGCTCTAAGGGTCACAACCTGTTTTCTTCTACACAAATTTGTCACAATCTTAAGGGCATACCTTATGAACTAAACATGCTAGTAAATTGTCCTAGCTAGGGCATTATACTTATGTACTTCTAATTGTTGTAGAACAAACCCTATTCACACATAGAAAAACATGACTCTTGCCTCCATAAGAGACTCGACCTAGCTCATATGGATCCATAGATTCTAGGCATTTTTTGGACTGAATCTTGACATGAACTTCAGATCTCAATGTTGACCCTAAAACTAGGGTTAACTCAGTCAATATTATGCCTGCGTTGACTTCTGTTATGGCTCTAAATTACAGTGCAAGCCCTCCTCCATTTATGTTGGTCTTTATCACAGATCTTGCAGCCTACTAACCACCACAAGGCAAGATGGTATCAACCCTCTCTTCTATTTCATGTAGAAAATCTAACCAACGTGATTCAATCTGATCTTGTAATGTACTAAAACAAGATATTGAATCCTTCCTACAATTTTTGGAAACAAAACACTATGGAACAATCACATATTAGTAAGAGAAAGAAATTATCAATCAAACAACACAAGATGTATCTGAAGAAGAACTGATCAAAACCATCTATCTCTATTTTGTATTATGTCAAGGAATCATGAAACAATACAATGCTTAATATCTGTTGAGATTCTCCAGCACTCTACTAATTGTCTCATGCTAATCTAAGAAAAATCGGTCTAGTACTTAGCCAATTCTCATCCTTCCTTGAGCCTGCCTTGCTCACACAACTCCTATGGAATTATCTCCATATTAATTAGGAAAATAAACCTTCCTTGATTGCACAATCCATCATGGCATCCCAATGAATTTATAATTTCACATGGGAAATTTTCTATAAATACAACTGATAGTTATGTTCCTCTCAATTGTGTTACAATAAATATCAAGGGCATTTTTACTATTTAAAATAAGAGAAAGCCCTAAACAACCGAAACCCTAACCTGAGGAGATGTAACACCAAGATTTTATGGGCCCTGTTGGGGTTTTTTGGGCAGCCAAATTCTTGGGGTCATAACTTGGTCATGTGATATTCGTTTGACGCACATGATACCTCGTTAGAAAGATCTCTCTGAGGAATACAACTGCTAATGCTATTTCTAACAAATCGCTAAATATTACATGCCCAAAAAACGTCATTTGGGGCCTCAAAATGGCTCCAGAAGTTCAGGACCCGAAAAACTGACAAAAATAGTAAATTGTGCTATAATTAAGGAAATTGAAAAACTGAAAGAGAGAATGGTGAGGGCCCAAGTGGAATAGGTGGGTGGCCACCAATATACACCTCGATCACCTTAACTAGAATTTCTTGAGCTAACTGAGTCATCATGACTTAGTTAACTGACACAAGTTGTTATGAGATGAAATTAAAATTTATTGTACAATTTATTTAAAGGAAAAATAAATTAGACACCTCACATTCCTCCTCTCGGTACATCAAATTTCCTCACTAGTATGGGTGCATTTTTTTTTGTCCTTTCTAGTTTCCAATTTGACTATTTCTTATTGCAAATTTCAACACTCCCTCTCAACAAGAAAGAAATTCAATCTATCCCCATATGGTACCTTTGGAATGTTCTGCATGCTAGACTTCTCTAGTGTTGTTTGCACCTACAAATATTGAAATTGAACAACCTCCAAACAACTAAATCAGTATAATGCATCTGTCATCATAGTCTTCTGACTATTGTTAGCTACTGCACCTCTCTAGTACTAGATTTTTTGTGCTGTTGTTGACATCTGCATCTGTGCCCTTTGAACTATTGCTAACTCTGATTTGTGCCCCATTATTTGACATCTTCCACTCTGATTTCTGTCTTGTTGACATCTGACTACATCAATCTAACTGATCCTTCCTGCTACTATTGTACTGTGGGCTCCTCATAGCCAAGTTTGATCCATGAGACACTCTGTCTCAATGGATATTTCCCAAATTTGTTATCTTGGGATTATGTGTACACATCACCCCACCTTACAACTCGAGGTATGGTTGCTCCCTCTTCCCATCTGGCTCAAAATTTTCCCCTCATGAAGGTCTCTTCTTGAGTGTATGATTCCACTCGATCTCCTCTCTACTTATCCAATTGTGGTAGCTACTCCACAACCTTCTGAGACTGCTTCTCATGAGGCTGCATGTTGAGAGGTAATTTATGCTCCCTTTAAACCACCAAGTCTCTAACTTATGCCTTTCTCCTCAAAGCTTTGCATGCATTTGGTACCTCAAGTGCATATAGGTTCTTGAATCACACATAGTGTAATTGTCTCGATGTTACAAAAAGTTTCTATAAAAGAGTTTATTTTAAATTGATGATATCTCCCTCATCTGAGCTCTAATTCAACCATTTTTTTTTCCATTTGGATATTTTTTCGCAAGGAATAAAAATATTCTATTTTTTTTTGAAAATTTTACACCAAAATATTCATATATTCTCTGCAAACTCACCAACGAAAAAATTCCTTCTCTGATACCATGTATAAAATCTAACCAATGAGATTCAATATGATCTTGTAATCTACTAAAACAAGATATTGAATCCTTTCTATAATTTGCGGAAACAATACACGATCGTACAATCACATATAAATAAGAGAAACAAATTATCAATCGCACAACAACGTGATGTATTTGGAGAAAGAAAATACTCAAAACCCCTCTATCTCTATTGTGTATTAAGTCAAGGAATCATGAAAAAATACAATGCTCAATCTCTCATGAGATTATCCAGCACTCTCTCAATTGTCTCCCATTGATCTAGGCAAACTCGGTTTATTACTAAGCCAATTCTCACCCTTACTTCAGCATGCCTTTCTCATGAAATTTCTAGGGAATTAACTCTTTATTAATTATGAAAATCATTCTTCCTTGATTGCGCAATCCATCATGGCATTCCAATGAATTTATAATTGCACATGGGAATTTTTTTCTAAATACTGCTAATAGTTATGTTCCCTTTAACCTCTGACGTCTCAACTGGGTATTCCTCGAAATTGACACGCATGAAACTATTAATAGTGAATTATCAGTTATCTCATTGATCACTCATTGTAAATTAAATATAATTTAATTCACTATAACTCTCACTAGCTCATCACTCAGTTAGAACTAGTTAAACTGATTTTAACTCATTTAATTTAGTTAATTACACTTGCACCCAACTAATGCATCAACTTCAACTGGACCTCGAAAATATTAGAATCCCTCTAGATGCCTCATCTTAGACCCTCAACTCAAATTTCTTGAGCTAACTTAGTCATCACGACTTAATTAACTGACACAATTTGTTATGAGATGAAATTACAATTTATTTTCCAATTTATTTAAGGGAAAATTAAATTAGACGCCCCACATTCCGCACTCCTCGTGCATCAAAATTCCTCTCCAGTGTAGGTGCGTTTTTTTTGTCCTTTTTGGTTTCCAATCTCACTGTTTCTTGTTGCAAATTTCAACATTTCAGAATTTGATGTGGCCTTTACACAAAGACACCATTGAAATCACATGCCCAGATTCTCATGAGCAACCTCTCTTAAGCTCAATCTGCTATAAGAGAACCAACAATATGCCATCCTACTTCCTAGCACAAATTGACCATTAAGGTATGCAACATTCTTCTAAACCCTCACATGATGATCTTTCTCTTGGAGGATGATCGTGACCTCCCTTTAGCAACCCTTAATTAGCCCTCGTACTCAACCTACTTTAGGACTACATCTCTTTTCACCCCCTTGATGTGCTAGATAGTGGGAATACATCTCAAACATTCTAAGATGTTCCAAATGATAAGGCATGCCAATATGTGCAAGGGTGTGTCAATGCGTGTCAAGGACTGTCATGACAACAAAAGGGAGAAAAAAGTTAAACTACAAGGAAATTAATAGATAAGAGGGTTAATAAGTCATTAGTTTACCTTTTGCAAGAGGGGCATGCTAGGCACACCAACAATAGGCAGCAATAGGTGCCATGTGCAAATTATTAGTGCATTCTAAGCACCAAGTATTCCTTTGTTGCTTCTCATCTACTTGCCAACAATTGATCATCACAAATAAATTTAATATTAAACCATTCCAAATCATACTAAGGCATCTCAATGTATTCCATACATGTTAAGACTTTCCAAGCGCCAACATGTGCCAAGCGCCAATATGTGTCACGGAGTGTTATGCATGTTATGAAGTTGAAGGGAATGTTGAAGAGTGCTAAGGTGTGCTAGAGAGTAATAATGCATGTTGATGAGTGTTAAGGATTACTAGGAAAAAACATTAAGGGATCAATAGGTAAAAAATCATGGAAGTTAATGAATATGAGGAACGTGTGCTAGAGACTAGTGTTAATGAGTGTTAGTTTTCATGCCAAGGAGGGAGTGACAGGTATGCTAAGCATGGGTAAGGCATGCTAGGGAGTATCAAGGCATGTAAAGAATTTCCAAAGTGTGCTTGTGAGTTCCACGGTGTGCTAATTATATCATGTGCCAATTAATGGTCCCAAGATATGCCAATACATGCTACATGCTAAGAATGTGGCGTAAGGTGCTAGGGTATGTCAATATGTTTCAAGGAAACAAAAGGAAGAACCAATAAGAGGGTTAATAGGTCAAGAATTTATCTTTTTGAAAAGGGGCATGCTAGGCACACTAATAATAGGTCCCAATACATGCCAAGTGTCATTGTGTGCCAAGTGCTAATGTATGTAAATGCATTCGACCAAGGTGTTCTAGGGCATGCTAGGGACTACATGAAGCTTGCCAACACATGCTAGGAGAGTTCCATGTTGTGCTAGCACATACCATCATGTGCTTGGGCATCAGTGTCGTCACAATATGTTCTAGGTACAAATATGTTCCAAGACATGTGGGGTGCTAAGAAATGTTAGTGTGTGCCAAAGCATAAATTTAAGGTGTGCCCAGATTGTTGAGGAGTGTTAGGTATTTCTCATTAATAGAATTGTCAGAGCTTGATTATGTATTAAAAAATATATTTCCTACACACAATAATCGAGCTTTATCTAAAGGGAATTTTCTAGATAATAAACTTAATAGATATGAATCATGTGTTGACTCATAGGAAATCTCTATTCGACTAGTCATTACTTGAGAGAAATGACACATAATAATTACTTCTTAAGAAATTAAATAACTCTAACCACTATGGACTTGGACATATTATAAAAAATACTCCATAATAATGGTCTCAAATCATTATCTTTTGACAAAAAATATATTAATAGGCACATAGCGTCATCAAAAACTCATTAGAATGATCAATGACGACGGACAATTTTTTACCATCACCAAAAGTAACAAAAAGAGCATTGGTGAGGGTAATTAAAATTTCGTCACTAGAAGTGTCACCAAATATAGAATTAGTGATGGGCCTTTAATGACCCTCACCAAAAGTTTCATTGAAAATGGCTTTGGTGACATACCATAAAGGACCATCACTATATAACGTACAATGACAGTTTTTTAAGGATTGTCACCATATGTGACATTAGTGATGGACCTTAAAGGTCCGTTTCAATCGTGACCCTCACCAATGTGATTTTTTCTTGTAGTGCCACCAATACAATTGGATCATAGAAAGAACTTTGACTAGGCTGAATTATACTAGACTCTAACATTTCTGCAATCATACGTTCAATTCCGCTCTTTTGTACATAAGGATATTTGTAAGGCCTCATGTTTGGAGGAGCATTTACTGGAATAAAATGAATAGAATGATCATTATAACAAATAGGTGGGAGTCATTTGGTATTTTCAAACACCTTGGAATTATCTTCCAATACCTTTTGGAGATCTAGAGAAATAGATGACTTTGATGTTGGAACTTCTAGTGAGCATAATTGTGAAATTATGCCTCCTTGTTCTTTCTTCAAAAGTTTTTTCATGATATTAGAGCTTATTATCTTTCCTACCATCCGTGAGATACCCTGTCAGTCGACTTCCTTTCCTTCCAAAAAAAATCCAAGAAAATTTGTTGAAAATTAAAAGCTATCGTCCCCAAAGATTGTAAGTATTGTACTCCTAGTACAACCTCAACACCTCCAATTGGAATGGAAAGCATTTGACTATTCAATACATATTCCGTCATGGTTAGATTTATATTATGTTTTTTTCCAGAGAAATTTATAGTTCCTCCATTTGCAACCATTAGTTGACATTTTGGTGATGGGTATAGGAATAAATTCAATTCCATGGCTACCTTACAATGAATAAAATTATGGATACTACCCAAATAAATCAACATTATACCATTTTCTTCTTGATATTTCCTTCTATCTTGAGAATTTGAGGAGTGATAATTCCTGCCAATGCATTACACGACATGGTCAGACTCATTTCTTCTTCTTCTAGGCTTCTTTCCTAGTGTACATCCTCTTATTCTGAAGTTTCTTGTCATTTTCTTCCCGCTCTTCACAATATATTTAAAAGCATTTCTTCTTAGCACACTTATGACCTTTAGTGTATTTTCTATCGCAACTGTAGAAAAGCTCTTTTGCTATTTTATCTTCAAATTGTTGTGGTGTAAACCTTGTAGGTTGTGGAAGTCTAGGAGAAGCAACACTTCCATCTTTATACATGTGAGTGGTAGGCTTCCTCATCGCCATAATTTTACATTCAATTTTTCTTGCCAACCTGAACGCCTTCTCTAATGAATCAGGTTCCCAAACGTGAACCTCATGTTAGATGTTATCCTTTAAAGTCCCTATGAAGACATCAATCCTATGTTCCTTTGGAATATCATTTACCCTTATATTAAATTTTTGGAATTCCTCAATGTGCTCCACCACTAAACCCTTTTTTTTTAGATTTATCAATTGTCTAAAGAAGGTACTCCTCTCTACATCCTCATAATGTGCTATAATTTCCTTCATAAAAATTGACCAAGTGACAATTTTTTTATGGGAGCACAGCCATCGATACCATACAAATGTATTTTTTTCTAAATATAAAGTTTAAATGTGTACCTTCTGTGTGTGTTTTCACATTATTGAGAGAAAAACATTTCTCCATATGTAGTATCCATGTTATGGGATCCTTTCCATCCTAATTCCCGATATCGATATTTCGAGTATGGTGCGTCTTCAATCCAACATTAGAGTTTATGAAATCACGATTAACATTTATTTTGTTATCATCATGAGTTTCCTATAATATATTTTCGCCATTAGGAAACAATTCTTGTATCAAATTTGTCAAACCTTCCATGTATTCCATGTTGTCTTTCATTTTTTCTTCTATTCCATTCATGTTAGCTTGCATGTATTCCACGCCATTCTTTAAACCATCCATATTAGCTTCCACACCTTTGTTCAAACCATCCATATTATCTTCCATGCCTTTCTTCAAAACATCCATATTAGCTTACATGACTTTCTTCAAAACTTCCATTTCATTTTTTGTACCTCTTTGCGACAGCAAAATTTGGTGCATTTTCTCTTGTAATTTTGATATATCATGTTGCACTTCTTCATCTTCATGAGTTATAGTAGAGTATTTTGAGGACTTAAGGGATGTCGAAATATGTTTAGGGATAATTTGAGAACCCAATACTCTTATCTATGCTTCAATATTCCCTTGGAATCACTTCAAACAAAATTTATGCAATTTGAAAAAAAAATACACACATTTTTCTTTCTTTTGAGGAACTCGATATTGAAACATAGCTATCTCTGTGATTTTGTATATTCAATATTTGAAATTTGGTCCTGTACTAGCTCTATAAATATTTTTTAGAATGCCATAGGGCTGACCCGATTTGGATTATTCAAGGCAAAGTTATGCCCAATCTCCCACAATGACATAATTATGAACTAGTTAAGTAAAGCAAAATTGTACGACCTGCCACATGTCACTTTTTCCTCTTTCAGCTCTGAAATTGATACACAAGAAACCACAGTCCCTGTAATTTTGGTCACTTTTTACTAAATTCCAATCTAATGCTTAGAGAGAGAGTTATGATGATTTTCCCAAGGTCACCTCGTTTCGATGAAATTCAGGAGCCTGCAAAAACCCTAAATTCCATAGATCATATCTCCGAAAATGTTTCGAACTAAGATCTGAAATTTTTACACGACGTTCCTCCAGATTTTGGCTTCGCTTGATAAAAATTTTAGCTTCTGAAACTTCGTATAAAAAAAATTATAGTGAAAATGCCATGGTGGCTTGTTTGGAGCAGTGAAACCATAGAATCCAAATATTTGATACCAAATGTTATTAAATGAACTCCAAAAATAGAATAAAAAAGAGATAAACACCTTAGAAATAAGGCACTTGAAGAGGGAAACCTCCTTTACACTATATAAATGAAAAATTCTTGGATGATACAAATGAAAAAACCTAATTCTATATATAGGAGTCCATGTGGTCACAATATAATCCTAACCGACCTAACAATAATAATGTAAGGGCACAATAATAATAATATTTGGGTTATAGGGGTACAACAATGACAAGAAGGGGGATAAACTACAACAATAAGGGACTACACTAGTAATATAGGGACCTAACATAGCTACTCCATTTGTTGTGGAGTGTATATAGTTGTCTTCCACATAATTATGCCTTGTTTTCCACAAAATCTTGTGAAATCCTTATAAATTTAGTATCCTCCTTTGTCTGACCTCGTTAATTTAAAAAACTTGCCACTTTTCTTTTTTTCTTCCGCAATGAATTGTTTGAACTTTAATAAAGAATAAAACTTATTTTTAAGAAAATAAATACATATTTTCCTACTATAGTCATCAATAATTTTTAAAAATAAAAAAATCCACCAACTAATTGTGTTTTCATTGGTCCATAGATATTTGTGTGGACTAGTTCTAAGTGCTTTTTTTATCTATTGTAAGATGTGGTAAAGTTTCCTTTTTTATGTTTGTGAAGAATACAAATTTGACATTCACATCCTTGTGAATTGAAAAGAGGAATACTTGTGATCATAGAATGTTTTTTAACACGAATAATACTCTTGAAGGGAATGTGAACATACCTAGACTTCCATAGTTGTGACTCACCTACATTTGAAACTTTGTGTACAAATGACTATAAGATATATGTTCATCTAAGAGTCAAGATAACCATTTTATTCTTAGTATTTTATACCTTTTCTATAAATCTTCTACTAGGAGGTTTGTTATAAGTATAGTAAGTGGTCGCTTGAAATATTACATCATAGCTGTGTTCGTTCAGTTTACCTACCCTAATTATACTACGCATTAGGTGTTTAACATAATAAACATCATGTATATTTTTCCAATTATTTTAATTACTAAGAATCATTACAATACCTTTCCCTTCATATTTTATAGGATAGAGATGACCACAAGTAATTTCAAATTTGATAGAAGCATAATTGCAAGAAATATTCTCTTTGTTATCTTTCATATGGTTTTTGCACCCATTCTCCAACAACCAAAGTTCCTTCTTGTAATTGGCTTCACGAAACATGGCATCGAAAGATTCTCCTTCATTGTTGGATATATGTGCATTTAATTTGTGTTGATATGACTCTTTATTTTGGTATTCATTTTCACAGAGTCAAAATTTATTATAATAATAGTACTCGAAATCAACTTTGTTGCTCCATTTCTCCTTCTCTGTATTTCGTTTTATGAGGGACTCAATTTCCCTGGTTTTTCTGTTCTAAAACCTTTTGTTTCATGATGATTTTCTATACATTTTAACTTTCCTCTTCCTCAGTTGCTTCTACCTATATATAATTTACATGTGCTTCTTCTAATAGAGGCTTATGCCTTGAAATATTGTTCCAATGATCTTTCTTCTAGGATAAGTCATGTATCATGTGACAAAAGAAATCTAGTCAACAGACCTACTAACAACGTTGTTAGATATTTCTACTCCAAAATCACCATTACAACTATTGTGAATTGTAACTAAGTTTAGTATTCACAGTTATTATTATATTTTTATTATTATAAATTTATTTTAAAAATGGGAAAGAGAATAAGAATAATATTTTTTGAAGCCTGGGTTTCATGCTCATTTTCTTTTTCAACTAGGTAAAGCATGGTCTTCTGCTTATAGGGTTCTTTGAGTTAGTAGAGTCAATAATATTATACCTTAATAATATCAACCCTTAGATTAATAGACCAATGGTATTGATATTATAGACCCAAGAAAATCATAAACCCAAGAGAATAATATTAAACCTAAGGGATTGAGATTATAAATGAAATGTATAATTCATATTCAGAAAATATTTGTCACAATGTGATCTTGGACCTTACTTGACCATGGTTGATTTGAATATAAAGACAATATTTGTCACAATGTGGTATTGGACCATGGTTAACTATGATTGACCATGTTGACCATGGTTGATAATGGTTTTCCATTGTTTGAAATGGCTTAGAATTCTTGACCATGGTTGATGATGTTTGACAATGGTTGATCATGCCTGCTTATCCTATCGAGACATTATTTGTCACAACGTCAAAAATATTAATGTTATTGACCATGGTAGACCATATCAACAAAATTTAGTATGTTATCAACCATGGTTGACCATGATTGACCATTATTATAAACCCAAGGGATATTAAATCCTAGGATTAATATCATAAACCGTAGATCATGATTGGCAATGATTGACCATGTTTGACATTGGACCATGGTTGACCATCACTGGTAATAATTTATGATGGTTTATAATGGTTTCCCATGTTTTATTTAAATGTTAAGGAAATATTTTTCAAACCTTAACTTTGGACCATGCTTGACCATGACTGATTTTCATTTAAAGAAAATCATTGTCACAATGCGACATTGGACCATGGTTGATTTTTATACTGAGAAAATTTGTCACAATGTGACATTGTATCATGGTCTACCATGATCATAAACCCAAGGGATTTATATTGAACCCAAGGATTAATATTAAAAACCTTATGTATAATATTATACCCTAGGAATATGAACCCTCAGATTAATACACGTAAAGGATTATAAGGGCGAGAGAATAATATTAAACCAAATGGATTAATACTATAAATAAAAATTTATATAAACCATATGATATATATTATAAACTCTAAAATAAACATGGTTTATAATGGTTTATAATATCTTGTTTTCATATTGAGACAATCTTTGTCATAACGTGATGTTGGACCATGGTCGAAAATGGTTGACCATGGTTTACCATGGTTGATAATGATTATTAACCCAAAAAAATTATATTAAATCCAAATATTAATGTTATAAACCCTCTGAATAATATTATACACTAGGAATATGAATATTTATATTAATAAACCAAAGGGGTTGATATTATAAATCAAAGTGAATAATAAACTCAAGGGATTAATACTAAAACCCTAAGGGATTATAAACCCAAGTGAATAATATTAAACCCAAGGGATCAGTATTGTAAACTAAAGGTATATAAATTCTAAGATAAATATTTTAAACCCTAAAATAAACATGGATGAACATGGTTTAGCATGGTTTATTTTCATGTTGAGACTATATTTTTCACAATGTGACATTGAACCATGGTTGATCGTGATTGAGCATGGTTAACGATGATTGAAAATGGCTTATCATTGTTGGAAATGGTTTAGCATGGTTTATTTTCATATTGAGACCATCTTTTTCACGATGTGATGTTGGACGATGGCTGACCATGGTTGAGCATTATTAAAAACCTAGGGGATTTATATTGAACCCAAGGATTAACATTATAAAAACTACGAATAATATTACCGCCTATGAATATGAACACTTAGATTAATAAACCAAGCCGATTGATATTACAAACCCAAGGGAATAATAAACCTAAGGGATTAATACTAAAACCTCAAGGGATTATAAACCTAGGGGAATAATATTAAACCCAAGGGATTAATGTTATAAATTCGAGGTATATAAAAATTGAGATAAATATTATAAGTGCTAACAGAAACATCGTTGACCATGGTTACCATCATTGATTTTCATATTGAGGCAATATTTGTGATAATGCGACATTGTACCATGGTTTATTTTTATATTGAGACAATATTTGTCACAATGTGAAATTAGACCATGGTTGACCATTATTGACCATATTTAACGATGATTGAAAATGGTTGACCATTATTATAAACTCAAGGGTAAACACAAGGATATTATAAAAACAAGGGTATAATAACCCCAATGGATTAATACCAAAAACCAAAGGGATTAATACTATAAAAGAAACGTATATAAAACCTTATATATATATATATATATATATATATATATATATATATATATATATATATATATATATATATATATATATATATTATAAACCATAAAATAAATATGGTAGAGATTGATTGGAATTGTTGATTTTCATATTGAGACAACCTTTGTTACAATGTGACCTTGGACAATGGTTCCGGATGGTTGATTTTCATATTCAGACAATATTTGTCACAATGTGACATTAGACCATAGTTTACCATGATTTACCATGGTTGATGATGGCTCACAATGGTTTACCATGCTTCATTTTCATATTGATACAATATTTGTCACAATGTGATGTTAGACCATCACTGACCATGATTATAAATCAAAGGGATTCATATTAAATCCAAGAATTAATATTATAAACCCTGTCAACAATATTGTACCATAGGAATAATAATGTGAAGAAGGAAGCAATGAAATCATAGAAGGTCCATTATATTCCTTTCAATATCTTGGTTTTCATAAGGATAACCCTTCAAATCAAGTTACTCATGATATTTCCCCGATTTATACTTCTCTAGATCATTTACATTAAAAATGATCCTATGACTTGAGTAATCTATTTTTGAAGTTGTAAAATCAAGTCAAGCGAGTGATGTAGGTGGTTTCCATATGGATAATAGTAATGATGATGGTTTAACTAATCGTAGTTATCCACATGAAATTTTCAATCTGACTCAATTCCCAAAATGTATTTATCCAACTTTTCAATGTTCTAGAACTTGTCAAGGAATAGATGCACTTCAAATGTCATTTATGGAAATATATAGGACATGTTATCACAATATTGATGAGATCCTCAAGCCATTTCAGATATAGATTTCCTCTAAAAACTCTTTCCTTCGTGTTATTTCACTTGATGCAAACTCATTGTTGATGGATATTGAGTTTTTTTAAGATAATTTTTATAATTTACAATATTGATTTTTTGATCAAGTAAAGGATTCTTCTAGAGGTCATTCATATTCATCTAAACTTCTTGCATTTAAATTAGGGTTTGAATGTACACCTTTCATGGATTCACAAAAATAGGAATCATATTTTCTTCCTTTTTCATGATAAAGATAATTATTGGTTGAAGAATGCATATCTGTTAAGTGCTTTTCTGGAAAATCGGCTCGTAATATTTATTGTAAATGGCATGAAGCTAATCAATTTTGTTCTATCCCAATCAATCATTTTGAGTAGCTTTAATTCATTATATAATTTAGTTGATCAAACTCCCATTTTTATGTGGATACTATATTTTATGTGACAAATCCTTCCAACCGTTTGTCAACAAGTTTTTTAATTAGTTTCCTATATTTACATGACCAATAATTGATTTTAATTCCCCAAGATTACATATTATTGGTCTAGTATAGAATTAAAAAATAAATGGAACCAATCAAGAATATAGAATATTGTATTTCAATCCACTAACCGGATCATACATTGGGTTTAAGAACTATCATTCTAATAATCATTTTCCCACAACATTAGCTGATGATAGTTATTTTACTTCCATTGATATTTATAGTTTATCATCTCCCTATTTAGATAATTTTCAAGAAGTTGAGGCACTTCAGCCTATGCTAATGGTTTTGTTAGGTCCTCACTATCTTGACAAAACATCTCAACATGATCACATCAAATTTCTTTCACAAGTTTCTATTCTTGATTCCACGCCACTAATTCAAAAATTATTTTTACAAGGATTTTAGGGTTTTCAAAAGGATTGTTTTGAATTTAATTATAAAATATATGACTGGATGCAAACATCCTACTTAGCAAGATTTTTCACTCATAATAAGTTTTTCTATTTCTTTTTTTTTTTGCTAAGAATGAAAACAAAAATAAAGGTACATTCACTAGAAACTTTCAATGCTTGTATAATTGTTGTTCTAACTGAAAAGGTATGATTTCAAAACGGTTTTTTATGGCACAAAAGAAATAAATTCAATTCCCTTTGCAAGGTTTTAAAGGTATTATCTTTATTTTTTCACATTACTTAACATTGTTTTTTATTTATTGTATCCTTTTGTTTGCAGGTTGGGAGAAACTTCTTTGCCTACATTGGAAATTTCACTATACTCAACCTTGACCTTATAGCTGGTTAGACTAGGAGTAATTATAGTTGCATTTGAGTAGTCTTGTGCATTTTATTCACCTTCCATTATTCCCTACAATTATTTTGTTCATTTTCTATGTCTCTTGCTCCCCATATTGCAGGTTGGTTTTATTTTTCATCTTGCATTTTCTTTATTATTTTTCTTTTATCCCTCTTGCCTTGTCATGTATTCAATTTGTATTTTTCTGAATTATACCATTTATGGATTTTTTATTTTCTGTTTGAAGAAAAAATTGTGCCAAATTTTGAAAAGAGAAATTATGACGACGAACAATGTTTGGATAATATTCTACTCTCTTCCATATTTAGTTTTAAATATATTTAAATATAATGATGTATGAATATAAAATATGATTCATTCAAATGGAAAACTATAAGTAAAAGCATGACACTCATATAAATTCTAGGATCCTCACTCCTAATTCATTCTTATAATTGAATGGTGTTTTTTAGTTTTCACCCAATCAAGAAGAGAAGGGAAAGTGGAAAATATATAGTGAGCATCTCAAAATCAAAGGTATATACAAGCATATTTGAAGGAAAAACCTCTTATCCTCTCAATAATTTGGGATCTATTTTGAATTCTTATGAAATAATAACTTACCAAGCACATTTAAATAAATAAATAAAGGGTGAAATAAGAGAAAGTATTTTTGCGAAGAGAGGTGAACCAGGTAACTTTGTAAGGGTATTGAATTAGCCTACTGGTAATGAAGATGCTTGTGTTCGTATAATGAATCAAACGGGGTACTGAATAGGCTCATTCGCAGCAGAGCAACAGCAAAGATGAAAAATAAGACACTAATATTATTAATCTCACAGTAGATTACCCTTCTCCTAAATTAAAACAGTTGTAATACATCAAGATTTGTGATTTTGTTTAATCGAGAATGAAATTGAGGGGCTACATATATAATCAGGTTAAGTGGGAAAAATAAAGAAATACACACAATGAATCAACAATTACGGAAAATTTAGAACCTGTGCATAAATTTGGACCAAACAATAGAATATATATTTCTACCAGTTTGTCACCAGGTGTTGTCGCTACGATAAACACACTTCAAAATTTATCCTACATTTGAATTTTGGAGCCTACTTATGATCATATGATATGTGTTTTCTTTATTTTTCTTATTCTCTTCGTGATCGGTTGATTATTTGACAAGTTCTTAAATATTCCTCTGATTTTCCAACTGTCATAATCACTTGCTCACACATGAATTTTCTTTCATAATTTACAATAACTCTTGTTTCAATCAAACCTAACAGTTAATACACAACTGAGAAAATCAAGGAATACACAGTCCTTGTTGATAGTGACTACACGGATGCTTAGGGTCATGAATTCATAGTGTTTAAGGATAGATATTATTTACCCACTCTAGAAATTCAGTGCACAAGCTTCAGTTGACAAATTCTCTCATTCCTACTTGTAATTGTATCATCAATCGGGTGAGCTTTCTCAATTGTCGCTTTTGTGCACTTTGGTTTTCATTAGTGTCACTTTAGCATTCGTGACTACATTTTTTTATTTCTTTAGTTTCACAAGTGGCACTCTTGTGTTCTATTCACTATAAAATGCATCACTCTTACTTTCTTTAGCTTTTGAAAGTGTTTTTTTCACATTTGTCTTACTAACGCAACTATCACTTTTGATGATTTTCACTTTTACATGTGTCACATATTAGTTCACCACTATAGGTTTCCCTAAGACATTATTATACATTAGGTGATCCTATATGTCATAATAATATGTCCTAGACACTTCCCCATATCTTAGTGCACCATTTGGTGGCAATCAACATACTTATTGCTACTTGTATTCTAATTGTTTCAAAGTGAATTTTCAATTGCTGAACTTAGAAATAAGTTTTGATTTTTTGTCATTTCAAGGTATGCATGTGAATTTTAAGGCATATGTTTATGTTATATAAGTGTCAGATCACCATTTTATGACTTGATTGCATGTATTTTTCTCTCTTTCTTGATTGATTCCACACTTAGCCATTTCATATCCTTCACTGTCTTTTCTCTTGAAACTGGGCACTGTAATATCTTAGAAGATTGTTACCCTCCACTATCTTGTGACTAAGCAACCTTGGAACTTAAGCCATCCATTTAGCTATGTATCCTTTCCTGTTGAATAACATGTGTTACCTCCTCCCTTATACTATGAATTGTGTAGTTCTAGTCAGTAATAAAGCCTCTCTGTGTCACCAAATTATGCAACTAAACAGTTTCTTAAGCCTCCTTCTCAGTCACTATACATTGCATACTTCTAGTGAGCAACCCTACCTCCATGTTTCTTTGACATACCTAATCACACAAGTACATTTATCAGGAGAGCTATTAATATGAATTATGTATTTCAGTGAGAAAGGAGTAAAGGTTGAGTCACTAAACTTCTAAACTATATAATTCACCAATCCTGTCCCCAATCATTGCACATTACACAGTAACAATGACTAGTTCAACTCACTGATATCCCTCATTTTGCAATCCTTTTCCACAACTTTCTCCTTATTATGCATTTCCCAATTCCAGTCAATAGTCATGCCTTCATGCGTCCCTTTGATTCCCGAATAGGCAGTAATTTTCTACTTCTTATTGGTCATCATCGACTTCTCCTGGACCTATATCACCAAGACATCTGGTGCATAATTAATCAATTAATCATCCACTCTTACTCTAATTTGAGTTTCTTCTATATTGTTAATTCATTTAGGTTAAAATTCCAAATTGAGATCAACAAATTATATATATTCATATCATAGCCTTATAGGTTAGTTTAATTGGTTCAGTTAAAGCACATAGCTATTGAGAGGGGTTAACTATCATTAAAGTTGTTAGGATTAAGTTCAGTTAATGAGCCACCAGATGAGAAAGTCAATAATAAATCATTTTCCAAATCCTTTCACCAATAATACAACTTTAAACCTTTTTTTAGTTTCCTTTCCTTCATTTTTTCTTTAGTACACCTACTTCTTCTTTGAGAAATTTCTCCCTTTTGGTCTCTCAACCAAATCACATGGATTATTTTCAAGTAGGAATTATGTCTCTTCTTACATATACTTTTCTAGTTCATACCATTTTATCTTTCACATACTTCATGTAAATAAGTAGGTTCACATTTGTTGGCAAATAAAATACATTCTAAGCTAAAATACCTTTACGAAGGTTTATGTGGCCTGCTAGACCTGTGAAATGATAAATTTTGTGGACATATTTCTCTTAATGGATATTGATTTTGGTCTTCATGTTCTTATTGTTTTTGTTATTAATTTTCATTTTACTATTTGTTATTTCCATTGATTCCTTCTTGTAGTGTTGGCTAATTTTCCTAATTTTCTTGAAAAAATTTCTCTATCTCTACACCTTATCACCTTAAATATTTTTTCTTCATTAGAAATGACATCCCTACATTTGATAATTATTATTTTTAGAGGGTCTCACAACCCATCACATAACTCGTAAGAAAAACAATTTAAATTATTTCCATCCAGCTTGGACCTTTCCTCTTTAGAAATATTCACATACACTTCACAATAAAATAATTTGAAGTGAGTGCAATGCAAATCCTTAATTTTCCATAATTTTTATGGAATGCCAACATCAAGTGAAGTTGTGGGAGAGTGATTTAGTGAGTAACATGTTGTGTGAACAACTTCTGGTGAGAAATATTTAGGAAACCTGGAATTTAAAAGCATACAGATCACCTTTTCCATTATTAGCCATCTCATTCTCTCATCTATTCCATTTTTTGTTGTTTTGTGGTACGAGGAAATGATTTTGAGGATTTATTCCATATTTACTACAATATTCTTCAAAGGCCTTGAGTATTCTCCATAATTGTTTATTTATTCTGCCTCAATATTTTATTAGTTTCTCTTTCAAGAGCCATATGAAAATTATGAAAAGTATTAACTTGACCTTTGTAATGTGTCCTCCTAGTGTCTTTATACTAACTTCACCATAAATATCCTCGAGTGTATCAAATGTAATATTTATGTATTTCTTTTTAGACACTCTCTTAAAAATGGTACCCTTTCCTATTTACCCAGAATAACATTTTCATAAACTTTAAATTTTGTACCTTTTATATCAATCAAAGTATTTTTATCAACAAGAATTTTTATGCCTCTTTTAGTCACCTACTGAATTATTTTGTGCCAAAATTTCTCTTCATACTCCTCTTTGTAACAAAAATATTTGAATTTTGCAACCTTTATTTCAAGTTGAATATAATGCTTATTTTATAGCCTTTTTTAATAAGTATTGATCCTTTTGCAATTTTAAATCCTCCCTTCACAAGAATTATATGGTAGGCTTCAACATCTACCTTTCTAGTTGAAATCAATCTCATTCCAAGTTCGCAGATATGCCTAAATTACTTAAGAAATAAAATAAAACCATCTTATGTCCTTATTAGTCGTATTTTTTAAATATTACAAGGAATTTTATTGCCCAAGGTAACATTACACATATTATTGGATGTATAAGAAATAAAAAAAATTGTGCTTAGTGTAGCATGGTAGGGGATTCTGAATCACCCCCTTGACTAGATCTATAATAACATAAACCATAATAAGTAACAATAATTAATACCTCACCTACTTCCATGAAAATAGTTTCCTAATTTTGTTGTTATTGTTGGCTAAGTTTTTTTCCTTTTTCTCCTTCTTTAATATAGTCAAATTTCTAGCAATGATAACATATTTTTCTTCCATACCTACACATTCACTTCCTCCTAGACATTGATCTCCTGATTTCCTTCAATCATGGTGTCTTTCACAATCACCAAGGGTCAATTCTTTAATATTTGATATTTTTCTCGTATAGGTTTCATGGGAGTTTATTCATTTAGTAAACTGTTAGAAACATCTCCAAATCTTAATTTACCTTTCATTTACGTTACCTATAGTGACAAAAATTTTCTAACTATCAAGCATAGATCCCATGACAAAAAGATCTTCAATCTCATTAATAAACATAATCTTTAATTTAGCAAGATAACCATCTAGTGAAAATCATTTATATTTTCAACTATTGAACAACCTTCCTTCATTTGTAAGATTAAATAACCCCTTCATCATAAACAATTTAAAAATTTGGTGGTATTTTCTAGTTAAACATGAAATTATACCATGTCCCCCAAATATTCTTGAAGGTTAGAATTTATTTTTTGATTTTGGATCTAACTTTTCCCAATATTCATTAGCCATTGAATCTTCATGAACCATTGATTAAAGGGATTCTTAGATTTCCCCTTAATATGAAAATTTGTAAATATTTTAGTGTGATCATATCTTCCATCATAGTTCTACATATGCTGAAAATTGACCCAATAATGTTTTAAAAAATTATTATTAATTCCATTGAGCCATTTCTAAATAAAATCAACATTCACCAATCTCCAACAAAAAGATTGGGATAACAGTGTTGTTATATTATAAATAGAAAAAAGTAAATTTATAGTAATAGATTTGAAATGAATAATAACTTACCAACACTTATAATATTGAGGATAAATAAAACAACACATGCAATGGAAGAAACAACATAATTTTTTATGGTATGTAGATTTCCACGAGCATAATCATAATGTTCATGAGAATTCCTAGAGAAACGTGTGTTGTGCATGAGGAGCGCAACGTTTCAGGGGAACAATTTACCCATCTTCAAGGAGATGAAGATTTCATGTTGATAGGAAGAGAGGAGGACCATGATATATAAAAGGATGATGGAGATAGACTTTAGAGAAAAATAAATAAGAAAGACCGCCGGAATTTGACTAAAATGATAAGAACAGATAATTATAATTTGGTTTAATAATTTAAAATTATTATTGGGATTTAAAAAAAAAAAAAAACTAAATTAAATATAAAATATATTAAATTAATTTATTATCAATACATGAACATTACAAAAATTGTTGAAATTAATATTTATAATTTTTTTAATTAGTAGAATTAAGAATAAATTATTAAAATTCAAATTATTAGAAAAAGGGATTTAAATAAAATAGAAAGAAATGAACAAAATGATAGTGAAATCTAAATCATAATAGTAGATATGATTATCATATTAAAAATGATTATGACTAATAAAAAAGAAAATAAAATATTAAGAGAAGACCTAAGTAAAAGTAATTAGGAATAACAATAATGATAATATAAGAGAAATGACGATTAAGGAAGGAAATGTAAATCACAACGATATATTAATTAAAAGAAGAGAATTATGATAAAAAGGAGGCCGGCTAGAAGATTAGATTAATAAAAGAGATCATGTGGGATTCGAATTTAAGGTATAAGGTATAGATAAAATAAAATGGAGAGTTGGCTTCCAAGAGCGAGTTAAATTTAGTCATTATCTAGATTAAAATTATTAGAATGTTTTTCCATTTATAGAATTTCTATATGTTTTTTCTTTATACTGAAACTAGAAAACACTTAAATTATAACTAGCAAAAATTAGGTAGCTTTATGGTTTCGGATATGATATGTTGAAGGTACAGCTGTGTCCCATGGTTTCGAATATGACATGTTTAAGGTATTGCTCTGTCCCAAACCTTAAATGGTTGGAGAATTATCCCGCTCATTTTGTTTTATTTTTAGGATCTTGAGGCGTACATTGACATGTATTCGTCTATTTCATTTCCTGTGATGAATTATAGGGCAGCCGTAGAAATTAAAATAATTTCTCGTTGTTTAAAGTTATTGAGATGTGACTATTGACATCGATCGACTTCACTTGTCCATATCTAAATGGTCTTCGTTATATAAATAATTTTGGACTACAAGTCAATATTTAAATAATTGTTCCCCAATATAAGTTATTTTCATGTGTCATTTAGAAAGGTAAATTCTAAGTTGTATAATAATAAATTTAAGTTATTTTCATGTGTCAAAATTATATAATAATAATTTACTTGAATTTATCTTTACAACTAGAATCCACACATCCATTCAATTTTACCCTCAATTTCAATCAAGAAAATGATCGAATTTTATTTTAAAATAAGGAGAAATTTTATTCATATTCTTGCAGTGGGCTCCAATTTGCAATACTAGGGCATTTCAATGTGGACTTCCCTCGGTGGGCAAAAAATGTACATCAAATAATTATGACAAATCCGAGATTCATATACTTTTCCGACCCTACCATTTCTTGTTTGCCAACCCCACCAATAATTGGATTGATTTATTGAGAAGAAACCTTGTGTGGATTATCTTTTCCGGATTCATTTACCATAAATATAATAAACAATAATAAATCCTTTGAACTTTAAAAATTTTAAATCCATGAGATTTATAAGTACTGGCGTTTGTATTTTCGATTGATAATAAATTTAAACCTTTGAACTTTTAAAAGTTTGAAATCCATGAGATTTATAAGTAATGCCATTTTTATTTTCGATTGATAATAAAATTTAATAAACCCCATGACGTTTATAGAAGATACTTTTAACTTTAAAAGTTTAAAATCCATGAGATTTATAAGTAATGGCATTTGTATTTTCGATTGATAATAAAATTTAAACCTTTGAATTTTAAAAGTTTAAAATCCACGAGATTTATAATTTTTATTTTCGATTGATAATAAAATTTAACAAACCCTATTATGTTTGGAGTTCAATTTTATAATTTTTGTTGTAATATTGATCTTCTTAGTCTTTTAAGATGTCAAAATTATAGTGAGTTCGGGAGGCTTCTCTCCAAACTTTTTAAACATAGGAATAAAATCTTAAATCAAATTAAATAACTCTTTTCTTTAAGTCCGATAGACCAAAGATTGCGATAAAATAGCACACTGCAAACTCTAATCAAATTCTATATCTGAATCAAGGAAATTACACACATATTTATACAAGAAAAAGTCTCAAGATAGGAATTCTATCTTAGACGTACAATAATGCGGTTGAGAGATTCTCTCAAAGACACACTAAACTAGGAGAAACTATATTCTAGCTATTTCCCATTATGTAAGAACAAACTCCTCAAATGGAGAATTACAACCATAGACAAGTAGGAATTAAACATTTCTAACTCCCCCCCCCCCTTAATGACTACTTGTCATGATAGTGATTCACAAAGTCTGGTTGTGGTCAAGCATAACAAAGAATATGTCGACGTCCATATAAAAGAGCAACTATCCACCAGAATGCATGGGTACCAACTGTTGCAACCGCTACTCCTGTAGGATGTCCTTCACATACATGATATTGTCGACCATTATCATTGCATATATGTACTTACAAATCCACCACCATCGGGCGAATTGCATGTACAGAATCTCCAAAAAACACAATTTGCAAATTAATCTTGCTCCAAGGAGCAAATCCGTTGTTTTCCATTACAACCACAAACTCATCTGATCAAAACTGATCCGATTTGCCTCTCCTGGATAGATCCGCAACTTTTTCGATCTGCGCCTCTCGCAAATCGTCCAGCGAAGGTGAGGCTTCCCGCAGATCCCCTTGAAGGTGAGTTGGTGTCTTCCTGAATAAAAAATCCGCGTCCGGAACAAAAACTTTGCAGGGTAAAATATTGATGAGGGTTTATCGTGTGCTTTTGCACCAATCTCGTGATTTGGCGCGTTGGCATGAGTATGTACTGAAATATTGTGCCAATTGCGCTTCTCAGCACGACTGTCAGCTAGAAAAGTGTGCCAACCCCCTTCTGCTCAGAGATTAATGAATCATTTGAGACTGTGAGCCAGATGTTACTGTAGTCCACCTGCTCGATCGAGCACAAAACTCTCATGTACACGTGGCCACTCGTGTACATGCGGCCACAAAGGCACCTCTAGCCACGAAGGCAACCAGCCACAAAGGCTCTATAGGTGTTTTCCGACTCACCACCAACCAACCACAAAGGCGATACATGTGTGGTTTCTGGCTCACCACAAACCATTACAAAGTGGTTTTAAGATCACCACGAACTTTCAGATGCCTTTACCAGGCTTACATTCTGTACTTCAACATTTGGAGTTTCTGGGTACACATAATGACCATTACAACAACTGAACTTGCTTATAACATGCTAGGGAGTCCATTCCACAAACCACACTAACTCAAACAAACATCTACTTTTTTGACCATCATAAACGTTGTTGCCGCTCCTTTACCTCATTTGTTCGTTGTTCACATCTTGGGCATCCTTATCTGTTCAAATAATTTCTTGGAAATCCATGCTTAACCTGTCATTCGTTAGAGTTGCAAATTCTAACAAAATAACTTTTCCTACATTGAGTTAGCTAGGCTCAATAAGGCTCAATAATATTTAAACATGATTCCAAGAAAATACAACATAAACTCTTCAAATTTAATTTCTTTATCTCTGCCCATAGATGCTTATTTTTCAAGCACACCAGTAACCATTCCAATGATACCTATGGGGGGTCCACTGATAAAGAAACTGGAACATAGGCACTCACAGCCACACGAAGAGAACACAATTTTCCCTTCAAGAACAGTAATCCAGGACTCCACGATCCAATCCTTCGTCACGTTTTAGTATCCAATTCCCCTGGCATCGCAACATAATGCCACTTCCCCTGTTCACTATATCAAGACTTGGTAATTGTTTCCAAGAATGCTTCCTCCTGTTTGCTACTTTCCATGACAAACTACTCCCCTGGTCACACCGGGAAAACACGATCATCATGCAGCTCCAACCACTACCCTTTTGATGCCATTTTCATTGTCATGTATTCATTGTATCTGGGAATAGAACATTCCTGCAAATAAATTTGTCTGTTGCTGGAATGGGTAATTCCAACAAAGACTAACACTAGTGACAATAGTTGCCCAAACTAAATGTCACGATAAGTAAATTAATTCTTTCAACCAGATTTACATTACTCACATGAACACTCTTAAAAAAAATATTATGACATCATGCAAAATTTCGACAACAAAATTGAGCATCAGTGTTTGACGATGCTACTATACCAACATACAAATATAGCATGCTTCAACACCGCAATTTAAATACCTCTACCACTGGAACCAATCGATTCTGAAATGTGAGCTCGTATGAAGCATGGAAATTCTGCCCTCAACAAACGTCTTCCAAATTTTCTCCTGCATAAGAGAAAAGTGGTGAGACCTCCACTCCAGTTGTGTAAAACCACCACCAGCAATAACTCGACAGGTATGAAGATGGAGAACAAGAAGACACCAATCGATCCATGGCAAATTCGGTATGACCATTGATCCCCAGTCTCTGCCTTTTTCATTTTTCTTCTGATAAAAAATTGCCCAAACTGTCGCTCCTGAAATCAACCACATTTCTTTGTCAATTTCATACTCTATCTGCTCCAAAAAATCTCTCAGCTTGGCATTGGGATATCTGCGAGCATGTAAATGATGAGATATCTGTCCTGCGAAATGTATTGCCACGACTGGTATTTTTGCAGAGGGCTACCTATATATGCATTTGTTTCATCCCCAGCAAGGCTCAGTACCATTATGGCCGGGAACAGACCCTCCTTCAAGGAGAAGGAAGACTCAAGTGATCCCGTGCGTGTTCAAGTAATACGCAGCGACAAAAAATAAAATAAAATTTATACTCAACAACTGATAAAATATGGACGCAATTGAATTAAATTGTCGCAGGTACAACAGAAGGTATAAATTCCAGAGACAGATTGATCACAAACAAAGCGTACTATTTATCATTGGAAAATACCCTACCCGTTCCCAAACTGAATACCTTTGACGAATGGAAAATCTGCACATTGCCCGTCTTATGACGACAGGAAAATTTTTCAGATTTCGGAATAATTCAGAGGTGAAGGCGAATATAACTGATAATATATTCCATGCCTGAAGGCCATCAATCGAAGGCAACACCGAGATCTTTCACAAGATGCTGAATTCAGAGAACAACTACAATGCAGACACAACTGTTTTATGAGCGTGTGATATTTTTGACCAGAATATCTTTCGCACAAGCCACAGTTCAAAGGAAACTGTTTCAATACAAGCGCCACGTCTTTCTCTCCAATCTTCACCATCTATTTCAAATTATAAATAACAAATTCTGCAGTGCTCACAGCTCCAGCAGAATCCATATATGCCCAGAACATTAGGATGTCAAGAAACAAGAGCATCTGAATTTGAAGAAGGCAGGACTGTGTACGTGGAAACACACACATCAAGTGCTTCTCGCATCCAATCATATCTACATTATGCATGTGCCTCTTCAATTTCAAGCCATTTGCGTTCCCGTGCATCTTGTTTAGGCCAGGATTCTAGTTTCTCAGTAACATGCATTGCAAACATATTTGATCTGCATAAAACACTATGCGCAATTGGCTAATAACTAACAATATCCCCTTTCTTTTACTCCTCCAACTCAAATTCCACCGCTCAGCAATCCAAAAAAACACTGCGCCGAAGTCTCAATCCCATACATTCGTCGTCTGAACACCAAAGTCACTGAGAGGAAGTGTTCTGTTTAGAAAACCGACATTCCCACGGCACACTCACAGGTCAGATCAGGCATTAATAGTCTGAAACACAAATCCATACAATTCTCACAGGGTCGGCAAAAAAAAGGGGCGCAGTTCTTAACAACAGAGAACCCACGCAACAATCTCACTCCAGAACGAGACTGGAAATTCCAAGGTCTGTAAGGCATGCTGCGACGGCCAAGCCAGCCAACCCAGCGCCGACTATTATAATCTAGTGGGTTCAGCCTCCTCAATCCTCAAGATGGACAAACAAATGTAAATATAAATACACTCAATTATTTTTCTCAGCCTGGGAGGGGCCAGGGCCAAAACCCAGGCCCTTATGAGCTCTGAAGCTCTGATACCAAGATAAAATAGCACATTGCAAACTCTAATCAAATTCGATATCTGAATCAAGGAAATTACACACATATTTATACAAGAAAAAGTCTTAAGATAGGAATTCTATCTTAGACGTATAGTAATGTGGTTGAGAGATTCTCTCAACCACACTAAATTAGGAGAAACTATATTCTAGCTATTTCATATTATGTAGGAACAAACTCCTCAAATTAAGAATTACAACCATAGACAAGTAGGAATTAAATATTTCTAACTAATTGGTCTTAGTGGACGTTAACCATCATCATCATCAACAGAAATGTGTTCTCCTACAATTAATCTAATTTAATGAACTCCTTTTAAATTTCTAGAGAAACTATCCTACTTTTTAAAATCAACAAAATTATATTGATTTTTGAGAGCATATTTAAAAGATATAATTATTTTTTAACTTTCTTAAAGTCAGATATAGTTTAATAGTTTTCATAGAAGTTAATCCTCATAGATATCATTAAATCAATATAATAGCCAGCAATATCTCTTTTAATTTTGTTTTTATTGTTTTCCATTTATGTTTATTTTTAATTAATATTTAATCAACTTAAACTTATAAATAATAATTTACAAACTTTTAACTACCATAAATGAAATATATTTTCTTAATATATTGAAAATTTTATAAAAATCATAAATAATTTTTATTAATATTTTGAAAATACATTTATAGTTTTAATTAAAAAAAATAGTAATTTAATTTATAATTTAAAAACAACAAATTCATATCAATACCAAGCTATTGTCTAACAACTACAATTGTTTAAAAATAATACAATTACATTTATAGAAAATTCATTCGAAAGCTCAATATATGTAGACATCTTAACCGTTATATCTTTAAAACAATTAGAGATATACATGATTTTATTGTCTTGAATTTGGGTTTCACTTTAATTTTAACAAAGTCATTAATTTAATGAACTTACATTCATAAATAACAATTCACAAATTTCTAATAGTGCTATATGAAATATATATATATATATATATATTTAAAATTAATTAAAAAAAACAATAATAACTAAATTCATAATTTAAGAGCTACAAATTCCTATCAAAATTGTATGAATATTTTGTTTAGTAATTATCATAGTTTAAGTTACATTTAGAATTGTAATATTATTCTCTAACTTGTAATTAGAATTTAGTTATTATAGTTTAAGTTATAATTTGTGTTAAAAGGATTAGGAGTTTCATTTGTGAGATATTTATTTTATTACATTTTATATCCTAATTTCTTATCTACTATTTTACAATTAGATATTTCTAAAATTTAGAATCCAATATTTAGAAATATAGAATATATACTTGTGTGGTATAATATATATTTTCTTAAATAATTCATCAATAGTCTCTTTGGTTGAATTTCATGGAAAAGTGTTAAAAATAAAAATGATACAAGTTTAAATTTTACTCAATTTATTTTAAAACTCTTATAAATTAAATTAAATATACCATATATAAAATATTATAAAATATAAAAATATTTTGAATTTTAATTATAATATTAAATAAATTTAACATCAAATGTTCAATTGCATCATGTGAAAGGTATTATAGTAAGAAAAAAGAAGATAACATAAATTACATTTCTTATCTTAAAATAAATAAAAAAGTATTTTCATTTAAAAAACACAAAGTTCTTTATTATATATATTAGGTTTTATCTAGGTGGCATTTACATATAATAAAATTTTTAACATTATTTATTCATACTTTCATTCTTTTGCTTCCTCAGTGTAAACCAACACTATAATTAATATACTCTATTTCTTACATGTGTTTTATATATACTTCTCAAAATATTTTTAAAAACTTTACAAATTCTAATTGTATATATAAAATTTTCATTATGGATGAGATGCACCAATATGTTAAATTATTTTATCTTAAATTATTTCACAGAAGTCAATTAAATTTTCACGTGCATAGTTAATAATTACTAGGATGAACTTGATAAAGATCGAGAAGAAAAAATATAAGCAAGAATGAACTAAAAAATGGAAGTGGAGTATGGCTACTCATATTTGTTACACTAATTTTTAGTTATCTAACAATTTAAAATTAGATGGATTGAAGTAGATCGTGCAAGACCAATTTTATCATAGTAAAATTGAGTTCACTATAAGAAATAATTTAATAAACTGTATTTTATAAAGTTATTGCTCGTTCAAATAGGACATCACATTAGGAATAATTAAATAAATCTTTATTTATTTCATTTTCCTGTAAGAATAATTAAACCACTATTTAAATAATATTCATGGTCATATTTAACCCAATTATGAGAAATTGTTAGATAAATCATTATTTATCTTATTTTTGTCTCGGAATAATTAATTAAATCATTATTTAGCTATTATACTTTGTTAAATTTGACTAAATCCCCTAGAAATAATTAAATAAATCATTATTTGTTAAATTATTCCCTAACCCCATTCTTGAAATGCTAAATAAATCATATATTTGTTTATTATTTGTAAATAAAGAGATTTAACCAATTTTAATTCCTTTTCCCTCCAACAGAATATAATAAAATATTTCAAGCAGTTAGATCTAGATCTTGGTTAATAACATTTTAGTATTCGCCATTATCGAGGATAACTCAATATTTATTTTTAAATATGAGGGTTTTCCATTCATTTTTCACTTTGATCACTTTCAATATCACACTCTGATCATTATCATTTCTGCTACTACTTTCTGACTTCTTGAGCTCCTATAGAGTTCAACACATATTGGGTTTTCTACACCATTGAGAGAGAGAAACTTTTGGATCTAAAGTGTTGAGGACAGCCCAGAACCCATCCCATTCAGGATGACTCATAACATAATTATTTTTTCCCTTCCCAGGTGTTAATACACATAAATTATTTATGTATGTTGTCTTTTCCATTGGATATTTGGAGAAACTCTTTTTTTTTTTAACTGTTAAAATCCTTTCACTGCATAGATATGGGTTTTTCCCGCATTTTTTTCGACTATCTATTGCATTTCTAAGGAAGTTAAGTAGCCATATTTTTTTTTAGGTTTCTTTGTCACACATAGCTAAAGTGATCTTTTTTCATACACTTGCATTAAGAATTTATGCTCACAATCGGCGAATCCACTACGTTTTATTCAAATTCCTGCATGACCAGCTGCTTCAGTAACTAGGGTTTTTATTGAGCTATTTTTAATTTCTTAATGTTTTTTTTACCTTTTATGTCATAAAAAACTAAAAATTCTAACTTTTGGTGTTTTCGGGTGTTTTCCACAAGTAACAGGTATCAGTAGCACAAAGATGACAATTTTTTTTGCAACCTGCCGCCCAAGGATCCTGGATCTAGAACTCACACTTTTTGGCCCAAAACCTGTGATTTCTACCTCAACTCACAGTTATTAGCTCAAAAAATGCAATTTTCCCGACTTACAGTTTAGTACCTATGAGATGCAACTTTTTTCGGGATTTTTTGTATGACTGTCAAGGTTTTCCACAAGTACTTTCATGCTTGTATGGCCTCTATTTCAACCTCTCTTAGGCCTAGATATGCTCAGGTTGTCTCATTGAAGTAGGACCAAGCCCCTTAGGGTTTCAGTATGCTTTGACATTTTTAGGAGGTGTTTAGCTGACTAAGTAGTCTGATATTTTGGAGTGCTTTCCACCATTATTATGGTATGATTTGTAATTTTTTTAGATCCTCTTAGATTGGTTCTTATTCCATTCAAAACTACCTCTTGAGTTTTTTTTTTTCTCTCTCTTAGGTTTCCCCTTGTTTCCCTTAGGGATTTACCCTTTCGCCTCCCATTTTGCAGCATTTTTCCATTTGATTTCTTGTTGTTTTCTGCACCTTTTCTAGCAGATTGGAGTCATTAGATCCTTGTCCCTTTGACCTTATATTTTTTGGTCGTCTTGCATGTTTTGAGTTAATTTCACACACCACTTAGAATAGTTGTTTTGGAATCCTTATATTGGGTTGAATTTAAGCATCTTTAGTTGTTTATTTTACTATCGTTTCAGTTTTATTTACACTTATTCAACATTTTTTCTTTTTATTTATAGAACCGTCTAGGATTAATTAGAATTAACACATGACTTACCCACACACACACCTAAAGTGAAGAGCACTTGGTTTACACTGCAAAGCCAAGACATAAACATCATATTTATTTATCTTCCCCTCTTGGACTTTGTTTATCACTCTTTCATATTTTCGTGTCATATGTGCCTTGCCATGATTGTGCCCCCAAGGAATTCATCGTAGAGAATCTAAGGCCTCAATCCTTAGTCTGTGTTAGGAATACTTACTCCAAAGTGTAGAATCTGAGTTAATCCTTTGTCGAGTCCCCATACCGGCTTTGATTCTGCTTCATCAGTTCCTCCCTCTGATAACGAACTAGGTTCTCCTCCACCTCATTCTGTTATCATGTTAGGCGCCAATGCAGGAGCTGGTCCTCAAGCTAGTGGTAGCCCTGACCATAATGTTGGAGATGCTACTAGTGGAGCCGCTACCATAACCATTTCGGCTACTCCTTTGCTACCTTTTATGGCAAGTTTGAGCTTATCAAATTTTATCCAGTTAATTAATTAACCTATACTCCACAATCTAGGTTGTGTTTTTATGCCAACTAAGCTTCCTTCAAACATCCATAATTTCGAAGAAAACACTTGAGAAGACGCTACTAATCATGTTCGCTCCTTTCACATGTGGTGATTGTCTAATTCCATCAATGATGACTCCATCTATCTTCGGTTATTCCAAAATACACGCATTATAGAAGATGTTAAGTTGTATGATGACTAGACCACTACCTCTAATTCCACTTTTGTGACTCTTGCTAAATTGTTTCTATCCTCCTTCCAGTTACCTCTCTACTATGATACCAATACCGATTTTTTGATTGTGTTCCATCAAACTTCAGCCACCCGCCTTTGTGACCTGTCCAAGAATGGTGTAGAAGGAGGAGTTTGTGTCGAGTTCCTACATTTGACGACCGTGTCTATATGGATTGGTTTCTCAAAACACTTTTTCCCTCTATCGATAAATATGTTGCGTCTCACTTTCCTCAGACTGAGGAAGAATCTCTCCAAGTCGCCTTCAAATATGACTTGATCTATGTTGAATCTTGTTATGTTTACACTGTTTTATAGGATCTTCCTAGACCTAGTAGTGCCAATGCACCGGAGGCCTCTCATGTCACCGACGTTCTAGTTGTATTCCTTTCACATCCATATACTCATCCACCCATGGATTATGGTTTCCCTCACAGAGGGGCTATCTCCTCTAGCACTTATTCCCCTCTCAGCAGCATGTATACAAGATAAAGCACACCTTATGCATTTGACCAATTGCATCGACCAATCCTACAGCCAGCCGTTGCTCAACCTCTTTACCCAAATTTTTCTCAGCCTCCTTTTTATCCTCATCCACAACCCGATGCTCCATCCCCTCTGGCATCATCACCAAAATGTCCCATGCTTTCTCAACCTCTACCACAACATCCACCTCCCCCTCAAGGTCAAGTGTATGCGCAGCAGAGTGCGACTAATCATCCTAATTCCAAGAAAAATAGGAAAGGCAACTAAATCAACCAGTGAAAGGTAATCAAGGGCACCAAGGTAACCAACCGAACACACCCCAAGGGAACCAGCCTAACACTAACAACCAACAATATGGTGATCAACCCAAGTACAATAGTCCTCTTTGTAAAAACAAGCTTTGTTCTTGTTGTGGTATCCATGGTAATTATACTCATGATTGTCCCCTTTTACCCTAGATAGGCCACTTTTGGGAAGCACAAGAAACAATTAGAGGACAAAAAGTGAGTGCTTCGACTCCTCAAAACACTATTCCCTCTCAACCGGCTTTGTTCCCTAATCCTTTCCCTCAACAGGGATATGTGGCTGCCCAACTCCCTCAAGGTCAGCGTGCCCCTCAATCTTCATAGTCTGGCACCCTTGAATACCATATTTTCGTGATGAATTCTAAAGAGGTCAATACCGTCGATGTCAACCTTCAAACCCAGTTGTGCCAATATGACAAACCACCTGCTTCTTCTGCAACCAAGTCCCAAACCAAAGTTTCCATAGTGTCAATTTCGACACCCAATTGTCCCTTATAGATCCCTTAATCACGGTTATAGGTTATTCCCAAGATCCCCAAAATGTCATTACGCAGAAATGTTGCTTCTTACAAAGCCGCCCACACTTACAGCATAGTATATGACATGGCACAATCTCTTACTTCCATGTCAATGCTGGAAGTCCTTCAGTCATTCCCTTCACAATGTATAGCTCTATTAACCACTCTAGGTGTTATGGATCCTTCAGATGATTGCTTGATCATCTTTGATGTTGATAAGCTAGAACATCCTTCCATACTTTCATTAGTCGCCTTCTAAATACCAGTCAAGGTTTGTAATTCCAAAGTCTCAAAATGTATCATTAACGACAGTGCATCCACCTCCATAATGTTTGCCTCTGTTTGGAAAAAAATTGGGTCACCCAGCTTAGCCCCATCCACCATCACTTTGCATGCTTGGGATGATCAACCTTCTCAGCCCTTTGGCATGTACCGCAATTTTCATGTCACTCTTGTGGGATATATTTTTTGTGTTGACATTAAATTCATTAATTCCCCCTTGGATTACAATATCCTCTTGGGTCATAGTTATACATACAAGATGTTTGTTGTCCCATTTGCATTTCATCGTAATATTTTATTTCCTCACAATGGAAAGATCGTTACCATAGATTAGTTGATATAATACGAATCGAAATCTCAGACCTCTCCCGAGTCTATCATATCTTCGTGGTCGATAAGAAATCAGCCACACCACTCACTAGAGTTTCACCTGGAGTCTATAAAGATTCCACTTTGGTGCATTCCCTACTTAGTCCCCTCTTATCGCTAACCCCAGCTCATCAAATGTTTGTATGATGCGATCGAGCAATAAGTGGCCTGGTTCAACCAACAAGAAGCCTACACCTATGTAACCTCCTGGTGGTCACTTGATGGAGCATTCTGGTCCTTCTCTTCAGGACCCTTCTCCCTTTGTTGGTGTCTCTTCCACCCCTTTTCAACCATGAACGGTTCCCCCTAGCCTTAACAATGTGGGATCCATTCCACGAGGCCATTACCCTTGTGGTCAAATGTCATTTCTTTCTCCCCCCTCTCAAGTCTTTTTAGTGCCTGTCATTGCCACGCTAAGCCTTCCTAACTTAACCCTGGGGATCCTAGTCTAGTACGTTGATCCCTTAGCTAACACTCTGCCTAGTTATCTCAAGACTTAAACTTCTTTGACCCCGGTCCAACTGGTCCCTGTGACCCCTCCCTTTGCTTAAATTACCTATACACCTCAACAATACTCTACTTTTATTGCGAAAGCATCTAGTGAGGGTGGCAAAGCCAAAAAGAAGGAACCTAATGATAAGGCCCCGCAAACAACTGTAGATCTTCCTAAGCCTCCAAAACAATCACCATTGTGCACTTTGAGTTATTTTTTTGGGCATTCTACACATAATTGTGTTGAGATTCGTCATCTCAAACCTGTGGTCAATCAGACGTTTCCTAAATCCAATATCCCGAAGGTCCATGTTACCTTACCCAATTTAGTTAAGAAACTCAAATTTTTACGCATGAACCACCCTTTTGCTTTGTCTAATTTTTATGGCCACTATTATCATATTTTTTCCCATCTCAACAAATTTCGCGATGCCCTTGAGGTTGTTCGCCAAATATAGGACTCTCATAGTGGATCATATACGCCTCTACTTGTGAGTTTTGCTTCGACAGAACTAGAGTACGACTCTGCAACCATTGTGATACCTCCCCCCAATGTGGAGATGACGGGACCTTCAACCAATATCCTCTATATGTCATCATCCATGAGATCCATGGTGGAATACCCCTTTAGGGCATCTGCTTCCATTTGGACTGAACCTCCTTCGGTGATCACCTTCGGCTCAACATTGGTAGATGTTTCATCTACTACTTCTTCATATACCCTCTGTACTAATTCGTCTGTGAACCATATTTCTCATGATGATATGCCAGGTAATTCCATCACATCGTACAATCTCCCTTCCTCTAGTCTTCCCATATTCCATTCAAATGTAGACATCATGGAAGTCATGACGACCCCTAATTTTCCATGGGATGATATGCACCATCATGTGTATATCCTTCCACAAAACACCCCTGATCAGTATGTTGTGGAGTCAAAAGACTTCATCCATAGTGAAGTTGATTGGTTCAATAACCCCTTACTTCCAACCCATGCATTTGATGCCACATACACCTTGTGGCTATTACATTGAAACCCAATTTTTGGGTAAGGGGGCACCCATATTTGAGAGGCCATAGGAAGAAATTCTCTACAACCCTCCTAGAGCATCTAGTAGTGTGGAATATAGTACCATTATTCTTCCCAATTTAGAAGAACCTCTAAAGTATCATACCACTTCATATCACTCTAGGGATGATACACTTAATCATTCATTCATCTTACATCAGCAACCCATTCCCTTCGACATTATTTTTGACCAACATTAGTATTTTCTAGTTGAGAACCAGTTCATTATATCCGAAGTCACTCTTTAGGATAGTGACATCATCTATGTGAACCCAAAAATTTATTCTATTTTATTCATATATGTAGTGCCAACCGAGATTGGTAATCCACTGTTCCTTTATCTAACTATATCTATCCATTATTCCCATAGAAGATAACCATAATATAAATAAATGGCAAACCACATAATCAAAATGTGTTTACAGTCCACTATCCTAAATACATTTAGCATGTTCATAACATTCTTGGGGGCACCTATGCCCCTATATCTTCTTACCATACTCTTGAGGATCTAGTGCCTCTGAGACTGAATTATTGAATCCATTATGTCAACACTTGGAAAATCATGGCACTCCACAAACTCCTCTAGCTAGGGGAAGCATTCCCACCTTTAGCATACCATATCACTCTCCTCCATCACATATGTTTGGGGGAGGTATCCCATGCTTGGGGCTAAGATGACACCCCTAGCCACGTTCTCACTTGATTTTCATAAGTCTTGACCTAGAACCCACCAATCTAGGTATGGTCAATTTCCTCCCATTCCTTACATATTTTTTCCTACCAGCCTCTCCGATAAGCCATATATCATAGATGCTTGATACCATACCTTCAAATATTCTACTTTATGTGATACCATACTCACTACTTGGTCCCTATGTTTGACTTGGTCGATGGGGATGATTCTAGACATTCTCTAGTAGTTCATTGCTATATTCCTTTCTTAAATTGATTCTTCACCAAGAACCATCCTTCTAAGAATAATTAAGGCCACCTTTATACAAGTAAGCCCACCTTCCTCAAAGTAACGGATTCAGATTCCAATGGTATTTTTTTCCAGTACTATCAACGAAATATTTAGGGTCTTCTCCTCCTCTCCAAGTTCACTATAGCTCCACTAGTCAATGAATCAAATTGCAGGGAAATCACCCTATGAAAAGAAAAACCCTAATTTTTCTTTCGCAAATTGCGATCAAACCGTAGCTTGGTTTGATGAACCATAAGAACCATTATAAATATATCACCAGGCTCTAAAATGGGTTCCTTTTCTTTTTGGCGATTTCATACTTTACTCGTAAGCCATTTTTCCAAGAAGGGTCACTTTGTCGCCTCTCAAAATAATATTTCCTCACTTGCGCTGCTTGTACTTGGGGAATTAGTTTTCCTTCATAATTTTCAATGTGTGTGTCAATTTTCGTCATTATTAGCTATATTTTGGTCATGTTTTTATGGTCCTCACCAGTCTTCTTCAATGTGGCAGCATCATCGAGTCGCCCTTGGTCATAGCATCTAAGATGAGTTGCCACTGCATTCATGGAGTCTGCCTCGAGTCCCTTTTCCTCCTGTTAGAGTACTCCATCCATTTTTTCCTTATACCTCTATCTTGTAGCCCATTTTGGCCTCCAATCATACTATCCCCCATCTGCTCAGGAGTCAAGTCAGTCGTTGCTAGCTCATCCATGCTTTCTATGCTATGACAAGGGAAGTCGTCCATTTTCTACTTAGTACACCCCATTCCATCATCATCAATGGTGTCATTCCATCAGTCTCTCTACTATGATTTCTCATGCCTTAGTTGAGGACTCTGCATTGCCTCGCCTACGGCGGACCTCCTTCTATCGATATCAACACATTCATTCTGAAAGACAAGTCTAGAGGGTGGTGTACCTTGGTTCCAACTTCCATTCTTGTTCGGTGCCTCAGATCACAGAAAGGGACTACCCATTGCCCTTTGACTTGATTTTTTCTCATATGATATACTTCAGCATGATCCAGATTTGTATTATTGATGGTTCGGTGATCCAGTAGATTTTCCAAGTGATTCTCAGGTGTGTGTGATATGTTTTAGACCTCATGAGGGGGTGGCCCTTCAGGTAGCCCCACATAAGCTGAGATGACCTCATTTTATGCTACAACCTTAGATGAAGCTCCAAAAATTTTACAGGTTCAGTTCTAGCCACTTGCAACACCTACAACATGCATTTATCACTCAAATGATCCATTCATATTTTCAAAGCCCTTTCCTATTTATTATAGCTTCTTTGGTTGCTATTATGTCTCATGTACTTAGATATTATTGTGTTCAGTCCTGCTTGTTGTTCCAGGCACAATATGTATGTGCCATCCATTATATTTTTGTATGGCCCATTTTATGCCAGCATATCATGTACTTTATAGATAAATCTCATTTTTCTGGGTGCACCATTATTCTTTGTACTTTTTCATCTCAACGGGCATAGGTATGCCTCCCCTGCCTCAGTGAGAATAGATACCCAAACATTAAAGGTGAATTACATTAATTTTAGGTCTTGCCTCCTCAGGTTATTGTCCTCTCTCATTTCACTCCATCTATGTATCTCTCTCTCTCTCTTTTACTCCCCTTCGATGTCTAGTGATTTTGTTCTTACAATGTATTTCGGTCATACGATTAGCTCCTAACGCTCGCATGTTTGGGGGAAATATATTACACCAATTTTTGGTTATATAACCATTTACAATTACATGGATCGAAGTACACCATGTAAGACCAATTTTACTCTAGTAGAATTTCTTTCACTATAATAAATATTTTAATAAATGGTAGTTATTAAGTTATTTATGGTTCAAATAGGAAACCCCGTGAGGAATAATTAAATAAATCCTTATTTGTTTGGTTTTCCTCTAGGAATAATTAATTTAACCATTATTTAAATAATATTACTAGTCATACTGAATCCAATTATGAGAAATAATTAGATAAATCATTATTTTTCTCTAAGAATAATTAATTAAATCATTGTTTTGTTATTATTCCTTATTAAATTTTACTAAATCACCTATAAATAATTAAACAAATAATTATTTTTTAAATTATTCCTTAACCCCATTCTTGAAATGATAAATAAATCATTTATTTTTTTATTATTTGTAAATTAAGGGATTTAACCAATTTTAATTCCTTTCCCTTCAGAAAAATATAATAAAATATTCCAATCAGTTAGATATAGATCTTGGTTAACAATATTTTACTATTCGCCATTATCGAGGATAACCCAATATTTTGTAATAAATAGGACGTTTTTTCATTCATTATTCACTTTGATCACTTTCATTGTCATGCTCTGATCATTATCATTGTTGCTACTATTATCTTACTTCTTGAGCTCCCATAGAGTTCAACATGTCTTGGGTTTTCTACACCATTGAGAGAGAGAAATGTTTGGATATGAAGCACTGAGAATAGCCAAGAACCCATCCCATTGAGGAGAACTGGTAAAATCAGTCTTTGTTCCCTTCTCAGGTGTTAATACATATAAATTCTTTATATATCTTGTCTTTTCCATTGGATATTTGGAGAAAGTATTATTTATTTTTACTGTTTAATTTCTTTTAATACATAGATTTTGGTTTTTGCTACATTTGTTTTGACTATCTATTGGAAATCTAAGGAAGTTAAAATTCCATCTTTGTTGTTAGGGTTTTTTTTCACACGCAGCTAAAGTGATCTATTTTTGTACACTTGCATTATGAATTTACACTAAAAACATTATTCACATTATTTATTAGAAGCTTAATATATTACATAGAACACAAAGGAACATCCATCAATAAACAACTAAAGTAACTCTACAATAAAACTCATCTAGAACTCAAGTACATTGAGCTTACTAAACTAAACTAAAAATATCTATGAAAACTATCATACAAGGATGACACAAGGAGATTAATACTCTCAACACCTCCACCTAATCTCAATTATTAAATTATTGGAACTTCCAATTTCCAAGTGCTCTACCTATAATTCAACTACATTTTTTCGCAATGGTTTTGTAAGAAAATCTGCAAGATGATTATGTGATCCACATAAATCAAGAAATGTATCTCCATTGTTAATAATCTCTTCAATAAATTGAAATCATGTGTCAAATATTTTATCTTTTTTTGAAACATATGTTTTTTGGACAATGCAATGTGAGAGTTTTCATCACAAAAAATACGAATTAGCTCGTTTTGACCATGTGAAATATCAAGTAATAGCATTTTCATCCATTCTACTTGACAACATCAAGAAGTTGCATCTACATACTCTACCTCTTTAGAAGATATTGAAACAATGTGTTGTTTATTCGACGCCTACGAGAGGAGATTTTTTCCCAAGTGAAAATCAGATCATCATGTGCTACTTTAATAATATAATCTTTGTGCATAGTTGATATTTGTGTATCCTAAGAGTGAGAAATATTGAATTTTTTTTCACAATAAGCCATAGTTTAGTTTCCATGCAAAATATATTAAATTAAATTTTTTAATTTTGTAGTGGGAATCCTTCAGTAATTCCATATGTCTAGTCTAGTTACAGTGATATAGAATATATTTCCAACTAAACTTTTATATAAAGTAGAATCAACCGATTGTCCTTTAACTTGCTTTCTGAGTTTGGAGCCTAGATAAATTGGAGTGTCAATTGGTTTTTTGCTAATCATTTTTAACTTACCAGGATTTTAATGTCACACTTTTGTTGTTAGACAAAAATACCCATTTCACATTACTTAATTTTAATTCTGAATAAATAATTCATGAGGTGAAGATCGTTCATGCTAAATTTTATTTTCATTGTAGCTTTAAATTCTTCTAACATAATATTACCTATATAGAGAATATCATCAAAATATATGGAAACAATAATAATGCTACCTTCATTATATATATTTTTTATATAACATTGGCTCAAGGATGCCTTTTCAGAATCCACTATTTATGAGGTAACAATCAATTTGATTGTGGCAAGCTTGGGGAGCTTGTTTCAATCCATATAAGGCTTTCTTCAACTTATACACTTTATATTATTTTCCTGGAACTTCCAAATCAAGTGTATTATCCACATAAAAGTCTTCTTCCAATATTTCATTTAACAAATAAGATTTGACATATAGTTGAAAAACTTGGCATTTATTTTGAGCTACAATTCCCATAATAGTTATTAATGTATCTAACCTTACTACTGGAGCAAAGGTTTTTTCATCATCTATGCCAATCTATTGAGAGAAACCTTCAGAAACCATCATTTGGTTATGTTTCTCAATTTTTCTTTTTTCATTAAACTTGGTCTTATATACCCACTTCACACTAATGTTGGTTTTGTCTTTTGTGAGATCAACTAGTTCCCAACTTTTTTTCTTCTCTATGGTTTTGATTTGTTGATTTATTGAATCAACCCAATGTTTTTCTTTTACGGCCTCTTCAAAGTGGGTTGGTTGAAACAAAAAAAAGGAAAAGTTATTTTTTTTCTCAAAATCATGTTCATCCTCATATATATCCCTGAGGCTTCTATTTTTTTAATTATTTGTTGAAGATGATGATTTTCTATTTGAAGAAGTACCATTTCCAAAGTGTTGTGACTCTTCTTGTATTTTCAATATTGGTAGACTTTGTGCATGAACATGATGACCTAAAGGTTCATAAATTTTCTTAAACCAAGATTTTTTTTGAAGAACATAACATCTCTACTTAACAAAAATTTCTTGGTGAGTGTATTCTAGTGTCTGCACTCTTTCAATTATTTATTATAGCCTACAAAGATGAATTTTTCACTTCCATTATCAAGTTTTTGTCTAAGATTCTATGGAACATGTGAAAATGCCACACAACCAAATATTGGAAAGTGATATACATCCACCTTATTACCATATAAACCCTCTCGAGGTACTATATATTTAGCATTCATTGTTATAGATCTATGTCCAAGAAAATGAAATGAATTCACCTTTACCTGAAAAAAAAAAAACTTTTGTGTAAAGTGTGCACCTTTTCCTTACTTTTCCCTTTTAAGAAAAAAAAACTCATGCCATGGTTTAAAGGAATAACACTTTACTTGGAAAATAAGAAATTAATTTTGCCTTTCCTTTTAACTCGTGACAAGGCATATCCTTGAATAATTTTCAATCGGAATTTAATACTGAACTCCACCACTCTTGAAAATTCCACAGCAATTTCAAGGTCCAATTTACTCTAAAATTATAATCTAATAGATCACTTTCAAAAATAAAATTTTCATGCTCGCTTTTTGGAAGAAAATTTGTGTGCTCTATTTATTCCTTGACGTCATTGCTCTTAATTATAGAGTGGCCCATGAGTTCATCGCTCCTTATTTGGCTTCTAGGGTGTGAACATTAATAATTTAATGAATGTCTCCCCTCACAATTTTCTTTATAAAAAAGCATGACTTACCATTCTCCTTGCTTTCCACTTCATTCTTCTCCTTGAGATATTTTCATCTATGTTTTCTCTATGACCACATGAATTTCATGTGAGAATCTCAAGGATTCTTATGAAACCTTGAGCTTTAATACTATGACAAGGATTGATAAGCAGAAAAATACACAAGAATGACCTTGAAAATGGAATTGGAGCCAATGTATTTTCACATTCTTCACATTATTCCATAATGACTAAATATATTACAGAAGAGACAAAGAAAAGTCGGACAATAAATAATTGAAGTCACATTAGAGTAAAACTCAATGAAACTGAAGTTGACTCAATTGAACTAAAAATAACTATGACAACTACCAAATGAGGTTAAGGAAAGAAGGTTAATGCTCTCAAAAGAGTTCCTTGCTGCTATAGACACAACTTGAGTTCGAAATATTTAACTTTCGATAAGACGTTGCCGATCTTATCCTCATTCCCCTAAACAATTCTCATTCCTCCTAAACCAAATTCCACATACAAGAGTCAATTCCATTGTATTAGAAAATCTAGACATCCTCTAATTGTGTCTAATGTACATAATTTGGCATCGTATGGGTGGTAGGTTGTCTTAATCTACATAAATTTTTTCATTTTAATAATAATTGTATGTAATTCACACTTAGCAATCAATATTCCATTCAGTAATCATTTTTTCTCGAGCTAATGTTCTTGGAAGTATAATTACTGATTTTTGTTCTTAACAACAATTTTCACCCTTTTTAGTCAATTCAATATTGATCATCTCTCATTTGATCTGAAATATTCCATCTATCAATTTTATTCAACATACATAAATAGATGTAGTAATCAACAATACAAAAATTTTACAGTCAATACGACATTTTTTTCATTGTACTTCCTGCTCTATCGTCATTTCACTATCTATAAAATATATTTCAACTAATATGTGATGGCTAGCTAGAGATAAAATTATGCCATGGATCCATAAACTATGAAAATCAAGTGCAAGTTATTGTGTCATCGGGTTGTGTAAGTCACTCATTGAAACTTTGAAAAAAGAGAGAGAATGCTACCTTGTCAATCCAATTATATGGTCTCTCAATTCAATGTTGTGCATATGTCTAGCCTGCAAAGCCTAGAAAGCTTAGGTTCTTTTTTCCAATTTTTTTTTCCCAATAGATTACAATGAACAGAGTACATAAGTATATTCATAAGAAATAGACATGTTGGTCACCACTACATAAAAGAGGTAAACTTTAGACCCTTTATAAATATGAAATTAATATTAATTCTCCCTAAACACTTAACTTTTGTTTTAAAATTTTCGTAAACTACCCTATTTATGCATAAATAATTTAAAAAGGGGAGTTTATTTTGGATTCTATAGAATATAATCACCTGCTATCTTATGTTTTATATTTCATCCAAAAATGCAAGGTAACAAATTAATCTTTATGTTCTTGCATTCCCTCAATCATACCCTTGCAAGAGGGAATGAGATTCATATGTTCATTGTATCTTTGTGAGTAATAAATTGAATGTTTGTATGGAAGAAAAAAAAAATTGAGGCCATTTTCATGACTCATAGCGTTATATACAAAAGGATATGGAAACTTCAAATGGATTTTTGGATTTAAAAGAAAAAGGAGAGACATATGTATTCAAGGAGGGGGTCCTTGAATGAATACCAAGGAGCTCCAAATTCATGGGAGCTCGAGGATTTAGATGAAAACATTAGGAGGTTCATAATTTACTCCTCCAATGATTCTAAGAACTAGTCTGATGTCCACTCTAATACATCCATAGGGTTGAATGAAAAATACCTTCTGGTGGAATGCATAAATCATGTCAATATGTCCACTAAGAGGCTATTTGAAATCCTCGTGAGAAATTTCTCGAGAGTCTTTGAAACAACATCTTTATGTTTTTGTATTTATTTCCTTATTTGGCGCTTTTTGTGGTGCATATTTGAGCACACTTTGCATCTTTGTGAAGCAGATTCCTGGAATTATGGATTTGGACTCCAGATATATTTTTCTTTTAATTTTTGAATGAAATAGACTCTATAAATTAAGTTTTAATGTATTTTTTAGATTTAAAATTAACCTCGACCTATTTTCGGCTATCCATTCAAGGACATCAATAAAATTTCAAGTTCAAAATCCAAGTAGTAGTATTTTTAATAATAATTCAACTCTTAGAGTATTTCCTTCCTTGTGACAATTTTAATTATTTAAACATGATTTGTATGTCATTTGAAAGTGGAATTTGGGTCATATGGTCTTTATATTAGTGGGAAAAAGGCTTAACATAAATGATTCGAAATAGTCCCGATATTTAGTTGTTATTATGCATAATAAGCATCCATAATGTTGGTAAGAATACTTATCTAATTATGATAATCACTGAGTAACCACATGGGGTTGCTTCTATTTTTAAAAAATAAAATAAAATGTGATTCTTGAGAAATATATTTCGAGGAATTTGGAGATTTTTTCATTTAAAGAAAATGGAAGCATCTTCTCTGCTATTAGACGCCCATGTTCTCTATGTGGCATGAGAGGTTCCCAGCGGCCTCTTATTAATTGTTATGGAGAAAATACGATTATTGAATGGGATAAAAATGGTTGCAGGGAACTAAAATAAACTATTGTAACCTTGGAGACACTTCCTGGCCCTATGCAAACGAGTGCCTGGGAGATCCACAAATATTGATGAAAATTTTAAAATATGCAGCTAGAGAAATAGGTCATGAGATATCATAAATCCTCTAATTTTGAAACCTATCTTTAAAACTAGACTAGTCAAGAGAAATGAGTGTTGCAGGGCATTAATGAAAGGTCGAAAAAAGAAGGATGAAGATGAGAAAAGTTTAATAATTTAGGAAATTAAGAATCTGATTGTTAACCATCCAGAAAAAATGATGAAAACACCCAAGATATGGAGGAATTTTCAGCATAGTGGAACACCCATTAAGGATCTTTAAATATGAAACATGAGTACCGTTCGAGGTAAATTCATAATCATAACTTAAAAAGATCTACTGCTACATAACAATAATGCTAGAGGAAGAAAAACACTAATAAATAATCACACATTGAAGGAAAATATAATAATGCAATACCTGAAAAACTGGAATCAAAATTGATCCTCTTGAGTTTCAAATAGATATTTTCATTACATTATCTCATAATTAGAAAACTTTGAACCCCTACAAACTCTCGGTTTCCCGTTTTTTTCCTCTCCATAAAGTTAACTATCTTTGATGAATTTCAATGTTGATTTCTAAAACAATTATGCAATTATTTATTTCCAAGAAGATTTAAAATAATATAATTACAATAATAATGATTTAATATTATATAAATAAGCTATATAATATTGAAGATTAGAAAACTTTGAACCCCTACAAACTCTCGGTTTCCCGTTTTTTTCCTCTCCATAAAGTTAACTATCTTTGATGAATTTCAATGTTGATTTCTAAAACAATTATGCAATTATTTATTTCTAAGAAGATTTAAAATAATATAATTACAATAATAATGATTTAATATTATATAAATAAGCTATATAATATTGAAGACGTATTTTGTAACTTTAAAATAAATCTCCCTCATTTTTACAAAGTTAAAACCGTTACATAATTATAACATATCTAGTTAGGAGTATATGCCACGTTTTAAATCGAATGAATGACGATGTGGACCCAAATCTAGTCATGCATATATTTGCAAATAATGGATGGTTTGGGTAAAACCATAAACCATTTCTTTGGGGATACCTTCGAAATTTCTAGAATAGAAAAGGAATAAATTGTGGTTGTCGTTTTTTTGGATGATGGTTTGGGAAAACCATTAATCGATGACAAGAAATATTTCCTATGTTATACAGTATTGAATGCTCCTTAAGAGTGACCAACATTCGGTATTTCCTGCAGCTTCCATTATTGTAATCCATACATGAATCATAAACTTGTGGCACACGCCATTGTTATCCATACATGAACCATAAAATTGTGGTGCATGTCATCTTTATCATGAGCTTGTGCCATTTCGAAAGCTTTGTTATCATTTATATTTAGCTTCGTCATTTCTGTATTAGTTACCTTCCCACGATAATGTGACAATTTGAATTTGAATTTTCAATTTTCAATTTAAAGGGGCGTAGATGCTTTTGAGATTTGGATATTAATTTGGCTAAAATCTCATGGATAATTTCAACAATAGTATTTGTTCCAAATTTGAATGCATCAAATTCTGAAGAAGAGATATGTCACACCTCTCTTTTCTATACCAAAAGAATATATATATAAAAAAAAAATCTTCATTTATTTATTCTTTCATTGGTCAAAACCCCATGCACTTTAAACAAAACTAACACTATATATTTTAAAACATTAACGAGAGGATTTTATACTTTCTCAACTTCCTATGGATAAATCTATGGGTAAACCCACCATACCATGACCCTCAGAATTTTCTTAATTAAATTTACCCACCATTATATGGTTCTGTTTATATTACTCATTCATCATATATGTATATATAACAGTGTATCACCTTATATATATATATATATATATATATATATAGCATTTATGAAACCCCATGTATATGTTCTCACAACTCTATGTAACACCATATTGATAGCTTTTATGTTCTCACACCATATATATAACCTTGTATACACCTTACGCAGTACGTTAGGGATAAACATGTTGTAATGTCAATACTTCATATTATATGGTTGAAACAAGTTAAATCGATTGTCGATATTAACGAGACCAACACTCATACGCCACTTCATATTTGAATTTATGCGTAGTATGTCTCGAGCACTGGTTATTTCACACGGGGATACGCTGTCTATCATTAAGGATAGATTCATTTTCACTAACTAGAGGTGAGACTTGGTTTCGGTTCTTGATTACAACTACTATGGTACTCAACTTAATTTTCCCGGTACATCTGACTTACACATATATCCTATCATATTTATTTCACTATACGTTTGTTTTGTTGTGTTGTAGTCACTTATGATTATATAGTCTCTAGGGTCCGCGAGGTTGTACCTACTCGCTCGGTGTGTACTTCTGGTTTAACCATTCATCTACGCAGGCGGTACCATATTTCTTATCAACCATTATTACTCTATCGCTCTCAGGATTCTTCTTGTCCTTGTTGTGGATGGAGATTTCGCGCATCTCCATGGTTCGTTTTCACCCATAATCCACCTTACACGTGGACGGTTCTCAACGTCTGGCTGTAGGGTTTGTTGTTCGTTTATTATCTCCGGCTATTCATTTTCTTGTTTCATTTGACCCTGTCGCTTCACGTTCGACTCCCATTCTTCCACCATGGAGCATGCTGCGAATGTTACAGCCAAGGTGTATGTTCACTCTTGCAATCATACGGTAAGCATTTTATTTCTAAATCTATGGTCAGCGACGTTAACATATGAATCGTTTACTCCTTGCGGAGAAATCCCAGTGAAGGTTACTTCCTGCATATGTTATTTCATTTCTTATTGACTTGCTAATGGCAGCCGTGCAGAAGGCCACATTTGCGCAAGACACATTGAGGTCCATCCTGATTTCACAGTGCATCCAATTGTGGAGATAGGTAGTGAAATGATCGTTCTTATTTTCCCTCCAAATTCACAATTCCAGAGTCGACATTTTTCTAATGAGCAATAGATCTGGTTAAACAGCTAATCTAGTTTTCTTAACAGTTCGTTGTGGTTTTCCTTTAAGTACTCTGGTTAACACAATTGAGTTAGTTCCATTCTTATATTTAACTGATGATGTGCAGGCGTCCAGAATCGTTATAAGTGAAGGGTTCGCATTACGGCAAGGAGACAGTCCAGAATCGATGTCCAGGTTTGATTCGTTACCCTAACCCTGGTAACCTTAATGGTATTCTCCTTATGGGCGAAATGATTAATCGTTCCACTACGTTTGTTTCAGGAATTTATCCCATTTTATTTCTCAGGCATACGATTCTTACCTTCGTTGAACTGCGTTTACTCGTTCTATACAAGAGAGTTGTTATTACCCTATATCCTTCCACTAATATTCATCGTAACGTTTGTTATAGGTATTATGGTTTTCATTCGAACGCCCATTTGTTCTCAGCTAGTCTCCTGCGTTTTTAGCAAGTTAGGTCGACTTAATGTTTTGTTCCTCATCTCTTTGTAGAGGTTCTACTCAGTTTCCCCAAATCGCTTACTCAGAGTTTCTTACTACGTGCTCCAGTTTTCACTTAAATCGTGATCTTCATAATCGTCGAAAGTCCTTATTTTCATTTTATTGTCTACCATGGCTACGGCCCTCTAATTGTATAAGGACATTCCTAAAACGTGGTTACATTTCCAAACTAGGGTATCTGCAAAGATCGATGTTTATAATTATGACATTTCTTAACATGCCGTAAGGAGTGGCAGAGTAGGGAGCTACGAATTCTCCATTAAAACGTAATTAGTATTTGAGACGTCTTGACTGTCATGATTTGACGGGGTTTTGTTTTTATATCGTTTTTTGATAATAATTAATACCAAAATTAATCGATAGTGAACTCATATAACTCCGCCTATTACTCAGTTACGTTTTTACGCCCTACCATGATTGTTAATTTCTATTCAGAATTGAATAGTGTTTAACGTTGAAATATGACTATACATTTTTTTGATAGAGAATAGTTTTTATGGTTGTATATTCGTTATACATGTCTATCAATTCCTGCCCACAGTATTTTATTCAATGAGTGTCAGTTCAGCATGGTTCTATTTTCCTGAATGTCACTGTAAGATATACATACTCCTTTGTCTGCAGAATATGTTGGTATCCTGTGGGTTGTATAAGAGCTAGTTTATGAAGTTGTAACATTCTTCAGCAGACTTCTTTTTATTAACAATGGCCGGCTTGAAAGTGATTTGTTTTTTTTTTTTTTTTTTTTTTTGTTGGATATAGAACAGGAATTCTCGTTTCAATTGCTCAAATCTCAGGTTAATTACTATACAAATACACTATAATACTTTTTCAGTTTTTTTCTATAGATTGTATCAAAAAGGGGTTTTGTCACTGTCTGGTCTCTTTTTCCAGAACTATTAAATGGACTTATGAAATTTATTTAGAGTATAGTTTCTGTCTCACAAATCAATTGCACTCCAGGTAATAGTACATACACTATGATTTCAAGACACCAGATAGAACATCTTAGTCTATTTTCTCCAATGTATGTATATAATAGAATTTATTTTACCAATCAAAAGTAGGTTAATACTAAATTTGATGCCCTTCCTATAATAAATTGCATACATACAGATCCTCAGATCCAACTTAACAATTAATTGAAGGATATTGTATGAATTCTAATTGTAGTACCATTTCATGATTATAGATGCATACTAATAGTTCAGGAGTAGATTAAAATTTAATATTCAGTGGAGACTATGTATTCACAGATTTAAACCATCTGTTGGTTTAGAGTTTCTGTTGAATTCTACTCTACAGATTTTTGTTTTCTACAACCATACAGAGTTAAGAAGGTAAATGCCTTATGATTAACTCTGTTAAATGTAGCATTTATAATTGTACTATATAGTCAACTTTTATATGTAGGCAATTCATACCATATAACACAAACATAAATAATTTTGGTAAACACATACCATGCACACAGTAGACCAAACTCCCAACCTTAGAGTCCTTTTTGTCTCACAGAACTCACCCCCGAGCAGAGATCACCTCCTAGAACAGATCAACCTCTGATTTGTTTAGGAGCAGCTTATTTAAGCTGTGGTTTCCCCAAGCATGTTTCTAATTTTGCGTCCAGAATAGCAGGATGATTTTCTTCCTGTTTTCCTAGGCTTCCCATTTTAGGGACTCTTTTAAGTTGTTTTATGCTTTTTCTCAGCTTTTCTAGCTTTCTTCCTCTTCCCAACTACTTTCCTCATCATTGGGGAAATTTAGATTCTTACTCAAAATCTAAATTAGAAATAATTTCTTTCAAGGATTTTTGAAAGATTGTGGGGAATTTGTTGCCTTATCCATCCTCATGAATTTAGCAAGTGATCTCAACATCTCATTTTGGTCCATCTGTACACAATCATTTTATCCATTTCCTCAAATTAAATATTTAATTACATTCACAAAATACTTATCCTTTGGGGTCCACTCCCCTTAGGATTAAAGTTCAAATGTCTAGCTTTGAAATTCAAACACATAAATTTGGGTGTTACAAGATATCAATCCTATTTTCTTGTGATAGGATGGAATTGAATTTAATATTCATTTTTTCTTCCACATCTATAAATTGTAAGCCCATAGAGGAAAAATGTATATGAGGGATGAGGAAGAGGAAGTGCAGATATGAGAAATTTTTTGTAATCTGCTGTTGAATAATAAGATAGCCGATACCTCTATTTGGTGGATGCAACCAAGATTGGTTGGGTGAACCACGTTAAATTATGTCTCTATTGTTAATGTTGTGTTTGTGAATTATTTAGTTTCTACTGCGTTTACTCTAACAATTGGTATTCGAGCTTGCATAACTTGAGATGAGCGCTGCCAAGCGAAGCCAGATGTAATGTCTCCCAACTCCCAATTTTATTTTATTTTGTTATCTATAAATTACTTTCACCTAGTGGAAATTTTCTTATCATTTCCACCTTCGACATTTCTAATACACTTCTCAATGATAATGAATATAGTGGTCTCTTCTAATACTCCATATAATCATATGTTTATTTCTTTTTCCAATATATATCTTTCACTTTACTACTATTACTAAGAGGCAACATATATATATATATATATATATATAGATAATAGGATTATATATATATATATATATATATATATATATATATATATATATATATTGCATACCTATAATGTAAGTATTGCATATAAACAGATGGTTTTATTTCGTTTTGCCCCTATAAAATCATGCTTATAGTTTTTACTGGTTCTCATGCCTTATTCACGTTATCTATTGTTTTACAACACCATATATATACTAAGTTTTTATTTACGTAATAAACCATTATAATTAACACCCCTTAACTTCCTTTCGACGTTCGATAAGATCACTTATGGATTGCTTTGACATTTGTGAACTGAAAAAATTGATTTGTAGTATCTCCGTATTGTATGAACTTGACGTTTTATCAGTGTTCCAGCCAACAATTCTTACAGTTTTGAGTTATTGTAGTTTTTTTCAAAATATTTGGTACAAGATTACGTCTTTCTCATTTATGGCAATAAATCTCTGTTATTAATTAACGTTTGCCTCCACTTGACGTTTCTTGAACTCTCGGCCATGAGTCATTGATCCGTCGTTGGGTATTCCGATGCTTGCCACTTGTAGGGTCGAGATGATTGAGGGTTTCATCCCGATTCTTGGTACTTAAGGCTTACTTTCTCCTGCGAATTATTCATTTGGTTCTCTGAGGCACGATGTTTAGCTCTATTTCTATTTCTCTGATTTGTTCATATGTCGACAATGCAAACTTCTCTGAGTTCTTCCACAATGCAGATGTTCACTACCTCTATTTCGGTAAGACCTACCTCTGTTATTTATCCCATAGTTATAAAACTGGTCTATACGTGTATACTCTTTCCTCTTGCAAGGCCGAGTTCTGGTTTCCTTTTATATTAATTAAATTTTCATCATTCTGAATGTAATTGGTTTCATTATGTGGTTTGGTTCGAATACCCTGATATAGTAATGGCATTGTTGTAATTTTTATTCTAATGCATAGGTATTATTATAGAGTTCCTCTCGATTCTATTATGGACACTTCATGGAACTCATTTGTATTGTTTGTTTTGAACATCTTAAGTTCTGGGTCATAATAAAATGTTGATTTGTCCTTTGATATTATTTTTGACTTATTCGTTCTCGACATGGGTAAAGGAAGCATTTAGATTCATCTGGAATCGACCTTCCCATCGACTGATAGCTTAGGTTTTGCGAATCGGCTTTACAAATGAATTCTATTCATAGCCATTCATAGAGGTAATTCCTTTATGGTTTGAATTTTGATAAATACATTTTTCTCATAATAATAATCCATCGAAATTTTATATCTAATTGTGAAATTGTATTTTATCAGGCCCATGATTTGTTTGGCGTTTGTATCAGTATCACTCAGGTAACTATCTCTCATTCCTCGCAGGTATACTAAGTCGTTCCCTTGGAAATTGTTATAACACATAGTTAAAAAAATTATCGTTTATACTTGTACAGGTATCGTCACATTTTGCTTATGTTTAAGAACTCATTTATACGACTATTCAAGTTTCCGGGTAGGTGATCTACTTTAATACTTCCTATGTTCAATCACGACACACTTCACTAGGACTTCCTTGGAAGTCTCGTGAGGATTTCAGCGTTTTATCCCTCATTTCAGATCTCACTTCTGCATTAATTGAAATTAACGAGTTTTCCATAGCATTTTTATGACTGATATGCTCGTTTTTATGAGGACTTGTGGACTTTGTTACTGTATTAAACATATACTTTATTTTATGTTATTATTTGTTTTGTCACACAAATCCTGTTTAGATTTGATTTATAATGGAGGAAGAGTTTCTCACTGGTTTCTATACTAGGAGTATTCATTTCTAATGGCTATTTTTATAAGAAGTTAAACTGTGGTTATGTATCTCATTGTAATTTCAGAAATGGGTTCATTGTCTACACATGTTTTCTCTATATTTTACATTTTTATTTTATATGATTACACAATTCCTTCTCTTTGATTATCAATAGTTCTTCCTAGGAACTGAGTACTTAATTTCATAAGCTGATAGAAATAACTCTTCTCCTTCTTCGTATATACTATTAATTTTAAGTTAATATATTGGCAGCTTGTAAAAGATTTTATTTCCAGCAATTAATTAATCTTTCACCCGTACATATATCAGAGGCTACTTGCAATTTACATAAACTACTTTTGACTCATATTTTTCCTTCCTATTAAATCTATACATTTTTCATGCACTGTTAAAATACAACAAAAGTATTTATGTTACATCTATAGGGATAAAATCCTATGTGCACTTAATGTGGGTCCTCACATCTGTTCAGACATATGCATACTTTATGGTAGTTATGGAAAGGGTTTTTGTCACTTAAGTGCATAGGTGTACTTAAAGTTTTTCCCATATATTTTCTAGCAAAATATTTCATATTACTTTGCCATAAGTTAATGTCCAGCATAGACTATAATAGAATGATTATCTGTTCTAGAACTTCAAATTTTCTATCCACTGTACATATATTAAATTTCACCTATTACAATTTCATTTTATTTTTCTATCCTATATCACAGGGTCTTAGTCTAATAAATGAAAGTCTCTGAATGAAATTTACTTTCTAAACTTCAAAGTGTTTAAAATGCATTTTCATATCAGCCATAATATAGCATTTGTCAATTATCTTACTTCCAGTCTTCTGTCCACAATACAGATATAAAATATATCTATTAACATTTAGCTTTAATTTGTAGACTTTGGTTTAATATATGCAGATATTTAGAGGAACTCTAACTGTTATAACACTATACAGTTTGCTTTCATGGCATGTTCATATCAACTGTAACATTTATTTACATTATCATTTCTGTTTAGGTAATCCATGTATACTATAGTCAATTATACTTCCACCAGTATAATTTTATTTCTATAACACATAACCTTATTAGATTATATCATTACCTAAATGCAAGAGGTTTGAAGTATGTCTAGTTTCAATTATATCTGTTACATGTAAGGGTGTTATTCTTTCTTTTCATATATGAAACAGATATTTTATTAGTCCAGAAGCATATTAAAATTAAACAAGTAAATCATCTTTGGGGTAAGATGTATCCTCATATTTAAACCAACATTATTTTAGAGACTATGATGGATTCTCCCCACATATTTTATTCCTACAACTGTACAGAGTTGAGAGGATTAATTTCTACTAAACAGTTCTGTTAAATGTAAGGAATAAAAACTTTAGAATTTTAATCTAAAATAACATCTATAACCATTAACCATATTGTAGAATAACATGTATTTTAACCATTCATAGAAAATTTATGAACATACCACTTCTGCAAATGACCAACGTCCTAACCTTAAAGTTCTTCTGTCTTCCAGAACTCATCCCCGAGTTGAGATCATCTCCTAGAACAAACCAACCTCAATTTGTTTTGGAGTAGCTTATTTAACCTTATGCTCCCCAAAGCCTGTTTCTAATTCTGCGTCCAGAATGACAGGATGCTTTTATTCCAGTTTGCCTAGGCTTCCCTTATTTAGGGACTTTTAAAGCTTCTTTATGCTTTTTCAACTTTTTACCTCTTCCCAACTACTCTCCACCTCATTTGGAAAATCTAGATTTTTCCTCAAAAATCTAAATTAGAATTAAATAATTTTAAGGATTTTTGAAACATTTTTGGGGAAAGTCTTAGCCTCTTTCCATACCTCATGGATTTAGCAAGTGATCTCAAAAATCTCATTTGGTCAATATGCATAGAAATATTTTATTTATTTTTCATAATTAAATAATTAATTACACCCACACAATAATTATCCATTGGGGTCCACCCCCTTTGGATTGAAGTTTAAATTTCTAACTTGAAAACATAAAACTAGGGGTGTTACATATTCCCCCTCTGAAAACAAGCATCGTCCTCGATGTTAACAACTAACTACTAGAGTTCATTTTGAAAATAGATATGGATATTTTTCCATCATCTCGGCTTCTCTTTCCCATGTAGCTTCTTCAGCAGTAAAGTGCTTCCATTGCACCTTTACTCTTGCCACTGTTCGGTTTATTAATTCAATTTCTTCCCGCTCCAATATCTGAAGTGGATCTAGAAGGAACTCCCCTTTTGGTTCCACCTGTATCACATTCCAATCAACAATGTGAGAAGAGTAATGTACATATATTTTTAATAATGAAACATGAAACACATCATGAACTTTAACATGGGGCGGTAGGGCCAGTTTATAAGCCACTGGTCCCACCCTTTCTAACACCTCGAAAGGCCCACAATATCTACGAACCAATTTTGCACAAATTCCAGCATAAAGTGTGGTCTTTTTGGGTTTAATACGTAGGTACACATGATCACCCACTTTGAACTCTCGATGCACCCTCTTCTTATCAGCATAGTTTTTCTATCGATCTTGTGTGGTCTTGATATTTATTTGTATTTGTTTAACAATAATTTCCATTTCTTGTAAAGTATCTGGCCCCAATACTAACTTATCTTCAGGTTGGCTCCAACTTAAAGGAGTATGACACTTCGTTCCATAGAGTGCTTCAAATGCACTCATTTTTATGGAGGATTGATAGCTGTTGTTGTAAGAAAATTCAGCTAAATGCAATTAGTCTTCCCATTTTGATGGTCCATCCATCACATACATTCTCAGCATATCCTCCAAAATCTGATTTGTTCTCTCTGTTTGACCATCTATCTGAGGGTGATAGGGAATACTAAAATTTAGTTTAGTGCTCATGCCCCCAAACAGACCTTTCCAAAACGCTGCTGTGAACTTAGCATCTCTATCTGAAACAATCATCTTTGGGACCCCATGTAGCCTTACTATTTCTTTTAGGAGCACATCTGCTACTTGGGCTGTCACAAAAGTAGATTTTACAGGTGTGAAGTGTGCAGCTGTTGTTAAAGTGTCTACCACTACCATCACTAAATCATGCTGGTACTTTGTTTTGGGTAACCCAGTTATGAAATCTATAGAAACAGTGTCCCATTTCCATTCTGCAATTGGCAAGGGATTTAAAAGACCAGCTGGGTGCTGATGTTCCACTTTCAGTAGTTGACATTCCATGCATCTAGCTAAATAGTCTACTACATCCTTTTTCTTTCCTGGCAAAAACAATTTATTTTTCAAAGGTGTTAGCATTTTCTGATATCCAGGATGTCCTGGACATGGTTTTTTATGATATTCATTTGGGATCTCTTTTTTCAAGGACTCTATACTGGGGATATACAATCTGTTTTTATAGCAGATCATCCCTTTCTGGTTTTGTGTGTATTCAGCTGTTTCTTTCTTTAGGATTTTCACTTGTAGAATCCCATAGTTTGGATCTTGATCTGCTGCCTTTTCCACTATATCTTATAAATCAAAACTGGAGCTACTCCCAATGTTTCTTATGTTTTGGCAAGCATTTATGCTTAGCACATTAGAAATTTGTTTTTCTTTCCCTTTGATATGTTTTATGTACATATCAAATTCACTTAGAAAAGACAACCATATGGCTTGTCGAGCATTCAAATCTGTTTTAGAAAAGAAATACTTGAGACTAATATGATCAGTCATCAATGTAAATTTTCTCCCAAGAAGATAGTGTCGCCACATCTTCAAGGCATGAATTACAGCAGCCAATTCTAGATCATATACACTATAATTCCATCCATGTTTCTTAATTTTTCTAGATTCATATGCAATAATAGAATTTCCTTGCAACAAAACTCCTCCCAATCCCTCTCTACATGCATCAGTACACACAACAAACTCTTTGTCAAGATCTGCAATCTTCAGTATAGGGGCCGTAGTGATTTTTAATTTTAGTTGTTCAAAAATGTTTTGGCATTTTTCAGTCCACTCAATTTTTATGCCTTTTCTCTATAGTGAAGTTATGGGATGTACTATTACAGAAAATTTTTCCACAAACCTTCGATAATAGCCTGCAATTCCCATAAATGATCTCATTGCTGAAACATCAGTTGGCACCGACCATTCTCTAATGGGCTTTATTTTCTCAAGGTAAACAACCAATCCTTGTTCACAAATAATATTCCCAAAGTATTGAATCTTGTCTTTATAAAACTCACATTTACTAAATTTGGCATATAACTGGTTTTCTTTCAAAGTTTGCAAAACTATCCTTAAGTGTTCTTTGTGCTCTTCCTCACTTTTTGAATAAACCATAATATCGTCTATGAATATTAGTACGAATTTATCCAAGTACTTGTTCAAAAAGTTGTTCATTAAGCACATAAAAGTGGCAGAGGCATTTGTCAACCGAAAAGGTAGGACTACAAATTCGTAGTGACCATATTTGGTTCAAAATGTTGTTTTACTAATATCTTTCTCCCTGATTCTGAGTTGGTGATAACCAGTCCTCAGATCAATCTTAGAAAATACTGAAGCCCCTCTTACTTGATCAAAAAGTTCATCAATTCTAGGCAATGGGTATCTATTTTTAATTGTCAACTTATTCAGTTGACGATAGTCAATGCACATTCTAAAGGTTCCATCCTTCTTTTTCACAAACAACATCGGTGCTCCATAAGGAGACACACTCGGTCTGATATAACCTTTATCCAACAATTCTTGCAATTGCATTTTCAACTCCATGAGTTCAGGGGAGTTCATCCGATAAGGGGCTATGGAAATTTGTGTTGCTCCAGGCACCAAATATATGGAAAATTCAATTTCTCTTTTGGGGGGGAGATGAGGAATATCATCTGGAAAAACTTCCTTAAACTCTCTTACCACTGGCAGAGTGTCCAACAGGTTTTCTTCAGGTTGTTGTCCTAATTCTTCGACATCTACAACATATAATTGATATCCTTTCCTAGTTGTTCTTTTTATTTGTAGAGATGATATTTGTCTTACAGAAATTCGTTTGGTTTTCATTTGAGTACAAAGGGTCTCCCTTCCTCATCTATGCAATGCAGATTTTTATCCCAACAATTCATCATAGCCTTTCTCTTTTCTAACAAGTCCATTCCTATTAGCAAGTCACATGAGCCTAAGGGAAGAATGTATAAATTGATTTCTGTCTGAAAATCATTTCATTTAATTTTTGTTTGAGGTAACTTATGAGTTACTTTTCTCTTGGTGCCAGTGGCTAACTGGACCAACCAAGACTGCTGAAATTTTTCAGTCTTGAGATTGCATTTCTCTACAACTTGTGGAGTAATGTAACTCAAAGAAGCACCTAGATCAATCAAAATTGTAATAGATTGGTCAACAATCCTACCTTCCATCTCGACCATAGTAGCCTGGTGTTTTTCTTGTCATTTCTCCAAGGCTACACTGATAGTGGGTATATTCCTTGCTATGTCATTCACCGTGGTAGCTTCTCGATCCCTCATCATCATTTGACTATTTCGGTGTGGACAGTCCCTCAACAAATAAGGTTCTCTGCAGCCCCAACATTTCAAAGGCTCCCGCATTTTAACCGTTCCTTCCTTTTTATTATCTCCATCTAGTTGTTTTGAACTAACTTGGGACTGAGCAGTTTGACTTTCCTTTGGTTTATTAAATTTTTTCCGCTGATGATCCCTACCAAAGTTCTTCAAGTAAGTTGGTTTTTGTTTCTTTCCTTTGAATTCACCCTAGTCTACCCAGCTTTTCCCATGCTCACCCTTTCCTTTAAACTCCTGGTAGCATAATCTAGCTTTCCTCACAACTTCATCCATATTTTTTGGGTTATCGAACTCTATTTTCTCCTTGTACATAGCAGGAAAACAATTCAAAAACCTTTTTACCTTGGCCTTATCTTCACGAATATAAGGAACATACCTTAATAGATTTGTAAACTTGGTGAAAAACTCATCTATGGTGAGCTATCCCAATCTGAGTTCGTGGAACTTCTTTGCTTTATCATCATAATAACGTTCGTTCAAATAGCGGTTTTTAAACTTCATTTGGAAATCTTCCCAAGTCACTATTTTTTCATCAATGGCATGGGCCATTTTTGTCTCCTCCCACCACAAGGTAGCCTTACCCTGCAACTAGTAGACAGCTAACCTGGCCTTCAGATTGCTCTCATATTCATAGAACTGAAAATACTTAATCATATTCAACAACCATGCCTCAACATGTTCCTCCTTCTCCCCATCATAGGAGGGAGGCTTAATTTTTCAAAATTCCCCCTGTAATTCCTTCCTCTGTTTAGACTAATGTCTAGTGGTGTCATCTTCCTTAGAATCATTTAAGAACTTGCCTTTCTTCCTCTTTCCGAAACCTTCACCTTCTTGGCTATTCCGCGAAGTCAGTTCTCTTATGAGCTTTTCCTGCTCGTCACTAGCTAATGACAGCCTGTCATTTTGGCTTCTAAACTCAGCCATCTCCCGTTGCAACTTGTGCAACATAGCCATCAAAGCAGTATTGGGATCTGACGTGTTATCTTCATCACGCAGATCAACATAAATTTCATCTCCTTTAGCCATTGAATTTTTAGTTCCAGTACCATTGTACAGTAAACAAAACAACATTAGTAAAAAAAAGAAAAAAATCGACAAGAAATAATTTATACAGTGAGCACAACAAAAACCCAGTTTTTATAACATGAGCTCTGATACCATTTGTAATGTCTCCCAACTCCCATTTTTTTTTTTTTTTGTTATATATAAATTACTTTCACCTAGTGGAAATTTTCTTATTATTTCCGCCTTTCACATTTCTAATACACTTCTCAATCATAATGAATATAGTTCTCTCCTCTAATACTCCATATAATCATATGGTTATTTCTTCTTCCAATATATATCTTTCACTTTGCTACTATTATTAAGAGGCAACTTATTTGTTTATATATATATATATATATATATATATATATATATATATATATATATATATATATATATATTGCATACCTATAACATAAGTATTTCATATAAAAAGATGGTTTTATTTCGTTTTTGTAACACCCCTAGTTTTATGTTTCCAAATTAGACATTTGAACTCAAATACAAAGGGGGTGGACCCCAATGGATAATTATGGTGTGAATGTAATTAATTATTTAATTATGAAAAATAAACAAATATTTCCGTGCATATTGACCAAATGAGATTTTTGAGATCAATTTCCAAATCCATGAGGTATGGAAACAGGCTAAAACTTTCCCCAAAATTATTTCAAAAAGCCTTAAAAGAATTTATTTCAAATTTAGATTTTTAAGGAAAAATCTAAATTTTCTCCAATGATGAGGAGAGTAGTTGGGAAGAGGTAAAAAGATGGAAAAGGAGAAAGCAACTTTAAAGTCCCGAAATAAGGGCAGCCTAGGCAAACAAGAATAAAAGCATCCTGTAATTCTAGATGCCGAATTAGAAATAGGCTTTGGGGAGAGAAGCTTAAATAAGCTACTCTAGAACAGATTGAGGTTGGTCTGTTCTAGGAGAGGGTCTCAGCTCAGGGGTGAGTTCTAGAGACAGAAGGACACTAAGGTTGGGAGGTTGGTCAACTGCAGAAGTGGTATGTCCACAATTCTTATGAATGGCTAAAATGTCCATCATGGTGCAATATGGTTAGTTATGGTATATGTGATATTAAATTGAAATTTTGAAGTTGTTCTTCCTTACATTTGACAGAACTATTTAGAAGAAATTAATCCTCTTAATTATGCATAGTTGTAGGAATAGGAATTATGGGGAAAATCATCCAAAAACTCTGAACCTGCTAATGGTTTAAATCTGGATATTTATACTACTCTCATAAATCACTAAGGATTTAACTTAAATCTGCTTCTGTAAATGTACATATATATCTATGTGTAGAATAATAAAAGTAGACTTACAAGAGGATACATCAAAATAAAGATTAAAGCACAGTGTAGACATTGCAGAGATAACTTATTGAAGTGCATGTTGATAAACTGTAATCATTTTGTTTTAAAAGGAAAATTTGAACTCAGAAGGAAATAATTCTTGTTACATGAATTAAATTCATGAGATAGAAAAGTTACATAGCAGTTAATAAAGTAAGCAAATAGAAATTATAAGTTAATTCATTTACAGGACTGATATGAATATGTACATTTGGTGAATACAAAGGAGAGAATGAAATCCTATCTAAAGACATTCCCATATTATGAAACCATCTGGGATATATTACAGAAGCCCAAAACATATCAATAGAACTAATTTCTATGCTGATGATGAAACTCTTATAATGGAAAGATGGATGTCATTGATATGTACCTAATGAAAAAAAACCCTATTAGATTCTGAACACCTGACAGGAAAAGTATAATAGCAAAACAATCTACTAACACAGAAATTTTTCTATCTGAAATAAAATAATGGGTTACAGTTTAAATAAATCCCAGTTAGTTGCAATGGATGTAAGCCATATATCATGGGAAAAGTACCCATTGAAAAAATTGTTATGCGTTTTATTTAATCTCTATTTATCATTCATAATGTACTCATTAGGAAGAGAAGAACTATTGATAGAAATATTATGTATCACGGGAATTGAAATAAAATGTACTCAGGTGGATATTATTAAATTTTCTAATAATACATTGAAAGGAAAAATTGTACTTATCAGAGAAGTATGATACATAACTGTTAAGCCAGCAAAGTAATTATTAATACTGTAACTATTTTTCTGGATATCACACAAAAATAAAATATATGTCAATGTACAGACATCATAGAAAAATAGATAGCAGAAAGGGGACCCAAGAATCTTGTTCGTATGTAGTCATGGTGATGTATTAAACTTCCATTAATTAATATATATACAACAATCAAGTGGAAATATTGAATAACCCTGGTAATGAATAATAATTTTATGGTGAATATGATAGAAATGCGAAACCCTATATACTATTATGAAATAGATACACATTGTTTCAAATAAGTTTGATAAGCCTCACACAAGCGTTGAAATTCCTGAGTATTAGTCTTAATGGAAAATAGTATAATACAAACAAATTATCCTATAATGTATTCCATATTCAAAAAGCTTGGTCGTATTCTAAGGCCGAGAAGTTTGATTTTAGACAGTCCAATTAGGCGTTTACAAAATTTATAGAGGTGAAACAGGAATCATAACACCCGAGCCTAATAAAATTGTTAAAAGGCATCGGAAGGAAAACATGGAACCAAAGTCAACCCATACATATGGAAATATCGAACTACTGAAATCGAAATTCTTTGTAATGAGAAGGAACCAACCTGAGTACACAAGCGAAGACCAAAGTCTTAGGGAAAAACTGAAACAAGTGACGAGAGCATGATAGGAATGAAGGCTAGGATGGCGGGAATTAAAATAATCACCTGCAGTAACAAGAAACAAAAACGCAAACTAAAAAGGGTGAGGATAAACCAATATAAATACAACTATAAATTTAACAAATTCCCATATATATATAAACTTACCTTGATAAATATGGCGTAAAATGTTCTCTGGTTAATTCTCAACTCTGAAAGGGGAAACGAAACCATGAGTATCAAAGGACAATGATACCTAAAATTAATTCGACTCATTGTATTCAAACGTAGGAGAAATCAAACCCAGAATGTGGGTCACATTATTACCGCAAGGAAAAAATGCCTCAACAAACTATGAGGAGTCCTCTACAGTACCAACTCTCTCAGTAGGCAGAGCTAATTACAAACGTGAAGGAAGAATCAAAATTTCAGACTCCTCTTGTAGATTTAAATTGTAATAATAATAGGAACTGTATATGATATATGGCACGAATGAACTCAACATGGCATGGTGTAATATTGAAAGCATGCTACCTATGAATCTCGCTCTTGTATGCAAACCAACAAACTGTGTGCGTCAAACAAACTCGATGGCAAGACCATCGATACCACCAAGTTAAAACCCTAGCCATGAGACATGTAGGGAAAAAATGAAGGTTGTAACAAGAGAAATCCCAAATTAAGTAGAACGGAAGGTGTGTCAAACCCTAATGCATCTATGCCATCTAGATAAAAAAATCTGTGAGGGGCCTACTTGAACTTAGGGTTAGATCAATGGCACTCGATGGCCTTTAATGGCAGTTTGATAGAAGTTATGAATTCGAGCCATCCAAATAAATGTGAAATGACGTCGAGGTACAGATTATCTTCTCGAGAAAGGCAGAAGACTTAACATAGGGAGATAAATTGGCTGGCGTTAGAATATCGTCGTAGAGAAGTACACAAGAGACAATTAATATGTAGGATAAGCATGAAACGAAACCGTCCAAGGGATTGAGACGTTGAGTATTATCGTGTTCTGTGTAAAGATTGTGGTAATCGTTGTAAATCAACTCGATACTGTATGTACTAACTCACTTAAGCCGTCAAGTGAAAGAGGCATACAGACATGATATGGTCGCAGACCTTATTTATACCATATAATCGAATGCAATTCGATAGAGAATGATTTCATATGAAAGTAGTATGGGTGAACACTATATTAACGTGTTCAATGTAATAATTTGATTTAAGTTAATCATTGGGGTTATAAGATCTTCCAATTAAACTAAAAGGGAAGTTAACTAAGATAGTTTAGAATAATTTTAAAAAGGTGGAAAGAAAAACCAATAAGCAAATGGGTATCATAATTAAAAAGGAAGTCACCATGACAACTTGAGGAACGAATTAATAAGTGTTAATGATTAAGATATAGATCAACATTCCTTAGGGAAAAATATAGATATGTAGGTAACTGTATATGTTAAGGTATGGTGTTCATGAGAAATCTAAATTGGTTGAACCTGAAGGACAAAAAAAAATTTAAGGCATGTTACAAATGGTATCAGAGCTCATGTTAGAAAAACTAGGCTATTGTTGTGCTCACTGTGTAAGATAGTTTGGAAAAAAAATAAATCTTTTGTTACTGATGTTATTTTGTTTAGTGTATAGTGGTACTGGAACTGAAAGGTCAATGGCAGAAGGAGATGAAATTTATGTTGATATGGGTGATGAAGATAACACGCCAGATCCCAATGCTCCTTTGGTGGCTATGTTGCACAAGTTTCAACAGGATATGGCTGAGCTAAGAAGCCAGAATGACAGGCTATCATTAGCCAATGAGGAGGAGGAAAAGCTAATAAGAGAACTGACCTCGCGGAACATCCAAGAAGGTGAAGGTTCCGGAAAGAGAAAGAAAGGCAAGTTCTCAGATGATTCTGAGGAAGATGACACTAATGGACATCATTCTAAATAGAGGAAGGAATTACAGGGTGAATTCCGAAAAATTAAACCTCCCTCCTATGATGGAGAGAAGGTGAAAGATGCTGAGGCATGGCTATTGAATATGATTAAGTATTTTCAGGTCTATGAATATGAAAGAAATATGAAGGCCAGATTAGCTATCTACTAGTTGCAGGGTAAGGCTACCTTGTGGTGGGAGGAGACAAAAATGGTGCATGCTATTGATGAAAAAACAGTGAGTTGGGAAGATTTCCAAGTCATGTTTAAAAACTGCTATTTGAACGAATGCTATTACGATGATAAATCAAAGGAGTTCCATGAACTCAGATTGGGACAGCTCACCATAGATGATTTTGTCACCGAGTTCACCAATCTATTAAGGTATGTTCCTTACATTCGTGAAGAGAAGGCAAAGGTACAATGGTTTTTTAACTACTTTCCTACTGTGTATAAGGAGAAAATAGAGTTTGATAATCCAAGAACTATGGACGAACTGGTGAGGAAAGCCAAATTATGTTACCAGCAGTTTAAAGGAAAGGGTGAACATGGAAAAATCTAGGTAAACAAGGGAAAATTTAAAGGAAAGAAAAAAAAACCAGCTTACTTGAAGCACTTTGGTAGGGATCATCAGCGGAAGAAATTTAACAAACCAAAGGAAAGTCAAACTACCCAGTCCCAAGTTGGCTCAAAAAAAATAGATGGAGATAATAAGAAGGAAGGAACAGTTAAAATGCGGGAGCCTTTGAAATGTTGGGGTTGTGGGAAACCTCATCTGTTGAGGGATTGTCCACAAAAAAATATTCAGATGATTCTGAAGGATAGAGAAGCTACCACAGTGAACGATATAGTGAGGAACATACCCACTATCAGTGCAACCTTAGAGAACCGACAAGCAGAACATCAGGCTACTATGGTCGAGATGGAAGGTAAGATTGTTGACCAATCTGTTACAATTTTCATTGGTCCGGGTGCTTCTTTGAGTTACATTAGTCCCCAAGTTGTAGAAAAATGCAATCTCAAAACTGAAAAATTCCAGCAGTCTTAGTTGGTCCAGTTAGCTACTGGTACCGAGTGAAAAGTAGCCCATAAGTTACCTAAAACAACAATTAAATTAAATGATTTTCAGACAGAAGTAAATTTAAACATTCTGCCCTTAGGCTCATATGATTTGCTGATAGGAATGGACTGGTTAGAAAAGAAAAGGGCTATGATGAATTGTTGGGATAAAACTCTGCATTACATATATGAGGAGGGGAGACCCTTTATACTAAAAGGAAAACCAAAACCAACCTCTGTAAGACAAATATCAGTGCTACAATTAAAAATAACAGCTAGAAAAGGATATCAAGTATATGATGTACATGTTGAATAATTAGGACAGCGACCTGAAGAAAACCTGCTAGACATTTTACCAGTGATAAGAGATTTCAAAGAAGTTTTTCCAGACAAGATTTGTCATTTTCCTCCAAAAAGAGAAATCGACTTTTCAATCAATTTGATGCCTGGAGCAACACCCGTTTCTAGAGCCCCTTATCAGATGAGCCCCCCTGAACTCATGGAGTTGAAGATACAGTTCCAAGAATTGTTGGATAAAGGGTACATCAGACCGAGTGTATCTCCTTGGGGAGCATATATGATGTTCGTGAAAAAGAAGGACGGAGCCTTCAGAATGTGCATTGACTACTGTCAATTGAATAAGTTGACAATCAAAAACTGGGATCCATTGCCTAGAATAGACGACCTTTTTGATCAAGTGAGAGGGGCTTTAGTATTTTCTAAGATTGATCTGAGGACTAGTTACCACCAAATCAAAATTAAGGAGGAAGAAATTAGTAAAACATCTTTTCAAACCAGGTATGGTCACTATGAATTTGTAGTCCTACCTTTTGGTTTGAAAAATTCCCCTGCCACCTTTATGTGCTTAATGAACAGAGTTTTGAACAAGTACCAAGATAAATTTGTGTTAGTGTTCATCGAAGATATTCTATTCTACTCAAAAAGTGAGGAATAACACCAAGAACACTTAAGGATAGTTTTGTATACTTTGAAAGAAAACCAATTATATGACAAATTCAGTAAATGTGAATTCTATAAAGATAAGATTCAATATTTGGGGCATATTATTTCTGAACAAGGATTGGTTGTGGACCCTGAGAAAATAAAGGCTATTAGAGAATGGCCAGTGCCGACTGATGTTTCAACAGTAAGGTCATTTATGGGTATTGTAGGTTATTATAGAAGGTTTGTGGAAAGATTTTTTGCAATAGCATATCCCATAAATTCATTACAAAGAAAAGGCACCAAATTTGAGTGGAAAAAAAAATGCCAAAACAACTTTGAACAACTAAAATTAAAACTCACTACAACCCCTATACTGAAGATTGCAGATCCTGACCAAGAGTTTGTTGTGTGTACTGACGCATGTAGAGAGGGATTAGGAGGAGTGTTGTTGCAAGAAAATTATGTTATTGCATATGAGTCTAGAAAACATAAGAAACATGAACATAATTATAGTGTATATGATCTGGAACTACCTGCTGTAATTCATGCCTTGAAGATGTGGCGACACTATCTTCTTGGAAAAAAAATTACATTGATGACAGATCATATTATTCTCAAGTATTTCTTTACTCAAACTGATTTGAATTCTCAACAAGCCAAATGGCTATTGTTTCTGAGTGAATTTTATATGGACATAAAACATATCAAAGGGAAAGAAAACAAAATTGCTGATGCTCTAAGAAGAAATGCTTGCCAAAACATAAGCAGCATTGGGAGTAGTGCTTGTCTTGACTTAGAAGAACTAGTTAAAAAGGTAGTAGATCAACATCCAAACTATGAGAATCTACATGTGAAAATACTAGAAGAAGAAATGGTTAAAGGATTGATCTACTATAAAAACAGATTGTACATCCCCAATGTGGATTTTTCGAAAAAATAAATCCTAGATGAATATCATAAACAGCCATATTCAAGAAATCCTATCAGAAAATTCTTACAGCCTTGAAAAACAATTTTTTTTGGCCAGGGTTGAAAAAGGATGTAGCAAACTATTCAGCTAGATGCATGGAGTGTCAGCTAGTTAAAGTTGAACATCAGCATCCAGTCGGTCTTCTAAATCATTTTCCAATTGCAGAATGGAAATGGGACACTGTTTCCATAGATTTCATAACTGGGTTACCTAGAACAAAGTACCAGCATGATTCAATGATGGTAGTAGTAGACACTTTAACAAAAGCTGCACATTTTATACTTGTAAAATCTACTTTTGGGACAGCGCAAGTAGCAGATGTGTTCCTAATAGAAATAGTAAGGCTACACAGGGTCCCAAAGATGATTATTTCAGATCGAGATGCTAAATTCCCAACTACCTTCTGGAAAGGTTTGTTTGGGGGCACGGGCACCAAACTAAATTTTATTACTGCCTATCACCCTCAGAAGGATGGTGAAACAGAGAGAACAAACTAGATTTTCGAGGATATGCTGAGAATGTATGTGATGGATAGGCCATCAAAATGGGAAGACTACTTGCATTTAGTCGAATTTTCTTATAAAAACAGTTATCAATCCTCTATCAAGATGAGTCCATTTGAAGCACTCTACGGAAGAAAGTGTTGTACTCCTTTAAGTTTGAGCCAACCTGAAGATAAGCTAGTATTGGGGCTGAACATTCTACAAGAAATGGAAAGGATTGTCAAACAAATATAGAGGAACATCATGAATATACAATATTGAGAAAAAAACTATGCTGATAGGAAGAGAGTGCATCGAGAGTTCAAAGTGGGTGATCATGTGTATCTACATATTAAATCCAAAAAGAGCACACTTTATGCTCGAAGTTGTGCAAAATTGGCTCCTAGATATTGTGCCCCTTTTGAGGTGTTAGAAAGGGTGGGATCAGTGGCTTATAAGCTGGCCTTACCACCCCATGTTAAAGTGCATGATGTGTTTCATGTTTCATTATTAAAAATAAATGTACATGATGCTGCTCACATTGTTTACTGGAATGTGATACAGGTGGAGCCAGAAGGGGAGTTCCTTCCAGAGCCGCTTCAAATATTGGAACAGGAATAAATTGAATTGAGAAACCGAACAGTAGCTAGAGTCAAAGTGCAGTGGAAGCACTTTACTACTGAAGAAGCTACGTGGGAAAGAGAAGCTGAAATGATGGAAAAATATCCATATCTATTTTCAAAATAAACTCTAGTATTTAGCTATTAACACCGAGGATGGTGTTAGTTTTCAGAGGGGTAATATGTAACAACCCTAGTTTTATGTTTCCAAATTAGACATTTGAACTCAAATCCAAAGGGGGTGGACCCCAATGGATAGTTATGGTGTGAATGTAATTAAACATTTAATTATGAAAAATAATTAAAGTATTTTTGTGCATGTTGACCAAATCATATTTTTGAGATCACTTGCCAAATCCATGAGGTATGGAAATAGGCTAAGACTTTCCCCAAAAATATTTCAAAAAGCCTTGAAACAATTTATTTCAAATTTAGATTTTTGAGGAAAAATCTAAATTTTCCCCAATGATGAGGCGAGTAGTTGGAAAGAGGTAAAAAGTTGGAAAAGCAAAACGAATCTTTAAAGTCTCTAAATAAGGGAAGCCTAGGGAAATAGGAACAAAAGTGTCCTGTAATTCTGGACGCAGAATTAGAAACAGGCTTTGGGGAGAGCAACTTAAATAAGCTACTCTAGAACAGATTGAGGTTGGTCTGTTCTAGGAGAGGGGCTCAGCTCGGGGGTGAGTTTTGGAGACAGAAGGACTCTAAGGTTGGGAGTTTGGTCATCTGCAGAAGTGATATGTCCACAATTCTTATGAATGGCTAAAATATCCGTCATGGTGCAATATGGTTAGTTATGGTATATGTGATATTAAATCGAAATTTTGAAGTTGTTCTTCCTTACATTTGACAGAACTATTTAGAAGAAATTAATCCTCTTAATTATGCATAGTTGTAGGAATAGGAATTATGCGGAAAATCATCCAAAAACTCTGAACCTGCTAATGGTTTAAATCTGGATATTTATACTACTCTCATAAATCACTAAGGATTTAACTTAAATCTGCTTCTGTAAGTGTACAGATATATCTATGTGTAGAATAATAAAAGTAGACTTATAAGAGGATACATCAAAATAAAGATTAAAGCATAGTGTAGACATTGCAAAGATAACTTATTGAAGTGCATGTTGATAAAATGTAATCATTTTGTTTTAAAAGTAAAATCTGAACTGAGAAGGAAATAATTTCTGTTACATGAATTAAATTCATGAGATAGAAAAGTTACATAGCGCTGAAGAAAGTAAGAAAATATAAATGATAAGTTAACTCATTTATAGGACTGATATGAATATGTACAATTGGAAAATACAAAGCAAAGAATGAAATCCTATCTAAAGACATTCCCATATTATGAAACCATCTGGGATATATTACAGAAGACCAAAAAATATCAATAGAACTAATTTCTATGCTAATGATGAAACTCTTATAACATAAAGATAGATGTCATTGATATGTCACTAATGAAAAAAAATCTCTGTTAGATTCTGAACACCTAACAAGAAAATTTTAATAGCAAAACAACCTACTGACAAAGAAATTTTCTATTTGAAATAAAATAATGGGTTATAGTTTGAATAAATCCCACTTGGTTGCAATGGATGTAAGCCATATATCCTGGGAAAAGTACCCATTGAAAATTTTGTTAAGGGTTTTATTTAACCTCTATTTATCATTCATAATGTACTCATAAGGAAGAGAAGAACTATTGATAGAAATATTCTGTATCATAGGAATTGAAATAAAATGGCCTCAGGTGGATATTATTAAATTTTCTAATAATACATTGAAAGGAAAAATTGTACTTATCAGAGAAGTATGATACATAACCATTAAGCCAAAAAATTGATTATAAGTATTGTAACTATTTTTCTGATATCACACAAAAATAAAATATATGTCAATGTACAGACATCATAGAAAAATAAATAGTAGAAAGGGGACCCAAGAATCCTGTTCGTATGTAGTCATGGTGGTGTATTAAACTTCCATTAATTAATATATATACAACAATCAAGTGGAAATATTGAATAACCCAGGTAATGAATAATAAGTGTATGGTGAATATGACATAAATACAAAACCCTATATACTATTATGAAATAGATACACAGTGTTTCGAATAAATTTTATAGGTCTCACACAAGCCTTGAAATTCCTGAGTACTAGTCTCAATGGAAAATAGTATAATACAAATAGATTATACTAGAATGTATTCCATAGCCAAAAATCTTGGTCATATTCTAACGCCAAGAAGTTTGATTTTAGACAGTCCAATTAGGTGTTTACAAAATTTACAAAGCTACAATGGGAATCATAACACCCAAGCCCAATAAAATTGTGAAAAGACCTCAGAAGGAAAACGTGGAACCGAAGTCGACCCATACATATGGGAATATTGAACTACTGAAATCGAAATTCTCTGTAACGAGAACGAACCAACCTGAGTACACAAGCGAAGACCAAAGTCTTAGGGCAAAACTGAGACAAGTGATGAGAGCATGATAGGAATGAAGGCTAGGATGGCAGGAATTAAATAATCACCTTCAGTAACAAGAAACCAAAACAAAAATTAAAAAAGGGAGAGGATAAACCAATATAAATACAACTAGAAATTTAAAAAATGCCCATATATATATATATATATATATATATATATATATATATATATATATATATATAAACTTACCTTGAGAAATACGGCGTAAAACATTCTTTGGTTAATTCTCAACTCTGAAAGAAGAAATGAAACCATGAGTATCAAAGGAAAATGATTACTAAAAATTAATTCGACTCATTGTATTCAAACGCAGGAGAAATCAAAGCTAGAATGTGGGTCACATTATTACTGCAAGGAAAAAATGCCTCAACAAACTATGAGGATTCCTCTACGGCACCAACGCTCTCAGTAGGTAGAGATAATTACAAACAAGAACAGAGAATCAAAATTTCAGACTCCTCTTGTACATTTAAATCGTAATCATAATAGGAAGTGTATATGATATATGGCACAAATGAACTCAACAAGGCATGGTGTAATAGTGAAAGCGTGTTACCTATGAATCTCAGTCCTGTATGCAAACCAAGAGACTATGTGCGTCAAGCAGACTCGATGGCAAGACCATCGATACCACCATGTTGAAACCCCAACCACGAGATGTGCAGGAACAAAATGAAGGTTGTAACAAGAGAAATCCAAAATTAAGTAGAACAGAAGGTGTGTCAAACCCTAATGCATCCATGCCATCTAGATGGAAAAATCTGCAAGAGGCATACTTGAACTTAGGGTTAGATCAATGGCACTCGAAGGAATTTAATGGTGGTTTGATAGAAGTTATGAATTCGAGCCATGCAAATAAATGTGAAACAACATCGAGGTACAGATTATCTTCTCGAGAAAGGCACAAGACTTAACATAGGGAGAGCAATTGGCTGGCATTAGAATATCATCGTAGAGAAGTACACAAGAGACAATAATTATGTAGGACAAGCGTGAGACGAAAACCTTCAAGGGATTGACACATTGAGTATAATCATGTTTTGTGTAAATATTGTGGTAATCCCTGTAAATCAACTCGATACTATATGGACTAACTCACTTAAGCCGTCAAGTGAAAGAGGCATACAGATATGATATGGTCGCAAACCTTACTTATACCATATAATCGAATGAAATTCAATAGAGAATGATTTCATATGAAAGTAGTATGGGTGAACACTATATTAACATGTTCAATGTAATAATTCAATTTAAGTTAATCGTTGGGGTTATAAGATCTTCCAATTAGACTACAAGGGAAGTTAACTAAGATAGTCTAGAATAATTTTAAAAAGGTGGAAAAAAAAACCAATAAGCAAATGGGTATCATAATTAAAAAGGAAGTCACCATGACAACTTGAGGAATGAATTAATAAGTGTTAATGATTCAAATATAGATCAAAATTCCTTAGGGAAAAATACAGATACGTAGGTAACTGTATATGTTAAGGTATGGTTTTCATGAGTAATCTAAATTGGCTGAACCCAAAGGAAAAAAAAAATTTGAGGCATGTTACAGTTTTGCCCCTATAAAATCATGCTTATTGTTTATAATGGTTCTCATGGCTTATTCATGCTATCTATTGTTTTACAACACCATATATATATTAATTTTTTCTTTACATAATAAACCATTATAATTAGCACCCCTTAACTTCCTTTCGATGTTCGAGAAGATCACGTATGGATTGCTTTGACATTCGTGAACTGAAAACCTTGATTTGTAGTATCTCTGTATTGTATGAACTTGATGTTTTATCAGGTTTCTAGCCAACAATTCTTATGATTTTGAGTTATGGTATTTTTTTTCAAAATATTTGGTACACGGTTATGTCTTTCTCATTTATGGAAATAAATCTCTGTTATTAATTAATAGTTTTCTCCACTTGACGTTTCTTGAACTCTCGGCCACGAGTCATTGATATGTCGTTGGGTATTCCAATGCTTGCCACTTGTAGGGTCGATTTGCTTGAGGGTTTCATCCCGATTCTTGGTACTTAAGGTTTACCTGCTCCTGTGAAGTATTCATTTGGTTCTCGGAGGCACAGTGTTTAGCTCTGGTTCTATTTCTTTGATTTGTTCATATGTCGACAATGCAAACTTCTCCGAGTTCTTCCACAATGCAGATGTTCACTACCTCTCTTTCGGTAAGGCCTACCTCTGCTATTTATCCCATAGTTATAAAACTGGTCTATACATGTATATTCTTTCCTCTTGGAAGGCCGAGTTCTGGTTTCCTTCTATCTTAACTAAATTTTCATTGTTCTGAATTTAATTGTTTTCATTATGTGGTTTGGTTCGAATACCTTGATATAGTAATGGCATTGTTGTAATTTTTATTCGAACGCATAGATATTATTATAGAGTTCCTCTCGATTCTCTTCTGGACACTTCGTGGAACTCATTTGTATCATTCGTTTTGAACATCTTAAGTTCTGGGTCATAATAAAATGTCGAGTTGTCCTTTGATATGATTTTTGACTTATTGATTCTCGACGTGGGTAAAGGAAGCATTTCGATTCATCCGGAATCAACCTTCCCATTGACTGATAGGTTAGGTTTTACAAATTGGCTTTACGAATGAATTCTATTCATGGCCATTCACAGAGGTAATTAATTTTTGGTTTGAATTTTCATAAATACGTTTTTCTCATAATAATAATCCATCGAACGTGGATATCTAATTGTGAAACTGTATTTTATCAGGCCGGTGATTTGTTTGGAATTTGTATCGGTACCACTCAGGTAACTATCTCTCATTCCTCACAGGTATACTAAGTCGTTTCCCTTGGCAATTTTTATAATACATAGTTAGAAATTTTATCATTTTGACTTGTACAGGTATCGTCACATTTTGCTTCTATTTAACAACTCATTTATACGACTATTCGAGTTTCCAGGTAGGTGATCTACTTTAATACTTCCTCTCTTCAATTAGGACACACTTCACAAGGAATTCCTTGGAAGTATCACAAGGATTTTAGCATTTTGGCCCTCATTTCAGATCTTGCTTTTCATTAATTGAAATTAACGAGTTTTCCATAGCATTTTTATGATTGATATGCTCATTTTTACAAGGACTTATGGACTTTGTTATTGTATTAAACATATATTCTATTTTATATTATTATTATTTTTGTCACAAAAATCCTGTTCAGATTTGATTTATAATGGAGGAAGAGTTTCTCAATGGTTTCTATACCAGAAGTATTCATTTCTAATGGCTATTTTTATAAGAAGTTAAACGGTGGTTATGTATCTCATTGTAATTTCAGAAATGGGTTCATTGTCTACACATGTTGTTTCTATATTTTAAATTTTTATTTTATATGATTACACAATTCCTTCTATTTGATTTTCAATAGTTCTTCCCAGGAACTGAGTACTTAATTTCATAAGCTGATAGAAATAACTCTTCTCCTTCTTCGTATATACTATTAATCTTAAGTTAATATCTTGGAAGCTTGTAAAAGATTTTATTTCCAGCAATTAATTAATCTTTCACCTGTACATATATCAGAGGCTACTTGCAATTTACATAAAATAATTTTGACTCATATTTTTCCTTCCTATTAAATCTATACACTGTTCATGCACTATTAAAATACAACACAAGTATTTATGTTACATCTATAGGGATAAAATCCTATGTGCACTTAATGTGGGTCTTCACATCTGTTCAGGCATATGCATACTTTATGGTAGTTCAGGAAAGGGTTGTTATCACTTAATTACATAGGTGTACTTCAATTTTTTCCCATATATTTTCTAGAAAAATCTTTCATATTACTTTTCCATAAGTTAATGTCCAGCATAGACTATAATAGAATGACTATCTGTTCTAGAAATTCTAATTTTCTATCTGCTATACATATATAAAATTTCACCTGTTACAATTTAATTTTATTTTTCTATCCTATATCACGAGGTTTTAGTCTAATAAATGAAAGTCTTTGAATGGAATTTACTTTCTAAACTTCAAAGTGCTGAAAATGCATGTTCATATCAGCCATAATAGAGCATTTGTCAGTTATCTTACTTCCAGTCTTTTGTCCACAGTACAGATATAAAATATATCTATTAACATTTAGCTTTAATTTTCAGACTTTGGTTTAATATATGCAGATCTCTAGAGGAACTTTAACTGTTTTAACACCATACAATATGTTTTCATGGCATGTTCATATCAACTATAACATTCATCTAGATTATCATTGCTATTTAGGTAATTCATGTATACTGTACTAAATTATACTTCCACCTGTATAATTTTATTTCTATAACACATAACCTTATTAGATTATATCATTACCTAAATGCAACAAGTTTGAAGTATGTCTAGTTTCAATTATATCTGTTACATGTAAGTGTGTTCTTATTTCTTTTCATATATGCAACAGTTATTTTATTAGTCCAGAAGCAGATTAAAGTTAAACAACTAAATCATATTTGGAGTAAGATGTATCCTCAGAATTAAACCAACATTGGTTTAGAGACTCTGATGGATTCTCCCCATAGATTTTATTCCTACAACTATACAGAGTTGAGAGGATTAATTTCTTCTAAACAGTTCTGTTAAATGTAACGAATAACAACTTTAGAATTTTAATCTAAAATAACATCTATAACCATTAACCATATTGCACAATAAAATGTATTTTAACCATTCATAAACAATTTATGAACAAATCACTTTTGCAAATGACCAACCTCCCAACCTTAGAGTTCTTCTGTCTTCTAGAACTCACCCCCGAGCTGATATCATCTCCTAGAACATACCAACCTCAATCTGTTCTGAAGTAGATTATTTAAGCTTATTCTCCCCAAAGCCTATTTCTAATTTTGCATCCAGAATCACAGGATGCTTTTATTCTTGTTTGCCTAGGCTTCCCTTATTTAGAGACTTTTAAAGCTTCTTTCTGCTTTCCCAAATTTTTACCTCTTCCCAACTACTCTCCACCTCATTGGGGAAATCTATATTTTTCCTCAAAAATCTAAATTAGAATTAAATTCTTTCAAGTATTTTTGAAAGATTTTTGGGGAAAGTCTTAGCCTCTTTCCATACCTCATGGATTTGGAAAGTGATCTCAAAAATCTCATTTGGTCAATATGCACAGAAATATTTTATTTATTTTTCATAATTAAATAATTAATTACACCCACACAGTAATTATCCATTGGGGTCCACTCCCTTTGGATTGAAGTTCAAATGTTTAACTTGAAAACTTAAAACTAGGGGTGTTATACCGAAACTGCTGAGGAGGTCGTGGCATAGATGCTAGTGAGCTTGCAGGCAATCAAATCTGTTGTGGTGCGGTGAGCGAGCGAGGAGGAGTCAAAGCTCTACATGTTGTCATCGATAGAATCAATGCTCTGCATCCATGCTATTCCGGCGTTGAAAACTGGCGAACGTCTTGTGTAGGCAAGTCTGTGACTCATGACTGCATGCAAATTGTGGGATGGTCATTGATGTAGTTTTGAGCATGAAAACCTGGAGAAACGTTCAAGATGTGGTGGTGCATTGAATCGAAATAATGGAAGCCTTGCTACGTAAGTGACTTCTGCCGCTGAGTGAATCAATTTTTTTTTATTTTTTTTTCTCTACGTCCTAAGATAAGTTGTTTTTCTCAATATTGGTGGAGCTAGTGACCTTGAAGTAGGGGAGAAGAAAGATCAAGTCACTAATGCTTTGAATGCTACGAAGGCCACTATAGAGGAGGGAATTTTACCAAGTGGTGGTGTTACTCTTCTTTATTCGGCACGACAGCTTGACAAGTTACAGTCAGAAAAATTTGACAAGAAGATTGGAGTCCAAATAATTTAAAATGCATTGAAGACACCGGTGCATACAATTTCTAGTAATGCTGGTGTTGAGGGTGCTGTTGTAGTTGGAAAATTATTGGAACGGGGTCTTGAAGAAGGATGTGAGCAGATCCACTCTAGTATTGAAGCAAGTACGTCATACTATGACAAGGAAAAGATTCAAGAAAGGTTAGTAAGGCTGGAAGGAAGAGTTGCTGCTATATCGGAGAAAAGGTATAATCCAGTGTTGTTTGAAGGCTTTTGCCAAGTATTCTATTTTGAATACTTTTGAAACTTATTGATTAATAAAGAAATTAAGGATCCATAGCAGAAGAAGTTATATTAATATGTAAAAAACTGAAAGCGCTCTGTTTGAGATCGAGAAGTTTAATGGGAGAAATAACTTCGAAATCTGCAAAGTCAAGATGCACGATTTACTTGTACAACAAGGTGTGGCAAAGGAAATTTTTGGAAAATCCAAACAACCTTTCACCATGATAGATGAAGAATGGAGTGACATCGAAGACAGAGCACTGAGCGACATACAATTGCATTTGGCGGATGATGTTTTATTTAACATCATGTCAGAGAAAACAGTCGCTGGACTATGGACTTTGCTAGCAAAACTGTACATGACTAAATACTTTACCAACAGGATTCTTCTGAAAAGATAGTTGTATAAATTGCGCATGAAGGAAGGTACAAAAATAACCAATCATCTGAATACCTTTAATACTCTCTTGGTGCAGTTATATAGCATAGAAGTAAAATTTATTTAGAAGATAAATCTATAACTTTATTATGCTCTTGTCCTGAGTCATGGGATCATTTTGTTACTTCTATAAGTCTTAGTTCATCAGAAACCCTTGAATTTGATGATGTTGTTGGAGCTATGATGTCTAAAGAAACCAGAAAAAGTTCAAATTTAGAAACCTCTACATCAGAAGAAATGATGGTTAGAGGTCGATCTAAAGAAAAACGCTTTAGTCAGAAAAACAACTCTCGGTCAAAATCGTAAGGGAAGAAGAGTAAGCTACAATGCTAGTTTTGCAGAAAATCGAGACATTTGAATAAGGACTATTGAAAGAGACAGAAAACATACAAAAGAGACTCTTTAACAAAAAATAAAGAGGCAAACACGATAGATACAGGTTCAGCATCTAGTTCAGGTATAATTGATGAAGTTTTATTTGTTAATTTTTCAAATCATGATCAACATTGGCTATTGGATTCTGGTGCATCCAATCACATGTGCATTCATAAAGAGTGGTTTAAATATTAAAAGTCAATCAATGATGGAGTAATTTACAAGGGAAATGATTTCTCATGTAATGTTGTGGGAAATGGGGGCATTCATATTAAAATGTTTGATGGGACAATCAAAATCTTAACTGATGTAAGGCATGTGCCTGAACTTAGGAAGAAAATTTTTTCTCTAGGAGTGTTAGACACAAATGGATATAAAAATTTTATTCAAGGTGGAGTAATGGAAATTTACAAAGGAATCTTATCAGTAATGAAAGCAAAGAAAATTGGAAATCTTTTTTAGTTAGAAGGAAGAACAAAGTCAAATCATGTTTCAACTGTATCTGAAAACGACAGTGATTCTATTCGACTATGGCATCAATGGTCGGGCCATATGAGAGAAAGAGAATTAAAAATCTTATCTGATCGTATGTTACTTCCTAGTTTAAAATCTTCTAAGTTAGATTTCTGCAAACATTGTATTTACAAGAAACAAAGCAAGAAGAAATTTAAAAATGGAGAACATACTAGCAAAGGAATCCTTGATTATATCCATTTGGATGTTTGGGGTCGATCTCCTACAACCTCATATGGAGGATCATCATATTATGTATCTTTTATAGATGATTTCTCTAGAAAATTATGGGTCTACATGTTAAAAATAAAGTCTGATGTATTCAAAGTTTTCAAGAAGTTTAGAGCATTAGCAGAAAATATCACTGGAAGAACCATTAATTGTCTAAGAAATGAAAATGGTGGTGAGTTTACTTCAAAGGCATTTGATAATTATTGCAAGGAATTTGGGATCGAAAGACATAGAAATATTGCTTATACTCCTCAGAAAAATGGAGTTGTTGAATGCATGAATAGGACTCTCTTAGAAAGACCAAGAAGTATTCTAAGTAACGCCAATTTACAGAAGGAATTATGGACAGAAGCAGTGTCTACGGCTTGTTATTTAATAAACCGATCACCATCAACTGCAATAGGATGAAAAATTCCTCAAGAGGCATGGGAGGGTCATCCCTGTGATTATTCTAAACTGAAAGTTTTTTGTTGTGATGCATATGCTCTCATTCTAAAACATCAACATTCTAAATTAGATCCTAAATCAAATATATATATATATATATATATATTTGTTGGATATGGTGATGGGATTAAGGGATACAGGTTTTGGGATCCTACTACTCACACGATCATCATTGACAGAGATGTTAAATTCAATGAATCTTCACTTGATAATCTAGATGTAGATTAAATTGAAACAGGAAAATATACCTAAGTTTCAACATATTCAGTTTGAAACCAGTTCAAATACTGATGATAGTAAAGATGAACGAGTTTCAGATGAATATCATGAAGAAGTTCCTACAGATAATAATCAAAAAATTGTGGAAGAACCAGAAACATCTTTAAGAAGGTCCACCAGAATCATACATCCTCCTAAAAGGTATGATGATTATGTTACTTCAATTTCTTTAACCGCTAATGATGATGAAACTTTACGCTATCAGGAAGCCATAGAAGGTTCAAACAGTGATAAGTGGAAATAAGTTATGGAGGATGAGATGAAGGCATTAGACAAGAATGCCACATGGGACTTGTTAGACCTTCCTAAAGATAGAAATAATTGTAGGATGTAAATGGGTTTACAAATTGAAAAAGGGTGTTGATGATAAAAAAGACAGATACAAAGCGAGGTTGGTTGCGAAAGGTTTTTCTCAGAAAGCAGGAATTGACTTTCATGAGATATTTTCACCAGTTGTTAAAATTGTTTCAATTCATATTTTGTTAACATTAGTTGCTTTACTTGATTTAGAATTACAACAACTAGATTTAAGACTGCATTATTACATGGAGATTTATATGAAGAGATTTATTTGGAACAACCTGAAGGGTTTGTTCAAAATCGCAACAATAAATTTGTCTGCAGGCTCGAGAAATCATTGTATGGTCTGAAGCAGTCACCGAAATAATGGTACAACAAATTTGATTCTTTCATGATGAGCCAAAATTATATAAGAAGTGAATATGATCATTGTGTTTACTTTAAGAAATTAATTAATGGAATATTAATTATCTTAGTATTACATGTTGATGATATGCTTTTAGCAAGAAAAAGCATAACTGAGATTAACAGGTTAAAGGCTCAGATGGCTAGGATGTTTGATATGAAAGATCTAGGAGTAGCAAGATATATTTTGGGCATGGAGATTTTTAGAGACAGGAGCAATGGTAAGCTATGGTTATCACAACAGAAGTATATCGAGAAAATACTCTTAAGGTTTGGTATGAATAATGTGAAGCCAGTTTCAGTCCCTTTAGCTTCCAATTTTAAGCTTTCTTCAATTTTATGTCCTAATTCAAATTAAGAAAAGGAATATATGTCCCGAATACCATATGCCAATGTAGTAGGAAGTTTGATGTATGCGATGGTTTGTACACGACTAGGTATTTCACATGCGGTTGGGGTTTTCAGTAGGTATATGGAAAATCTAAGGAAAGAACACTGGGCAGCAGTGAAATGGGTGCTTCGGTATTTGAGAGGTACAAGTGATTATTGTATAACTTATGACACAAGTAGTGAATTTGTTTGTGGATATGTTGATTCCGATTTTGTAGGTGATTTGGATAAGAGAAGGTCAACTTCAGGATATGTCTTTACTCTTGCAGGTGGAGCTATTAGCTGGATGTTAAAGCTGAATTTTTTTTTTGCTTTATCCACTACAGAAGCAGAATACATAGCTTCTTCACATGCTTGCAAAGAAGAGGTTTGGTTGAAAGGTTGGTTTGGTGAGTTTGGTATGTTTCAAGACAACATAAAGTTATTTCGTGATAGTCAAAGTGCAATTCATTTGGCTAAAAACTCTGTCTATCATAGTAAATCAAAGCATATACCTATAAAGTACCATATTGTAAGACAAGTTATCACTGAACAGGGAGTCTCTCGTGAAAAAGTGCATACAAAGGAAAATTGTGCAGAAATGTTCACGAAACTAGTTTTATTAGAGAAGCTACGACGGTGTCTGGCTTCTCTTGACTTGTAGAAAAAATGAATATAATAAAGAAACAAGGTATCAAGTTAATTGTTGTCAAGGTGGATATTTTTGAGATTTTGAATATTAATTTGGCTAAAATCTCATGGATAATTCCAACAATACGATTTTTTCCAAATCTGAAGGCATCAAATCCGAAAGAAGAGATATCAATCATATTTTCTTGTGATAGGATGGAATTGAATTTAATATTCATTTTTTCTTCTACATATATAAATTGTAAGCCCATAGAGGCAAAAGATATATGAGGGATGAGAAAGAGGAAGTGCAGATATGAGAAATCTATTGTAATCTCCCGTTGAATAATAAGATAGCCGATACCTCTGTTGGTGGATGTAGCCCAGATTGGTTGGGTGAGCCATGTTAAATTTTGTCTCTATTGTTAATGTTCTGTTTGTGAATTATTTAGTTTCTATTGCATTTACTCTAACAGATACAAGTTTGTTGATTGGATTTGAATTTTATTTTAATCGGGAGTATATGTGAGTTCACTGATTAGGGAAGACACATTTTCTAAGATGATGTTGTTGTCGCTTGCACTATTGAAGCATCTGAACATAAATGGTACCTTAAAGTTGCTCTGCATTTCTCTGGAAGAGGTTACACTGAAGATCTACACAATATTGGGTGTGGTAGAAATGGTAAGATCTACAAAGTTAGGCATGTTAACATTGGAAAACTTTATGTCCTCAAGCAAAATCACGATCTTCCGGTCTGAAATCAGGAAATGAAGATTCTCCAATGGGTGAATTCTCCACACATCATGCAGTGTTAGGGTATATTCCATCGACAAGGACTGCTCTCTATTGTATTGGAGTACATGGATGATGGAACCCTTATGTAGGTTCTTCAAGCCCACAAGAGAATCCCAGGACACCATCTGGCTAAGGTTTCCATGAAGGTGTTGAAGAGCTACATTTACGAGAACAAACATTAGATGCAAAATAAATGCTAAGCCTTGTAATGAATTACATGGAAGACGAGTTGTTGGGGTTCATCATAATTCCTCCATCTATAAGTGAAATTTGAATCAGTAAAATCCTTCTTCAGTGGATTTAGCCAAAATAGAAGCCTCTCGTAATGAATTCATGACTTCAAATGAAGCAATGACTTCAAAAGGGGAGACAGGAATTGCTTTCAGAAATCCTATGAGTATGAATTTTGAGCCAGAAAAAGCTGTAGTGCAATACCAGAAAATTGAATATATATGAATATCTCTTCATATATATGTTCAAAACACTAGTCATCACATTGCTCACTTACATAATCCTTGTGGATCTCCTAATGTGAAGCCTGTGAATGCTTGTTTTCCATCTCGCTCTGCTTGGGCTCGCTCCCGAAGTCATTGAAATATTTATTTATTGGGCTACCCCTCACTTTTTTTGTTCAAAATCGCATATTCCAATCCTTACACGCTTATCAATTTCACTGTGAACTTCTTAGAACTGGTTTGATAAAATAATGGAAGAACATGATATTGTGACGCTAGCTAGTCATGAACAAACCATTCAAAAAGTATGAACCAGGATTTTATTCCACCCACCGTTTCTTCTAGCCAATCGACGACATCATAGTTTGAGTATAAAATTATCCCAGATAGAGGATACTACATATATTATATAAATTGGGTACTCGATCTGTGGACCATATTCAACTGCGCATACATAATATCAGTGAACCTAGCTCAAACCATCAACATTTAATGGAAAACTTCATATATTCAAGTGGATGAAAGAAGCTCGAGGAAATGAGGTTTGTCGATAGATTTTTCCGGAAACATCCAACCAAGGAGCCATACTTGAGGACAATTACTATATATATTAAATATTTTGTTATCAATAACGGTAAATATTTTTTTACCAATAAATATACTCAGCATCCCATTATTTAAATCAATCTTATCGGATAAAACAATACGAGTAAATATCTAGATACGTTCACTTAACCAATTTAGTGGAAAAGAAAACATTGAGTTAATTGAAAATGATGATATCAATAAATATCTGGGTAATATCTAGGTAAGTTCACTTAACTAATTTAGTGGAAAAGAAAACATCCATTTCATTAAAAACAATATTACGATGAGAAAAGCTCTATTAACCGCGCTTATTAGTTCAAAACCTTATAAATATGATGAAATCATTGTTTTCCATTATTAGCCATCCCCAAAAGAATTTTAAACTTATAAATATCACGAAACCATTGTTTTCATTATTAGCCATCCCCAAAAGAATTTTAAATAGTAGAAAAACTATTTAATACAGTGCATCAAATTTCATATCATTATATCAATAATTAATACTTTTATTATAAATTTGTTTCAATCATAAATATATTTAATCAATTATTTTCGTTGGTTAATATTATAATTAACAAGGTCATCTTTTATGTTTTCTTTATCCCTTATGGATTTTTCCCCTATATATTTAGGGATCAATATTTCCCATGATATTTGTTATTTAATTCTCTCTAAAAAACTTTAATATACATCCATGTCATTTCTTACGCATATACACATACTATGGTATCTTTATCCATTATTCATGTCTTCCCAAGGATTGCTAAATTTGGCTTTTGTTCTAAAATAGAGAGATAATCTCCAAAAGAAGCCTCCACTAGTTTTGAATAAAATAGATGAGGTGATACTCACCTTATAATAAGATTTGAACATCATTGGTGGTATGGATTCTTTTGATCTACCAATTAACAACTAACCAAAACCCTCTTGAAAAAATTCTCACCAACAAAACACCTTGTTTTAGTTACTACCAAGTTCCTAAACATGTTCAAGAAGAGACACAAGCTCCGACTTTAACTCCTTAGTCATACATTTTTTAAGTACCTCACTAACTAAGAACTTTGTTTTACTTACTACCAAGTTTACGGACCTCTTCAAGCAGAGACACAAGCTTTCACTTTAACCCCTTAATCATGTAGTTTCAGGTACTTAAGATTTTGAAAACACATTAAATTATTCATAGGTTTTGCATATGATCAGCTAAATATGTTTTGTTCAACCATTCTTGAATATGATTAAGTAAATATGTTTTCTTTACGAAAAAATTTAATTCGAGGGTTTATTATGATTTAGCCTATAATATGCCTCTGTAATTACACATGCATTGTAAAATATTTATCTATACTATTGATAAGATTTTATTGATATTTCAATTTTCAGCTTATTTTAAATCATAATTCACATAAAAAAAAATTGACTAAATATAATAGTTGTGATTGTAATTGTTAGAATTTTTTTTAGAATTCTCATTATGTAGATTATTTGTTTCCTTTATTTAAGTTTATCTCTAAATAATGTTATTTCTGTTGCAACTCCTTTTCACGTATGAGAAATCTTAAAAATTGAACTTATTAACTATAATAATTCCATATTGAACTATTTTCTATTACAACCTTTTTTCACATATGAAAAACCTCAAATATTAAACATATTAACCATAATAATTCCATTATTTCAAATACTTTAACTACATTCATCATTTCGCTTGAGAAATTGAAATACTTCACATTTGAGCTGCATTTTATATTATAGTTGAAAGTTTTCAAGCAATACACATTAAACAAAACCCTCACGTGTTTGTTTGTCTCAAAGTCAGGTTGTACCTGAAAATCTTTCAATGCTTCCATTCTGTAAAACTCTATCAATCAGGTAAATTTCATAAATTTTTAATATTAAATTTTAAGTCTTTATTTTATGTTTTGTTAGAAGACAATATACTGTATTGTTTTAGTTATTTATTTATTTATTTAGTTTTAGTTTTTCCCTCATATTATAAGTATCAGTTTTTTTATAAATTATTTTCTAATGCTAAGTCAAAATAAATTAATTTTAATTGAAAAGTAATTATATGTATATATATATTTTCAAAACGATTGTTGTTCTATTTATATTTTTTTCCAGAAATATTGTTATTTTATAAATAGAATAGTTAAATTGATTTTTACATCAATTTAGAATTTTTATATTCCTTTCCATCTATCCAAGTTTTTAATGGATAATGATTTTATATTTTATTTAAAAATTTATTTATTAATATGTCTCTAGCCATATATAATAATATATATTTTATTTTTTATATATTAATATTTTTCTATATTTCAATCAAATACATTTTTAATAAAAACCAACATAGAACCATTTTAACTATAGATCTAAGAAAGGTTACATCTCTCAATATGAAAAAAAAATTTGGCTGCAAAACTCTAAAAAATGTTTTATTCCTCACATCTTCTCACCACTCGATAGATCCTTAATTAATATGGATCTATCAAGATTATTAATAATATTATTTATCTCGTACCTTTTGAAACGATGGCTAGGGTTTTCACTTCCCCTGCATAAAATCTGAATCCCTAATCCCCTCTGAACCTTGTTACGAAGCTCGGTGCCCCCTTGGCTTCTCTGCTAATACATCTTCCATGAATCCGCCCTCTGGAGGGGCAGGTACATCTCCCCTACACTCAATACCCCCTCTTTTGACATCTCTGCAGCAGCAGACAGAAGTGCCAGCCCTGGTTCTACCCCCCTGGCCACCTCTGTTCATGCTCCTGCTACAGACAACTTTGGTAACACTACTTCAGGCTTTGCGGCCGCTAAAGCCAAAGGAGCAGAGTAGGATGCCTCTGCGTCTCAGCCAAAGGCGTCCTCTACCACTTGCATCCCAAAAGCATCAGAGAGAACAAAAATAGACCTCCCCAGTCATCGCATCAATGGTCAAATTCAATATATGAAGGATCACGCCCTCCTAGGCAAGTTCATAGGTCTATGGTCAACAGAAAATGCCTTGCATGGGTGGGTAGTCTCCAAATGGAAGCCTAAAGGACAAGTGACCTTGTAGCTTGGTCCCAAAGGTTTCTTCATAGCTATCTTCAACTGTATGGAGGATAGAAACCGTATCTTTGAGGGAGGCCGATATTTCTTCAACTCTGCAGGTCTGTACCTTCGTGACTGGATAGAGAGATTCAATCCGGAAAAAGAGGACTTCCAGTGGGCTCTAGTCTCAATCTGTATGTACTCTCTACCTCTGGAATACTGGGATGAAGAGACCTTAAAGGACATAGTAAATGGCTTGGGAGTGTTTATTAAAGTTTCCGAGGAAAATAAACTCAGACAATACACCTCCTATGCTAGGATCTGCATTCACATGCACCTTGCCAAAGCTCTCATGGATTTGGTAAGTCTATTTCATGACGATTTTAAACATGTTCAAACAATAGACTACGAGCATGTCCCCTTACGTTGTAGGAAATTTTACGAACATGGTCACCTATATCATGATTGTCCCCTGAATCAACAACCTAAAACCCCCACCTCTGAGCACAGCAAAGATGCTGATGGATTTACAAAAGTCAGCAGTCGAACAAAGCACCCTAAGAAAACCCATGTCTCCCCAGACGTTCCCAAGAAACCTGAAATGAGTAACAGCTTCGAAATACTTTCCTCTCAAAACACCTCAAAGGATCATCAATCTCATCCATCCACCTCAGATCCACCTCCTAAATATTTCACTCCTCTTCCTAACCCTTTGTCCTCTGTCTCTGCCATAACCAACTCTCTCACCTCTACCTCCTCAGACAACCTCGATAAAGCTCTTGTTCTCAAAGATTCAAGCATGGATATTGATGTCGCTCTCACTCTTAGCACGCATCAGGAGCTAAAAAATGACGAATAGAATATGTCAACACACATGGATGAAGAACCATAGAGTATAGATCTGGGGGATTTGGACATAATCAGCCTGGAAACAACTTGTCATCCGAGAGAATTTAGTGAAATACCTCCCCAACAAATAGATAGCCTCGAGGTGGTTCTAGCCAGAGCACAAAAAAACAAATTTCTCGGTATTCAGGCAGGCAGTCTTTGCGACGGGAAAAAAATAATGAAAGAATCAAAGAAACGTGGGTGCAAAACGGATATGTAGAGGACCATCATTGTTGGAGAAATGATTGTGGAATCTGGTAGGTTCCCCAAGCTGACCAAGTTATACAAGGCTCTTCCTCATTGTTCCTCATGAAGCTCATCACATGGAACATGAGAGGGCTCAACAACCCTGCTAAACACAAAATGTTAAAAAACATGATGTAGCAAGATAAGCCATCAATATTTTATCTACAAGAAACAAAATGTAACAACATTTCTCTTGAAAATATTCTAAATAAATCCTAGTGTGGAGGCCATTCAGTTTCAGTCGACACCTCAGGAGCGTCAGGGGGGGTCGTAATCATTTGGAATCCCCAGGTTCTCTCCCTCCATGATTTTCATGCCTCACAGTACTTTATTCAAACAAATTTCCATTTAATAGGGACCAACACGCATGGTCACCTCACTAATGTATATTCCCCACAAGATCTACAAAAAAAATTGGATCTTCTGGAAACTCTCACAAAGTTCAATTCTGCTGGGAGCTTCCCCCTATGGATCTGTGAGGGTGACTTTAACATAATCACAGCTCTAGAGGAAAATTTTGGAGGTAGAAAGAAGTTGTACGTGGATAGCACTAGCTTCAAGAACTTCATCAACAGTAATCTTCTAATGGATCTTTAGACTTCAAATGGAATGTACACATGGACCAACAAACGAAGGGGCTCACAGCACATAGCCTCTAGGCTTGATCGATTCCTAATGTCTGATAATGCAATTCACCTTGGTGGGGACATTCATGCCTCTATCATGCCTCAAGTGGGATTTGATCACTGGCCCACAATGTTGCAGTGGTCGCGTCCTGGCTCTAGGTGCAATAGACCATTCAGCTTTGAATCATTTTGGTTCTCACATCAGAACTTCAAAGAAGTAGTTATCGATGCTTAGAACTCCTTCACTCCCCCGGAAGGAGCCAAGATGTTTCAGTTCCAACAAAAGATAAAAAACCTTAAATACGCTCTCAAATCCTGGAACCGCACACAGTTTCACAACATTTTCATCCATCAGAAAGAACTAGAGCAGCAAATGAACACATTGCAACGGTGCATCATCTCTGAAGGAAGAACGGAAGACTATGAACGACAGGAGAAAGCTCTACTCTCCAAAATTGAAGAGAGGAGGCAACAAGAAGATACCCTGTGGCATAAAAAATCCGGGGTCAGATGGCTGAAAGATGGGGAGAAAAATACCAATTTTTTCCACAGGTCCACCATTCAAAGATGAATGCACAATAACATTGCCTTCATCAATAATCAACAAGGGGATCGACTAGAGCTGCATGAAGATGTTGAGCATGAATTCAAAGAGTATTTTCAGGATATTCTTCGGGAACCTCCAGGCTGCAGGAATCAAGCAATACAATCAGTCATGCAGCACATTCCAAAAATCATCACAGATGAACACAACAACATGATTCTCCAGCCTGTCACTCTTTAGGAGGTGGAGGATGCAGGCCGAACTCAAAGATGGCAAAGCACCTGGCCCTGATGGCTTCACGGCCAATTTATTTCATGCTTTATGGGGGAGATCAAAACAGAATTTTGGGAGCTAGTGGAAGAATCACAATCAATGCATTGGATCCTACCGTCCCTTAACACTACCTTCATATCACTCATTCTCAAAGAAGAAGATTCCATCACTTCAGACAAATATAGGCCCATCGCACTTTGCAATGTAATCTACAAAATCATCTCCAAAGTCATGGCGAACAGGCTTAAACCTCTTCTCCCTCTCCTAATATAGATGGAGCATACAGGTTATGTGGAAAGGCGCTAGATTCTAGACGGAATCATCGTCTTGCATGAAGTGATCCATTCTTTTAAGCTTCTAAAGGAATCGGGTATGATTCTCAAGTTATATATTTCTAAAAAATTTGAAAAACTAAGCTGGAACTATATCAATCAAATGCTCTTAGCCTTTGGATTTTGTGCTACTTGGACTCGATGGCTCATCAACCTCATCTCCTCCCTGAGCTTCTCCATCCTTCTCAATGGATCTCCTTCTTCACCCTTTCGTTCTTCCCGTGGTATTCGTCAGGGTGATCCTCTGTCCCCTTTTCTTTTTTTTCTAATGGCCGAGGGCCTTAGCCCCCTCATTCATCATGCTGTCTCTTCCAATTCCATAAAAGGAATTTCTCTCCATGACGGACCCCCCATATCTCACCAACAATTTGTTGATGATAATATACTTTTTGGTCATCTGTCTGTCCAAGAGGCCTCTGCCTTCAAGTCCTTTCTTGACATCTTTTCAGAAGCCTCAGGCACCACCATCAATGCCTCCAAATCCTAGCTTTTTTTCTTCCATAATTCCATCATCTCCCAATGTAATATTGAAAGGATTCTGGGCTTTTCGATTGTTGTGCTTCCCTAGAAATATCTTGGAGCCCCCCTCTTTGATTCTGCCATCAAGCATTCTTCATGGAGAACACTCCTTGACAATTTAGAAGCCACGCTCTCCTCTTGGACCTACCGTTCGCTCAAAATTTCCAGCAGACTCATCCTTATCAAATCTGTTCTCCAAGCCATGCCTTTGTACTTATTCTCTATGTTGGCAGCCCCAAAATGGGTCTTAAAAAATGTTTCAATGTTCAACGAAACTTTATTTGGGGCTCCTTGGCCTCAATAGAAAGTGGGCTCTTGTCAAATGGACTGAGGTTTTCCTTCCTAAATCGGCTGGTGCACTTGGTCTGAGGGATCCTTTACATAGCAACAACACTATGAGCACCCGCATCTGGTGGAACTAGATCTATAAACTGCACACACCCTGGGCTCGTCTTTGGGAGGCCAAATATGGTCCAGGTAGACCTCAGGAGCATCTCATCTATATCACCATGAATACCCCTGGTTCATTGATCTGGAATGCAACCAAGCATCACAATGCCTTTATCCAAGCGCAAAGTTTCTGGGAGATTCACTCGGGTACTACTTCTAGATTTTGGGAGGACCCTTGGTAGCAACTCCCTAAAATTGCCACTCTCTTTCACAAACCAAAGTGGCAAGCCACTCCATCAGTTTTGGTAGTGGCATTCTTCTCAGGGCTTTCAACAATGAAGATCAGCTGGAACTTGGCAAGATAACTGGCAGGAGGAAACATTTGAAGAGATCGATCAAGAGCTCAAACTCAAAAGAATCAAAGTCTCTGATCAAAATGACAAACTGTGATGGGGATATACTCCCAAAGGCATTGTCACTACCAAAGAAACATATCAACTGCTCTATTATCCCAAGCATATTCCCAAGGATCATATATGGGATCAAGTATGGCAACCAGGTGTCTAGCCTAAGTTTCTACTTTGCTATGGCTTCTAAGAAAACAAAGACTCCTCACATGGGACAATTTACAAAAGCATGGTTTCACTCGGCCTTTTAGATTTCCCAATTGCAATCTTCATTTAGAAACCACATCGCATCTCTTGGATTCTTTCCCATTAGCTGCTCAACTCTGGGAGAGAATTGCTTTATGCAACAAAAGAACTGGTAGACGAGTGGGAGACATTGTCAATACCATCAGGAACTGGCCTTTGCAACCTTTCCAAAGTCACTTGCTCAACTCTCTTTGGGACCTTATACCAAGCTTTGTCTATTGGATCATCTGGAAGGAGCATAATAAAAGGATCTTCAAAAATCAAAGTACGCCGATTGACATCCTGTGGTCACATCTCAAACAAAGTCTTCAAGAAACTTTGGCTCTAAGGCATTGGCAAGACTCTGGCCCTTTGAACAGTTCTGATAATGCACAACTTATTCAATACTACACTCTCCTGGTGCAACAAGATCATCGTCTCCTGGATGTGGGTGATTAGTTTGATATGTACATGGGCGGCATTGTGGGTTGGCGCATGGATTCTTATCACCGCCACCCAGCCTCATGTGATGTATAGCATTAAATCCTTTGCCATCACCTTCAATGTTGCATTAATGTAGTTCGTTCCTCCATACCAGCTCGCGTGCTCTTCAACCATGGCACCTCCTTCCGGCCTCATTCATGCTCCTCCTTTGAGCTCGAGCTACTCGTTTGTTGCCACAGAGCCCTACTCTCAGATTAGCAATGGGAAGTGTTGTTCTCTAGAGTGTTGTATTGATTTTTTTCCTGATATCCATGTCTCTCAGAGTCCCTTCTACAAGCTCAATTTCCTTTCATCCTTCGTCAATGTTGGCACTCCCTTGCTAGCTGAAGCTTGGTCCCTTACTGCCCTCCCCTGCCATCACAGCTCCGCTACTTGTTCCGCGCTGCCTATTGTTCACACCATCCCAATATTACGTCACCGTATGCATTGCAGGCGGGGTAGTACTCGTGGGCAAGTGGTTCGCTAGCCCTCCACTTCTACCTCTGGTCCCACTTCCTACTCCTTGGATTACGGCACTGACCACTATCCTGACACCAGAAGCGGACGTGGTCGTGGTCGTGAGCAACCCCATTTTGATGCGTGTTCTCACCACATCCTAGTCACCCCACTCACCACCCTTTTGCAGTCTCACACGGCTCAATTTAGTTTCCCTGTGCCTTCATCCATTCCACTCTAATTTCTACTGTCACTATTGTGCTACAAGAGGATTCTTCGGGTGTGGTTGCTGCGACTCCGGGCATGACTCTGTAGAAGAACACGAATGATAGGAACAACACTCCTCCCACCAATAACCTGAAGCGCAAAGAACCCTGCTGCAGTGCTCCTTAAGACATGACCCATGAGGGAGGACTGAGCAACCCCAAGCGTGGGTGTTACACTGGCAAATAAGGCCATCCGGTAGAGGAAGAAGGCCCTTACAAGTATGGCTATCGCATCATCGAAGAATCACCTCCCACTTCTCATGAATCCTAATCAGGTCTACAATCAAACGTTTTTGTTTCCCAGTCGCTTGAATGGGCTCAATTCATTTTTGTTTCTGAGTCGTCTTATGTTTAATAGTTATTCTAATCATACTTTTGTTCTAAGGTATATAAACCGGTTTCCCCTACGTGGGCAGCACATCTTTGTCTGTGTGTTTGGGGCCAATAGTGCAGTTTTGGTTTTTGAAGTTTATCTGGTTAAAAAATAATTTTGTAATTGTGCAAATGTCGCAACTCTGGGCATGATCTTTTGAGGCCATGGCCTCTCTGTAACTTTTTGTATCAATAATAGAAATAGACAAATTCAGAAGAAAAAAATAAATAAATAAATAAATAAATAAATATTATTTATATCATACAAATTTGACATATCTCTATATAAAACTAGTATTTGAACATAATTGTTTCTTTATTTGGTAGTTATGGCATGCATGGTTGTTTGTGATGAAGATAACTTAACAAACTATTGAATGCACTTTAATTAATATTTGATTTTTCTAAAATGGTAGGAGTCCGTGTATATTTTTAAAATAATAATAATAATAAGGAATGATTTTTGTTGCTTGTAAGACATTTTACCACAATAATAATAATAATAAGGAATGATTTTTGTTGCTTGTAAGACATTTTACCACATTAAGATATAGCTTCGATATAAGTATGTTATGAATTATTTATATTGTTTAAATAATAATAAAAAATGGATGTCATTTATAAAAAAGAATTATTTTTAATTAGTAAAATTGTAAAATGATATATTTATTAATAGAATATAGTTTATTTCTAATAAAGGTATTTGAGGGTACTAAATTTATTTTCACATTAAATAACAATTTTATGATCTAAATATGAAATTTAGTGAAGACTGTTTTGTTGAATTTTTATGATAACAAATAAAAAAAAATTGAAACCATAGAATATTTAGCTTTCTTCAATGGTTGCGAGGCATAATAAAGTTTATTCCTTCAATCTACCTAACAATATCTATGATAAGAAAATTTATTAATAATTATAATTATTAAAAATTATTAATTATAATTATTAAAATATAGTCTAAATGTTTTCATTAATAATTATAAAAATATGAAATTTATTATTTTTATCTAATTTTATTGACATAAAATGTTTATGTTAAATAATATAACGTTACAACATATTTTTCATATTAAAATGGAAATCTCATTTTAATAAAGTTATATAATTTTGTTTTCTTGTGAACGTGTGTATATATATATATATATATATATATATATATATATATATATATATATATATAATTATAATTATAATTATAATTTATTTAAATAAACTTTTATATATAGTTTTAAGTTATTATAATACTTTATATTATATATGTTCTTTTTTATTATGTGGATATTTTTAGTGAGATTTGATTTGGGCAATTGTGTCTTTTATCTAAAGCTTATTCCAATATACTAGCAACCCACACATTTGACCCCATACTCTTTCGTCTAGTCTTGCATTTATTTCTTAGGCCACACGTTTGACCCATTGCTCTTCCATCTAGTCTTGCATTTATTGCTTTTCCACATCGATTATAACATTGTTAGCTCTCCATCCTAACATCAATCATGGTACAATTTGGTGTTGAGGAAACAACTTCCAACAACTCAAGTTCCATGAAAATTCTGAAAACAATAGTTAGTGTTTCTCATTTTTAAATTAAATGATTTATTCTATTGATATTTATAAATAATGATAATGTGAAAGAAATTTGTTGCTATAAATAGCAATATATTTGTGACATCCTTAGTTATGAACATTTATACTTAAATTTATTTAGTTTAATTATGGTAAAAATTGTTAAAGATTCAATAAAAAAATTTAGAATTTTTTTTTAAATGATAATAATGATTTTTTATTAATATGATAATTTAGAAGATTTTTTGGAAATAATGAATTCCAAAAAATGAGAAATTTTGGCAGACAAAGAAACAATTACTCTTTCCTCACTCTTTCCTCGTGAGATAAAAGGAGAGTCCCGGGGAGGAAAGGGGGTTTTGTATATTTTTCTTGGAAAAAGGAGCATGATATCTGAATGCAAGTAGCATGCTGATTAAGAGTATCCTGAGTTGGACAAGTGCAGGTGGAACTCAAAACAGACCTAAGAGCTTAGGTTGGACAATCGTCTTGATTCCTAACTCTATGGTTTCCTAATAGTGCGGTCTACTACTGGCTGAGGAGCTCGGGGGTGAGAGGAGGAAATAATATCCTTTTCTCAGTGGTTGGGTGGACCTGATTAGTCTTGAGGCATTGAGATAAGTATTCTAGTGTTGAATCTCATAATATGTTTATCTGAGTTTAAATGAAAAGGAAGTTAGACTGAGATGTCAGAGCTTTATTTAATTTTTAGAGTCGATTAAAAGCATTATAGATTTCTGAATTACAATCTTGTAGAGACTGAGTATGATTAAAAGAATTATAGATTTCTTGATTGTAACCTTCTAGATAAGTTATGCTAAACCAAGAATGACTGAAACCACAGATTTTTGTATGGAAATCTTGGAGAGAAACTAGGATAACCTATTTATGATAGCAAGCATTATCAATATGTATGTTGGAATGTCATAGAAAAGTTATTGGTTATATATTAACAATGTCTATAAAGACAACACAAATAACTATCTTGAAGAATCAATTTCAGTTGTTACAGATAGCATGAGAAACAATTTTCTGGATTTCTTGAAGAACCTATTCATTTTGTTATTTCAACCCAATTTGGTTTTCTATTAATCCCTGTTCAATTCTTTCTGTGATAATACCAATATTTTGTATCAGCATCTTGAGTGAGGTGATAGGTTACTGATTTCACCACAATTTGTTCAAAACTAAAATTAAGTTTGAGTACTTAAATAAATATGACCAACGTGAAATGGAAAGACTTCTCTATTACAATAATTGGACAAAATCAAGTGGCCTGGAGGTAGGAACTCACCAGCCACTAAATCTTAAATTTTGACATTGAACAGGTTTGAAGGAAGTATTATAGATCAGTGGATTCATCTATGTGGGATATTTTAACGTTAACGTGAGGGATAGAGGAAAACCCCAACCCAAATTCCTGAGGAAAACACAAGCTCATGCAATATCGTAAACAACGAGAATGTATTCTACTACTGCACTGTGTAATCACTTACTTGAGGGAAAATACTAAGTTCGTGGATGCATTTACAGTAAACAGATATTATAATTAATATGGAATATTATTACAAAGTATATCATATGATGAATTCATAAATTTTATTTAAATTGAAATCAAATTAAATTTAAAATTAAATTAATAATAGATATAAAATTATCTATACCTATTTTTTTTATTAAATTTAAAATTATTTTAATAATAGATATAATAATTTGATTTTAAATTTATGGTTGTTTGTGAAGTAAGGGATTTTATCCTCATAATAGTTTGATTAAAAAGAGTTTATGATTGTATTTATTTATTTATCCATCTATTTTATCTAGATGGACATGAGTACTATATATATATATATATATATATATATATATATATATATATAAACACACCTCCATCAAAATATACCTTGTGAATTTATAATCTTATAAATATGTGTTTGAAATATTCACTTTTCTATAAACATTATTCATTACTTTTAAATCAATATTTTTTAATTTTTTTAAACACAAATCACAATAAAATCACAAATCTCAAATGGAGTATCAAAAATCAAAAGTCAACAAAGTGTCATTTTTTTACATACATTCATTTTATATTCTTAAAAATATGTGTTTGAAATATTCACTTTGATATAAGCATTATTTATTACTTTGAAATACAAATTGTTTATTACTTTTAAATTCAAATCATAATAGTCTATGAATTAAGTTTTAACTGTAACATCCTCTTTTTCACCTTCTTGTAAATATTGTTCTATACATATTTATGTAAAGTGATGTCGTTCAATAAGAAAATAATTTTATATTGGGATTGGACACAAATTCAAAGTCTCTAGAGGAGATGTTTTTGGAAGCTTCTTTGGGAAAATAAACATATTATGGGCCGAGCAGGCAAAGTGACATGGCACACCAAAAGGGTGACAAATGGAGGCACGATGTCATGGTGACATGGCGAGAGCCATGGTGGGGGCTGAAAATAATGTTGCAACACCACATACTCTGGTCAAGGGTTTCATGGTGCAAATACTGGCTAGTGTGGCAAGGGTTTAATGTAAAAAATTTAGGTGTGCATAATTTTGGATTGAGATATCAGATTTAGACAAAATTTGTATCACTGGAAAACTCTCAACAAGTTGAATATGATGGTATAGCCCAAAGTTAATTCTATTGATCTCGGGAGAAGAAAAAATTATGTAAACCCACATCCATGATGAGACCATGGAGGTTGGGTTAGGGAAAAGTAACATGTACTCAACCTTGGCTATCCAAAGAAGTGGGAGGGAGAATTATAGAGTCGTATCAGAGCCTCTTAGTTCAACACTTGTACATGATCAGATCTAGAAAAACGAAATGGAGATCCATATATAAAGAAAACAAAATTTTCACATATACATAAGTTGTGAATATACGGAAAATATGTGCATATTTGCAGAATTTCGGCCTTTGTATATGCACAGGTTCCATATAATATTTTATGTTTTTAAATTCGCATATATGTGGATATATTGAAGCTACACATATAGAAACTATGCATGAATTCAACCTCTATATATGTGCAACTTTTGTATATGCACATATACGAAAGATATGAGTTGCATATGCACATACTTTTTATTTGTGCATGCATTCTGTATATGCACAATTTCCGCATAATATGTGTATGTATTCCATATATGTGCTTCTTATTTATAGGTGAATATGTAGAATATATGCACATATACATAAGTGGTGCATATATGGAATAAATTCTATATCAAATATGTACATATATAGAAGGTGCATATCTTTTGTATATGCACATCTTTCATAAATCCACAAATTTTTTATATGACCATATATTTTTTATATACACACATTTCATATATGCACATATCTTTTGTAAATGTGAATATACAGAAGTTTCACATATCATACACCTTAATATCATTGTGTGTGAATGTGAAAACATCTCGATACTGCTTTAAAAGATGGATAAAATATTTTCACTCTTTAGGTGTACAATAAGTCTCAAGATTTACATAATTCATATCTTGTTTTGTGCCAATATTTACATGTTTTTGCATAAGTGAAGAGCTATGATTCTTTGCATTGAATAACACCTTAAACCGATTTTGCAAGTTGTACAACTTTTCAAGTGATACAACACCCTTGGGCATGGATTTCCTTTTCTTGCTTGTGTTAACCTTGCAATGCTTTATTTTGCTCGTTTTCATTTATAGTTGTCTTTGAATAAATCATCTTCGCCATAAAGTCTAGTATCTGCAATAGTCATTTAAAATTCTAAAATTATTAATATTATCAGGAATTGATGGCCTATAAATAATCTCAATAGAAAAGACATCCCTTAGAGGTTACAACCTAAGAGCAACATTTTTTTATGTATCAAAAATGACATTACTAATACAAGGAAAAAAAATAGTATCATAATATTCGAATTGTGAAATAAGGAGGTTGAATTTGTGCACAACTTCTATATATGCACATACATGAAAGTTTTCTATATATGTAAGCTACACATATCTTCCATATATGCATAACTTTCGTATTTTCCTAGATATTTTATATACACACATATACAAAATTTGAGCGTATATACAAGTTTTGTGCAACTTTCATAATATGCATACACAAGTCTCTATATATCCACAACTTCTGTATATGCACATATCTTCAGTATATGCGCAATTTTCGTATATGTGAAATTTATGTATATGCGCATATCTTCTGTATATGCAGGACTTCCATATATACAAAACTTTTGTATATGTGCATATCTTCTGTATATGAACATATATTCTGTATATGCGCATATATAGAAGATATTCACATTTATTTAAGAAGCGCATATATGAAATATATTCAAATTTACGAAAGTTACGCATATACAAAATTTGTGCATATATTCCATATCTGCGCATATATTTTGTGCATGTGCAACTTATGTATATACACATATCTTCTATATATGCATATACGACAAACTACATATCTTCTGTGCCTATAATAAATAATTATGTATACAGAAGAAGCACATATACGTAAGAAATGCACCTATACAGAAGATATGAATATATGGAAGACATGTGCATATATAGAGGCTTGAATTCTATGAAATGTTAGTATAAGCGCATATGTTTCGTATATGCAAAAATTCCCTAAATGCGAATATATTATGTATATGCAAAACTTCTATATGTGTGTATATCTTCTCTATATGCACAACTTCTTTATATGTGTATACACAGAAAATGCACAGATATTTGGGAACTATTTACATAGAGGTTGAAGTTGTGCATGGGTATGTTCACATATAGAAGATATGTGCATATATAAAAGTTATGCATACACAAAATATATGCGCGTTTACAATGTATGCTCATATATAGAAGTTGTAGATGTATAAAGGATGTTCAAATATGGAAGTTGCACAAATTTTATATATGTGCATCATTTGTATCGCATATCTTCCATATATGCATAACTTATATATATGCCCATATACTTTTTATATGTGCAATTCTCGTATATGTGGATACCTTCAGTATATGCACAAATTATGTATATGTGTATATCTTCTGTATAAGTACAAATTTCGTGTATGAACATATCTTCCATATGTTAACATACTCATGCTCAACTTAAACCTCCGTATATATATAAATTCCACATATCTAGATATCTTCCATATGCGCACAGCTTCTATGTATATGCATATAAAAAAGTTCTGTAGAACTTCAACCTCTATATATGTGTAGGGTTTGTATATGCACATGTATTTCATATATGCATAACTTTTGTATATGCACATCTCTTTCGTATATGTGTTTCTTCCGTATATGAACTTCTTTAGTATAGGTATAGAAGATATGCAGGTTGTCATATATGCATATATATAATATATGCGTATATATGAAATCTGCACATGCACGTAAGGTATGCACATATAGTTGATTATATGCACATGTCCATATATGAAAAAAATTCATATATGCACAAATATGGTAAATGTTCATATCATTCGTATATGATTCTCTTCCATATATGTGCATATACGAAATATATGCATAACTTATGTACATACACAATTTCTATATATGGGAATATATATAATTTGTGCACAAATTCAACCTCCTTTTATACTCTCATCACTGAGTAAGTATATAATATAACATTGACAAAATATAACATGAGATCAACATCATGAATCTAAAATTCAATGAAGATGTTGTCATAAACACAAGTCTAAATTCATGTATTTGTATTCAAAAATTGGTCCAGATATATATACATAAGCTGCACATATAATGAAGTAATGTGCAACTTCCATAATATGCATATATTGCAACCTCCATATGGACATATTTTTTGTATATACGCACCTTCCATATATGCACATATATTTTGTATATCTGCAACTTTCATATTTGTGCATATCTTTTGTATATGCTCAACTTCAGTATATGCACATATCTTATTTATATGTGCAAATTATATATATGTGCATATCCTCCTTATATATTGTAATATCCTGTTTCGGGGATATCTCTAAAACACGAAAAAACTCCAACCAGAGATAGACTAGGAGGGCATTTACCAGATATTTCGCCTCTAAAAAGAGGACGAGAACCGGAGGCTACCTAGCCCTTTCCAGAATCCATCTAAGAGTGAAAGATAAACACACCAAGTGGTATAGAACTAGAACGCTCAAAAAAAATAATAGACATATAATAGAAAGAGAATACAACAAGTATGGAAAAAATGGAAACTACGACAACTCAACCAGAAAACATAGAGAGGAAATGCTGAGCCGTTTTAATAATATGAGAAATTTAATGGAGTACAAGAAGCAATCTTGCCCAAAGAAAGTGAAGAAACACTCTCAGAAAAGACAGAAAATGGATGGCCTATGAACTCCGTCCCAGCTGCTGGGAAACTACCCTATAGCTACTACTGCTGGAATGGAATGAATATTAGGGGCTCATCCCCTTGTCAGACTGAGCTGAGAATTGAAAAATCTCCTCTCCTCAACAACCCAGACAAAATCCAAAAACCATTTTGAGAATGGCCAACCCCAGAAATCACCAGAAACTGCCTCCCCAGTGAATTACACTGGCCTCCAAGGCTCTACGCAGTGGCTAGATTAAAACAGTTGAAATACTACCAAAAACTCCGCCAAAAGTCTCCTAGGGGCAAAGGCTGACCCCCTGCTCAAAATCCCAACGAAATCACTTGCGGAAACCCCAATGCGAAGCTCCTCCACAATGGACTATGTCCTCTCTCCCAGTGACTATGCAGTCTCTCTAAGCTCCAGCTCCGCAAAAAACCAAAACAATAAGACAACTGACAAAATAATGAAAAACCAACCTTTCTTGAGCAGGCACTCGAAATCCCCTGGGGCTAAGGGCGAGATCTATGACCAGAGATAGTCAATGCACTAAACAATGCTACAGACAAGCTAAACAAACAGCGTGCTCAAGAAGACAAACATCTCACTCAAAAATCATCAACTCAAGAATGATCCAAATGAGGAGGCTCCTCCATATTTTATAGCATTGGTTTCCCTCCAAAACCCAACGTAGCCTCTCTCTCCTCCACATACTCATGCTTATCTACACAGAAGCTTCTAGAGTGTACGTAGGCCCCCCTCCTCTACGTCGTGTTTGGCCCCCTTGACTCCCCCTTGAGTCATAAAGTTGTGCTACTAGGTGGATGTCTTATTCTACTTAAGTGAGTTAGACCCTCTTTACTCACTTCTTATTTATTTACCAACCATAGATGGATAAACTATACAAAATAAAATATTCCAATTAGTTATCGCTAATTAGGAATATTACAACCCCTCGGAAAAATGTTGCTTGTCCTCAAGCAACTGAATTGATGGATGTTGCAAAATCTTCTCACTCTCCCAAGTGGCATCCTCATCCCACAAATTCTTCCACCTCACCAAGAATTCTCGGACCGTCCTGCTCCATAACCGCCTCTCCCTGGTATCAATAATGGCATCTAGCTGCAACACCAAATGCCCCTCATCATCTGTAGGTGGTAGCTCCTCTGTCACTACCACCTGTTGTCCCAGTGCCTTCTTCAGGCATGATACATGGAAGATGTTGTGGATCTTGTTGCCTTGGGGCAGCTCCAATTCATATGCAACCTGCCCAATCCTGTGTATCACCCTGTATGGCCTGTAAAAACAAGGCTTGAGCTTCTCAGCTCCCTTCTGCTTCAGCGATTACTATCGGTATGGTTGTAAGCATAGCTAGACCAAATCCCCTTCCTCATACTGTGGCTCCACCCAACCTCTGTCGGCATACAACTTCTGCTGGTTCTGTGTTGTAGCCATATTGTCCTTGAGTGCTCGGAGGATGTCCTGACTCTCTTGGATTCACATATTGGGTCTAGGAGCCTTACTCACACCTAACATTACATCAACAAATGATAAAATATGGAACCCATACAAAGCATAAAATGGTGACATACCAATAGACATGTGATGTGTCGAGTTGTAGCAGTACTCTCCTGAATGAAACCATCTCAACCGTGCTCGTTGCTGCCCACTGACATAGTTATGCAAGTAGCCCTCCAGCCACTTATTAACTATCTCCATCTGTCCATCCATCTATGGGTGGTAACTGGTACTCGGTGTCAACTCCATCCCCACTAGCCAGAAAAGCTCTTGCCAAAATCCACCCATGAAGCGGCTATCCCTGTCACTGATGATGGTATTAGGAAGACCATGCAACCTAAAAATCTCCATGAAGAATAGCTCAGCCACCTATGTTGTTGTGTAATGTGTGTATATGGTAAAAAAGTGCACATACTTTTTTAGTCGATCAACGACGACAAAGATACAATCCTTGTCCTGCACCATGGGCAACCATGTGATGAAATCCATCGATATGCTCTCCCATTTCCCCTTTCGAATGGAAAGAGGCTGAAACAACCCTGCGGGATGGCTCATCTCCCCCTTATTCCTCTAACAAACATTTCACTCCGTGATGTGCTGGAGTATGTCCTCCTTGAGGTGCCTCCATGAGAACCTCTCTCTAATGGCCCTGTAGGTTTTGGTAAACCCCTGATAGCCTGCCAATGGAGAATCATGTGATACCTAGAGTATCTTATTCTTAAGCTGAGATCCCTCAGTCAAGAATATCTTGTCCCTGTAATAGATGATCTCATCGACCACCCTGTACCTGTCATCCGCCACCTGTCTGTCCAGCACCTCATATGCAAACCTATCCTTGGAGTACTAAACTAAAATTCGAGCCATCAAATTTCTGTCCAAGCTCATAAGAGATAACTTGGCTGGTCTATGTGAAATGGCATATTCTACCATGTTATTCTTACCCTTGACATACTCAATGTCAAAGTCATATTCTTGGATCTTACTGATCCACTTCTGCTACCTCTCTTGTAGCTGCTTCTGCTCCGAAAAGAACCTGGGGCTGTTGTGGTCAGTCCTCACCCTCAATCTGTTCCCTACCAGATAATGCCGGAATTTGGCCAACGCATACATGATGGCAAGCATCTCCTTGCCATATATGGAATACAACCTCTCATGCAGAAGGAGCTTCTGGCTCTCAAAAGCTATAGGGTGTCCCCCTTACATCAATACCACGCCGATCCCCTCTCCCGGCGCATCACACTCCAAGACAAATGGTTGCATAAAATCCGGAAACGTAAGCACTAAGTAGTTACTCATCACCTCCTTGAGCCTATCAAAGGCTTGCTATGCTGTATCTGTCCAACTGAATGCCCCTTTTTTTGTCAAATCTGTAAGGGGTGCAGTAAGCTATGAGAACCCTCTAACGAACTTCCTATAATAGGTACATATCCCAATGAACCCTCGAAGTTTCTTCACATTCTTCGGCTCCGACCAATCTCCGATGGCTCTAATATTCTCCTCGTGGACCCTCGCTCCGTCCACTCCAATGATGTGTCCCAAATACAGCATCTCTGTCATCGCAAACTCACACTTTGAGAGCTTAGCATAGAACTGCTTCTCTTCCAATATGCCTAGCACTGCCTCTATATGCTGGAGATGCTCCTCCCACATCCTGTTATATATGAGTATGTCATCAAAGAAAACCAATACAAAATTCCTCAGATTACTACGGAAGATATGGTTCATGCAAGACTGAAAGGTGGCTGGTGCATTGGATAGCCAAAAAGGTATAACCAAAAACTCAAAGTGCCCATAATGACACCCGAAGGCGGTCTTGGGAATGTCCCGTTCCCTCACGCGAATCTGATGGTACCCTGATCTCAAATCAACCTTTGAGAAGAACTTAGCTCCTCTCAACTCATCCATCAGCTCATCGATCCTGGGTATAGGGTACTTGTTCTTCAGATTATTCTTGTTCAGGGCCTTGTAGTCAATACACATCGTCAAGGTGCTATCCTTCTTCTTCACCAACACTACAGAAGAAGCAAACGGACTTGTGCTCGGTCTAATGTGTCCAAGAGCCAACAACTCCTAGATGGCCCGCTCGATCTCATCCCGATAGGCTTTGGGATGCCTATAGGGTGTACTGACCACTGCCTGGATCTCCTGCTCAAACCCTCTATCTGGTGGCCACCCTGGTGGTATATCCCCAAACACTACCTCATGCCTGTCAAGGATGGCCTGTATCTTTGGATGAACTGATCAACCCGGCGGGTTCCCCCGTTCTCGATGTCCGTAACTCGAACTCGCTCAATTCATGTTCCCCCCCCCCTTTTCGTACTCGCTCCTCCGTCCAAAGGTGCCCACACCGTTCCGGGAGGCGGGCAGGCATCCCGGCGTGATCTTTCATGTTTCTTGCCTTTCTTGTCATCCCACCTATCTTGAAGGCCTCCCAAATCCGGGTGACCTTCCCCAGACAATCAAATCAACGTAACACCTGGTTACCACATTTCGTACTCAGTAGGTTGAACCATGAAAAAGTGACCGCTCTTCCATCGCACTCACTGCCACCGCAATCTTCCGGAACACACGGCACACCGTATCGTTTTCAGACTTCGGGGACCAAGACCGAAACTCACAAAACCCTCGTCGGCATACCCTCTTCGGCCGACCATTCGGTATCAATGGGGAAGTTGTGGGTTACCCCACTTTCAACCAAGACTGATACTCGCTGGCCATGTACTATCCCACGTATGTACAACGTCAAATACTGAGGAAATCCTCGCAAATCTGCAAGGGCCCCTCCTGTGGGTGCAAAAGATGCACCTCCTATCCCTGGAGGTGGAGGGGGCAACTGATCCTGGGCCATCTGACTATCTCCTACATCCTCATCATCCTCCTCATCCTCTTACCCTCTATCATCAGAGAAGACCTCAATGAAATGTGCCTTAACGGCAGCACACCTATGCCCTGGTGCCCACGTCTCTTGACAAGTGAGGCACAACCGCTTCTTCCTCAGCTCCCTCTTGGCCTCATCATCTACCTGTGCCCATCCTAGATTCCCCTTGGGAGGAGGAAACCTCACATCCTTCCCCTTGGGCTGGAAACCCTGTCTCTGGGGGTAAGGTGTCTGCGTCCTAGGCAATGCATCCTGCAAATCCCTGGTCCTAATGATAGCATCCTGAAGTGTAGCTGGTCTAGTGGATCTGACTAGACCTTGAAGTGGCTCTGCCAATCCCTCCACAAACATATAGATCATCCATGTCGCGGATAGATCTGGCACCATCACCGAAACCCTCAAGAAATCTGCAATGTATGTCTCTAGGCTCCCTGTCTATTTGATCTTCGTCAACTCAACAAAATGTTGTTCTGGATCCCTCCGGTCAAAATGCTCTATAAATCTCCTGGTAAACTCGGCATGTGTCGTCACTGTGGAATGCCCGAGTGTTACCATCCCATGGAACCACCAGTCCTAGGCCTCACCATCCAAATGTAATGTCGCCACCTTGATGGCCTCTGTCTCCAACATCTAGTTAAGCTGGAAATAGATGTCCACCTTCTCCACCCAAGACTTTGCCGAACTATTTGATGATCCATCAAACGTAGGCAAATCAAATCTACTAGAGGCACGAGGGGAATCTCCATCATGGTAATGTCGGTGCCCTCTATGATGGTCGTGGGTTCTATTGTCCCGCTGGAGCTGTACAAAATCTATAAATGTGAGATCATCCCTGAAATCCTACCCATAGGACTGATACTCTGCAAAATATTCATCTAAGTGTCCAGGCTTTGCCTCTTCCCGGGCTCGTGCCCCTGTATCTGCTCCCAAGAAAGTGGGCATGGTAGAGCAGGTAGGTGCACATGAAGCCGTTGGTTGAGGAGTATCATGCTGAGCAACACCTTGCTTTGGCAAATGATGGGATGTACCTGATCCCTCTCCGACCTTGAAAACCCCTCAAGTCTCATGCTGCCTAGCCTCCACAGTTGTGAACCTCTGGCCCATCACCTCAATCTGTCTAGCTAAATCCTACACATATTTGAGGAGTGCCTCTCCAAACTGTTTGGCCTTTGTGTCATTTACCATTAGTTCTTTCTCTCTTAAATCTAATACAAGCTCCACCTGATCTGTCTCCGTCACAGGCTCTCTCTCCTGATCTATGTCCTCTACCCGAGCACAGTCTTCCTCTTCGTAGGTGGCCTCCAACCTACGCTCACAGTCTCTATACTTCCTGCCTCTATACGGTCTCTTCCCTGATGTCATAAACCACAGGCTGGGCCAGAAATATACTTTGATACTACTGTAATATCTTGTTTCAGGGATATCTATAAAACACGGTAAAACTCCAACCAGAGATAGACTGGGAGGGCATTTACTGGATATTTCGCCTCTAAAAAGAGGACAAGAACCGGAGGCTACTTGGCCCTTTCCAGACTCTATCTAAGAGTGAAATATAAATGCACCAAGTGGTATAGAACTAGAATGCTCAAAAACAATAATAGACATATAATAGAAAGAGAATACAACAACTACGGCAACAACGTCAACTACGACAACTCAACGAAAAAACATAGAGAGGAAATGTTGAGCCATTTTATTAATCTGAGAAATGTAATGGAGTACAAGAAGTGATCTTTCCCAAAGAAATTGAAGAAAAACTCTTAGAAAAGACAGGAAATGGCTTCCCTATGAACTGCGTCTGAGTTGCTGGGAAACTGCCGTGTAGCTGCTGCTGCTGGAATGGATTGGAGATTAGGGGATGATCCCCTTGCCAGAATGAGCTGATAATCAGCAAATATCCTCTCCTCAACAACCTAGACAAAAGCCAAAAACAATTTCGAGAATGGCCAACCCCGGAAATCACCAGAAATTGCCTCCCTAGTGAATTATGCTTACCTCCAAGGCTCTACGTAGTCGCTAGATGAAAACAATTGAAATACTTCCACAAACTCTGCCAAAAGTCTCCTAGGGGCAAAGGATGACCCCCTTCTCAAAATCCTGGTGAAATCACCCACAGAAAACCCAATGCGAATCTCCTCCACAATGGACTACATCCTCTCTCCCAGTGACTACGTAGTCTCTCTAAGCTCCAGCTCCACAACAAACCCAAACAATAAGAAAACTCACAAAATACTGAAAAACCAACCTTTCCCGAGCAGGCACTTGAAGTCCCCCGCTGCTAAGGGCTACATCTCTGACCGGAGAAACTAAATGCACTAAACAATGCTACAGACAGGCTAAATAGCCAACGCACTCAAGAAGACAAACGTCTCACTCAAAAATCGTCAACTCAGGAATTATCCAAATGAGGAGGCTCCTCCATATTTTATAGCATTGGTTTCCCTCCAAAACCCAACGTAGCCTCTCTCTCCTCCACATACTCATCCTTATCTACGTAGAAGCTTCTAGAGTGTACGTAGGCCCCCTTCCTCTACGTGGTGTTTGGCCCCCTTGACTCCCTCTTGAGTCACAACGTTGTGCTACTAGGTGGATGTCTTATTCTACTTAAGTGAGTTAGACCCTCTTTACTCACTTTTTATTTATTTACAAACCATAGACGACAAAACTATACAAAATCGAATATTCCAATTAGCTGTCGCTAAATAGGAATATTACATATACCCAACTTCCATATATGCACATACAAAAGTTGAACATATATAGAATTTTTTTGGCACTTTTGTAATATGCATACCCAACAATATTTGTATATGTGCAACTTTTGTATATGCACATATATTTCTTATATGTGAAATATTTGTATATTCACAACTTCTGTATATGTGTATAGTTTGTATATCTGCATTTATAGAAGATATGTACATATATGAAAGTTGCGTATATACAAAATATATGCTCATATACAAAAATATTTCAAGTGCGAAAGATGTGCACCTTTTATATATGTAAATATTCGATATAGAATATCTTTCATATATGCATCGCTTATGTATATGCGCATAAATTCTATATATGAACCTATTCAGAAGAAGTGCTTATAGAGAATAAACACATATATAGATCACATGCAAATTTTATGTAGAAGTTGTGCATATATAGAATGCATGCACATATAAAAAATATGTGCATATGCAACTCATATCTTCCATATCTGTGCATATACGGAAGTTGCACATATATATAGGTTGAAGTCATGCATAGTTGTGTATATGTGTATCTTCCATATATGCATATATATGCAACTTTTAAAAATAGAAAATATTATGTGGAACCTAAACGTATACAGAAGCAAAAATTCTATAAATATGCACATGTTTTCCATATATGCACATATTTTTTGTATATGCACAACTTTTCTATATGCAAAAAAATTATTTTCTTTATATAGGGATCTCCATTTCCTTTGTCTTGAGCCCATCATGCACATGTGTTGAACTCAGAGGCTATGATACCACTCTATAATGCTCTCTCCTACTTCTTTGGATAACCCAAGTTGAATGGGAATTACTTTTCCCTAGCCCGACCTCCATGATCTCATCATGGATGTGGGTTTACATATCTTTTTTCTTCTCAAAATGGTAGTAGAATTAACTTTGGGCTATACCATCATATTCGACGTGTTGAGAGCTTTCCAATGATACAAATTTTGTCTAAATCTAATATCTGGATCCAAAATTATGCACACCTAAAATATTCACATTAAACCCTTGCCACACCAGTAAGTAATTGCACCATGAAACCCTTGACCAATTATGTAGTGTCGCAGCAACTCTTTCAACCCCCACCATGGCTCTCACCTTGTTACCATGACATCGTGCCTTCATATATCACCCTTTTGGCCTGCCATGTCACTCTACCTCCTAGAACCCATCGTAGGTTTCTTTTCCAAATAAAGCTTCCAACGAATTCTCCTCCAAACACTTTGAATTCATGTCCACTCTCAATATAAACATATTTTACAGTTGTTATTAAGTTACATCAGTTTACATAACTATGTACAAAACAATATTAAAAGAGTGTGACAAAGAGGATGTTATAGATAAAACTTCATGGACTATTGTGATTTTATGTGATATTAATTTATAAGTAATAAACAAATTTTATTTCAAAGTAAAAAATAATGTTTATAGCAAAGAAAATATTTCACCCACAAAATTTTAAGAATATAAAGTAAATCTATGTATACAAAATAAGGCTTTGTTGATGTTTGACTTTTCGTACTTGATTCGAGATTTGTGATTTAATTGTGACTTGGGGTTTTTCTTTTTTAATTTGATTTAAAAGTAATGAATAATGTTTATAGCAAAGTGAATACATCAACCACATATTTATAAGATTACAAAGTCACAAGGTATGAAGAGAAAAAAATGATTCATTTATATATTTTGATTGGGGTTTGTCGTTATGTATATATACATATGTATCTATGGTAACCATATCTGTCTAGATAGAATAGATTGATAAATAAATAAAAAACCATAAAATAAAATATAATTGCAGGTTATGTTTAAACTTTATAAACTCTTTTTAATCAAACTGTTATTGGATAAAATCTCTTATCTCACAAAGAACCATAAATTTAAAATTAAATTCGAGAGTGTAAACTTATGGTTTTCAAGCTTCTGTGATTTTTGTTTCATGAAGAGATCTTCGGATTATCCACAGTATGATCAAACAATGGTCGATGTTTCGAATCCCAATTGGGATTCATCTTCAAGACAAGAGTGTAAACTTGTCAGATCCATATCATATTTTTTATAAATCTTCCAGAAATCACATAAAGATTTATGAGCTACATTTGGTAGTTCAAATAGACCAATTCTATAATCTTCTATGTCATTTCCCAGAAGATTTATAAATAATATTAAAATTAAATTATTATATTTATTATTAAAATAATTTTTAATTCGATAAAAAAAAAAAAAAAATTATTTCAATTTAAATAGTGGTTATGAATTCATGACATGATATACTTTGTAACAATATTCCTTCGTAATGTTAATAAAAAAAATTAACTATTTAAATTACAATTTTATTTATTACCATAAAATATGTTTTATTAAAATATCTTTTTAATATATCTAAGTTATAGATTATAAAAAATTAAGTTATAGCTTAATAACAATTATAACTTTATAAAGTGAGTCCCCTTAATTTAACTGAATAATATATGGTCATTTTTTAATGATAATGGGGCATATGCTTATTTATAATCTAGACTAGAATGACCATATAAATTAAATTGCTAGAAAGTGTTGATAGACATCAAACAGTTACCTCATAATACATTTCACATGCTGAAATAAAAAATAGTAATAATAATAATAACTATTATTATTATTATTATTATTAAGAGAATCAATATATAAATAATATATTTGAAGAACATGTGACAAGATTATTAACCATATAGATTTAACATCCCTTTACCATGGAGAATCTTAATTTATAAATGGATTTTGGTACATTATTATGGACCAATATCATGGTATGGTCATTTTTAAAATTTATTAATTTATTTAAATGAACAAAAAAAATGTAACTAATTTTGAGATAATTATCAACCTTTAAATTATGGACATTCTAACATATTTTTAAAAGTTAAATGTTCACCATCTACTTTATAATTAGTGATATTTAATTAAAATTTTAAAAATTATATTACAAAATAATCATATCTATTAAAATAACAATGTATATCAATTTGTTATAAGAAAAATGTATATCAATTTATTATAATAAACATAAATAATGTTAGTGGCTTAAATTTAAATAATTATAAATATTTATGAAAAAATAAATATAAATGTATCACTTATTATTTCTTTGGATAAGCTCATTTTTTATTGATATTGGAATTTGTAAAATTCATTTGTAAATGATATTTGTATATCCATTCTATATATATATTTTTATTATAAAATATAATGTTGAAAATCAAAATATAAAACAAAATTAAATTACATTAATAGTTGTAATAATTTTTGGAATCTAAGCTTCTGTGATCCATATAAATTAGTAGAAATTCTTTCGGTAATAATCACATGCAAAAGAACGAGGTCGACGCGTTTCGAACCAACCAGTGTGGTTCATCATCAGGACTATGTGAGAGATCAGATCAGGCAATAAGTATAAATAGATGTAGAGATGGTTCAACTAGCCGTTAGGATAATAATAATTAAATCTTGCACTTTTTTCATATTAAGATTATTTTTTTGTTTTGCTAAACTAAATGAGTTATTACTAAATTAATATTTTTCTTTGAAACTTCGATTAAGATAATATTTTCACATGTAATGTTTTCTTCCGCTTTTCTAATATTTTCACATGTAATGTTTCCTTTAGCTTTTTTTTAATGCAATATTGTGACATACAACCCTTCTAAACATTTTAACATACACATAATTAATAAAATTAAAAAATTAATTTTACATTACTACGAATATACCTCTATGATGTTAGTGTGGATATAGAACTTTACACAGTATGCAATAGTTTACATAATACATGGTTATCAGTCATATTACTACGCGCACAATACATTTTAATGGCTCATAACATTACAGTGGCATGTTAACATTTATCATATGATCGTATGGTACCACATTATTAATTTCAACTTAGATCTATTATTAATTGGGTTTCCATCTTTATTATGGAATGACTGGTATCTAATATTCCCTCGGGATTTGTTTCCCTTTCCACCGCTTACCAGAGGACACCACCTTAACGGGTAACCACCCAAGTTATATTGATCCTAATGAAACTTTTGGACGGTCTCATGGGTCACGGTTCTCGGTGGATAGTCAGCCACATGTATTCACCTCCGTCGTGGGCATCAGAACCCTGGATCAGACGATGGAAAATCACCCTTGGGTGGTTACGGTAACGAGCCCGACCCTATCGGCTGATGAATCTCTCATTTTCTCTCTTGCTTTGGGGTCTCCCGCTCTGCAACCTGGTCTGACACCCTTAACTTGCTACCTCTGGTTACCCTCGTAATACTCTTCAGTTCAGCGACCCAAGGTGTAACAACTTCTACGGATACGACAAGTATCAATCTCGTTTTCTTTTTATGCCTTTGAAATTCTGATGTGCATTAGCTTTATTACCCCCTTTTTATACAAACATGACAATTTCAAGTTTCTCTTTCATAGGGTTTGGGCTTGCACCAACATTTTTTTTGGTTTACACTTACAAACAGCCTCGGTGAGTTCTCTTCTTGAAATTTGGTCTCGTCTTGGTGGGGTATCACTACAGGTAACTCGTACTCATTTCCCATATATAGATGCTTACAAAATTGATTCTTTTTCCTATCCTACTGCTCTTGATTAATGGGTTCTCATTTTTTTTCCTTTTTATTGCTTTTCCCACTCACGAGTGGCTACAATGCCACCCAATAGTCAAGCCGATATGGCCATTGCAGGTGTCGTCGGTGCCGAGTAATTTTCTTTACCTCTGGTTTCCTAAACTCGTTTATAGAGACCGTTACGTTATACGTAGGTTTCTCCACAACCTTGGTGCATGATACTCTAAATGGGAATTTTTCCATACCTAATAATGATTTCTCGGCTCTTCGCCATTCTCATACATTCGGTTATGGATTCTAGTTATTTTTCAGTATAGTTGTGTTTCGTGACTTTGTAGCCATCCTCTATAGGAGCATTTTATGACACGATTGTATTTGCAATTAAGTAATTCAGTTAATGGTATTGTTAACATATAATTTTTTTAATACGTTTCAATATAAAGAAGGAGGACTTCTGGTTAGATTTGCTCTGGTTTTTAGATGAACGTTATACTATTTCCGTTTATGCTTTTTGAATTTTTATTTTAACTGGAAGACTAGATATTTTTTTGTTCTAAATGCCTTCAGGAATTTAGGCTTTTCACTCGAGTAAGTTATTACATAGTGCAGGAGGAGAATCCCTTCACATTGTTTACAATTTTGAATTCACTTGTGTTTTCCTCAGGAATTTGGGCTTGGGGTTTTCTCTATTCCTCCCATTAATGTTCAACTATCCCACATAGATGAATCCACTGACCTATAATACCGCCTTCATACTTTCTTAATGTAAAAATTTCAGGTTTAGTGGCGGGTGAGTTCCTACCTCCATACCGCTTGATCTTGTCAAATTATTGTAAAAGAGGAGTCTTTCCATTTTGCGTTGGTTCGAGTTATTTACGTACTGAAACATAATTTTAGGTTAGAGCGAGTTGTGGTGAAATCAGTCGCCTATCACCTCACTGAAGATGCTGATACAAAATTTCGGTATTATCAAAGAGAGAATTGAATAGGTATTAATAGGAAACCAAATTGGGCTCAAATAAAAAAACCTATAGGTTCTTCAAGAAATCAAAAAGATGATTTCTTATGCGGTCTGTAATAACTGAAATTGATTCTTTAAGATAGTTATCTGTGTTTTCTTTATCTACATTGTTAATATATTATCAACAAATTTTCTATGAAGTTCCAACATACATATTGATATTGTTTGCTATCATAAATAGGATATCCTAGCTTCTTTGCAAGATTTCCATACAAAAATCTATATTCTATTAGTCATTATTGGTTTAGCGTAACTTCTCTACAAGGTTATAATACAAAAAATTATAATGCTTTTAACCATATTCCGTTAAACATAAATTATGTGCAAGAATTTAATTCAGAAATATATAATTCTTTTAATCAAATCTAGTTAGTAAATAGAACTGTGACATCTCACTCAAACTACCTTTTCATTTAAACAAAGATAAATATATTGTGAAATACAACACTAAAATACTTATCTCAATACCACAATATTAATCTAGTCCACCTAACTACTCAGAAAAAGGAGATTATGTCTTCTTCTTACCCCGAGCTCCTCACCGAGCAGTAAACTACAGTATTGGAAAACCATAGAGTTTATCCAGACCACTGTCCCGCCTAAGATGTTAGGTATGTTTCGAGTTTCACTAGCGCCTGTCCAGCTCAAGATACCCTTGAGCAGCATCCTCGAGCTCCTCACCCAAAAGTAAACTACAGTGTTAGAAAACCATAGAGTTAAGCATCAAGACCACTGTCCCGCCTAAGATGTTAGGTGATGGAGGCCAAGAAATAAATGTTGTTATTATTAATGGAGAAATCTATTAATGTATTTTGTTAGGATTGAGATCCTTTATTAAGGTCTTAGACCTTATTATTTACGGAGTGGTTCAAAACACAAAGTTAATGTGTAAGTTTATATGTAGGAGATTTTGATGTTGGAATTTCTGAATGATTCCAAACAATAGAGGAATAAAAATTCTTCAACTTCAACATAGAGATTAAATGTAAAATTTCTAGACAAGGATGGCACAAAAATATTATTTCATTGTGCAAAAAAAAAAAAAAAACTATTACAGTGCTGCCACATAACTGTTGTTCTCGTTTTTCATAAAAAAAAACACAAGCTGCTACAACCACAACATTCTATTTCTCACCCTTTCCTTTTGTTTTCTGCCTTCTCGCAAAAATTACATAGTCTAAAAGTGCACACAGTGCTCTTCACAGACATAGTCTCTCTCTCTCTCTCTCTATTTTTAAAAAAAAATACACACACACTGTTTTTGCCTTCGACATATTCTACATTACAATGAACACAGTCCTTGAAAAAAAATACTACATGCTGCTATTTTATATAGATTTTATAAACATAAAATGTTTATAATATATATATTATAAATCTTATATGTATTCCTAAGTTTCAAAACTTAACTTCATCGAAACTTATGTTGCTGCATTAAAACAAATAAAACATTAACCTAAAGTCTTAAAATATAAAACATTAATACAAAATTCTTTTCAAGGATCTCAAGAAATGAATGAAAAATCATTTTCATAAATCATCACATCCAATTTGTTCTAGGCTCACTGGACCTCAAACCATGCGATCAAATATCTATTGGCTGGTGATGGAGGCCGATGGATTTCAAACAATATTCAAGAATCTTTGACAAAGTCTTATTACATCGCAATCTATATGAATTGGTCTGTGGGTGGTCTGGGTCATAAGCTTAATATTTTGCGCATGCAATATACGATAGCGACAATATCGCATCGAAAATGAAATAACACAACTTGTGGTGGTGTGGAAAGGTAAGTGATGAAAGTTGTAAAATTGTGTGCAAGTGAAACCAAAAAATTCTCTGTTGTTGTTACATCATTCTATCCTTCAGCTCTACGCTATTGGATTTAATATTTCAACACTCCCCTTTAAATTCAATTGCAGGATTTTCTTGCATACCCAGAAATTTTCTCAAATAATTAAAATTTTTCTGCCCCAATGGTTTTGTGAGTATATTATCAAATTTTTCTTGAGTTCTGCAATGTTGCAAAATAATTTCCCCATTATTCACTAGCTTTCTGATGTAGTGATACTTGACATCAATGTGTTTCGTTCTTTTATGAAACAATGAATTCTTTCACAATGCTATTGTTGAGCTATTATCACAATAAATTGTTTTTCCTTTTACCTATCCATGACACAAACTCCTCAACATTCTTCTCATCCATACTGATTGACATGTTGTTGCTATAGCTGTGATCCAGGTGGAATAATCAAGTACATGTACAAGTGGCCTGAGTAAAAGGTTTAAAAATCAAAGTGTTTGGATTGTTATCGAACTAAGTTCATGTTGTAGATCTCTTCTTTCTAATTCCAACGGCGCAGAAGACACTCAATTCCGAGTCTGTATGAAGAAGTTATAAGCGGTCAAAGTTCCAGGTTGACTTGGTGATTGGACAGCCTTAAGGAAGGTGCAAATTCGAATTTTTCTAGCCACCAGATTCCGGCAAGCTCAAGCCAGATTCTAGGCAAAATTGTGCCCTATTTAAAATGACTCCTACAGTCACAAACCGAATTTTCAAAAATGGCCAGTTTGTTTTATGTTAAATAAAAATGATTTAAAAAAAGGGGCGATGGGTGGTCAAACCCCATCGACCCCCTCTCCACATATACATGGCACCATATTATGGGCCGACAAGAATCGAACCTGCCCGGCTGCAAGGGCCGGCCCGCTCAATGGGCGGCCCAAACAACGACCACAATCCAAACATATATATACGGCATATATGTTTTAAAACAACTCAATAATACAACGTATATGATATACGTTCAACCACATCAAAGTTAATTTGTATGCAGAGTTGGTTGGGCGGGCCGCCCAATGCGGGCCTGACCCCCATTTAAATTATATTCGTTGGGTTCAAAAACAAAATTATGCCAAGTATGGAGGGGCGGGATTTGACCCTCCGACCCCCTCTCAACGAATTTGACGAATTTGTGGTTAAATCCATCCACCTTGTGTTATATAAACTCATATTTTTACAGTGCGCCCAGGCCATGGAGGAGAGGGAGCGTGCTCACGCAGATCGAGATTTAATATTATTTTTTAATTGCAGGTCATGTGGAACCATGCGGAACCTTGATTGAGGCCAAATTTTAAGAGGGAAAAATTTTGACTTTGTCCAAATGGGACAAATTTTATGTCATTTCAGCACTACTCAGCGCCACGAGTCTGATGGTGTGCTCAGTTTCTGCATCTGAGTTTTCGATTTTTCAGCCACTTTTGGAAGTGGGTTATGCCGGTGTCATATTTTCGCATCTGAGCAGTCGTTTTCATCTTTTTCGACACCACAAGATTGATGGTGTTTTCAGATTCAACTGCAAAGCAGTTTAGCCTTCAACAAATGAAAACATGAGGTATATGATGTGGATTGCATGTACTTCTCTATTTATTTCTCTTTGAGATGCATTATGTCTTGCAGATCCCGGTTGATACATGAGTTGTGGGATCTTGCTTTGTGTTTTTATTGATGTACTTTTAGCTATGGATTTGTGTCATGTATGAGTCCCTTTTATGCCACATTGGCAGGATGCTCTTATTCGCTATGTGTATTGTTGAGATCCCTTGTTTTCCAGGATTGGCGGGATACTCTTATTTGCTACATTTCAGCTATGGTCATAATGATAGGAGTCTTTATTTATGTATGAGAGTTCTACAGTGGAATATCTCTTAAAGAAGTCAAGCCACTCCTGCGTGAGGGCGATTTTTCCTTGTATGTCATAGGAAAGCACATCCATGTAAATCTTCTTCATACAACACATAATGCAGCGGCCTACACCATCTTGACACCGAGGCCCGGAGATGTAGTCCCTCCTGGACGAACTCCGTCATCAAACGTCGTGTTCTTATGATTGTTGATCTTGTTCATTTATGTTCCTCTTATTTACAGCCACAATTGTTCATTTCAGTTCTTTAACATCTTAATTAAATGCAATTCTATTTATCAGCCGAAGTAAAAGGTCTTGGTTAAGGGTATTAAGATTTTACGCTGGATCAAGTGGTATCAGAGTAGGTATTCTTGTTGATTGGATTGCAGGCGTGGACATTGAACGTTCGCTGACTTGAGCCATGGAGAGTGTTAAGGACATGTATGAAACCATGCTCAAGGTGTCCGAGAAAGCGGACATATTGTACGAGGCATATGAAAAAAAAGCAGCAGAGAACGAAGAATTCAAGACCCTCCTACACAAAGAGAAGGAGGAAAAACAACAGTTGCAGCTTCAGTTGCAAGCCACAACAGAAGCGTGGGAATATTGGAAGCGCAACAATGAAATTCTGCAAGCAGATCATGATGCCTTGAAAGCATTCCTACATGAAGAGAAGGAGGAGAAGCAGCAGTTGCAGCTTCAGCTGCAAGCCATGACAGAGGCGTGGGAATATTTAAAACTCAACAATGAAACTCTTCAGAGAGATCATGATGCCTTAAAAGCATTCCTATAGAAAGAGAAGGAGGAGATGCAGTAAATGCAGCTTCAGCTACAAGCCATGTCAGATGTAGTGACGGAAGTGAAGTGCAACGAAGGCTTACAACAACCTTCTTCATCTATTTTGCAATCAACAGCTAAGGTAAACAGTGCTGATTTTTCTTCAGTTTCTTCACATGATGTCATTTCAGTTGGAAGTGTGGAGATACCCATCATAGGTACCGGCATGAGAATCCTCACGAATATGGGGTATAGAGGAGGAGGACTTGGCGTTCGTGGCCAAGGCATAACCAAACCTTTGGAGGTTGTGCAACGACCTCGTTATGCAGGTTTGGGGTACAATGGTGAAGGATATTCCAAGGACATCAAGGGCAAACAGATACTGATGAACTCTCCATGGAAGAGGAATGATAGATACACTTCGCCATCGTTCCACGGTAGTGCTCATTGCAATGAAGGAACCGAGGCGAGCTCCCATCATCATGATGGCACCAGAGACCACCACAGAAGGTATACTAAGTCTCATTATTTTAGAGTGCATTTTGACTATAAGAATGTTGATAACCACGGTCATAAGATATGGCATCGTAAAACTTGTTTATTTTGTGGTTTAAATAACCATGTGATTTCTGAGTGCTGGAAGAGAATGGCAACACAAAGGAGGAAGAGCCACGAAAAACCTTCTCCCCAATAGGAAAAGAAATCAGTTAAACAGGTTTGGAGGAAAAAGAACTTTTGCACCCATTGCGACCGAAGTGGCCACCAAAGAGCCACATGCTGGAAACTTCATCCAGAGCAGTGCCGTAAAGCCAAAGAGCCCATGCATACACCAGTTGAAAGAGTTGATCGACAAGAAAGTTTGCCACAGAGAAATGATCCACTCGTTGTAATAAATGAGAAGTGGTTCTTCTAGACTGTTATTTTAGAGATGTTAAGCTTCTCATGGCCATGCTTGTAATTCATTTTTTGCATTTTATTATGAAAGTGATGATGTGTTTCCATCACTCGTTTAAGCGACCATGAAATTTCTTTTTGGCCTTGTTTTATAAGTCGTGTGTTAGATCTCTTTCATGTAAAAGTGATGATGTGGCCATCACTTCGAGATGCGACGTTTATGTTTTGGTCATGTTCTATGAGTCCTATGATGCATTTGTTTCATCTAAAAGTGATGAGGAGTTTTTCCATCACTTTGAAATGTGACGATGAGGTCTGGTCTGGTAATTTTGTTGAGGTATGATTTCCATTTTGCTGTAAGCTTGACCACAGAGTACATGTTATAAACTCATGACAAGTATGGAAATATCTGGGTCACTGTTGCTCACATTGAGAATGTAATGTTCATTGCAGCTTTAGGCAGGTGTTGGCATTCTGATTCCGAAGGAAAAAAGTGAAGGATTCTTCAAGGGATGTGCCTTTTCAAAAAATTTCATTTCAGCAGTTGCAGGTGTTGGCTTTACATCTTGATTTCGAGGTACGTGAGGTGAAGGAGTCTTCAAGGGATGTGCCTTTTCAGACATCACATTGCAGCAGTTGTATATGATGGCTTTGCATCTTGATTCTGAAGTACGAGAGGTGAAGGAGTCTTGAAGGGATGTGCCTTTTCAAACATCGCTTTGCAACAGTTGTAAATGATGGCTTCGCATCTTGATTCCGAAGTACGTCTGGTGAAGGAGCCATGTGGGGATGTGCCTTTCAACGAAATTTACAGATAGTTGATGATAGGTAAAGCTTGATGATTTTGGAGGACCAAAAGCTCCTTAGTGGGGAGGATTGATCCAGGTGGAATAATTAGGTACAGGTACAAGTGCCCTGAGTAAAAGGTTCAAAAATCAAAGTGTTCAGATTTTTATCAAACAAAGTTCATGTTGTAGATCTCATCTTTCTGATTCCAACGGCGTAGACGACACTCAATTCCGAGTCTGTATGAAGAAGTTATAAGCGGTCAAAGTTCCAGGTTGACTTGGTGACTGGACAGCCTTAAGGAAGGCGCAAATTTGATTTTTTCTAGCCACCAGATTCCGGCAAGCTCAGGCCAGATTCCGGGAAAAATTGTGGCCTGTTTAAAATGACTCCTACGGTCACAAACCGAATTTTCAAAAATGGCTAGTTTGTTTTATGTTAAACAAAAATGATTTAGAAAAAGGGGCGACGGGTGGTCAAACCTCGTCGACCCCCTCTCCACATATACGTGGCACCATATTATGGGCCGACAGGAACTGAACCTGCTCGGCAACAAGGTTTGGCCCGCTCCACGGGTGGCCCAACCAACGGCTACAATCCAAACATATATATACGACATATATGTTTTAAAACAACTCAACAATAGAACGTATATGATATACGTTCAACCACATCAACGTTAATTTGTATGCAGAGTTGGTTGGGCGGGCCGCCCAAGGCAGGCCTAACCCCCATTTAAATTATATTCGTTGGGTTCAAAAACAAAAGTATGCCAAGTATGGAGGGGCGGGATTTGACCCTCCGACCCCCTCTCAACGAATTTGTCAATTTACCATTACACTAAACTGCCATTTGTGGTTATATATGCCCACCTTCTGTTATATAAACTCAAATTTTTACAATGCACCCAGGCCATGGAGGAGCAGGAGCGCGCGCACGCAGATCAAGATTTAATATTATTTTTTAATTACAGGTCATGTGGAACCATGAGCCCAGTAAGAGGTAGGCGGAACCTTGATTGAGGCCAACTTTGTCCGAATGGGACAAATTTTATGTCGATTCAGCACTACTCAGTGCCATGAGTCTGATGGCATGCTCAGTTTCTGCATCTGAGTTTTCGATTTTTCAGCCACTTTTGGAAGTGGGTTATGCCAGTGTCATATTTTCGCATGTGAGCAGTCGTTTTCATCTTTTTCGACGCCACAAGATTGATGGTGTTTTCAGATTCAGCTGAAAAGCAGTTCAGCCTTCATAAAATGGAAACATGAGGTATATGATGTGGATTCCATGTACTTATCTATTTATTTCTCTTTGAGATGCATTATGTCTTGCAAATCCCGGTTGATATATGAGTTGTGGGATCTTACTTTGTGTTTTTATTGATATACTTTCAGCTATGGATTTGTGTCATATATGAGTCCCTTTTATGCCATATTGGCGGGATGCTCTTATTTTCTATGTGTATTGTTGAGATCCCTTGTTTGCCAGGATTGGCGGGATACTCTTATTTGCTACATGTCAGCTATGGTCATACTGATAGGAGTCTTTCTTTATGTATGAGAGTTCTGCAGTGGAATATCTCTTAAAGAAGTCAAGCCACTCCTGCATGAGGGTAATTTTTCCTTGTATGTCATAGGAAAGCACATCCATGTACATATTCTTCATACAACACATAATGCAGCGACCTACACCATCTTGACACCGAGGCCCGGAGATGTAGTCCCTCCTGGACGAACTCCGTCATCAAACGTCGTGTTCTTATGATTTCTGATCTTGTTCATTTATGTTCCTCTTATTTACAACTACAATTGTTCATTTCAGTTATTTAACGTCTTAATTAAATCCAATTCTATTTATTAGCCAAAGTAAAAGGTCTTGGTTAAGGGTATTAAGATTTTACCCTGGATCAAGCTGCCACATACTCTACCTCTGTTGTTGATAAAGCCACAATTGGTTGTTTCTTAGAAGCCTATGAGATGGCTCATGATCCCATATGAAAAACATATCCAAAGGTGCTTTTCCTGTCATCTATACTTCCAGCCCAATCACTGTCAATATATCCAATTAATTTAGAATGTTCTAAAGTGGTGTATAAAATACCTTACCTCTTTGTTCCTTTCACATACCTCAGAATTCTTTTTGTTGCTTACCAATGTGCCTCCTTTGGCCTTTCCATAAATATTGAAATTAAACTTACAACATAGATAATATCCGGCCTAGTTGTAGTCAAATACATAAGGCTACCAACTATGCTTTTGTACAAACTTGGATGAAAATCCTTACTGATGTCTTCTTTGCTCAGTTTCAATCCCATCACTGTAGGAGTAATTGCTGCCTTGCAATCATGTATGTTAAATATTTCCAGAATTTCTTTGACATACTTTGCTTGAGAAATAAAAATTTTATTTTCATTTTTCTCTACTTCTATTCCTAAGAAGTATCTCAGCAATCCCATATCAATCATCTCAAATTCATCCTTCATGTCTATTTTTAAAATTCCGAATGAGGTAAGAATCATTACCTGTGAATATAACATCATCAACATATAAAAAAACAATCAACATCTTGTTGTCCTTCACATTTCTCAAACCCATTTTCCAGTAGATAGGCATCTATCCTACTGTACCATGCTCTTGGTGCTTACTTCAACCCATACAAAGCTTTCTTCAATTTGCATACCTTGTGCTCTTGGACTTCTTTCTCATAGCCCAGAGGTTGTTCAACATAAACCTCTTCCACCAATACTCCATTTCAGGAATTAGGATTTCACATCCATTTGGTAAACTTTCCACTTGTGTTGTGCTGCTATGGACAACACTGCTCTCACTATTTCCATTCTTGCAACCGGTGCAAATATTTTTTTCATAATCTATTCGTTGTTGCTTCTTGTAGCCTTTGAAAACAAGTCTGGCATTTTTCCTTTCAATATTACCTTCAGCATTGATCTTGGATTTGTAAACCCATTTTACTCCAATAACTTCTTTGCCTTTTGGGAGATCAACCAATTCCCATGTCTTATTTTTCTCTATGGAATTTATCTCTTCATCCATAGCATCTATCTATTTCTTAACTTTTACAACTTCAAAATGAATAGGATCATCTACATGACAATACAATGCAAATAAAGAGTTCATACATTCATTTGTTGCCTCTTACTCATATATTTCACTAAGACTTCTAAATCTAGTTCCTCTTTCACTTGTTGAACTTGAGCTTGTAGAAGCACTCAAATCTGCTCCATGTGAGGTGATTGCAGAAGAATTGTTATCATTTCTCAAGGATTTTCTCATACCTGCTTGTGGTGTCCCCTGTTGTCCTTCTGTTGGTGGAGGTGGTGCTACTAATGGACGTATTTCAGCCATTTCTTCCTCATTATCATCATGATACAAATAGCTTTTAGAATTCGTTGTTTTCTTTATGCTTCCATCCCAGGCTTCTTCTTAAATAAATTGCACATCTTTGTTTATAAAAAACTTCTTGGTGGATGGGTTATACAATCTGTATGCCTTGGATTCTTCATTGTATCCAATAAATATGCACTTCTCCACTTTAATCTCCAACTCCTTCCTTAGTTGATCTGGAATGTGTGCATAAGCCACACAACCAAAAAATCTCATGCGGGTGACAAACTTCTTTATGCCACTCCATTATTCTTCAAGAACTTTGTTCATTACATCTTTGGTTGGGAATATATTCAAGATGTATGCTTCACAATGTACAGCTTTATCCCAATACTCATTTGGCAAATGTTTTTCCTTCAACATACTTCTTACTATGTCCATGATGGTTCTATTTTTATTTTTAACAACTCCATTTTGCTCTGGTGTATACCTTGCTGTAAATTAATTGTGTATCCCATTCTCTCTGCAAAAACACAGAAATTATTTAGAGATATATTCTCCTCCTCTTTCTATCCTTAAAACCTTAATATCCTACCCACTTTGGTTCTCAACAAGAGCCTTAAAGTGACATAATTTCTCAAACACTTTACTCTTCAACTTTAAGAATTAAACCAATGTTTTTCTTGTGAAATCATCAATGAAGGTCAGCTTATAGTGTTTTCCTGCTAGTGATGGTGTTTGGATTGGTCCACATAAATCAAAATGGGAAATTTCTAAGGTTGTCTTTTCCCTTATGCTCTTTCCTGATGGAAATCTTTCTCTGTGTTGTTTTCCCAAGATGCAGCCTTCACATAGGCTATCAAATTTCTCAATCAATGGTAATCAATTTACCATTCCTTTCCTATGCAACAAATTTAGACCTCCAAAGTTGAGATGTCCAAATCTCAAATTCCATAACCAGTTTTAACCCTTTGCTTCTCTTTGGAATGTCTCTTGTGTTACTGCTCCAATGACATCTCCTTTCTCCAAATCTTCTCTCATCTTGAGTGCAAACATTATGTTCCTTGTTATCTTCACTTGTTCAATGCATTGCTTGCTTGGTGGTTTATCCATGATGGTGAATACATCATCTTCAAAGAAAACATTGTATCCTTTCTGAATGAGTTGTCTAATGCTCAAAAGGTTACACTTCATACCAAGCACATAATAAATATCTGATATGGTTTTTCTTTCTCCTTTCTTTGTCAAAACACTTACTTTGCATTTTCTCATGATAGAGACCTTACTGTCTTTCCCTAATGTTATTTGAGACTATACATTTTCATCTAACATGGAAAACATAAAAATGTTTCCAGTCATATGGTTGCTACATCATGAATCTAGGAATCATATATCTTCATTCTTTTCTTCAGCCATATTACATGCTAAATTTTTTTTTTCTTGATTGATATTTGCCTTAGTAAAATTAGCACTGGGTCTACTACCCATGTCACTCTATTTCTTTCTACATTCATTGGCATAATGGCCATACTTCTTACAGTAATGACATTGTACTTGGGATTTATCATACCTTTGTCCATTTACATTATTTTTTCCACCTTGCTGGTTATTTCCTTAGCCTTGGTTCCGATTTTGATTGTTGCCCCTTCCACTTGAATTTGTAGGGATGTTTCTTCCTCCTCTGTTTTGGCTTCTGCCTCTTCCTTTTCCTTTATATTTTACTCTGCTTGGACCTCTTCCTCTTCCAAAGGACATTTGGGTCTTGAAAGCATTCTCAAAAGATGAGTATGATGTTCTACCCAATATTTCTTCATGTGTCATCAATGATTCATGAAGCTCATCAATAGTAAACTTTGGGAGATCTTTTGTCTCTTCAATGGTTGTGACTATTACATCAAACCTTGAGGGTAAAATCCTTAACACTTTCTCCACTATTATTTTCTCTTCTCTTGTCTTTCCATGAGATCTCATTTGGGTAACCAACCCACTCAACACTGTGAAGAATGAGTCTATTGTATCAGGCTCTTTCATGAAAATGACTTCAAAATCCATTCTCATTAATTAATATTTGTTGTATTTACGTTCTCCATACCTTGGTAGGTTGTCTAGAAAGTATCTCCTGTATCCTTGGACCTCTTAGCTGCTGAAATCCTTGGAAATACACTTTCATGAACTACTTGAAAGAGATAGAAGAGGGCTTTTGAGTCATTCTGCATATTACTCTTCAACAAGCCTTTCTCTTCCTGTGTTAAGGCATTAAATGCTTGTTCATATACTAGTTCTTCTAGACCATCTTCAACTAGCTCCCATAAATCTTGAGAGGAAAACATGGCTCTCATCGTGATTCATCAATAGTCATAGTTCTTCCCATTGAACGGTGGGAGTTGAGTATTTCCTACACTCGTGCTTGTGCTGGCTCCTACCATAGCTAGCTTACTGAACTATGCAAAACAAACTTGACTATGTTTCCAAACAAATTGTGTCACTGCTTAAGGGACAAACTATGAATTTTAAAGACTTCTCTGGACTACACTCTTTTACAACAAAACAAAACTATGTTTTTCTAAAATACCTTAATTTTGTTGAGCCTTCAATCTACTGGTCAAAAGTTGCAACAAACTCCTTACTTCCTTCACCTTCTTTGAAAAATTCAAAGAGCCTGGACTGGCTCTAATACCATGTTGTAATTTTTGAATGATTCCAAACAACAGAGGAATAAAAGTTCCTCAACTTCAAGCACAAAAATACTATTTCATTGTTAGTGCCAATAAAAAAAAAACTATTACAGTGCTGCCACATAAATGTTGTTCAGGATTTTCATAAATAAATAAAAAACACAAGCTGCTACAACCACAAAGTTCTATTTCTCACTCGTTGTCCTTTTGTTTTCTTCCTTATACCAAAAATTACATAGTCTAAAAATGCACACAGTGCTTTTCAAACATAGAGTCTCTCTCTCTCTATTTAAAAAAAAAAAAATACACACATTGTTTTTTCCTTCAGGCATATTCTACATTACAATGCACACAGTCCTTAAAAAAAATACTACACGCTGCTATTTTATATATATTTTATAAATATATAATGTTTATAATATATATATTATAAATATTATATGTATTCCTAAGCTTAAAACTTAAACTTCATCGAAACTTATGTTTTCGCATTAAAACAAATACAAGATTAACCTAAAGTCTTAAAATCTAAAACATTAATAAAAATGATTTTCATGGATCACAAGCAATCAATCAAAACTCCTTTTCATAAATCATCGCATCCAATTTGCTCTAGGATGACTGGACCTCAAACCATGCGATCAAATTTCTATTGGCTGGTGATGGAGACCAGTGGACTTCAAACAATCTTCAAGTGTATTTGACAAAGCCTTATCCCATCACAATCTATATGACTTGGTCTGCGAGTGGTCTGGGTGATAAGCTTAGTATTTTGCACATACGATATGTGATATGCGATAACGGTAATATCGCATCGCAAGTGAAACAACACAACTTGTGACAACGCAGAAATGTAAGTGATGAAAGTTGTGAAATGTGTTTTGCATTCTCTGGTTGGTGTGGAGTTAACGCAGGTTGATGCTAAAATTTAAATAGAGGGATGTCACCATGGTTCTCACTACAGAAATATGCCTATGACATTGAAAAAACTTTGGACTTACAGGCTCACTTAAATCAGGAATTAATTTCGTGGTTGTGTGCAAGTCAAACCAAAAAATTATCTACTATTGTTGTGTCCTTCTATCCTTTGGCTCTACACTATTGTAGTTAATATTTCAACATTTGATTGAATGCATTAGTGTGTGTTGAGTGCTTCTGCATTCTTTAGGTCACTCACCTAGAAAGCCTCTTGTTTTATCCAATATTTTGTCTCGCCTTGAAATTTTATTATGAAATCAGAGCTTCAATATTAAGTGAGGCAAAGCTAGAGTGCTTTGCTTGAGTGAACTCCACAAGGAGGTGAGGTTGACTAGTTTATCAGATTTTTAACTGCTGGAGAGTGAGCTGAGTTGGCATCGCTGGAAGTGTGAGAGTCATGGGTAGTGTTTTGTTGACCATCATTGAAGGGATAACTCTTGATTAGTCAACTGTGGTAGGAATGGCCTATGTATGCCTTTGGATAGCTCAATTATGGAGCTTATTGGAGAAGGAATCTCGAGATTAGTTTTGGCATATCGAGCTATAGTGTCCAATTGAATTGGTGTGTGTGCTGGGTGAAAGTGGTTACTGAGCGCACCGTGGAGACCGCATGGAATTGTTGTAGACTGATGTAAAGGCTGATTTGTTTCTTGAAGAGGCCTATTACTGTGTATGTTGTGAACGTAAATTAAGGCCAATTGTGAAGGCAGATTTGGACCTAGAGGTAATCTAAGTAATTTTTTTTTAATTTTCCTTTCCTACAACCTCGTTGAATGATTGTGAAATTGGAATTACAACACCAAGGACCATTGGAGCGTGTAACCGTGGTTGGAGCATATTCCAAATCAATCCATTGTGAGGGGGAATGGTGAAGTTTGTTGACGTGAAGCTCAGTCGATGTCTGCACTAGGAAATGGCACGGCATAACCTGCAAAAACGACAGAGTCTTCTTCATTTCGCTTTCAAGCAATGAGTTACAATGTCCTATCGATCCTCTTTCTGTGCTTGACCAACTCCGGGTTCTTGATATTTAGGGAAATTGACTTAATGGAAGCTTGGATCCATTTTCAAATTTCTTCAATCTAAAATTTATCTACTTGGCTGCTCTAATCAGCGTGTGAATCTAGCATCTCCAGGGACAACGTTCTCGTATGATCAGAGTGAAGCATGTGGAAGTGCAGCTTTATCCAGTCGACGTCAGGGTACCTCGTATTAGGAGGTTGGAAAGCAGCGTGAATTAGAAGTGGCGTCGAGGCTTAGGCGAGGTGGGATCTTCACCACTACCAACGTTTTAGATCAGAGTAATCCTGCATGTAAGGAGGGAGTTAACCTCCGTGGGTGAAGCCTGGAAAGTTTTGGCGATGTTGCATGTTGTTGGAATTTCTGAAAATTCCAAGAACAAACATTGGAGAATAAAACTCCCCTCTAAACACAGAGAAAATATTAAAATTGCATTCACAGTGACAGAGTTTCCACACTTAAAACATATTTATATTTCTTAAAAAAACTGATACAAACTCTTCCTCAACATAGAGGGATTACAACTGCTGGACTGCTGCAAAAACACAGTGCCAGAATAACACTCTGTCTCTCTAAAACTTTCACTGTTGTGCATACATAAAAAAATCTCACACTGCTGTGTATTTTTTTCATTCACTGTCTCTCTGTCTATTCCAAAAAAAAACATTAAAACAACTCTCTGTCACACACAAATATCATTTCCGTGTGTTTTTTTGTTTCCCGCACTGCTGTGCATTTATTTCTGTTCTGTGTAATACATTAAAACATATTACAAGTCTGTCCCCCTTTTGTACTCTCGGCACATTACAATATATAACATTACATAATAGATATATATTATAAATATCATATATTTATAATATATATATTTTACCAAAGTAAAACCTCAAACTTACTGCGGTAACAAAAATTGACTCAAGGTTAAAAACATTAAAAAAACTTGATGCGGCAAATGTAAACGAAGTCAAAAAGGTACTTAGAATAGGCTTTCCTTTATGCATTCCGAGGGGGTCGTGAAGCTCATCCTCCCCAACTCTCAGACCCCCGCGGACTGGCTGTGTTGTAGTGTGTGGGGACCACTACAAACATGGCTCTGTTTTTAAATTAGAACAAGGATTTTGCCGTGTAATTCAAAACTTTGATTTGTTGGTTGGTAAGAACTTTACTGCTGGTGGGTGAATCGTTAATTGCAGAGCTGACTGGTTGCGTGAAGATCAAATGTGTAGATTTCTTGTTGTTGTTGTTGTACTTTAGATTTCCTTTCAAATTAATTCGTTGTCCGGCTAATTTCTCTAGGAAGTTGGAAATTAAATTCCAACACTCCCCCGTAATTTCAACTGCTGGGTTTTCCTGCATACCCAGACATTTCCTAAATTTTTCAAAACTGTTCTGAGCTAATGGTTTTGTGAAGATATCAGGTAATTTTTTCTCTGTTCTGCAATGTTGCAAAACAATATCACCATTGCTCACCAATTCTCTGATATAGTGAAACTTTGTATCTATGTGTTTTCTTCTCTTGTGAAAAACTGAATTCTTTGATAATGCAATAGCTGAGCTGTTGTCACAATAAATCATTGTCCCTTTTGTTTGCTCTTGGCACAAACTTCTTAACATCCTCCTCATCCAAATTTCTTGACATGTTGCTGCTGTAGCTGCCACATACTCTGCCTCTACTGTAGATAATGCTACAATAGGTTGTTTCTTGGAAGCCCATGAAATGGCTCCTGAACCCATGTGAAAAACATAACCAGAAGTGCTCTTCCGATCATCTACACTTCCAGCCCAATCACTGTTAGTGTATCCAACTAATTCTGAATTTTCTGAAGCTGTATATAAAATACCAAATCTTTTTGTTCCTTTCACATACCTCAGAATTATTTTTGCTGCCTGCCAATGTGCTTCTTTTGGCTTCTCCATAAATCTGGAAATTAAACTAATAGCATGCATAATATCCGGCCTAGTTGCAGTCAAATACATGAGGCTGCCAACTATGCTTTTATACAAACTTGGATCAAAATCCTTGCTGCTGTCATCTTTACTCAACTTCAATCCCATTACTGTGGGAGTAATTGCAGCTTTGCACTCCTGCATATTAAATATTTCTAAAACTTGATTCACATATCATTAAGAAATAAAAACTATTTTCCATTTTTTTTTTCACTTCTATTCCTAAGAAGTATCTCAAAAAACCCATGTCAGTCATTTCAAATTCTTCTTTCATGACTGTTTTAAAATTTTCAATAAGGTAATCATCATTACCTGTGAAAATAACATCATCAACATATAAAACTACAATCAACATTTTACCATCTTTTTCTTTGATGTAGAGGGTGGGTTCTTCCTCACACTTTTCAAATCCATTTTCCAGTAGATAGGAATCTATCCTACTGTACCACACTCTTGGCGCTTGCTTCAGCCCATAAAGAGCTTTCTTCAACTGCGATTTTCAGGTTTCGGCCTTTTCTCTCGTGAAGTCCTAAAGGTCACCCACATATACCCTCTTCCATTAAAACCTATTTAAAAATGCATTTTACATCCATCCGATATACTTGCATTTTTTTGTGTCGCTATATGACAAACATCGCTCTTATGGTTCCATTCTTGCAAACTTGCAAAATTTTCTTCAATTTTCAACCCCATACTTCTCGCCATTTCCCTGACAACAAGTCCGTCTGCTCATCTTTCAGCATTTCTTTTGGTCTTATAGACCCATTTAACTCCAATGACTTCTTTGCCTTCCGGGAGATCAACCAACTCCCATGTTTTGTTCTTCTCTATGGCATTTATTTCATCATCCATAGCTTCTATCCAGTTTTTGTCTTTAATAGCATCTTCAAAATGAATAGGATCATCAACTTGACAATACAAAGCAAATAAGGAATTCATACCTTCATCCGCTTCTCCTTGCTCATAAATTTCTCTAAGACTTCTGAACTTTGTTCCTCTTTCACTTGGTGTAGCCGTGTTTGATGAAGCACTTAATTCTGCTCCACGTGGTGTGTTTGGTGATGCACTCCCACTTCTCAAGGGTGTTCTAGCTGCCGCTTGAGGCGTCCCTTGCTGTCCTTGTGCTGGTGGAGGTTGTGCTACGGATGGGTTATTGATTTCAACCACATCTCCATCATCTTCATCATGAGATAAACATCTTTTGACATTGACTGTTTTCTCAATGCTTCCATCCCATGCTTCCTCTTCAATAAATTGCACATCTCTGCTGATTACAAACTTCTTTGTGGATGGGTTATACAACCTGTATCCTTTGGAATCTTCACAATATCCAAGGAAAATACACTTTCCCTCAGCATTATCCGCTTCTTTTCTCAATTTGTTGTGAATGTGTGCACATGCCACACAACCAAAAACTCTCGTGGGTGACACCTTGTTGTACCCGCTTCTTCCGGAACTTTGACAATCATCGCTTTTGTGGACATTATGAATCAGTTAAATACATACGTATACTTTCGAAGTACTTACTATTCTCGTTAGTGTTTTGCCTTTAGCATGCTTCTCACCATTTCCATTATGGTTCGATTCTTCCTTTCAGCAACTCCATTCTATTGCGGTGTGTACCTTGTGGTAAACTGCTTGTGTATTCCGTTCTCTCTGCAAAAGCAAAAAAATTCCTTTGATATATATTCTCCTCCTCTATCAGTTCTGAAAACTTTAATGTGTAGCCCACTCTGTTTCTCTACAAGAGCTTTAAAGTGGCAAATTTTTTGAAAAACTTCACTCTTATATTTCAAAAAATAAACCCACACTTTTCTTGTGAAATCATCTATGAAGGTCAGCATGTAATTGCTTCCTGAAACTGATGTTGTTTGCATCGGCCCACATAAATCTGAGTGAATGATCTCTAAGGGTGCTTTCACCCTTATGCTTTTCCCTGACAGAAAATTTTCTCTGTGTTGCTTTCCCAGAATGCACCGCGACAAAGCTGTCGTTTTCCTCAACTCTACCCAAACCCTTAATATTCCTTTTCTGGTGGCAGTTGTACCTAATCCTCCAAAATTTAGATGTCCAAATCTCAGGTGCCATAACCAATTTACATCTTTCTCTTCCTTCTGAAAGGCTTCTTGTGTTACGGCTGCTATACTCTTTCCTTTTCCCTTCAAGTCAATGTTGAGCTTGAGTGGAAACATTCTATTGCTGGTCATGTGAATTTCAGCAATAATTTTCTTGCTTGGAGGAATATCTTTTATTGTGCACACATCATCTTTAAAAATTACATTGTAACCTTTTTTTATGAGCTTCCCTACGCTCAAAAGATTACATTTCAGACCTGGAACATAATACACATCAGGAACAAATTTCTGCTCACCATTTCTTGCTCTAATACTATCTCTGCCTTTTCCTTTTACACAGATTTTAGTATCTGTCCCTGTGGTCACTTTAGACTTTACTTCTTCATCTAAATTGGCAAACATTGCTCTATTTCCAGCCATGTGATTACTACATCCTGAATCTAAGAACCAAACATCATCTTCTCTGTCTTGTGCTACATTACATGCTAGCAGCACATTACTTGGGTTCTTTTCTTCTTTTGCTACATTAGCATTTTGTTTATTTTTCATGTCATTTTGCTTCTTTCTGCATTCACTGGCATAGTGCCCATATTTTTTGCAATAATAACATTGGACATTGGATTTGTCATACCTCTGTCCATGAGCATGTTGGTGTTGATGTTCACCTTGCTGGGTGTTGCATTGGCTGTGGTTCTGACTTTGACTGTTGCCCCTTCCATGTGAATGTGAAGGGCTGTTCCTTCCACCTCTGTTCTGACTTCTGCCTCTTCCTCTTCCTTTTCCTTGACCTCTTCCTCTTCCTGAAGGCATTTGGGTCTTGAAAGCATGTTCAAGAGATGAGGTTTCATCTCTGCTCAATCTCTGTTCATGAGTTATTAGTGAGGCATGAAGTTCATCCACTGTAAACTGTGAGAGATCTTTGGTCTCTTCTATGGTGGTAACAATTACATCAAACTTTGAGGGTAAGCATCTCAAAAGTTTCTCCACAATCCTTCTTTCTTCAAGAGTTTCTCCATGGGATCTTATCTGATTTACAATCCCAATCATATGTATAAAAAATGTGTCAACACTGTCTGACTCTTTCATGCAAAGAGTTTCAAAATCCCTTCTCAGCAATTGAAGTTTTGCTGTTTTAACTTTCTCCATACCTTGATAGGCTACTTTCAGAGTTTCCCATGCCTCCTTCGATTTCTTAGCTGCTGCTATCCTTGGAAACACACTCTCACTTATAGCTTGATACAAATAGAAGAGGGCTTTGGCATCCTTCTTTCTATTGTTCTTCAATAAATCCTTCTCTGCTTGACTTAAGGCATTAAAGGCTTGCTCATTAGCTGGTTCTGTAAAGCCATCTTCTACAAGTTCCCATAGGTCTTGTGAAACAAACAGGGCTCTCATGGTAATGGCCCAATAATCATAATTCTTTCCATTAAATTGTGGAAGTTGCACATTTCCAAGACTCATTCTTGTACTTGGTCCAGCCATTGCTATTAAACTGAACTCTGAACTTGAACAGATTGTCTTTCCTTTTCTCTGAAAGAACAAACTCTAATAGACAAAAAACAACAGTTCTATTATCCTTTGAGAAATACCTGAACTTTGACCTCTGTTGAGCTTTTCACTCTGCTGGAGAAATCATTGCAGCAAGTCTTCTTCTTCAGCTTCTTTGAAACCTTCAAAGAGCCTAAACAAGCTCTGATACCATGTTGGAATTTCTGAAAATTCCAAGAACAAACATTGGAGAATACAACTCCCCTCTGAACACAGAGAAAATATTAAAATTGCATTCACAGTGACATAGTTTCCACACTTAAAAAAGATTTATATTTCTTAAAAAAACTGATACAAACTCTTCCTCAACATAGAGGGATTACAACTGCTGGACTGCTGCAAAAACACAGTGCCAGAATAACACTTCGTCTCTCTAAAAATTTCACTGCTGTGCATACATAAAAAAATCTCACACTGCTGTGTATTTTTTCATTCACTGTCTCTCTGTCTATTCCAAAAAAAAAACATTAAAACAACTCTCTGTCACACACAAATATCATTTCCGTGTGTTTTTTTGTTTCCCGCACTGCTGTGCATTTATTTCTGTTCTGTGTAATACATTAAAACATATTACAATTCTGTCCCCCTTTTGTACTCTCGGCACATTACAATATATAAAATTACATAATAGATATATATTATAAATATCATATATTTATAATATATATATTTTACCAAAGTAAAACCTCAAACTTACTGCGGTAACAAAAATTGACTCAAGGTTAAAAACATTAAAAAAAATTGATGCGGCAAATGTAAACGAAGTCAAAAAGGTACTTAGAATAGGCTTTCCTTTATGCATTCCGAGGGGGTCGTGAAGCTCATCCTCCCCAACTCTCAGACCCCCGCGGACTGGCTGTGTTGTAGTGCGTGGGGACCACTACAAACATGGCTCTGTTTTTAAATTAGAACAAGGATTTTGCAGTGTAATTCAAAACTTTGATTTGTTGGTTGGTAAGAACTTTACTGCTGGTGGGTGAATCGTTAATTGCAGAGCTGACTGGTTGCGTGAAGATCAAATGTGCAGATTTCTTGTTGTTGCTGTTGTCCTTTAGATTTCCTTTAAAATTAATTCGTTGTCCGGCTAATTTCTCTGGGCAGTTGGAAATTAAATTCCAACACATGTAAGAGGCCAGTTACGAGTATTTGGTTAGAGGATGGTGCCTATTAAATGCTCCATGGTTGTGGCTATGTGGATCGCAGTGGAGTGTCAATGGTGGATGCATCAAATGGTGGACACGGTTGTAGCATGTTGGTGCCCGTTCTGTTCGTGTTTTTTTTTTTGTAGATTTCGAATTCTTTCAGCCGAGGATCAGAGCCATTGCCGTTGTTATATTGTCAATTTGTTGTGATATCTAGAAAAGCTAGAGGTCATGTCTTTTGGATGGATATTTTGAACATGCTCGATCTGTGTGGAGAGAAGGCACCATTAAACAAACCATCCTACCTTGTGGACCACTGTGTAAATCACAGGATTGAGTGGTTATTACTTCTTGTGTCAGGCATGGGAGGTATTATATTCTAGCGCACAAATTGATCAAATTGATTTTATCTCTGTTTCCGCATGGAGCCAGTTGACAAATCGGGTCCCCTCATTTCACCAATAATATGTGGCCTGGTACATAACCATATTGAATCCCGACAAGCAGGACGTCTGCTCTAAATGGGTCGCTCAATTTTATGTGAGTGGATAGTCAGGAAACCTACCAATATCTCAAATTCTACGAGAATATATCGAACTCTCTCTCATATTTTCTACTATTCCTGAGGTATGGCTAGATAAACAAACTTCAATCCTGATTAGATTTTCTCTGCTCTATTTCCTCTTTTGTGATAAAAAAATTGTAGCAGCTTTCTATAGATCTAGAGCACATTCACCATTTATGGACCACATTTACCTTTCTCTAGGAGAACATCCCAAGGGGCTTGTCGACAGTGCCAGAACCTTGCGGGCTTCCATTTCTATTTCGGGTAACTCCAAGAGACTGTTGATGAAAGTCAAGATCAATAAAGTTGATTTTCTTACAATCCAAATTTTGTTTTTCGGGTCTCTCGATATATTCATATAATTTTAATGTTTTCCCAATGGGATGTAAGTGAAGGATAAGCATTCAACGTGTTTTAATCATTGTGTTATAATCCCTTGTTTAATTTCGTAAAAGGATTGCACACTAAAGAAATGCGTAGCTCTCTAAAATGTCACATAGAGAAGAGCCATGAACCGTTGGTTTGGTGGCGTATTGAGTAATGGGTCAACAAAGGAGATCGAAAGAGTCTCTAATAAAAATGAGGAGAAAGCATCAAGAAATCGATGTGATCTATTTTTCAGCTAAATTTGGTGAAGAATTTGAGGTTGACGTTGATGGACCTATAGCTGATCCAGTGAAGGATCATAATGAGCATCTGAAATTTGATGAAATCGTTAAGAGGTTAATGCTATATCTTCCCTCCTTTTCAAGTATGAATTATGAAAGATGGGAAACTAAAAAAAACCAATATTCTAGAAGGTAGATTTGCTAAATTATTTTGAAGATGATTTTGTTAAATCAAACCATGATACGAGTTCAACATTACACCTTATAACAATCTCATTAGATGAAAGAATATGATTGAGTATACTACATGAATATGGTGATATCAAGAGTGCAATAGTACTCTGGGATATTTTATAAATTAAGTATAGTTTGAATGAGCCTAAAAATGATGAATGTATTGTCCTTGAAATGATGATTTTGCTTTGAGTCTCATATGTGATTGTGAAAGTAAAGATGGAAACATTGAAGATATAATGATGGATGATGAATCTGTGCCTGCAATTGACGTTAAAACATGTGATGATTAAGAAACAACCATTGATATAGAATATGAAATTTTTTTATGAAGAAAGAGTCCCTAATGCAGAGACCTATGAAGTCAAATTTGATGAGAACTATGTATCTCATGACAAGTGGATAAATTTGATGTATGAAAAGAATCTTATTGATGAGTTTTTGTTTGGTGAGAAGGAAATTATATCTTGATATACAGATCAAATGCAAGACAACATGTTTTCAACAACATAATTGATCAAAGAGGAAGATGACATAAATCAACAAACTATGTCAGCAGAGAAAGACGAATAAATGAAAGCTCCCTTAAAGGAGCAGCATGAAAAGAGCCAATATGGTCCTATTTATGAATCTAACATTGTTTTTAAGTGTGTATATATTTGCAATCATGAAGAATAAATTGGAAATATTAAAGACAAGTATAAGTCCCAAAAACCTGCAACATTGAACTGAAATAATTTTAGCCTACATTCGAGATCAAGAAAGAGGAGAATAAGAATTCCAGTGTTTCACCTTTGGCGCAGAAAATGCAAAAAGAAGTATAATCTCCACCACTATCTTAGGAAAATAAAGTGAAGATGAAAATTCACCTGCAAATGAACAAGTATGGACCCTTTAGCAATAAGACAAAAATGAAAGCTCAGTTATGAAGTTTTTCTTATGTGTGAATGTAAACCTAGATGAGACTGAAACCAACTCTCATATGAAAGCCTTGGAATAATTAAATTTGAGTTATTTGAGGAGATCTTAGGTGTACTAGTGAATCCTTTCTCCATTAAGGGGGACTATTGGAATTAATGGAGAATGTATTATTGGAGAGATTCACTTCGTTACTTCTGCTTGTATCCTAGTTTAGGAATTAGTTCTTACTTTCTAGGAGTTAGTTATAACTCTCCTATGCATATGTAAACCTATATATTCTTGTTAAATAATGATCAATGTAGAGAGTTCTCTCTGAGGGAGTCTCCAGGTCGAGGCTCAACTGTGAGCTGCTAAGTTTATGAATATATCAGGTTTCTTCAAATTTTATCATGGTATAAGAGCATATATTAAGCCATGAAAAGACTAGACGGAAGATAAAGGGGTTGAATGTGTGGGATACTAATATATTGGAGTAAGCCTTAAAGAAAAAACACAATTTCCCAAATTAAATCTCCTTAACAATCTCCACTTAATAAAAAAATAATATATATAATCTCATTTATTATAATATATTTCTCATTTATTATAATATATTTAAACTATATATAACAGTTTATTTAAATAAATTATACACAAACTTTTCCTAAAAATATATATAAATATGCCTATAATATTGACTTTCACAACAACAACAAAAATCATATAACTTTAAATACTACAAACATATCAAAACTAAACTAAAATTATACATAAGACTTTATTTAAATAGATATCATTGGGAAATCAACTCAAAATGATTATTTCTTCCAAATAATATAGAAGATTGAGTTTATGGAATTATAAAATAAAATTGAAATGAAATTTCAAGTTTAGTATGCAAAATATTTTGTAATGTCATATTATTTAATGTAAACATTTTGGCTCACTAAAATGAGATAAAAATAGAATAAAATTAATAATTTTATAATTATTAATTAAAAAAAGTGAGTAAATATTAATAATTATAATTAGTAATTTTTAATAATTAATTATTAATAATTTTTCTTCCCATAGATATTGTTAAGCAAATTGAAGAAATAAACTTTATTATGCATCATAACCATTAAATAAATCTAAGCATTTTATGGTTTCAATTTTTTTTATTTGTTATCATAAGAATTCAACTAAACAATCTTCATTAAATTTCAACTTTAGATCATAAAATTGTTATTTGATGTGAAAATCAATTTTATATCCTCAAACACCTTTATTACAACTAAATTCTATAATATTAATAAAAAAATCATTTTACAATTTTATTAATTAAAAAAAATTCTCATCATAAATGATATCTATTTTTATTTTATTATTTTAAATAATATAAATAATTCATAACATACATCAAAAATATATTTTAATTTGATAAAATATCTTGTAAATGACAAGCAAAAATAATTCCTTATTATTATTTTAAAAATATACACCCACTCCAACCATTTTAGCAGAATCAAAAATATACACCCACTCCAACCATTTTAGCAGAATCAAATATAAATTAATGTGAAAAATCAAACATTTTTTTAAGGTTTTTCAGTGAAAAAAAAGTTTTCATATTGAGATATTTTACCCCACTTGCACTTCAGAGCCATAGTTAAAATTGTTCTATGTTGGTTTTTATTAAAATGTGTTTTTTGAAATATAATAAATTATTAATATATAAAAATTAAAATATATATTATTATATATGGCTAGAGACATATAAATAAATAAATTTACTAATAGAATATAGAATCATTATCCACTAAAACATCAGTATAATATATATATATATATATTCAAATAGTTACTTTTTGAGTAGAAATTAAATTATTTTGGCTTAAGATCACTAAGTAATAAAAAAAAAAAAAAAAATCAATACTTATTTAATATGTTATGAAAAAACAAAAAACAAAAAACAGGGAAAAACTAAAACAAAATAATATATTTTTTTTCTAAAAAAAGCATAAAATAAAGAATTTAAATTTAATATTATAAATTTATATAATCTATCTAATTTAAAGAGTTTTACCTAATGGAATATTGATTTTGTATGTGATATATTCATGTGAAAGACATGTATATCAATAAAATCTTATCAATATTATAGATAAATATTTTACATGTATGTGTAATTAACATGGATGAAATCATAATAAACTCTCTTCACATGTGGTATAAGATGTTCAAACTCTAAAATTGAATTTTGAAATAAAGCCCTTGATTTAAGAACAATTTAAAAAGACATATTTACTTGATCATATGTAGGAATGGTTGAACAAAACATATTTACTTGATCATATGCAAAAGATTTGAATAATCACACATCTTTTCAAAATATTATGTAAGTCTTAAAAAATGCATGATTAAGGGGTAAAAGCTAGAGACACAACAGAGCTTGTGTCTCTTCTTGAACATGTCAGTAAACTTGGTAGTAATTAAAACAAAGTCTTAGTTGGTGAGGTATTTGAAAATTTCATCATTAAGGGGTTAAAGCTACAACTTTTGTCTTTGCTTGAACATGTTTGGGAACTTGGTAGTAACTAAAACAAGGTGCTTAGTTTTGAGGTTGTTTTTCAAGAGAGCTTTGATTAGTTGGTAAATAAAAAGAGATTTGGTTAATTTGTAGCTCAAAAGAACCCATACCTACCAAAATGTTCAAATCCTATTATGACGTGGTTAGTTTGTAGATAGAGAGAGATTTGGTTAATTTGTAGCCCAAAAGAATCCATACCCACCAAGATGTTCAAATCCTATTATAAGGTGAGTATCACCTCATCCATTTTATTCAAAACCACTGAGGTCTCCTGTAGAGATTATCACTCTATTTTGGAATAAAAGCCAAATTTCACCATACTTGGAAAGGCATGAAAAATGGATAAAACTATGGATGTATATTAAAATCTCTTAAAAAATATTAAATAACGAATATCATAGGAAATATTGATAACCAAATCTATACGGGGCAAACAAAACATAAAAGACAACCTTGTTAATTATAATATTAACCAAAGAAATAATGGATTAAATATATTTATGATTGAAAAAAAATCATAATAAAAGTTTTAATTATTGATAGATATAATGATACGAAATTTGATGCATTGTATTAAATGGTTTTTCTACTATTTAAAATGGTTTTGGAGATGACTAATAATGGAAAACAATAGTTTCGTCATATTTATAAGGCTTTGAACTAATAAGAAATGTTAATAAAGCTTTTCTCATTCTAATATTGCTTTTAATTAACGCGATTTTCTTTTCCACTAATTAGTTACGTGAACTTACCTAGATATTTATTGATATCATCGTTGTGAACGAACTGGATGTTTCCTTTCCCACTAAATTGGCCACCTGAATTTATTTAGATATTTATTAGTATCATTTTATCACATAATAATGATTTGGAAAAAAAAAAATGGGATAGTGAGTATATTTATTGGCAACAAAATCTTTACGGTTATTGGTAACAAAATCCTGATAGTAACTCTCCTTAAGTATGGCTCCACGGCATGTTGTTTCAAGTATGGCTCCCTGGCTCTTTGTTTCTGGAAAACTCTATCGACAAACCTCATTTCCTCGAGCTTCTTTTAACCACTTGAACATATTACGTTTTCCATTAAATGTTGATGGTTTTAACTAGGCTCACCGATATTATGTGTGCGCAGTTGAATATGGTCTCGTTTTCATAGAAATTATACAGAATGAGTACCCAATATAGATAATATTTGTAGTATCCTCTATCTTGAATAATCTTTATAGTCAAACTATGACATCCTTTACAAAAAAAACGGATTTTACATTAACTAAATGACTCTCCAACTGAGAACCTAGAAAGTGTACAAACATACTCATAATCTAATACATTCAATCAAGAGAACAACCTAGTACATATAAGCTTTTTAACTAATGGGATGTTTTCAACCACTCCCGAGATAATTGGACTTGAGATTTAATATTACCATCTCAATCCTATCATTATCATAACAATAATCTAATTATGACTTTCTCCATTACTTCTAACACTCCCCTTTAATAGAAAAAGGGTACTAAGAAAAACATATGATAACATACACCTACTGGTCTAGTCTCAGCTAGACTTACAATGGTAAAAGACATAAAAAAACTTGGTAATAGAGTTTTCATCTTAGTCTTTATGGTTATGACTCCATACTTGTTAATTTGTGGATGAGGTTTCATCTTTACTTTCTTTGCCATAAGATAGTAATGTATCTTCGCCTCATTTCTTCCCCTGTGAAGGAAAACTTGAATTCTTGTTCTCATCATTATCAGAATTATGGCAGGGTGGATAGGAGAATTTTCCTTCTCACTATTTCTAGTTTCAATCATATGAACATCATCGATGATATCTTCACCATTGATTACAACAATTTATGTGTTAATTTCATAAATACATGGTGTTTCAAGCCATGTTTCAAGAAAATTCAATTCTTCTTGAAAATTCATCGATGTTTCCTGCCTACCAATATCTGCACAAAAAACAATGTTAGATTTATAAAGATGACCACAATTACTTTCATCATCCTGCTCCTTCAGGAGAGTTTTCATTTCACCATCTCTCCCTACTTCATCCTTTTCTGTTGACATAATTTGGCCTTCATCTAGTTCTGTGGTTGCAAGCATGTTCTACATTTAATCTGTATGTGAAGATAGGCCTTCCTTCTTATCAAACAATAATCATTAATAAGATGTGTTTCAATCATCAGATTGATCCACTCGTCATGAGATATATAAATATCATCAAACTTGATTTCTGCATCAGGAAAACTTTCAGGTTCTACATCAGGAAAACTTTCAGGTTCTATAATAATAGATGTGTTTTAATCATTACAAGTTTCAATTACAGATACACATGCATCACCCATCATTGCATCTTTAGTTTCAAAATCAAATATGGGATCATTATCAAGAGCAATATCTTCAACATCATTGCCCTCATTCAAACAGTATTTCATCTCTAAAACATCTCATAAAAGCTTTGTACTAGGAATCTTTCGATATTCATATATTATGTTGAACATGATGTTCTCATCTACTGCAGATGTTATCAGGCTTAATACTACTGTATCTCCTCTATCGTTAATAACATCTTTAACATAATCCAGTATATTTAACTTCTATAGTATTTTTTTCATTTCATTTGCCCAACTTTCATAATTCATACATGAAAAATATGGTAAATTTGGCATTACCCATTTAATAATCTCACCCAATTCCAAATCTACACCTTGATCAGCAGCTGGTTCATCACCGTCAACCTAAAACAAAACACAAAATTCTGCAACACAAAATTTTTCACTTCTCTGTTGATGCTTTCTCCTAAATTTTCTTCGAGACTCTTTCGATTTACTTTGACGACCCATTTTATCTATACATTAACTAATATCCCAGAGCTTTATCTTGATCAACAGCCGGATATCAATGTCCATGTCTCACGAATCTCGTCATCAAGCCCTCCTATGGCTCAACACACAACAACTTAATAAGCTCCACAACAGCGTTAAATGGAGAAAACTCCAATGTCGATCCCAAAACTGGATCTTACCACACTGTAGAACAGGCAACTCGCGCCTATTCACCCCAGCCTCAACAAATGATCAAATGCAGCAAATGTTTGATCCATGCAGTAGCATGCTTCATTCCACACACTCATCCAAGACGCAACTCATCAAGCCTCGTTACACCATGCCCCACGCTGGCAAGGGGCACGAATCCAACACGATCCAAGACTTCCTCCAATGGCTTCTTCCACACTGTCTACAACAAAGATACGACGGTGCTCCCTGTGGTGTGCCTCCACGCAGCTTCACGACCTTTTTCAACCTGGGCAACAATCAATATCTCTTGGCGATCAGATGAGATCGAAGATCCGATCTGTGCAGTAGATCCACGCTGGAGGGAGACTGCGATCCCCATGTAGTATATCATGCTGAGCCACTCTCTTTTCCATGCAAAAAACACCTCTTCTCCACTCACAAGGAAATGTAGATCATAACGTCTAGAATTCAGATCACAGCCTAATGTAGATAAGACAGAAGACACTCCAACCGTCTTATGCCACTGAGAATTAAGGAGCCAAGTAAGCATGCTACTCTCTAATTTGTAATCTACTTTTTTATCCCCACGCAACATGCTGAGCGAAGGGATGATCAACAGAATATGATACTTCGATCACCCACGCAATGGATTGATCCCCAAAAAATGAAAATTATAAAAGCGGCAACTGCAGAGATCTGTCATCCATAACCGTAAATGCAAAATCTAAGATGTCACAAATTCCTCCGCAGCAGAGTTTCACCTGACATTGAAGGGGGAGATCGAGTAGTGGATGAACCGTGTGTAGGATCGATGTGGACTTGGCTTGTTGTAGGTGTTGTAATGGTTCTGAATTCATAAAGCAACTCTCAAGCTCTCTCCTGGTGGAGCAACGCCTCTCCGATGAGAAAATTTGAGAAGAGGGGATCTTTTGCACACCTCAATTCCGGTGGCAGCGCTCCTCAGTTCCGGAGCTCCCTATAATAGTCCGCCCCTCAACACTCTATGACATTCACGTCGGGTTCGCCGCACCAATGTAGATTCGCCTTCATGGCCTCCACGCTCACCGCACCAGTGAGAAATCGACCATGGTTCTCACGTCAGTCCACAGCTCTCTGTGCAACGAGCAACCTCCGACACTTTTGGAATGACAACGCTACGTTGCTAGTCGACAGCTCCTTACATGGCCTCTTAAATCTCCATAACGTTCCTCCACTCCTCTATGGCTCATCTGCAATATGGGAGTGCTCTCAACCACGACTCTCTCAACACAGTAGCGATACCACAATACAGCACAGCTCCATGGCTCTCTCAACGGCTCACTTGGAAATTCAAAATGTTGCTTTAACACAGGCTCTCGGCCTCATGCAACATGGCTCTTTCACTTGTCAATTTGATCACCCACAGACTCTGCTGTTGAACACGGCCTTCGCGGCCTCCACTCCACGATGTCTTATGAACCGGCAAGGCCTGTGCACCTCCGATCAAGATCACTACACCGATCCTCATAGCTGTTCAATGCACTATCTCTCAGCAGTGTTTTCGTTTGGCAATCCTCCATATATATAAAAAAAATGCGCAGACACAGGCCACGTAGGCAACGTCCTCCTTACGCTCCTCCAAAACTTAGTTCAGCTCCCACATATCTCCACGCTACCAACAATGTCGAACACCTTGCACTTAGTCTAGTTTACTCATAGATCCTCAAAGCTCTTCTCAGCTCTGATACCATGATAAAAAACAGATTTTACATTAGCTAAATGAGTCTCGAGGTGACAACCTAGAGTGTACAAGCACACTCATAATCTAATACATTCAATCAAGAGAAGAACCTAGTACATATAGGCTTTCTCACTAATGGGATGGCTTCAACCACTCCCCAGATAATAGGACTTGAGATCTAATCTTAACATCTCAATCCTATCATCATCATAACAATAATCTAATTATGACTTTCTCCATTAATTCTAACATCCCAGGTGGAATAACATCCTGATGAATACTTCTTGAATGGTTTGTTCATGTGCTGCTAGCATCACAATATCATATTCTTCCATTAATTCATCAAACCAGTTGTAAACAATTCACAGTGCAATTGATAAGCATGCAAGGATTGGAATATGCGATTTTGAACCCAAAAGAGAGGGGTAGCCTAATAAATAAATGTTCCAATGACTTTGGGAGCGAACCCAAGCAGAGCGAGAAGGCAAACAAGCGTTTTTAGGCTCCAGCAGCCACAACATTAGGAGATCTAGAAGGATTATATAAGTGAGAAATGTGATGATTAGTGTTTTGAACATATATATGAAGAGCTCTTCATATATATTTCAACCGTCTGCTGCTGCACCATAGTTTGCTCTGCATCAATATTCACACTCACAGGTGTTGTGAAAGTAATCCATGTCTCCCCTTTTGAAGTCACGGCTTCGTTAGCAGAGGCTGCTCCTTTGGCTGAATCCCCTGACGAAGACCTTTCGAAATTCAATTTTCCCTTATTCGCCATAGTAAACAGAGGCATTATGATGAACCCCAACAACTGGTCTTCCATGTAGTTCCTTGCATGGCTTAGCATCTGTTTTCGATCCAATGTTTGTTCTCGTGCAGGAAATGCAAGCCCTTCAGCACCTTCCTAGTAACCTCAGCGAGACAGTGTCAATGTCTTGGGATTCTCTTGTGGGCTGGAAGAACCTTCGCAAGGGTTCCAACGTGCATGTACTCTAATATAACAGAGATCAGTTCTCGTCGATGGAATATAGCATAACACTACACAATGTGTGAAGAATTCGCCCATTGGAGAATCTCCATTTTCTGATTTGAGACTGCAAGATCCTGCTTTTCCTTCAGGGCATAATTTTTTTCAATCTTAACATGCCTAACTCTGTAGACCTTACCATTGCTACCACACCCCAAAGATTAAATATTGTGGAGATCGTGTAACCTCTTCCAGAGAAATGAAGACCAACTTGCAGGTACCATTCATGTTCAGAGGCTTCGGCAGTGCAAACGACAACAATATAGGCTTCGAAAATGTGTCTTCCTGAATCACCTAATTAATATGGAAATGACGGAGCTAAATCTAAACGGTAACGGATCTTGCGAAATGGCGTGATCTCCTGATGAAATGACATACACCACAACTTTATGATTCATGTATTGATAACAGTGGCATGCACCACTAGTTTATGATTCATCTATGGATAACAATGACGGAAATACAGTATCTTTGTTTTTCTTAAGGTGCATTCAATAACGTATAGCATATGAAATATTGCTTGCTTTAATCGACACCCGACTTGTGAAACTCCATGCACTTTATACTGTCAAGATTTCGTTTATCCTGGGAATGGATGTTATAGACCATCGATTACTTTTACACTTGCTTGTCAATATCAATAATCTTTCTACCAATCCACGCTACGCCAATTGAAACATGGAAGCACTAATGCACTTTCTACAGAACCATTTGGTAAATTAGTGAAAACCATTATTTTCTGACCGTGTAGGAAAAACGCGTTGACAATTGAATCTTCTACCACAAGAATTTCTCAATTAGATTCCATGTAGTGTTGATACGATGCCTTGCCCCACTCTCATTGTTAATGATAGGTAAGTTTATCGGCCGCAATTTCATCTATCTGGGATTGTCATCACTTTGTAGCGCTCTTTGAGTTTCCTCAGTATGTGATTCTTCCAATTTCGTAGTGAGGAATTTATTTGAATTTCGATTTGTCTCAGAAACTCCATAAATTTGTATAGATATTTCTCGGACAGTAGAATCTTTCTTAACCGTTCATCACACTCTTCAAAGTTATACCCACCAAAATCTTTTCCCTTATATACATCACTAGTTGTGACTCTGTATGACGAGTATAAAGTCAATGTCTTGCATCCATTAGTGATTGCGAGCCTTGACATGGAGATCTGCATGGAAACGTTTGTATCTCTCATGGAACATGCTCTCATTTTCACATTTATATATGGGTTATCTCCCACATATATGATGGAGAAAGAAGATGAGCTACTTATAGGTACTGTTGTGAACCATACAACCTGATGACAGGGATGCATGCGTTGTCGAGAGCCTTTTTGCTCCTCAAAAATCATGGGTTTTTCATGGAAAATGGTATTAGAGATGTAAGGGTGCATGCTACCTTATTTTGGAACATAATTAGAAATAGTAGAATTTGTTGAATGAGAAATACAAGTCTTCAATTAATGGGATGGTACAAAAATCATGGGTTTTTCATGGAAACTGGTATTAGAGATGTAAGAGCGCATGCTACCTTATTTTGGAACATAATTAGAAATAGTAGAATTTGTTGAATGAGAAATACAAGTCTTCATATTGGACTAGTTACAATTAGCGATGTACGAGAGCATGTTGCCTTCTTTAGGAAGAACATATTAAGAAATAGGAGTAGGAGAATTTTTTGAATGTGAAATACAAGTCTTGATATTGGACTAGTTACAATTAGAGATGTAAGAGAGCATGTTGCCTTCTTTAGGAAGAACATATTAAGAAATAGGAGTAGGAGAATTTGTTCAATGTGAAATACAAGTCTTCATATTGAACTAGTTACAATTAGGGATGTAAGAGAGATGCTACCTTCTTTTAGAATATATTAAGAAATAGGAGTAGCAGAATTTCTTGAATATGAAATACAATTCTTCATATTGGACTAGTTGCAATTAGAGATTTAAGAGAGCATGTTACCTTCTTTTGGAACATATTAAGAAATAGGAAAATGTGTTGAATGTGAAATACAGGTCTTCATATTGGACTAGTTACATTTATTGGAAAGGGTACTTGCTCCTTCGGTGGTGTTTCTACATACTTTCCATGGGAATTATAACATTATTAAGAAATAGTCAAAGGTGCATAATGTGAAATACATGTCTTCTTATTGGACTAGTTACATTTATTGGCAAAGGACATTGTTCCTCGGGTGGTGTTTTCATATTTTTACATACTTTCTAAGGGAATTATATGCCAGATACACACTAATTTATCTTTTCTCTTTCTCTTCTTTTCAATTGTTAGCCGATTTTAGCAATGCCTTACCCCTCTCATACACACCTTGCCAATACACTTTTCCCATTGAAGGACAAAGCAACCTCTTTTTGGGGTCCTCAATATCTACTTCGTCTTGTTGTTTGAAGAAAAAATATTGAACAAAGAAATAGAAATGTATAACGGAATGAAAAACTAGATTAAACACACACAAAGGTAAACACATGAATTTACGTGGTCAAATCTTGATAGGGTGTCAAGGAAACCTCCATGGGGCAAGGGATTGGAAACTCTATTAATTAAGAATGATTCCCCACTTTACAAGCCTCTCGGGCCATCCAATTTAACCTGGGCTATTTTGTTATTCTAACTTCATTTCATTATACAACCAACTAACAGGTAATAAATAAATTTGCCCAATTTTACATTATTCACATTTTTTGTCATATTTCAATAAACTCCACCTTGACAACAATTTTCCTAATCCCTTGCCCATGCCCATTTATCATCTTTTCTGCAAGCCAAGATGTAATATTCTTAATTAGAAACAGCTAATTGGAATATTCGATTTTGTTAGTTTGTCTTCTATAGTTTGTAAATAAACAAAAAAAGTGAGTGAAGACAGTCTAACTCACTTAAGTGAAATAAGATATCCACCTAGTAGCACAACATTGTGACATAAAGTGGAGTCAAGGGGGGCCTAACACCATGTAGAGGAGGAGGGCCTATGTACACTCTAGAAGTTTCTGCAAGCTTTTGCGCAGATAAGGATGAGTATGTGGAGGAGAGAGAGGCTACATTGGGTTTTGGAGGGAAACAAACGTTATAAAAGATGGAGGAGCCACCTCATTTGATTCATTCTTGAGTTGATGATTTTTGGAGTGAGACATTTGTCTTCTTGAGCACGCTGGCTATTTAGCCTGTCTGCAGCATTGTTTAGTGCATTGAGTGTCTCTGGTCAGAGATCGCGCCCTTAGCCCTGGGGTATTTGAGTGCCTTCTTGGGCAAGGTTGGTTTTTAAGTATTTTTTGAGTCGTTTTATTGTTTAGGTTTGTTGCGGAGCTGAGCTTATAGACACTGCGTAGTCACTGGGAGAGAGGACACAGTCCACTATGGAGGAGCTTTGGATTGGGGTTTTTGCAGGGGATTTCGCCAAGATTTCGAGCAGAGAGTCATCCTCTGCCCCTAGGAGACTTTTGGTGGAGTTTGAGGCAGTATTTTAGCTGTTTCCATCTAGCCACTGCGCAGAGCCTTGGAGGCCACTGTAATTCACTGGGGAGGCAGTTTCTGGTGATTTCCGGGGTTGGCCATTCTTGGAATGGTTTTTGGATTTTGTCTGGGTTATTGAGGAGAGGAGATTTTCTGATTTTTAGCTCATTCCAGCAAGCGGATCAGCCCCTAATCTTCAGTCCATTCCAGTAGTAGCAGTGACACGGAAGTTTTCCAGCAGTTGGGACGCAGTTCATAAAGCAGCCATTTCCTGTATTTTCGGAGAGTGTTTCTTCATTTGCTTTGAGCAAGATCACCTATTGTACTTCATTACATTTCTCAGATTAATAAAATGGCTCAACATTTCCTCTCTATGTTTTTTTGGATGAGTTGTCGTAGTTGTCGTATTCTCTTTCTATGATATTATATGTTTATTATTGTTTTTGAGCGATCTAGTTCTATACCACTTGGTGCGTTTATCTTTCACTCCTAGACAGAGCTTGGAAAGGGCCAGGTAGCCTCTGGATCTTTTCCTCTTTTTAGAGGCGAAATATTCGGTAAATGCTTTCCCAGTCTATCTTTGGTTGGAGTTTGCCATCTTTTAGAGATATCCCCGAAACGGGATATTACAGTGGTATGAGACCATAGTTTTAGTTCAACCTATGGTCTATGACATCAGGAAAGAGACCATACAGAGGTACGAAGTATAGAGACTGTGAGCATAGGTTGGAGACCACCTACGAAGAGGAAGATTGTGCCTGGGTAGAGGACGCAGATCAAGAGAGAGAGCCAGTGATGGACGCAGAACAAGTGGAGCTTATAGTAGATTTAAGAGAGAAAGAGCTGATGGAAGATGACACAGAGGCCAAACATTTTGGAGAGGCACTCCTAAAGTCTATGCAGGATTTAGCTAGACAGATTGAGGTGATGGGACAGAGGTTCACAGCTGTGGAGGCTAGGCAACATGAGACTCCACGGGTCTTCCAGGTCGGAGAGGGATCAGGTACATCCCACCATTTTCCAGAGAAGGGTGTTGCTCAGCGTGATACTCCTCAGCCGATGACTTCACTTGCACCTACCCACTCTACCATGCTCACTTTCTTGGGAGAAGATACAGGGGCAGGAGCCTAGTAGGAGGCAGAGCCTGGACACTTAGATGAGTATTTTACAGAGTATCAGTCCTACGGGCAGGAGTTCAAGGATGCTCTCACATTCAGAGATTTTGTGTAGCTCTAGCGGGACGGTAGACCCCGCGACCATCATAGAGGGCACCGACATTATAATGATGGAGATTCCCACCGTGCCTCTAATAGATTTCAATTCTCTACGTTTGATGGATCATCAAATAGTTTGGAAAAGTCTTGGGTGGAGAAGTTGGATATCTATTTCCAACTTAACTAGATGTCGGAGACGGAGGCCATCAAGGTGGCGACATTTCATTTGGATGGTGATTCCTAGTACTAGTGGTTCCATGGGATGGTGACACTTGGGCATTCCACAGTAACGACATATGCCGAGTTTACCAGGATGTTGATGGAGCGTTTTGACCTGAGGGATCCAGAACAACATTTTGTTGAGCTGACAAAGCTCAAGCAGACAAGGAGCCCATAAACATACATCGCAGATTTCTTGAGGGTCTCGGTGATGGTGCCAAATCTATCTGTGACACGGATGATCTACATGTTGGTGGAGGGATTGGCAGAGCCACTTCGAGGTCTAGTTAGATCTACTAGACCAACTACACTCCAGGATGCTATCAGTAGGACCAAGGAATTAGAGGATGCATTGCCCAAGACGCGGACACCTTACCCCCAAAGATAGGGTTTCCATCCCAAGGGGATGGATGTGAGGGTTCCTCCTTCAAAGGGGAATCCACAACGGGCACAGATAGATGACGATGCTAGGAGGGAGCGAGGAAGAAGTAGTTGTGCTTCACATGTTAGGAGCCATGGGCACCAGGGCATAAGTGTGCTGCTGGCAAAGCACACTTCATTGAGGTCTTCTCTGATGATAGTAGGGAAGAGGATGAGGAGGATGATGAGGAGGAGGCAGGAGATAGTCAGACGGCCCAGGATCAGTTGCCACCTCCACCTCTAGGGAAAGGAGGTGCAACTTTTGCACCCACAGGAGGGGCCCTTGCAGCTTTGCGAGGAGTTCCTAAGTATTTGATGTTGCGCGTACGAGGGACAGTACGTGGCCAATGAGTATCAGTCCTGGTTGACAGTGGGGAAACGCACAACTTCATTGATGCGCAGATGGTTGAGTGGAGGGGTATACCGATCGAGAGTTTTGACGGGTTTTCAGTCTTGGTCCCAGGAGCCCAAATGATGCAGTGTGCTTGGTATGTTCCAAAGTTAGCAGTGACGATGGGTACTTACACCATGATTGATCACTTTTTCGTGGTCAACATACCAGATACCAATGTGGTACTGGGTGTTCAGTGGATGATTACTTTGGGGAAGGTTACCACGGATTGGGAGGTTTTAGAGATGGAGTGGGATGACAAAAAAACAAGGAAGCATGAGAAGATCTGAGGGATGCATACATACCCACCTCAGACAGTCTCGACACAACGGATGGAGGCAGACTTTTGGAAGGGAGACATAGAGTGGGAGATCGAGTTGCGGGCATCAGAGGCAGAGAGCACCAGTCGAGTAGTTCATCTAGATATACAAGCCATCCTTGACAGGCATGAGGTAGTATTTAGGGATATACCACCAGGTTGACCACCAGATAGAGGGTTTGAGCATACCATCGAGCTTGAGTAGGGTATTCAGGCAGTGATCACTACACCCTATAAGCATCCCAAAGCCTATAAGGATGAGATTGAGCGGGCCATATAGGATTTGTTGGCTCTTGGACACATCAGACTGAGCACGAGTCCGTTTGCTTCTTCTGTAGTGCTGGTGAAGAAGAAGGACAACACCTTGAGGATGTTTATTGACTACAGGGCCCTGAACAAGAAGACTCTGAAGAATAGGTACCCTATACCTAGGATCGATGAGCTAATGGATGAGCTAAGAGGAGCTAAGTTCTTCTCAAAGATTGATTTGAGATTAGGGTACCACCAAATTCGCGTGAGGGAACAGGATATTCCCAAGACCACCTTCAAGTGTCATTATGGGCACTTTGAGTTTTTGGTTATGCCTTTTGGGCTGACCAATGCACTAGCCACCTTTCATTCTTGCATGAACCATATCTTCCGTAGTCATCTGAGGAAGCTTGTATTGGTTTTCTTCTATGACATACTCATATATAGCAGGACTTGGGAGGAGAATCTCCACCATATAGAGGTACTACTACGCATTTTGGAAGAACAACAGTTCTATCCTAAGATCTCCAAGTGTGAGTTTGGGATGACGGAGATGTTATATTTGGGTCACATTATTGGAGTGGATGGAGTGAGGGTCCACGAAGAGAAGATTAGAGCCATCAGACATTGGCCAGAGCCGAAGAATGTGATAGAACTTCAAGGGTTCATTGGGATATGTACCTATTACAGGAAGTTCGTGAGAGGATTCTCACAACTTGTTGCACCCCTTACAGATTTGAAAAAGAAGGGGGCATTCAGTTGGTCAGATACAATGCAGCAAGTGTTTTATAGGCTCAAGGAGGTGATGAGTAGTTGCCCAGTGCTTGCATTGCCATATTTTACGCAGCCATTTGTCTTGGAGTGTGATGCATCGGGAGAGGGTATCAGCACAGGTTTGATGCAGGGGGGACACCCTATAGCCTTTGAGAGCCGGAAGCTCCTTCCACATGAGAGGTTGTATTCTATATACAACAATGAGATGTTGGCCATCATGCATGCTTTGGTCAAATTCTGACAGTATTTGGTAGGGAATAGGTTCAGGTTGAGGACTGATCACAACAGCCTCAAGTTCTTTTTCGAGCAGAAGTAGCTATAGGAGAGGTAGCAGAAGTGGATCAGTAAGATCCAAGCATATAACTTTGACATTGAGTATTTCAAGGGTAAGAATAACGTGGTAGCAGATGCCCTTTCATGTAGACCACCCACGTTATCTCTTATGAGCTTGGATACAGATTGGAGGGCTTGAATTTTAGTTGAGTACTCCAAGGACAGATTTTCATGTGAGGTACTGGATGGACAAGTGGCGGATGACAGGTATAGGGTGGTTTATGAGATCATCTATTACCGAGACAGGATCTTCTTGGCTAAGGGATCTCAGCTTAAGAAGAAGATACACCAGGCATCACATGATTCTCCATTGGCAGGCCATCAATGGTTTACCAAAACCTACAGGGCCATTAGGGAGAGGTTCTCATGGAAGGGCCTCAAGGAGGACGTACTCTAGCACGTCAGGGAGTACGATGTTTGTCAGAGGAATCAGAGGGAGATGAGCCATCCTACAGGACTATTGCAGCCTCTTCCCATTCCGGAGGGGAAATGGGAGAGAATTTCGATGGACTTCATCACAGGGTTGCCCATGGTGTAGGGCAACCATTGTATCTTTGTTTTCGTTGATCGAATAACAAATTATGCGCAATTTTTTGCCATATCCACGCATTACACAGTAGCACAGGTGGCCAAGATGTTCTTCAGAGAGGTTTTCAGGTTGCATGGTCTTCCTAAGACCATCATCAATGACAGAGACAACCGTTTCATGGGCAGATTTTGGCAGGAGATTTTCTGACTAGTGGGGACGCAGTTGGCACCGAGTACCAATTACCACCCACAGATGGATGGACAGACAGAGATAGTTAACAAGTGGTTGGAGGGCTACTTGTGTAACTATGTCAGTGGGTAGCAGCGAGCGTGGTTGAGATGGTTTCATTTGGGGGAGTACTGCTATAACATGACATCACATGTCTATTGGTATGTCACCATTTTATGCTTTGTATGGGTACCAACCTTTCTCTTTTCCTAATGTGATGTTTGGTGCTAGTAAGGCTCCTAGAGCCAAGATTTGGATCCAAGAGAGTCAAGACATCCTCCGAGCTCTCAAGGAAAATTTGGCTACAACACAGAACCAACAGAAGTTGTATGTCGATAGAGGTCAGGTGGAGAGATAGTTTGAGGTAGGGGATTTGGTCTACCTATGGTTACAACCATACCGATAGTCATTGCTGAAGAAAAAGGGGGCTAAGAAGCTCACGCCTCGCTTTTACAGGCCATACAGGGTGATATGCAGGATTGGGCAGCTTGCATATGAGTTGGAGCTGCCTCAAGGCAGCAAGATCCACAACATTTTTCATGTATCATGCCTGAAGAAGGCGCTGGGGTAGTAGGTGATAGTGACAGAGGAGCTACCACCTACAGATGATGAGTGGCACTTGGTGTTGCAGCTGGAGGCCATTACTGATACAAGGGAGAGGCGGTTACGGAGCAGTACGGTCCGGGAATTCTTGGTGAGGTGGAATAATTTTCTAGATGAGGATGCCGCTTGGGAGAATGAGATGATTTTGCAGCATCCATCACTTTAGTTGCTTGAGGACAAGAAACATTTTCCCAGGGGAGATTGTAATATTCCTAATTAGCAACAGCTAATTGGAATATTCAATTTTTTTAGTTTGTTGTCTAATAGACCCTTGTGAAGAGGGTCTAACTCACTTAAGTGAAATAAGACATCCACCTAGTAGCACAATGTTGTGACTTAAAGGGGAGTCAAGGGGGGCCTAACACCACGTAGAGGAGGAGGGCCTATGTACACTCTAGAAGTTTCTACAATCTTCTGCGCAGATAAGGATGAGTATGTGGAGGAGAGAGAGGCTACGTTGAGTTTTGGAAGGAAACCAACATTATAAAATATGGAGGAGCCTCCTCATTTCATTCATTATTTAGTTGATGATTTTTGGAGTGAGACGTTTGTCTTCTTGAGCATGCTAGCTGTTTAGCCTGTCTGCAGCATTGTTTAGTGCATTGAGTGTCTCCGGTCTGAGATCTCACCCTTAGCCCTGGGGGACTTCGAGTGCCTGCTTGGGCAAGGTTGTTTTTTCAGTATTTTGTGAGTGGTTTAATTTTTTGGGTTTGTTGCAAAGCTGGAGCTTATAGAGACTACGTAGTCATTGGGAGAGAGGATGCAGTCCACTATGAAGGAGCTTCGGATTGGGGTTTCTGTAGGTGATTTCACCAATATTTCAAGTAGAGGGTTAGCCTTTTCCCCTAGGAGACTTTTGGTGGAGTTTGAGGCAGTATTTCAGCTATTTCCATCTAGCCACTGTGTAGAGCCTTGGAGGCTAGTTTAATTCACTGGGGAGGAAGTTTCTGGCGATTTCAGGGGTTGGCCATTCTTGGAATGGTTTTTGGATTTTGTCTGGGTTGTTGAGGAGAGGAGATTTGTCAATTTTTAGCTCATTTCAGCAAGGGGATTAGCCCCTAATCTTCAGTCCATTCCACCAGTAGCAGCTACATGGCAGTTTTCTAGCAGCTGGGACGCAGTTCATAGAGCATCCATTTCCTTTATTTTCTGAGAGTGTTTCTTCACTTTATTTGAGAAAGATCGCATATTGTACTTAATTACAGTTCCCAGATTAATAAAATGGCTCATAATTTCCTCTTTATGTTTTTTTGGATGAGTTACCGTAGTCGCCATATTCTCTTTCTATGATATTATATGTCTATTATTGTTTTTGAGTGATCTAGTTCTATACCACTTCGTGCATTTATCTTTCACTCTTAGACAGAGTCTGGAAAGGGCTAGGTAGCCTCCGGATCTTGTCGTCTTTTTGGAGGAAAAATATCTGATAAATGTCGTTCGAGTCTATCTCTGGTTGGAGTTTTCCATGTTTTAGAGATATCCCTGAAATGGGATATTACACAAGAGAAGTGACACACCATCTCAGCTTCTCTACTCTAATTGGCTTCATGAATATATTACCACGATTTTCCTTTGTATGGACCTTCTTGAGAACTAATTTTCCACCTTCGATTACATGTCTTACAAAGTGATACCTTACATTGATGTTCTTGGTATTGTTGTGATAGGCAGGATTTATAGCCAAATGAATAGTGCTCTGGCTGTCGTAGAATACATTCACTTTCTCCTGTGTCCTTCCAATCTCATCAAGTAGACCTTTTAACCAAATTTCCTCTTTACAGTTATCTGAAGCAACTATATACTCTACTTTAGTAGTGGACAAAGTAATTATTTCTTGAAGTTTTGACATCCAGCTGATTTCTCCACTTGCAAAAGTAAAAACATAACCTGTAGTAGACCTTCTTTTGTCCAAATCACTTGCGTAATTAGCATCAACATATCTGCAAACTGAACCTTCATGACCATCAAAGCTGATGCAATGGTCACTTGTGCCTCTCAAATACCGAAGCACCCATTTCACTGCTCACTAATTTTCTTCTCCTGGATTTCCCATGAACCTGCTCACAACTCCAATTGCATGTGAAATGCTAGGTCTTGTATATACCATCACATACATTAAGTTGCCTACCGCATTTTCATATGGTACATGAGACATATACTTCTTTTCTTCATTAGTTCTAGGACTTAAATCCAAAGAAATCTTAAAATGGGAAGTTAATGGAACATTAATAGGTTTCACATTGCTCATACCAAAATTTTCAAGTCCTTTCTCCACATACTTCTGTTGTGATAACAAAATCTTACCATTCTTCCTCTCTTTGTGTATCTCCATGCCCAAGATATGTTTTTCCGCTCCAAGATCCTTCATATCAAACTTCCTAGGGAGCTGAGCCTTTAACCTGTTGATTTCTTCCATGATTCTTCTTGCAATAAGCATATCATCAACATACAACACCAAGATAATGAATATTCGATTGAAACACTTGAATTATACACAATGATCATACTCATTTTTGATAAAATTCTGGCTCACCATGAAGGAATCAAACTTCTTGTACAATTTCCTGGGCAACTACCTCAGGCCATACAATGATTTCCTAAGCTTGCAAACTAATCTTCTATTGTGACCTTGTACAAAACCTTCTGGCTGATATATATATATATATATATATATATATATATATATATATATATATATATCTTCATCCAAATCACCATGAAGAAAGGTTGTTTTAACATGTAACTGTTCTGACTCAAGGTCAAGTAAATTAGATAGTGCTAACACAATACGAATAGAAACAAGTTTAAATACTTGTGAAAAAATCTCATGAAAATCAATACCTTCAACCTGAGAATACCCTTTTGGTAACCAATCTCACCTTATACCTCTTGATACTTCCATCAACTTTTCTTTTCAACTTGAAGAACCATTTGCACCCAACAACACTTCTCCCTTCATGAAGTTCTACAAGATCCTAGGTATTGTTCTTGGCTAAGGAGTCCATTTCTTCTTCCATAGCCTTTTTCCATATCTTTCTATCTGCATCATCTACTGCTTCTTGATAACAAGAAGGTTCCCCATATTCAGTAATCAATGCAAAAGATGAATCAAAATCTTCATACCTCTCAGGTGTTTTTCTTTCCCTTGTAGACCGTCTTAGAGTGACTGGTTGCTGAATTAGTTCTGGAATTTCTCCAGTTTCCTTTGCTTCTTCACCTTTTTCATTAGAATTCTCTCCTTCCTTTCGAATTTCTGGAAAAGCTTTAGTCTCCAATTGAATTTTTTGATTTGGCGATACATGTTCCCGTTAAAATTTTGCAATATCTAATTTTGGAAGAGAAGATTCATCAAATGTTACATCTCTACTAATGAATATTTTCCATGAAGAAGGATCCCCCAACCTATATCCTTTCACTACATAATCATACCCAACAAAGACACAACATTTCGATCTTGTATCTAACTTTGAATGTTGATTTCTAGGAATAAGAGCATAGGCATCACAAACAAAAATATTCAAATGCGAATAATCACAAGATTTAACCGACCAAACTTCTTCAGTAATTTTATAGTTTATTGCAACTGAAGGTGATCTGTTAACTAAATAACAAGCAGTAGATACTACTTCTTCCCACAACTTCTTTTGTAGGTTAGCATTGTTGATCATGCTTCTGGCTCTTTCCATAAGAGTCCGATTCATCCATTTAGCAACGACATTTTGCTGAGGAGTATAAACAACAGTTTTATGTCTAACAATCCCTTCATCCTTACAAAATTTTTCAAATTCCAAATAAGTAAATTCACTGCCATTGTCAGTTCTTAAACATTTAATTGATTTTCATGTTTTCTTTTCCACCATTGTTTTAAATTGTTTTAAAACATTAAATACATTAGCTTTGTTTTTCAATATATAGACCCAAAATTTTCGGGAGAAATCATCAATAAATGTTATGAGATATAATGCCCCTTCATAAGAAATAGTAGGAGATGGTCCCCACAGATTAGAATGAATGTAGTCTAAAATATTTTTACTATTACGATTTCCAGTCTTGAACCATTGTTTACTTTATTTTCCAAACATGTAATATTTACAAAACTTCAACTTCAAGGATTTCAAATCAGGAAGCAACTTGCGGTTCATCACTACCTGAAGACCTTTCTCGCTCATGTGACCCAACCACTGATGCCATAGACAAGAACCTTCTTCTTATTTTTATAATACGATTGTTACTTCCCTAACTTCAGTTATTCCTTTGAGTTTGTATAGATTTCCGACCTTTTCAACCTTGATAACAACCAAGGCTCCTTTTGCGGCTTTCAACACTCCATTATGACATGTAAATTTATACCCATTCAAATCCAAAACTCCTAAGGAAATCAAGTTTTTCTTTAGTTCGGGTACATGCCTAACATCATATAATGTTTTAACTATATCATCATAAATTTTAATTTTTACATTACCAATCTCAATAGTCTACAAAATGCATTATTTCCCATGAATACAGAACTACCATTTACTGTTTCATATGAAGTAAACCAACTTTGGTGCAGACTCATATGATGAGAAGCACCAGAGTCTAATAGCCAATTTTCAGCATCTTGAGAGACATTGCAAATAGGGAGAGCTTCAACAGTTAAAACTTCATCAACCATACCTGAATCAACCTGATTTCCTTCCTTGTTATGGTTTTCTGACTCCTTCCATTACAAAAATGTTTGTTGAAGTTTCCAAGTTTGTTGTAGTACCAGCACTTGGCTTTACACTTCGTGTCGCCCTTTGACTTTGATCTGGAAGAACCCCTTGCTTTCTCCCCTTTTTCCTTTGACTGACCTCTGGCTACCATGGCTTCTGGTGCAGATGTGTCAATACTAGATTTCCTTCGTACTTCTTGAGATAAGAGAGCACCCACAAAATATTCAAATTTCAAATAATTATCAATGCTAAAACTGATTGAAGTGACGAAGTGGTCCCATGACTTGGGCAGAGAACACAACGAGGTTATTTCCTTGTCTTATTCCTTCATTTTAACTTCCATATCTGACAACTGGTAAATAAGCATATTAAAAAAATTTAAATGTTCAGCAACTTTTGTACCCTCCTTTATCTAAATACTGTATAATTGTCTTTTTAAATAAATTATATTTTTCAATGATTTAGTTATGTACAAGGTTTCCAGTTTTTCCCACAACCCTTCAGATGTACTCTCTACAACAATATTAAAGAGAAATTCATCTGCCAAACATAACCTAATGGTACTGAAGGCTCGGGCATCCAACTCTTCCTAGTCTGAATCTGTCATACTTACAGTTTTTTTCTTTACCTCGTCTAATGTTTTGTGAAACCCTTGCACCAGCAAAACCCTAACCTTTATTTTCCACAATGCAAAATTGTTCTTCGCGGTGAATTTATCCACCTCGAACTTTGTATTTGTCATTTTGGCCATTTCTAGTTTTCCATTCCTACTTAAACTTCCAACTAGGGTTTTAAAAAAGTATTTCTCCTCTTCTGCTAGGGTTTCTGATTTCCCTTTTTAAGCTATGATTTTAAAAAGAAAAAATCTATTTTTTCTCCCTTTTCATCTAAAAACAAAATTTCCAAAAATTTGAGCCCTTTATCTAACAAACAATTTCTTCCACGGGGACAGAGAAAATAAAAAATCCTTAAATTTCTTAGATCCTTCAATTTCGTAAATCCTTCAATTTCTTTAAACCCCTAATGCTTAAGAGAAAACTCACAAAACTTCAAACCCTATTCAAGTTTCCAGAATTTAATTTCTGCCAAAAAAATTCAAGCCCTATTTCACTTTCTAGAATTTAATTTCTGCTAGAAAAATTCTACAGGAACTGTCTTTAACCCTCTCAAGCAAAAAAATATGTTTTTCCTTATCTGCTTTATTTAAAAAAAAAAAAAAATTGAGCCTTGAATTTTCTGAAGGTAACTGAATCAAATACCTTTCAGGCACATCTGGATGGTAGCATTACAGAGATATTTTATCTTCGATGAGCAGGTGTAGGTAGGTTTTTCGATGAACAAGTGTAGGCTTTTCTTATTAACCCCTTTGATGGCGGTTAGTATTTTCAGATGCCTCTTTCCCCATTTTTGCAGACTTCTCTTCTCCCTTGCTTGACGATAGTTGGTCAACTGAATTTTTCAGTATACCTCGATGGAAACAACCGTTGACAGCCTCCTCTCTCCAACGTGCAGAATTCTCCCTCTACAGCCATGACGGCTCTTCTCATGGCCCTCGATAGCCTCTCTCCAGTGTGTATAATTCTCCCTCTACAACCATGACAACTCTTCTGATGGCCCTGGACAACCTCCTCTCTCTAGTTTGTAGACTTCTCCCTCTACAGGCATGACGGCTCTTCTCATACCCCTCGATAGCTTGGTAAATATCTCATGGTGGTTACAACATGAACAACCTTTATTCAATGGATAGCAACGGGTTTTAATCCAGCAGAATTTCAACTTGGTTATAAAAGGCTATGATACCAATTGTTGTTTGAAGAAATAAATAGAAATGTATAACGGAATGAAAAAACTGAATTAAACACACACAAAGTTAAACACATGAATTTACATGGTAAAACCTTGAAAGGTTATGAAGGAAACCTCCATGGGGCAAGGTATTGGAAACAATTATGTAGAAAAGCCAATGTTCTTGGCCTATAAAAAGGTTCATATATGCATAGTGGTTGTCCAACTCTTTCTAAATCACCATCATCTCTTTTATGGAGCTCAATTTTTTTCTTTTTGCCCTATTGACACTACATTAAATTTATTCCCATATTTTTCTTTAGCCACTCCCTTCTATCTTCCAACTTTTCCTTCATTTGAATAGCATTTTATTCCTCCCATTCTATGAATTAGGAAAAGTATTCCTTTATGTTGCTATTTTTTAACAGAGAATCCTTTTTATGACGAATCTTTCTTGACAACTCATCAACCTAAAGAACTACACTAGAATATTTTAATGGTTGTTTAATGTATTCAACATCTAACATTGATTTTTTCCCCATAAAATTCCATTTCCACAACTATTTTGTTTACCATGGGATATCTGAAATGTTTTGAGGAAACCCCTTCAGATATAAAGTGAATATTTTTCTCCATTATTGGAGAATACCCTTCTATAGCATCAAAAACCATTAAATAGCTTGCATGCAATCTACCATCCAATACAATCTCGTGAGCTAAAACTGATAACTTGTCATTTGTTAATGCTAAGGACATTTGTTTTTTTATCATCTTAACATTTCCAAATTGAAATAGAATCCCATGTATTCCATATTTAATATCATCATCTTGAGAAGCATATTGAACAATTCCACTTCAAAATCCTAGTCGAACTTCAACTGTCTACGACACCACCTTAAATTAGAATCCTTTTGACCATGAATGCTTTATCATTAATTTTTGGTTTCAATGAAAGCATGTTGTCAATATTTGGCATCTTATATCCTTACAGGGTTTTAAGTTTAGTGGTTGGATAAAATATATCTAGGAAAAATTTTACTTCGAAATTTAGACCTTATAGGATTAACATTGTAACTACAAAATTAGGCTACGAGATCAACTCCATACAGAGACATTGTTTTTCTTGCAAAACACTAGGAATTGTAGGTGACACACCTTGTTGGGAGTGGACTCCAAAATTTGTGAAACCTCAAAACTGTAAAATATGAAAAATCTCCTTGAAACCTTTATTTCTTCTCCCTTTTATAAACTAAAACAAAAACGCGAAAACTGAGAATTAAAAGATTCACGTTTGAGATTATTTATATACAATACTCATACATATATAGTGTTGATATCAATCAAGTGTAATAAATTCTCTAGTGGCACCAGTCCAACATTTGAGTTTTGGGTTTGATGCCAATTCCTTGAACTTGGACTTTGAGAATAAATGTAGGCATGAACAATAAAAATTCTCCAGAAATAAAATTTATCATATACATGAACAATAAAAATTCTCCAGAAATAAAATTTATCATATACCCTAAAACTGATATTAGCTTCCAACCCATGAAAAGTACCATATAATCTATTATTGGGTCATTTAAAGCACAAGTGAAAATGTCTTCTTGTTTGAAAGCTTTAACTTTATCTTTTGGTTGTGTAACAACTGGTTACTTTTTACAACTAGAAAAAAAATATTTTTCTTCGCAAATGTGTCCACACAACTCCTTATAAAATTTATCAAACTCTTTCACTGAAGAAAAATCAATCTAAAAATAAAAATTTGGAGAATTCAGAAATGTGTCCACACAATTCCTTGTTAAATTTATCACACTCTTTCACTCATGAAAAAATAATCTAAAAACAAAAGTTTGGAGAATGCAACACATGTTTTTGCTTAACTAATTGCTGATGTGATGATTTTTCCCAGAAACTATGAAATTTTCATTATTATTAGTCAGTAAAATGCTTTGTATAACGTGAGCATCCACAAGAAAATTCAACAAAATCGTCTTCAAGAAACATCATTCCAAAACCATTCATCATCTTATGAAACGGAATTTTGTCCACTATACTGAAATATCATTGCAAATTGTAGAATTAGAAGAAGAGTTTAGATTCAAATTTTATGACCAATGTTTAGGTTCCTCCTCCTATTGAGTGATTTCTATATTTAGATGTAAATATTAATGTGGAAGCTTCCCTCAAGCCGAAAGGTTATCCTAAATTTCTTGGGCATCAATAAAGAGTGCAAGGCCTCCTCTCCCTGAGATAAAATGTCAGATTAGGATGAAATGATGCTGAAAAATATAACATAGAAATAGCTTCTGGAAGGTGAATATATTTTGACATGTTGTGCTAAAAATTTTGAAACATCCTCTTGAATTTGGTACTTGGTTCCTTCTACATGGTGTACAATTATGAATGAAATTTCTCATGAGATTTGTGTTCACCCGAGTATAAAAGAAAAATGTCAAAATATCCTTCCCATGAGTGAATCAAATCTTCTTTCAAATGTTCAAAACACTATTGAGATTATGATTTTAAATAATTATTAAACAATATTAAAGAAAAATGCTCATGAATAATAGAAAATATATCAAGAAAGCATGCAAAATCCAAAATGTTCTTAATCGGTGTGAAATTGTCTTACCCATTGAAATGAGGAAATATTCAAAATATTTTGGAGGGTAATCTTGAAGAAGAGGTGGTAGCCTTCGGTGTTTAAAATTTTACAATTTTGGATTGAATAGAAGTGGGTATTTTGTAAGGTGAAGTAATCACTAAAAAAAAGGATGAATCAGTATCTTTATTTACAGGTTGAAAACTATGGCTATTTTCAGGAGGGACTGTAATTAAAATATGATATTGAACCTTTCATTCCAAGGAAGGAATGGAATCAATATTTACAATATTCAGTTGTTTTTAAGGTGAAGTAATCACTAAAAAAAGAGGATGAATGAGTACCTTTATTTACAGGTTAAAAAATCTGGTTATCTTCACGAGGCACTATAGTTAAAATATGATATTGAACCTTTCATTCCGACAGAGGAATGGAATCAATATTTAGAATATAGGAAGAATATGATTCGTTTTGTTTCAATAAAAAAAAATATACATTTGAGTTGAGACTTTGGACTAGTCCTAATATACAAGATATGAAATGATCCTTTTCATGTGTATGAGAAAATAGATAACAAAAATGATAAAAAAGAAAAATAAGTATTTGAAAAAACTAAACATCTAGTCGATAGTATTTCCATATTGCTTCATTTTTTGTTAGCTAAATTACTCTTCATTTAGGTCAATCATTAACATCCAAGCACTTAAGAACTGAGCATACAAGTTATATTTCATTGCATAAAAGATATATTTCATTAATTAAATCAAGTTACATATATACATAAGGAATTTTCTCAATATAGAGAAGCTATCTTAGACGCACAATAATTTGGTTGAAAGAATATCTCAACCTCACACCAAACTAGGTACTAACCTATCAAATATGAACAGACTCTATACATAGAGAAAACCACAACTGAAGACAAGTAGGAATTACATATTCCAACACTCCCCCTTAATGACTACTTGTCTCAATATCTATCTCCAAAATCTACAACTGGTCCTGTTTGGTAGCTACACTGGTTCTGTTTGGTAATTACACTTTGTATCTTGTTCATGTTGTTGTCTATGTCCATATAAAGGAACAACCATCTACCAAAATGCATGGGTTCGAACCGCTGCAACTGCCAGTCTACTAGGAAGTCCTTCACATACGTGGTTCATCCAACCTCTCGATTAACTCCCCCTTGATATAAAATTTCACCTTATGGAATCTTAAACCAATACAACCCACCCAAGTGCATCCTTCCCGCCTGACACACTCTTCCAGGGTGTTAAAACTCTCTGACAGAGGGAACATGTAACAAAGGGGCATGCATGCCTCTCTAGGTCTTACAGCACGTACAAAGAATAAATGACATGTAGATTTTCTTCTAATTACAAACTGTGATCGATACTCGTGGTCATGAGTCTATTCCAAGAAACTCACAAAAAAAAAAACTCTCTAAAAATTGATTGTCCACTTTCGTTGTCCATCATCATTTAAATGTTGTCGCTGCTCTACATCATATTTTGAAATGTTGACATCTTGGGCATCTTTTTCTTTGTCAATTAGAACTTGGAACTCCATCCTTAACCTATCATTTGTTAGAGTAGTCAATTATAACAAAAAATAAATTCATATTGAGGTGAATAATATCAATATGTATATTACTTTTAGTTCCAAAATATGTCCATCATGAAATATTTTGTTTGGCCAAACATACACAAACAATCGTGCTTTCAAACAAATAATACCAAATGATAATGAAAAATTTTAACACATGGCCACACCATTCACTGCTGCAGACAGACTGCCTCGAATTTCAGTTCACCAGAACACTGCCCACACTATTGTTGTGAGTAGATCGAAGATCATACAATGCTCTTTGTTTTCGATCTAATCCCTATCAGGTCACTGACAACTGATCGCTCCACGTTGGTTCATGAACAAGCACGAGCAACACCCTTTCACCTGCTTTCTGGTTCACATTTCGACATGCATATATTCAGCTCCACCGCTCAGGCGCTCAACCTTGAGGAGATAAAATGTAGCCACCAAGGCTTACCATAGCCATGAAGGCTCAGCACAGGCACAAAGGCTCAACACAGCCATGAAAGCTCACCACAGCCACAAAGGCTCACCGTAGCCACGAAGGCTCACCATAGCCACAAAGGCTCAACACAACCACGAAGGGAAATAATACTCGAGGACTCCATGGTCCAATCCCAATTCCCTTGTAATCAAAACAAAATGCCACTTCCACTGTTCACATTGTCAAGGCAGGGTAACTGCTTCCAAGCATGCCTCCTCATGCTCACTATTTTCCATCACAATCTACTCCCCTGGTCACACTAGGCACACATGAACACGATCATCATGTAGCTCCAACCACTACTCTTTGATGCCATTTTCACTATCACATCTTCATCATATCTTGTAGAAAATCAATCCTGAAAATAATTTGTCTATTGTTGGAATGGCCAATTCCAACAAAGACTCAAACTCATGATAATAGTTGGCCAAACTACATGTCAGAATATATTACTCAATTCTTTCAACCAGATTTACCTTACTGTTTGCATCTTCAAACTATTTGACACTTCTTGTTGAAGGCTGACTTGCTCCTACACAAGATGAGTTTGCTGCCAGCATAAATTTCAATACACATGGTTTTACATTTGCTTATGTAAAACATTTTCACCTCATTAATGGTGGCATCGATTGTCTCACATTGTGTATTATATCGCCAAACAATGGTGATCCTATATGAGAAAATAATTCAGTCATCCTTACAAATCCTGTGTAGTCTTCAACCGTATGATATCTGATTTATGGCATAGGTGTATGCACCAACACTTCCTTCTCCTCTCCGACGCTGGATCTCTACAGCATCAAGGCATACATGACACACAACAACACTTCTTTCACCTTCTCACGTCTCCTTGTTACAGTTACATTCCAATTTCAATCTCCTTAATGCAAATGTGATCTAACGATGATCTATTGGGTGCACAGGAGTCTTGAAAAAGGAATATTGTAGAATAACATAATAAAACTTCACTCTTCATCAAATCTGAGACTAGGGAGACAGTCTCTAGCTCACATATCTCTCAGATATATGTAGGCAGCGCAAGATCTGAGGAGCCTCTGTGCTCCTCCTCCTCATCAAATCTTCAGGTAGGTAGCATACAACAACATCCAGTCCATGCATATGGAAAAGAGGCTCTTCATGTTGGCTCTGTCCATGCAACAATGCCCTTCGATGAAGCTGTAGTGTTAGGATTGGGAATCTGTGATACCAAGCATTCCCTTCTTCTGGCCTCGAGGATTTAAGGCGGTCACAGATGAAAATATCAAAGGAATGATTTAAGCAATTCTGAATAGTAAACTCTTGTGCCTTCTCAACAGGTCCGAACATTGCTCCATCGCCATGAAGCAAGAGAAACACCTCATGGCTCGATCTACAAATCCACTAGATCACTAGCTTTCCCCATCGAGACCAATGACTCCCATCTCTTTTCAAAGCCTGATGGGTTTCATTCCTCTTGAACTTCGGATACAAATTCTTCTCCAAAAAATACATTGTTAGGGGCAAAAAAAAATTGTAATGTTGCTGCTTCCCACCACCCCTTCCAATGGCAGCAGTAGCAGGGCCTTCTCGACCAGCTCTGCAAGTTCAATGTAATGTGAATCCAGCAAGGCATCTTCTATCAAAACCTTCGAAAATTAAACACTGTGATTTTATGCACAAAATATGCGCTTTCTTTCAAAAAAACTTCGACCTCTGAATCCTTCATATCATTAATACCTTTCTATTTAAGTATGCCTGCTAATTGATCCATGCAGTTTTTTCCTACCTTTGCACACACAACAAACAATGAATTTTTCAGGCAGCCACAGATCACGTTCACCAACCACACACAGATCGACAACACCCCTGGAGGATCCATGCTCTCCCAAAATGCTCATGGTAATTACATCACAACAGAGTTTCTACACCGTTCAAGTCGAATGGAAAAGCTTAAAAAAAAACTTTAAAACTCAAACAATACATATATACTTTTTAATTTCCCTCAGCCTAGGAGGGGGCCAAGGCCAAGCCCAGGCCTAGACAAGCTCCGATACCAACTTAAGAACTGAGCTTACAATCTATATTTCATTAATTAAATCAAGTTACATATATACATAAGGAATTTTCTCAAGATAGAGAAGCTATCTTAGATGCACAATAATTTGGTTAAGAGAATATCTCAACCTCACACTAAACTAGGAACTAACCTATAGAATAGGAACAGACTCTATACATAGAGAAAAACACAACTGAAGACAATTAGGAATTAAATATTCCAACACAAGCTTCAATATCTAAATCTTATTCTTCATCAAGAAATAGATATTCACGTCGAGGAAAATTAACTGCATTTATTTGTTCCCTGCCAATGTTGCAAAAAGATGTTGTAACCATAGTGACCGTTCCTAGTTATATGGAAATGAGTGCCCAAGACATCCACAAATATAGATGAAAACATGACCATGAGATCTTGGAATGAATCCTCCAATTCAAAAACCTATCTTTAAAACCAGACTGGAAAGATGGACAAGGGTTGCAATGATTTAATTAAAGGTGATTAGAACAAGGATGATGATGAACATAGTTTATTAATTTAGCAAATTGAGAATTTAAGTTTTAACCCTGCATAAAGAATGATGGAAACGACCAATATATGGAGGAATTTCTAGCATGGTGGAATTTCCATTAATGCTTTTTAAATATAAAATTTGAGTATCATTAAAGATAAATTCACAACCATAATTTAAAAATAAAATCCACTATTACATAACACTCATGCTAGTAGAATAAAAGAGATAATAAATGATCACATACTGAAGGAAAATATAATGTTAAAATATAAAAAAAATAAAAATAATAATAAAAAATAATAATCAAAACTGATCCTTATTCTTCAGGTTTTGAAGAGATACCTCCAATTTGTTCATTTCTCATTTTTATACAGTCCCTAAAGATAATTGTCATTGATGAGTTTCGAACTTATTTCTAAAACAATTATGCAATTGTTTATTTCTTAGAGGATTTAAAACAATAAGAATATGATAATAATGATTTAACATTATATATATTATATAAATAACATTTATAATATTTTATTTTTTTCTAAGTGAGACTAAATCTATTAATTTATAAAAATACTGATACAAAACTGCCACAACTGCTGCTGTGAAAGCCAGACAGCTGGGGTTGATCAACAGAACTGTTCTTGAGAATTATCGGTCGCCCATAGCGGGAAACCGACCCATTAAGCATAAGTATCTGGGCCGCCCATGGTAGGGAAACCGGCCATGAGTTTATACAAAACACGTAAACAACAACAAAAAAACTAGAAACATCTTTCTGCCCAACAGGTGGGCAACTCGAACAGTAAAACTCGAAAATTCCAGCAGTAATTGAGCCAGGGGGTTCAACCCTCATGCTCTGAAGACATTGGTTCCTCTTCAACTCTGCATGCATATTCATTCTCATCGCTGCTGTCCACCTTTCCTGCTTGACTATCAGTCTTCATGTCCTGGTTCTCAGTTTCAGAACGTAGCCCAATTTGAAGAGTGGGATTGGGGTGATGGTCAATAGGAGGGGTGGGGGAAGCAGAGAGAGGGATTTCTTCACGTAGGGAGACTGTGATGAAAGCGGTGATGATGGAGTCGAAGGAGGTGCAGTGGAAATAGAGCTCAGCGTTCTGGGTGGTTTGCCTGATGGTGGACCCCTGAAACCTCCTGCCCGGAGGGTTGAGCTGACTGGGAGGGGCAAAAACGTCAGGAGGGAGGGGCTGACTAGGATGAACGGGAGGGTCGGGAGGGGAGGACTGACAGGGAGGCTCAGAAGGAGCAGCGGGAGTGGGCTGACTAGGAACGCCACCAGTAACACGTGCACGCCCACGTCCCCTGCCAGCAAAACTCGAACTCTCAGCGCGACGCCCTCTACCTTTGCATCTGCCCCCACCTTTGCGCGAGGCTGGCGGGGGAGTGTGTTCATTGCTCTCAGAGGAGGAGCTCAGCTCAGAAAGGGGTGAAGGAGGAAGGACAGAGGCTTGGCCTCGACTGACTCCACGCCAACAACGCATTTACTGCCTGAGGCGTGACATGGCTAGCAGAAGGTGGTGCAAGCGAGGCCGGCCTAAGAAGGGGTTGGGAGCTTGGAAAGTAGTGGGGAGACCACCAGGGTGACACAGGCCAGTCAAATGAGCTGAAGAGCTGGAGGTCCAATTAGCAGAGGGACAACTACCCTGTGAATGAAAATTGAAGCTGAAAGGAAGCAAAGTACCTGTGATGAGCACATCCGGGACACCAGACGAAGCGGAGGCGCTGCAGAAAGGGCTGTTGGAGAAGTGGACACCCGGTATCATCTCCATGCAAGCTAGAATGCAGCAACGACGCCCAGTCTACGTTTTGTAGCTCGAATTGGCGGAACCAGGTGGGAAAACACTGCGCAAGGGAATCAATGGTCTCCCATGGCTCCCTACATGCTGCTCATCTTCTATAGTGAAAGCAATCAACAACATAATCGCCATATACCGCAGAGCCAGGGTGCAATAACTACAACGATGGTCAACCCAAGGCGTATTAATAATGCCATCAGATGGAATGCGCGGGGCCATGTGGGCACAGCATGCAGGCGTGGTTGGGAGCTGCGCAGGTGCCCTTGGCACTTTAATGCTCCACCACATCCGCATCCGGCAAAATAACATTTATAATATTAAAGAAGCTATTTTAAACTTTAAATTAAAGGGCGTTCTATTTTACAAAGTGGAAACCATTACATTATTACAACATATCCGGTTAGGAGTATATGCAACATTTTAAATTTAGTGAATGATAGTGCGTGCGTGACTCTAGTCACGCATACGTTAGAAAACAATGGATGGTTTTGGGAAAACCACAAACCATCTCTCATGGGCTCCCTTGTCAATTTACAGAATATAAAAGGAATACCCTCAGGATAATTCGCCACCCTTGATCTAGTTGATGATGGTTTGGAAAACTGTTCCACTATTACTTGTTAAACATTGTGCTATTTATATTATTGAGATTTTGTTAATCATGGGCATTGATTTTGTAGAGCATCAATTATTTTGACAATTACTTGTCAATATCAATAATCTTTCTAACAATTTAGACTATGCAAACTAAAACCTTGAAGTACTGAAGTCATTTTCTATGATTCCAAAGCTATAAAAGAATTTTGTAAATCATTGAAACCCATTATTTTCCCATTGGGTAGGAAAAATGCACTAACAATTGGACCATCTACCAAAATAATTTCCTAATTAAATTCCTTCGTGTGTTGAGTCTATGCCTTGTCCCACACTCTTTTTTAATGTTTAGGAAATTTTACACGAAGCAATTTCATTCATATGAGAGTGCCATCACTTTGTAGTGGTATTTGAGTTTCCTCAGTACCCCATGCTTTCAGTTCAACAATGAGAAATTTACATCGATTTATATTTGTGACAGAAACTCGATAAATTTGTATAGAGCTTTCTTGGACAAAAACATATTTCTGAACCATTCATCACACTCTTCAAAATGTTAAGCACTGAAATCTTTTCCCTTGTTCAATTCAAACAAAAATAGGACGAGTATATACATCAGTATTTGTGACTCCATATGATGAATGTAAAATCAATGCCTCTCATCCATTGGTGATTGTGAGCCTTGGGGATCTGCATGGAATTGTTTGTATCTCTAGTGGCATATTCCCTCCTTTTTAACATGTATATATGGGTTATGTTCCACATAAATGATGCAAAAAGAGCATGGGCTACATATGTGTAGTCATGTGAACCATCCAACCTGATGACAGGGATGCATTCATAGTGTAGAGAATTCATTCACCTCAATCAATGGGATGGTTCACAAATCATTGTTATGCATGGAAAATTTTATTGGAGATGCGACAAATATTGTTACCTTGTTTTAGAACATATCAATGAATAGGAGAATGTGCAGAATGTAAAATACAGGTCTTCATATTGGACTAGTTACATTTATAAGTATTCATATTGGGCTGGTTACATTTATTGGAAAGGGAATTTTTTCCTCGGGTGGTGTTTTTACATACTTTCAAATGAACTTCTATCTATATCTTTGTGGCATACATGCTAATTTATCCTCTCTTTTTTTCAATTTTTAACCTATTTCGGTGATGCCTTTCCCTCTCATACACACCCCAACAATACAGTGCTCCCATTGAAGGCCACAACCACCTATTTTTCGGGTTCTCAGTATCTAATTCTTCATCCATGTGTTCATCCATGCTTTTCAAAAAGTAAAATAAAGCCATTGCACCCACATGTTTCCTTTTCAAATTTTCAGTTTATGATGCTCTTGCATGTATCCACAGTAGCTTCACGAGGGGAGAAATACCATACCATGTGTGTTTATATTAGGGAAATATATAAAAAAAAATGACATAATATATTGAACATATAAAGGGGGTAAAGGGATTTTATATTTGTGGGTATAAAAAATGAATCTCAAAATTAATGAAAAATATAAAGTAGTCTAAAAAATATTAATGAAAAAATGGATACCTAAAGTATCAATTTAAGGTAAGGTTTTTATAAATTGGTAAGGTGTATTGGGTTTGTATTAGTAGGGAGTTAAATAATGTGATTTTTGGAGGTTTTTTCCAATATGTATTTAAACTATCACAATCCCATTTACCAATGTGGTTGATATACACTGAAAACCGTATTTTAAATAGATTTACAACCACATTCAGTATGTGTTTGATATACACCAATAGGACTATATCCACCACTCATCACATGTATTTTACAAAAATAATCATTATATATTTATGAATATAATTACCAATATATTTTATATATCTACTTTTAATATATTAATAATATAAACTATGTTCATACTCTATATTAAACTAATATATATATATATATATATATATATATATATATATATATTATTTGATAATAAAATAGTATTAAAATTTTTCAATACACTAATAGTTATAATACAAACTATACTAAAATTAAAATATAACATAATACTAGTATCTTATTACTATTTATAATAATTAAATATCTCTTACCAATATACCAAGGGATTATTAATATTATAAGCCAAAGGAACTAATAACTCCAAGAGTCTAATATTATAAACCCAAGGAATTGGTGAACCCAAGGGAAAAATATTAAAAATCTAACACATCAATAAACCCAAGGGGTCCATATTAAAAAGAGAAGAGATTAATAAAGCCTAGGAATTAATATTTTAAATAAAAATGAATGATAATCTCACATGATTATTAATATTATAAACCAAACAGAACAATCAACTAAGAGATTTTTAATATTATAAACCCAATGAATTAAAAAACTAAATGATTAATATACCCAATGGATTGATATTAAAAACTCAAGGGATCAATAAGGCCAAGGGATTAATATTAAAAGGACATGAAATTGAGAAACCCTAAGAATTAATATTTTAAGCTCAAAAACGAAGGATATTAATAAACCATAATAATCAATATTTTAAGCTCAGAAGATTAATAAACCCAAGGGATTATTAATATTATAAACCAAAAGAACCAATAAGAGCAAGGGATAAATATTATAAACCAAAGGAATCTGTGAACCCAAGGGATAAACATTAAAAACCTATGGGATCAATAAGGCCAATGGATCAATATTAAAAACACAAAATATTAATAAACCCTAAGAATTAATATTTTTAACTCATCTTTTAAGACCCAAGGGTGGGTTCATATTATAAATGAAAAGAACTAATAAACCCAAGGGTTTTATAATATAAACCCGAGGAATTGGTGAGCCCAAGGGATAAATATTAAAAACCTACGGGATCAATAAGGAGAAGGAATCAATATGAAAAACAGAAAATATTAATAAAGCCTACAAATTAATATCTTAAAAAAAGGTTTGATAAAATCACGTGATTATTAATATTATAAAATCAGGGGGAAAATATTAAACCTAAGAGACTAATATTATAAACCTAAAGTATATAAAAACCTTTAGATAAATATTATAAACCGTAAAATAAACATGATTTAGCATGCTTGATTTAAACATTAAGATAATTTTTATCACAATGCAACGTTGGACAAAGAATGACCCTGGTTTGTGATGGTTGATTTTCATATTGAGACAATCTTTGTCACAATGTGACATTCAACCATTGAAGTCCTTGATGGAATATGACTAACTATGATTAACAATGGTAGCCCATAGCTAAATTTCATATTGAGACAATGTTTTTCATAATGTGACATTGGACCATGCATTAATATTAAAGTGTATGACTAATATTTAACGTCTAATATTACCAACCCAAGGAATTAGAAAACTCAAAGGATTAATAAACCCTAAGAATTAATATCTTAACTCAAAACCTAATAATTAATAATTTAAATTCGAGATTAATAAAGCTAACGGATTATTAATATTACAAACCAAAAGACCTAATAAACCCAAGGGTTTAATGTTATAAACCAAAGGAATTGATGAACCCAATGAATAAATATTAATATTATAAACCAAGAAGTTAATAAATCATAATAATTAATATTTTAAACTCAAGAGATTAATAAACCCTAAGAATTAATATTTTATACTCAAGAGATTAATAAAATCAAGGGGTTTGTACTATTATAAACCAAAATAACTAATTAACCCCAAGTGTTTAATATTACAAATCAAATGAATTGGTTAACCTAATGGATAAATATTAAATACCTAAGGGATCAATATTAAAATGCAAGGGATCAATAAAACCTGTGAATCAATATTATGAAACAAAATATTATAATCTGTGTTTTTATAAACTCTAATATTAAACACAATATTATAAACCCTAATATTAAATCCAAATATTATAAACCCAATATTAAACCCTAATTCTAAAGATTATATATCATAATCTATATTATAACCCAACATATTATGCCATACTGTAATCATAATATTAAAACTCAAAAGATTAATAAAACCAAGGGATTATTAATATTATAAACCGAAAGAACTAGTAAATGCAAGTGTTTAATATTATAAACCAAAGGAATCGGTGAACCAAATGATAAATATAAAAAACCTATGGGATCAATAACTCTAATGGATCAATATTTAAAAAAAAAAAAGATTAATAAACCCTAGGAATAAAATTTTTAAACTCAAAAACCTAAGAAATTACTAAAACCTAATAATTATTATTTTTAATTAAATAGATTAATAAATCCAAGACATTATTAATATTATAAACCAAAAGAAGTAATAAACCCAAGGGATAAATATTAATATTATAAACCAAGAAATTAATAAAACCTAATAATTAATATTTTAAAATCAAGAGATTAATAAACCCTAAGAATTAATATTTTAAACTCAAGAGATTAATAAACCCAAGGGTTTATTAATATTATAGGCTCGACAAGTATTTACCTACCCACCCCAATCCCCGAGGCCCGGTAGGGAGAGGGTGAGCTTGCCGAACTCTCGACAAAGGCCGCCATCGATGAACTCTCGACTAAAGGGCCGCCATCAGCTCTCCCAATCATCCAATTAGAATACACACCCGGTACCCAGCATAGAACAGAAGAGAAACCCCTCAAAGGTAGATTCAGCCAGACATGCTGCTCGAGGGACGCAGCCTGTAAAAGGATACATCATCCCTCACGCAGACAGGAATTTCACATTGAATTCGGCAACTGAGCGGGCTACGAGGTGCCATAAGGCCCCTCTATTGATAACTCTTTACCCACCCACGAAAATCCCCGGTAGCTTTGAAACTTGATTAACTAATGAATCAATAAGCGCTGGAGCAATTTTACAGTTGGACAACTACAGTTGTGGGGGGGGATGGATCGTCGGATCAGAACCCCAAGGGTTTGATATTACAAACAAGCGGAATTGGTGAACCCAAGGGATAAATATTAAAGACCTAAGGGATCAATTAGTCCAAGGGATTAATATTAAAAATAGAAGACATAAATTAACCCTAATTATTAATATTTTTAACTCAAAAACCTAAGAAATTAATAAACCCTAAGAGTTAATATTTTTATCTCAAGAGATTTTAAGGCCCAACGGTGGGTTTATATTATAAATGAAAAGAACTAATGTAATGTTACAAATTTTTCTTCAATAAATTGGAAGATTAAATTTTGTCTAAACTCATTTAGGAGATGAATAATTGGGTAAAGAGGCCCAAAGATAATGAAAACATAAATAAAATCCCTCTAGTATGAAAGGGGATCAGCCATGGAACCAGATTTCACACCCTCATGTGTGAAAGGAGATATTTGCAAAGAGGTTGGACCAAGTCAACCAGCGCAGGGTATGAGTTGGAAAGCACTACATGACAATGTAGGAGGGAAGATTCTAGAGGAAGGGCCCATGAGGAGTCTCCAATTTCTATATAAATGGAGGGGAGGAGAGATATTTCCATTCAGGCATATGTTTACGATATTGAGTTGGTCATTTCTACTTCTTGAGCACGCTGGTTGTTTAACTAGTCTGCAGCACTGTTTAGTGCACTAAGAGTCTCCGTTCGGAGATCTCACCCTCAACCCCGGGGGACTTCGAGTGCCTGCTCGGGTGTGGTTGTCCCATCATTATTTTGTCTCAACATCAAAGCATCATCCTCTAGGACAACGTTATTGCTGTAGCAGCATAATACTGTGTTTTAGGGTGTTGCCGTGGAGACTCCACAACACCACTTCGATTTATTTTTTTTCATAGGGGAAGGCTTTATTGTCTTTGGAGGATTATTTTTAAAGCTTGAGAGCTTATTTCTAGATCTTGGCATCAGGCCAACACATATTCTTGCCCCTATTCCGCATTTTTCTCCAATAGCTGTGTTATTTTCATAGTGCGTTTGCTGCGGGGTTTTGCAGATTGATTGGAGGGTGGGATCTCAAATGTAAGGATCAGCCTTCCACTTTGTAGATCCATTGGAGGAGGTTTAATTCAGATTTTTCATCATCTTCAGCCTTCTATACTTAGTTCCATATTTGATTTGCAGCTGTTTCCCAACAACTCCGACATTTTTTCCATTTTGTATATTTGAGCCAATCCCTTGGAGGATTGATGTATTTTTTCTTATAAGGGTTATATCTTTTCTCCCCTCATTTATATGAGCTGATATTGTCATATTTAGTCATTTTTAATGTATATTTATAGTATACTACGTTATTTTCTGTAGTCCTATTTTCGGTACATGTAAATTGTCGAAAACCCTTGCTAGGTGTCCTTTTCTTTGTGTAAAAGAGGTTAAACCTCTATTTCTCTACTATTTGATCAATATAAGATATAAATCAATAATATTCCATCACGTTCTATAGAAATCCTAGTTGGAATTACGCTCTTATAGTATTCATAAATTTATGTTTAGCAACAAAGTGGTTGTCGTAGTTCAATATGATGTATTTATGTTCCTCATGCTTATTATAAGATTATTCATCACATAAAGACCGTTATACAGTTGATGTCTTGTTGAATCCCTAATTTTGGTATATGGTATCAGAGCATAGTTCTGGCTCAGCTTGTGGAGCTAGTTATCTATGACACCAGAAGAGAAACCGTGGGGCAATTTTTCTATGAAAAAAGAGGGTAGGCAGAATATTACCCATCAAAGGCCGTAGAGGTGACAAATATGGGGATCTCACAACAATGTGACCAGTATTCACCAGCCTTCAGTAGGCCAACCAGGATCACAATGCCTACATTCTTACCTCTACTATGGACTGATAAAGAGATGCAGCATGACCATATACCTTTTGGAGACTATTTCTATAAATGGAAGTCCATGGTGGAAGACTTCAAAGAAGCTTTGCCTTTCAAAGATTACTGTCAGCTCAGGCAGGATGAAATTGAATGGAACAATAGGGGATCTAGCACACAGAATTCAAAGTTGCAGCATACCGCTCGGAGGTCACCTTTTCCCATGTATGAGGGATCCACTGATCCCTGTGAGTCTAGCCCCAAGAAGATTAGAACATTGAAAAATATGAGTTTATTCTCATCTATTTTCAGATCCAGAGGAAATGCATCCACCTTTGAGGAAGTACCATGTGCTTCCTATTCTCATCAAGAAGAAGATATTGAGAATGGAAGATATTTGGATCATCAGATTCCCAGTGATTACCCTGTTGAGTATAGATCTCAACCTAGAGCCTTCAGGGAGACTCTAGATTTTCCTCATTTCATCCAGCTGAAGGAAGAGAAGAGACCATGCAGTAGAAAAGAAATCGAAGGAAATATATTTTTGTTGTCTATCTTAGATGGGTCATCTAATGCTAGAACTTGGGTGAGGAAGTTGGAGGCATTTTTCGTACTACATCTTGTAGCAGGGAAAGAAGATGTTGAAATCTCAACATTGCATTTGGAGGGTTAAGCCTATGATTGATGGTGTAGCCACTTGAGCCATGCAAGGGTGAATAATTTTGCAGAGTGCACTCAAAGTTTGATCCAAAACTTTGGTGGAGAAATAACAAAGGAAGAAGAGTTCACATCACCTCTTGAGGAGGCTTGTGATAAGGTTGTCCCACTCATGGAGGAGTAGCCACATGCATCAAAATTTGGGGAAGCCAACAATTTTGAGGAAGGGACTCTTGTAGCCCTACAAGAAGTTCCAAACGCACATCAAGGTATGAAAATATTTCCACATTCCATTGTTGTAGAAAATTATTTTGATCAATGTGGAGATTTACTATTGCATCACCAAGAGTCAAATATCATTGCTACTATAGAGCAACTTGGTTGCACTACACTGTGCAACATGGAAACACTCAAGAAGGAATCAAACCATCATTCTCATGAGCCATTGTTGGATTGTACATCACATTGGAGGTTGGGGTTTGAAGCCTTGAAGATTGATGGTACACATCTTGGAGTAAGAAACGTTTTCTCCTTTCAAGATGGCACTTTCTCAACGAGCTCTTCTGAGCTCAAAGAGAAACTTCTACTTTCAGATCCAAGACCTCATTGGTTTTGGAAGACTATGTATTAAAGGGAGGTCTCAAGGAGAGATCTCATTGGAGATGCACTTCGACACACCATGGAATGCAATGCTTTTCTTCCCTTCTCACAAGAGAAAACAGAAGATGGAGGAATTCTTAGGATGGATAACATCTCTCATGCTTGTGTTGGACATCCCTTGAGCCATAAAAATCATGATGGGAGGTTTTTTCCTACCACCTATTTGATTCTTGATAGGATCTCATTGATCCTTGAGAAGCTTACATTTCAAAATCCCATAAAGTGCAAAGACATGAATTTGATTTGGGAGGATGGTAGCCCTCATGGGAGGAGTACCAGGATGAGGAGAAGAAGGAGGCATCCATAGGTGATTGAGTGGATGTGGTTGATGAGCAAGGAACTAGGAGGCTACTTATAGTTCTATGATACCGGGCAGCAGGAGGCTTAGCTGCGTTGGTTACTCTTGAAAGAGTTTGGCCATCACTTGGAAAACACTCTTCCTAAGAGTAGGAGGATGGAAAAAAGATGGCACGATACTCACATCATTAAGAAACATAGAGAATGGATGTATGATGTTGATGTGTCTTCATCACATGAGATGTATGATGGAAGTATGAGGAGGTAGCAAAATACTTTGTTGCTTTGCTTGGGTGAGCAAGGGAAAATTTTCTCTCACACTTTGTATGATTTTGCAGGAGGAGGGGATGGAACTATCTCCTTGGTATTTGATGATGATTGGGAAGCACTTCCATATTGGGAAGTATTCCACATTTGTTGCAGAATTATTGGAAGAATATTTGACAAGGAGCATGTCAAAGAACATAGTTGTGTATTGATAAGAGCTTATTTGCATAAGCTCATAGCATTGTCACCTTGGAGTAAAGACTTATGGATGAAGTGTGCCTAGCAGAGATATGGTGGATCCATAACCCATAGGTCCTGGGATCACTTCATATTTGTTGCACTTGATGAACAAAGAGGAGGTAATGATGATAGAGACATTTATGGCATATTCTTCTTGACTTGGGTTTTCAAGCATAAGGAGGATTATCTTTTTGCAGCACTTGGTTCATTATTCTTCATAGCATGCCAAAAAACTATGAAGGACTCATGTATGGACCAATGTACCATCTTACTTCCATCATATGATGAGAATCTTGTTTATACATTCATTTATTTGCACACTCTTACCATTCTTATGCAGTGCATTGCTTCAGAAGAGGGCAAGCTCGTCAAATTGATCCATGAATGTATTGGGCCAAACTACATGATGGGGGAAACCATCTCTTTTGTGGCCTTGGTAAAAAATTTTATCACCACATATATGTTCATTTACTGACATGCATGATTAACTGTGTAAAAAGAAACATTTTTCCATGTACTTTTATCAAGAAACAACTTGCAAAACTACGTTGTCACTATTGGGAAAGGTGTTGGTACCTTCTTGCATCACTTCTAACCTTCAGCATTTTCTTCCTTTTGCTGCTGATCATGTCTCCATTTGATGGTATATATCAGATTGGTATGGGAGGCTTGATTATGAGGGAGACACATGAGCTAGATGTGTCCGTGAGTGGGAAGAATTCTCACAATTTCTGCACTACATGTTCTAATGGGAGCATGAGAGGAGATATGGCCACCACAGCGAAATATTTGTTCTCTTTTGAGGTGGGCCATAGGATTGATATTCATGCATTTTAAAGCCATTGGTGAGTTCTTGATCATGTATTATTGTTGTTACATTCATCCATTTACTATCCTTTAGTAGATGGGATGACTCATGGACCTTGCTTTCCATGTAATTTTCTGAAGTTGCAGTGGATGAGACTGTGTTGTATCCTTGTGAGAAATTGTTTGCATCATGTATCATCATGTAAAACCTTCAGCAAAACTCTCATTAGGATGTTCCATGATGACCATGTCCTATTTTTCATGGATGGATTGTTTTGGGCCAGCCTATTCTTCATTGTTGGAGGAGCCTTCTTTGGAGGATTATTCTTCACTTTGCCATTAGAGGGCAATAATTTTGCATCCCAGGATCAGCATACACTCTACAATTATCATGAGTGGAGAGAAGGACAACATGGGGTAAGCTATGATGCTTTCCAAGTTCAAATTTTCAACCCACCTTCATTACCGGAGCTTGATGTGGAAGGAGATTTTCAGGAGTTTCCTTGTTGGGAGGTGGCTCATTTTTTTAGATGATTTCTTGGGGATGGAGGATCCACATGAGGGATATGTTCCTCATTGTATTCCAGAATCCATGCCTTGAGTGCATATTCTCCAGTTCTATCCTTGCAATTGCTTGGGGACAAGCAACATTTGGGAGGGGAGCACTGTAATGTTCCAAATTTTTCTTCAATAAATTGGAACATTAAATTTTTTCTAAACTCATTTAGAATATTAATAATTGGGTAAAGAGGCCCAAATATAATGAAAACATAAATAAAATCCCTCTAGTATGAAAAGGGGTCAGCCATGGAACCATATTTCACACCCTCGTGTGTGAAAGAATATATTTGCAAAGATGTTTGACCAAGTCAACCAGTGCAGGGTATGAGTTACAAAGCACTACATGATAGCATAGGAGGGAAGCATCTAGAGGAAGGGCCCATGAGGAGTCTCCAATTGCTATATAAATGGAGGGGAGGAGAGCTATTTCCATTCAGGCACATGTTTATGAAATTGAGACTCCACAACACCATTTCCATTGCTCGTTTTTCAGAGGGGAAGTATTTCTTGCCTTTGGAGGATCATTTTGGAAGCTTGAGAGCTTATCTGTAGATATTGGCATCAGGCCAACACATATTCTTTCCCCTACTACGTAGTTTTCTCCAATAGCTACATTATTTTCATAGTGCATTTGCTGCAGGGTTTTGCAGATTGATTGGAGGGTGAGATCTTAAGTGTAAGGATCAGCCTTCCACTTTGGAGATCCATTGGAGGAGGTATACTTCATATTTTTCATCATCTTCAGCCTTCCCTACTTATTTCCAGATTTGAGTTGCAGCTGTTGCCCAACAACTCCGACATTTTTTCCATTTTATATATTTCAGCCAATCCCTTGGAGGATTGATGTATTTTTGCTTATAAGGGTTAGAGATTTGATCCCCTCATTTATTTGAGCTGATATTGTCATATTCAGTCATTTTTAATGCAGATTTGTAGTAGACTGCATTATTTTCTGCAGTCCTACTTTCGGTACATCTAAATTGCCGAAAACCCTCGCTGGGTGCCCTTTTCTTTGTGTAAAAGAGGTTAAACCTCTATTTCTCTTCTATTTGATCAATATAAGCTATATATCAGTCATATTCCATCACTTTCTGTACCAACCCTAGTGGGAATTATGCTCTCATAGTATTCATAAATTTATGTTTAGCAAACTCGTGGGAAATCAGAGTTTTCTAGACTAGTCGGGAAAGGAGGAACTGTTTAACTTACCTAGATTACTTATTTTGAGCTTTAAATTAGGATAATAGGTATCTCATGACCTATGCTATCAGATCCAACCATCCCCATCCCCTGTTTTTACGCAAAGCTCTGATATTAAGCTTTTTAGTGCAGAAATGGTTGATTTTCCCCATCCTTTGGACTGTAAATCTGAATTAAATTGGCTGCTATAGTTCAATATGATGTATTTGTGTTCCTAACTCTTATTATAATTTTATTCATCATAGCAAGACCGTTATACAGTTGATGTGTAGCTGAATCCCTGATTTTGGGATATTACAACTAATAAACCCAAGAGTTTTACATTATAAACCAAATAAATGTTGAACCAAAGGGATAAATATTAAAAACCTAAGGGATCAATAATAAAAACTGAAGATATTAATAAAGCATACAAATTAATATCTTAAAAAAAAAGGTTTGATAACATCACATGATTATTAATATTATAAAATCGGGGGGGGGGGGGTAATATTAAACATAAGAGATTAATATTATAAACCTAAAGTATATAAAAACCTTTAGAAAAATATTATAAACTATAAAATAAGCATGATTGAGCATTCTTGATTTAAACATTGAGACAATTTTTGTCACAATGCAGCGTTGGATGAAAAATGACCATGGTTCGCCATGGTTGATTTTCATATACAGAAAATATTTTTCACTATTTGATATTCGACCATGGAATACCTTGATGGACTACGACTAACTATGATTAACAATGGTAGCCCATAGCTGAATTTCATATTGAGACAATGTTTTTCATAATGTGACATTGGACCATGCATTAATATTAAAGTGTACGACTAAAATTTAAAGCCTAATATTACAAACCCAAAGAATTAGAAAACTCAAGGGATTAATAAACCCTAAGAATTCATATCTTAAACTCAAAACCTAAGAATTAATAATTTAAACTTGAGATTAATAAACTGAATGGATTATTAATATTGCAAACCAAAAGAACTAATAAACCCAGGGGTTTAATATTATAAACCGAAAGAATTGGTGAACCCAAGGGATAAATATTAATATTATAAACCAAGAAATTAATAAATCATAAGAATTAATATTTTAAACTCAAGAGATTAATAAACCCTAAGAATTAATATTTTATACTCAAGATATTGATAAAATCAATGGGTTAGTACTATTATAAACCAAAATAACTAATAAACCCCAAGTGTTTAATATTACAAATCAAAGGAATTGGTTAACCAAATGGACAAATATTAAATACCTAAGGACTCAATAATGCCAACGGATCAATATTAAAATGCAAATGGTCAATATAACCTAAGAATCAATATTACGAACCAAAATATTATAATCTGTGTTTTTATAATCTCTAATATTAAACACAATATTATAAACCCTAATATTATAAATCCGATATTAAACCCTAATTATAAACATTATATATGAGAATATATATTATAACCCAACATATTACACCATAATGTAAATCATAATATTAAAACTCAAAAGGTTAATAAACCTCGGATTATTAATATTATAAACCGAAAAAAGTAATAAACACAAGGGTTTAATATTATAAACCAAAGGAATCGGTGAACCAAAGGATAAATATAGAAAACCCTAAGATTAAAATTTTTAAACTCAAAAACCTAAGAAATTACTAAACCCTAATAATTAATATTTTAAATTAAATAGATTAATAAACCCAAGACATTATTAATATTATAAACCAAATGAAGTAATAAACCCAAGGGATAAATATTAATATTATAAACCAAATGAAGTAATAAACCCAAGGGATAAATATTAATATTATAAACCAAATGAAGTAATAAACCCAAGGGATAAATATTAATATTATAAACCAAGAAATTAATAAACCCTAATAATTAATATTTGAAATTCAAGAGATTAATAAACCCTAAGAATTAATGTTTTAAACCCAAGGGTTTATTAATATTATAAAAAAAAAACTAATAACCCTAAGGGTTTGATATTACAAACCAAGGGAATTGGTGAACGCAAGGGATAAATATTAAAGGCCTAAGGGATCAATAAGGCCAAGGGTGTAACACCCCCCAATTCATGTGATTTCATTTTAAAGTTAGATACTTGAACTATACATCCTAAGGGGAGTGGACCCCAAAGGATGATTATTTTGTGAATGTAATTAAACATTTAGTTGAGGAAATGAATAAATTATTGTGTTGCAAATTGACCAAAAATGAGATGATGAGATCACTTGCTAAATCTTTGAGGATGGATGATGCAAATATTTCCCCACAATCTTTCAAAAATCCTTGAAAGATAGTAAGTTTTAAATTTAGATTTTGAGGAAAAATCTGAATTTCCCCAATGACGAGGAAAGTAGTTGGGAAGAGGTAAAAAGTTGGAAAAGCTGAGGAAAAGCATAAAACAGCTTTAAAGAATCCCTAAATGGGAAGCCTATGCAAACAGGAAGAAAAGCATCATGATATTCTAGACGCAGAATTAGAAACAGGCTTTGGGGAGTAAAATCTTAAATAAGCTGCACTAGAACAGATTGAGGTTAGTTTGTTCTAGGAGAATGATCTCAGCTCGGGGGTGAGTCCTGGGAGACAGAAGGATTCTAAGGTTGGGAGGTTGGTCATTTGCAAGAGTGGTATGTTTCTAACTTTACAGATGTTTTACTTCATATAGTATGAATTGGCTACATATAAAACTTCATTGTATACTAGAACATAAATTCTACATTTAACAGAGTTGCTTATAAGAAATTTATCCTTGCCACTCTGTATGGTTCTAGAATTCAATCTGTGAAGTAGAATTCCATAGAGTCTCTAAACCAGTGATTGGTTTAAATCTGCGGGTAATTATCTTTTCACAGAAGAATAATCAATAACTTAAATTTAATCTACTTCTGTTTCTTATAATGATTCTAGTATCTGCATATATGTGCATGAAAATCTGATATTCCTATTGTATATTGGAAAGCAATAACAAAAGACTTGCAATTTACCATGTGCATGAGAGAATGACAGGATAGATTTTATAAATCTAGGGACAGAGTACAAGTGCTTTGGTGGGGTCAATTAAACTTTATTGACTTGTAAATTTTAGTCTAGAGGAAATTTTCCTGTAAAACTTGGAGTAACCAGAATTAATGCCATTAGAGTTCTGAAACAAAACAAACTTCAGGAAGATACTACTAGACCATAGAACATAAGCCATATTTTAAACTTGTTTATGCAACAAAGAGTCTATGTTGCACAAATACCACAACAAACTATTTATGCACCCCAAGAGATATATGGTAGTGGGTGAACAGTTAATCTTTTACTAGATTGTTTGAACTATGCCAACTCTAGTTAAGACACAAGTATAAACCTCTGTATATAAATGAGAGTTAAAAATCTGCCAGGTATTGACTTAATATTTTAAGTTATCTGTCCTAGAGTTTCCACGGAAATATGAGGGAAATCCAGATAAGAGTATTTGTAACTATTATGCAGCATAAAACATTTTAGGATCTTATACACTTTCACGGCTGTCCAATTAAATTCAAAGAAAAATTTACCATTATTAAAGGAACTGCTAATATATGGTTGCACAGTGCCTACATATGCATGCTGAATCAGCATATTAAAATAAATAAAACTTCGTTGGCATCATTTAAATCCTCATGGAATATCAGTCATAGACAAACATTAATATACTCCTTTAGCATTTGGAGAATAAGTATGGTCTGAGTTGATAAACATTAACTCAAAAGAAAAAAAAATAAAAGAGACTTCTCTGCATAATAGATCCGAACAAAAAGGGAGGAGTCAGATGAAAAACCCAACCAAAGGAACACGAAGCAAGATGCAAATATTCATACGACTCCGTTCAGAATTAATGTTAACTCATCTTGAAACGAGGCAGTACACATATCAACAATAGAAATGAGTGCCAAATTAGAATAGAAATTCCATGAGTCACTTATGAGATTCAGTTCGCCCTTAGTCGGCTGAGTTCAGAAATAAACACACACAGAGGAAATGAAACTGGGCGAGCTTAGTCGCAACGTTCAGTGTGGAACTCATAATGGGTAAACGTCCCTACACCAACCGCATGACCGCAGCTATAAGAATAAAAAAAAAATTAACTACTTTCTATAGCAACATGAGACAATCCGTGCGAAGATCGTTGGAAAAATTGGAGAACCTGTACAATAACAAACAAAGGAAATAAGTCGAATGAAGTCGTCAGAAACAATGAAAAGGATTGTAACCTCTTCGACCATAGCAGACTTTATATACCTGCAAGGAACAGAGAATATTTCTATTAGAAAATTTCGGATCCATAATAGAAAGTGTCCACCAAACGATGAAAAAAAAAAACGAAGTATACTGTATACCTGAGGTAGCGCAAGAATCGCCAGATCAATACTCCCTGGAACGAACACAGCGAGAAGAGGAGAGTTAAATACAATTGCGCATGATAAAATATAAGTCAACCCTTACAAACTTTGAGTTGCGCTTCAAACTTGATGGTTACCTTGTCACGTCAAGAGTGGACCAGGCCTTTCGCCTTCATACAAAAGCCCCTATTCTCCATCGTGAGTTCTGTAAGAACACCCAAGTCGTTGGGGTTAATAGAACATTTTATTCGGAAAATAGGAGCAAATGGAAATGGTATTAGCTGAACCATATACTCTTTCCGAGTTCTCCATTCAACCCACAGCAAACGAAATGTGTAAGACGGAGAGAAGAAAACCATTGATTAAAAACGATAATACCTATTTCACTGTAGCAGTATTGTGAATAATTTTAGGAATGCCATCGTGAGGATTCCACTCCTATACGATTGCAGTAGAGTGAAACCAGAACTGAGGAAACAAGCTGAGTAGCATCGTTCACTGAAATTGCTCCATAACAGAACGAAGAGTTAATAAGCACTACTCACAGCATCAATAGCCAGATGAAAAACAAAACATACTTACTATGATCAAATGAACGAGCGCTTGGTAGAAACCCTCAACGATTGCCATCCTGTGCAAAAATAGTCCAGAGAGAAATGACGGATGCCACCAGAGAAAAATGAAGTTCTGGAACGAAAAAGACATGAACTAATAACGGAGTAGGAAACCCTAACTCCATTAAAATTGAGCCGTCCACGTGTATGGATCATCGTATGAATGAACTCGGTTGGGGATTTGCGTCTGAGTAAATTTAAGGGAGAGTACATCCAATGATCCCGAGAGGGATTGTAGCATTAAACTCATACATAGCGTGATCTGAACGAAATATTAATCAAACCCAAGGGGAATATTTTAAATTATTTATTCAAACCCATTGTACACCAAATCGCGTGATGGGTATCCAGAGTTCAGACTCGTAGTACATCGCATCAATCAAAATTTATGGAAAAACAAGAAATTGAATGCAGGTAGGTCACAACGTCCCATTTGCTAAATCGATATTGAAACCCTACCCTATGGGTAAGAAATTATCAGTCATATACGAATAAAATACAAGCGTATCAAGTTGAGTAATACGTGGCTTGGGGCAAACTTCGACCTATGATAAATCATGAAAGGATCCATCTATGGTTATCGATCACATTTGATTTAAAAATAAAATGAGTGGTTCGATTTTATAATGTACAAAGTTTCAAGACCTCTATTTATTCCTATATAACGTCCAATGGTTAAATAAAATGGGAAAACATTGGTGTAGAGGGATTATATGAGAATCATCATATGATTAGTTGCTTCTAGGAAAAAGTAAAATGGGATGAAACACAATGATAAATGTATGTAGTTAACATTGTCAATGTGTTAGAAGTTTATTATTTAATTTTATGTCTATCCTCCAAAGGAAGGAGATGGAAGTGTAAAAGTAAAGATGAACCAAGTTAAATTTCACCTGCGAAAAAAAAAAATTCGAGTATCAGAGAGGGAGATATGACAAAGGGATCAATATTAAAAACAAAAGAGATAATTTAACCCTAAGTATTAATATTTTTGACTAAAGAGATTTTAAGACCCAAGGGTTGTTTAATATTATAAACGAGAATAACTAATAAACCCAATTGTTTTATATTATAAAGCCAAGGAAATGGTGAACCCAAGTGATAAATATTAAAAACCTAAGGGATCAATAAGGTGCAAGTATCAATATGAAAAACATAAGAGATCAATAAAGCCTACAAATTAATATCTTAAATAAAAAGGTTTGATAAACTCACATGATTATAAATATTATAAAATGAAGGGAATAATATTAAATCTAAGAGATTAATATTATAAACCATAAGTATATAAAAATCTTTAGATAGATACTATAAACCATAAAATAAACATGGTTGATCATGCTTGATTTAAACATTGATATAATTGTTATCACAATGCGATGTTGGCTGAAGAACGACCATGGTTGATTTTTATATTGAGACAATATTTGTCACAATGTGACACTCGACCATGGAGGACCTTTATATAGTACGACTAAAAATGTTTAACAATGGTAACCCATTTTTTATTTTCATATTGAGACAATGTTTTCATAATGTGGCATTAGACCATGCATTAATATTAAAGTTCAGAACTAATATTTAATGCCTAGTATTACCAACCCAAAGAATTAGAAAACTCAAGGGATTAATAAACCCTAACAATTAATATCTTAAATTCAAAACCTAAGAATTAATAATTTAAACTCGAGATTAATAAACCAAATGGATTACTAATATTAAAAACCAAAAGAACTAATAAACCCAAGGGTTTAATATTATAAACCAAAGGAATTGGTGAGCCCAAGGGATAAATATAAAATTATAAACAAAGAAATTAATAAATCATAAGAATTAAAATTTTAAACTCAAGAGATTAATAAACCCTAAGAATTAATATTTTATACTCAAGATATTAATAAACTCAATGGGTTATTACTATTATAAACCAAAATAACTAATAAACCCCAAGTGTTTAATATTACAAACCAAAGGAATTGGTTAACCCAATGGATAAATATTAAAGACCTAAGGGATCAATAATGCAAAGGGATCAATATTAAAATGCAAAAGATAAATAAAACCTAAGAATCAATATTATGAACCAAAATATTATAATTTGTGTTTTTATAAACTCTAATATTAAACACAATATTATAAACCCTAATATTAAACCCAATATTAAACCCTAATTCTAAGCTTTATATATCAGAATCTATATTATAACCCAACATATTACGCCATAATGTAAATCATAATATTAAAACTCAAATTCATTAATAAACCCAAGGGGTTATTAATATTATAAACTAAAATAACTAATAAATGCAAGGGTTTAATATTATAAACCAAAGGAATCACTGAACCAAAGGATAAATATAAAAACCCTACGGGATCAATAACGCCAATGATCAATATTAAAAACAAAAAAAGATTAATAAACCCTAGGAATAAAAATTTTAAACTCAAAAACCTTAGAAATTACTAAACCCTAATAATTAATATTTTAAACTAAATAGATTAATAAACCTAAGACATTATTAATATTATAAACCAAAAGAAGTAATAAACCCAAGGGATAAATATTAATGTTATACACGAAGAAATTAATAAATCCTAATAATTAATATTTTAAACTCAAGATATTAATAAACCCTAAGAATTAATATTTTAAACTCAAGAGATTACTAAACCCAAGGGCTCATTAATATTATAAACAAAAAGAACTAATAACCCCAAGGGTTTGATATTACAAACCAACGGAATTGGGGAACCCAAGGGATAAATATCAAAGACATAAGGGATCAATAAAGCCAAGGGATCAACATTAAAAACACAAGAGATAAATTAACCCTAAGTATTAATTTTTTAACTCAAAAACCTAAGAAATTAATAAACCCTAATAATTAATATCTTTAACTCAAGAGATTTTAAGACCCAACGATGGGTCCATATTATAAATGAAAAGAACTAATAAAATAAATGGTTTTATATTATAAACCCAAGGAATTGTTGAACCAAAGGGATAAATATTAAGAACCTGAGGGATCAATAAGGTGAAGGGATCGAGATGAAAACCATAAGATATTAATAAATCCTACAAATTAATATCTTAAACAAAAATGTTTTCTAAATTAACATGATTATTAATATTATAAACTCAGGGGGAAAATATTAAACCTAAGAGATTAATATTATAAAACTCGGGTATATAAAACCCTTTAGATAAATATTATAAACCTTTAAATAAACATGATAGAGCATGTTTGATTTAAACATTGAGACAATTTTTGTCACAATGCAACATCGGACGAAGAATGACGATGGTTTGCCATGGTTGATTTTCATATTGAGACACAATCTTTGTCACAATGTGACATTCAACCATGGAAGACCTTTATGGAATATGACTAACTATGATAAACAGTGGTAGCCCATAGCTCATTTTCATATTGAGACAATGTTTTTCATAATGTGACATTGGTCCATGCATTAATATTAAAATAATCGACTAATATTTGATGCCTAATATTACCAACCAAACTAATTTGAAAGATCCAGGGATTAATAAACTCTAAGAATTAATATATGAAACTCAAAACCTAAGAATTAATAATTTAAAATCGAGATTAATAAACCGAATGGATTATTAATATTACAAACCAAAAGACCTAATAAACCCAAGGCTTTAATATTAGAAACCAAAGGAACTGATGAACCAAAAGGGACAAATATTAATATTATAAGCCAAGAAATTAATAAATCATAAGAATTAATATTATAAACTCAAGAGATTAATGAACCCAAAGAATTAATATCTTATACGCAAGAGATTAATAAAATCAATGGGTTAGTACTATTATAAACCAAAATAACTAATAAACCCCAAGTGTTTAATCTTACAAACCAAAGGAATTGGTTAACCCAATGGATATATATTAAGGACCTTAGTGATCAATAATGCCAAGGCATCAATATTAAAATGCAAGAGATCAATAAAACCTAAGAATCAATATTATGAACCAAAATATTATAATCCGTGTTTTTATAAACTCTAATATTAAACAAAATATTATAAACCCTAATATTAAACCCAAATATTATAAACCCAGTATTAAACCATAATTCTAAACCTTAAATATGAGAATCTATATGATAACTCGACATATTATGCCATACTGTAAATCATAATATTAAAACTCAAAATATTAATAAACCAAAGGGATTATTAATATTATAAATTGAAATAACTAATATACGTAAGGGTTTAATATTATAAACCAAAGTAATCGGTGAACCAAAGGATAAATATAAAAAACCTATGGGATCAATAAGGCCAATGGATCAATATTAAAAACAAAAAAAATATTAATAAACCCTAAGAATAAAATTTTTAAACTCAAAATCCTAAGAAATTAATAAACCCCAGTAATTAATATTTTAAATTACATAGATTATTAAAGCCAAGACATTATTAATATTATAAACCGAATGAAGTAATAAACCCCAAGGGATAAATATTAATATTATAAACCAAGAAATTAATAAACCCTAATAGTTAATATTTTAAACTTAAGAGATTAATGAACCCTAAGAATTAATATCTTAAACTCAAGATATTAATAAACCCAAGGGTTTATTAATATTATAAACAAAAAAAAACTAATAACCCTAAGGGTTTGATATTACAAACCAACATAATTGGTGAACCCAAGGGATAAATATTAAAGACCTAAGGGATGAACAAGGCCAAGGGATCAATATTAAAAACACAAAAGATAAATTAACCCTAAGTATTAACATTTTTATCTCAAAAACCTAAGAAATTAATAAACCCTAAGAATTAATATTTTTAACTAACGAGATTTTAAGACCTAAGGGTTGTTTAATATTATAAACAAAAAGAACTAATAAACCGAAGTGTTTTATATTATAAACCCAAGGAATTGGTGAGCCCAAGGGATAGATATTAAAAACCTAAGGGATCAATATGAAAAACATAAGAGATTAATAAATCCTACAAATCAATATTTTAAATAAAAAGGTTTAATAAACTCACATGATTATAAATATTATAAACTGAAGGGAATCATATTAAATCTAAGAGATTAATATTATAAACCTTAAGTATATAAACCCTTTAGATAATTACTATAAACTGTAAAATAAACATGGTTGATCATGCTTGATTTAAACATTGACATAATTGTTGTCACAATGCGATGTTGGCTGAAGAATGACCATGGTTGGATTTTATATAGAGAAAATCTTTGTCACAATGTGACATTCGACCATGGAAGACCTTTATTGACTAGTACTAACTATGTTTAACGATGGTAACCCATGGTTGATGTTCATATTGAGACAATGTTTTTCATAATGTGACATTAGACCATGCATTAATATTAAAGTATACGAAGAATATTTAATGCCTAGTATTACCAACCCCAACAATTAGGAAACTCAAGGGATTAGTAGACCTTAACAATTAATATCTTAAACTCAAAACCTAGGAATTAATAATTTAAAATCGAGATTAATAAACTGAATGGATTATTAATATTACAAACGAGAATAACTAATAAAACCAAGGGTTTAGTATTATAAACGAAAGGAATTGGTGAACCCAAGGGATAAATATTAAAATTATAAATGAAGAAATTAATAAATCATAAGAATTAATATTTTAAACTCAAGAGATTAATAAACCCTAAAAATTAATATTTTATACTAAATATATTAATAAACTCAATGGGTTATTACTATTAAAAACCAAAATAACTAATAAACCCCAAGTGTTTAATATTACAAACCAAAGGTAGCAAGAAACCCCCTCCCTCGAGCTCTAAGCCCCACTCTCACTCCCCGAATCCCCCCTCCACCAGTAACATCTTCGGAGTCCTCGCTAATCCTGGCGCCCATTCCACGGATACGGAAGCCTTGACCATTCCTTTGCCTCACTCGGTGCCTGAATCCAGTTCGGGCCCTCTCATTAACATGGAGGTCGACATGGCTGGTGATCATGAGAATCAGATCAGTCTTATGGAGGACGAAACTAAAATGGTTGACATCGGAGAACTGGACATCTTTACATTGGAGCAAGCTTGCAAAAGGAAGGATTTTGACCAGATCTCGGAAAAACAGATCGAGAACCTCACTGTGGCCCTCTCCAGAGTGAAGCAGCACCAAAAATCTCTTGGAATTCAACAGGGAAGCACATGGGATGGTAAGAAACACTTTAAAGACACAAAGAAAAGAAGGAGGATATCTGACATTCAAAGGACTATCCTCCTTGGGGAGCTGCTTGTTGAATCTGGTAGGTATCCTAAACTTACCAATTTCTTCCCACCTCGTGACGGTAGTTCTCAATGAAGCTCATCTCCTGGAACATTAGGGGTCTCAACAGTCCCTCAAAAGTCCAAATGATCAAGAACATGATACAAATGGAAAGACCTCAAGTTTTTTTCTTGTATGAAACCAAATGCACAAGCAATAGCCTAGGTCCTATTCTCTCACGGGCCTGGCCAGGCTGTCACTCTGTTGCGATCGATGCCTCTGGGGCCTTAGGTGGGTTAGCCATAGCTTGGGATCCGAGAGCAGTCTCTATCAGCGATGCACATGCGTCTCACAACTTTATCTAGGCCTCCTTCCACATCCATGGCACCAATCTTCATGGACATCTTTCTAATGCCTATTTTCCTCAGGAGATAGCAAGAAAAATCGATCTACTAAATATGGGAGAGCAGCTCAACTTGACCAGAGCCTACCCTCTGTGGATAATGGGAGGAAACTTCAATATGATAACCAACTTGGACGAGAAAAGAGGCGGCAAGTAAAACTCGAGGCGGACAACGCCCACTTCAAAGACTTCATTCAACGAAATTGGTTGATTGACCTCCCCTTTGCTAATGGGACTCACACATGGAATAACAAGAGAAAGGGCTCACAACAAATCGCCTCCAAACTAGATAGATTTCTTCTATCTGATAATGCCATACACATTGGGGGGGGGCTTCCAGGCCACCATTCTTCCTTTTTCTGGTCTGATCACTGGCCCATCTCCCTCCAATGGTCCAGACCGGGGGTTCATATCAATCGATCTTTTCGCTTTGAAGCTTTCTAGCTCACCCACCCAGGCTTCAAGGAAATGGTCCACGCTGCTTGGAATGCCTTCTCTCCTCCTACAGGCTCAAAAATGTTTCAATTCCAACAGCACCTCAAATATCTTAAAGCTTGTATCAAAGTCTGGAATCAATCCACCTTTGGCAACATTTTCCAACAGCAAAATCTCCTTGAAAACAAAATGGCATAAATCTAGCTTCGTATCATACAAGAAGGATGAAATGATGATTTGGATATGAAAGAGCAGTCATTAATCAAACAGCTGGAGGAAAGAAGGCTACAAGAGGAACTTTTTTGGAAAAAAAAATCCAGGATCAGATGGTTAAAGGAAGGGGAACAAAATACAAAAATTTTCCATCGTTCCACCATTCAACGACGGATGAATAAAAACATTAGCTTCCTCCATTTCCGTTCAGGGGAAATACTGGAGAGTCATCAGGACATTGAGGCGGCACTAGTCACTCATTTCAAATCGGTGCTGCAAGAAGACCGGAACGACAGACAACCTGCAATCAACAAAGTTCTGCAACATATACCGAAACTCATCATGGAGGAGCATAATTATCTTTTACTGTGCCCTATCACTCTTTTGGAAGTAGAACAGGTTGTTACCCAAAACAAGGAAGGAAAAGCTACCAGGCCTGATGGCTTCACCTCTAATTTCTTCCATCACTTCTGGGATCTGATAAAAAATGAGGTCTGGAAACTGGTGGAGGAATCTAGATCCATGCACTGGCTTCTACCATTTATCAATGCCACTTTTATAACTTTAGTCCCTAAGGAAGACCAAGCAGCCACGCCCGACAAATTTTGACCTATTGCACTATGCAACGTCCTCTACAAGATCATCTCAAAGGTCATCGCTAACAGGCTCAAGCCGTTGCTCCCTCTGCTTATTTCACCGGAGCAAACTAGGTACGTGGAGGGCCGTCAAATTTTGGATGGCATTATCCTCACGCATGAGGTCATTCACTCATTGAAGCTAACCAAAAAGCCAGGTATGCTCCTCAAAATTGATTTATGTAAAGCCTTTGATAAACTAAACTGGAATTTTATTCATCAGATGCTTGCTGCCTTTGGATTCAGCCCTCCTTGGATCAGATGGGTAATGAGCCTTATTTCCTCCACCTTCTTCTTTGTCCTTGTCAATGGCTTCCCCTCTAATCCTTTCTCCCCATCTTGAGGCATCCGTCAGGGCGATCCCCTGTCCCCCTTCTTATTTGTGCTTATGGCGGAGGGACTTGGTCGCTCTATCAAGCATGCTATTCATTCACATAAGCTCCATGGCATTGTTGTCCATGACTCGCCTGCTGTTACCCATCAGCAATTCGTGGATGATAACATGCTCTTTGGGCATATTTCTGCTCAAGAAGCCTCCACTTTTAAAGGATTGATGGACCTGTTTGCGGAAGCCTCTCGGATGACTGTTAATGCCTCCAAGTCGCAAATTTTCTTTTTCGACACCGCCCTTCCTATTCAGCACTGCATTGCCAGAATCCTTGGATTTTCCATCGCCAAATTACCTGCTAAATACCTAGGTGTTCCCCTGATCGATTCGGCCCTCAAGCACTCTTCATGGAGAACCCTCCTGGACAAGCTCAAAGCCAGATTGTCCTCCTGGACTTTTCGACCCCTTAACCTCCCCATCAGACTCATTCTGGTCAAATCTGTCCTGCAATCCATGCCTCTATACCTTTTCTCTGTTTTAGCAGCCCCCAAATGGGTCCTCAAGAAAATCAGGTCTCTTCAGCGCAACTTCCTATGGGGAGCTTCAGGACAAAACAAAAAATGGGCCCTGGTCAAGTGGACCACAATCTGCAAGCCAAACATCGCCGTGGGTTTGAGACTCCAGGATCCTCAGCACAGCAATGCAACAATGGGGGCTAAGATTTGGTGGCAGTGGCTTTCTACCCCTTCTACCCCCTGGGTGAGACTTTGGATGGCCAAATATGCAAACCATCGGCCCTCTACAGAGCTCATTAGACTGACCATCATTGAAGCTGGTTCGCTGATCTGGAATGCTTCCAAACAACACCGGCTCCTTATTCAAGAGCATAGTTTCTGGGAAGTATGCAACGGACGCACTGCTCACTTCTAGACAGACTCTTTGCATCAGCAGCCAATTTACTGTCCATCATCAAGCCGCCCCTCCAGCTTGACATGATTGCTCCTCTAGAGGTCACGGTGCACCACTTTTGGGAAGACAACCTCAAGCAAGGATTCAGGCATTGGTAATCGGCAGCTCACTATCTGAACTGCCACCAGGTACAGGCTCAGCCTGCATTGGAAGCAGAATTAATTAAAAGGAAAATTAGATTCTCCGATAAGCAGGACATCCTTCGCTAGGGGTATACCTCCAAAGGCAAGTTCACCACTCAGGAAGCCTATGCTCTGATGACCCAGTCTCACGATCCCATTTATCCATACTGGAAGGAGCTATGGTATACTCGACTATGGCTGAAGGTAACCACTTTCTTATGGCTGCTCTGTCATAAAAAAGTTCTTACCTAGGATAATCTAATGAAAAGAGGCTTCACTGGGCCTTCCCGCTGCCCCAATTTTCATAACCAGGAAGAAACCACCCATCATCTCATGATAACATGCACTTTGGCTAACTTTTTTTGGGAGAACATTAGCACCAACTGCCAGAGGGATGGTCGCAACTCGAGGGACTTGAACCACATCATTCGCAACTGGCCCTTTCCGCCTTTCAAATGCCATATTCTAAACTCTCTTTGGAGGATCATCCCTGGGCTCACCTTGTGGAGTCTCTGGAAGGAGAGGAACAGGTGCATCTTCAAAAATCAGTCCACTCCTCCGTACACACTTTGGAGTATTTTTTGTCGTAACCTTCAGGAAATGCTGGCTCTTAAAAAATGGCAGCAGGAAGACCTCCCGACTCTGCCTCTTGAGCAACAAATTTGGAATAACTGGCGGCTTGAGATTCGTCTTGATCCTGAGCCTTTTGGCTCTAGGGGGCCACAGAAAGAAATTCATGACACTTGGGTCCCCCCCCCAGCTGGCTACCTGAATCTTAATTTTGACGGAGCCTCCAAAGGCAATCCGGGGGAGGTAGGCTTTGGAGAAATCTTCCGTGACCATAAAGGCAACCCGCTGCTTATTTTCCTCGGATCTCTCGGGTGGGATACCAATAACTCTGTTGAGCTGGAAGGTCTTTGGCAAGGCATGCTACTTTCCCAACTCCACAACTTCTTCCCTATTGAGATAGAGGGAGACTCTCAAATTCTTATCAATATGGTTAGCAGGCTTCTCTCTGGCTCCCCTCCGTCTCGAATTGCTGACAGCTGGAGGCTAATGGCTCGCTTGGAGCTCATTGCAGGGTGGTTGCAAGAGCACAGAGCCATACTTCTCAAACATACAAAAAGATCCGGCAACAAAGTGCCGGACCTTCTGGCTAAAAAAGGTGTATTGTGTGCTCTACCTCTTTCAGTAGGGCCCCTCTCCAGTCTCCATGACAAAAAAATCATTCAGGATTGCACTATGCTAGTGCACCAGGACTGCAACTTCCCAAATGCGGGTGGTTACTAAGGATTTGACAGTGATGAACCTGCGAGCAGGCATGTGGCTTGCCCACATGGCCACCCGAGGTTTGCATTTACTCTCGCTGGGTTCATTAAATCTTGTAGGCCGTCACCCTACGCGACATTTATGCCGGTGGGGAGGTCAAGACACTGCCTGTTTCAAAATGACCGGTTTCGTTCCTCCGCCCCTGCATTCGAATGTGGTTTTGGTTTTTCTGGTTTGGATGTGCGTTGGATTTCAGGTCTTCATGTCGCCACAGCTCCTGCCCGTGGGCTCTAATTTCTCTCCTGAGGCTGAAGTTTGCAGCCGCCGCACTGCTTTGGGTAAGCGCTGCCCTCTAGGATGTTGCATTAGTTTTTCCTCTGGTTTTCATTACTCCCACAGTCCTTTTTGCGCTCTGTACCTTGCCTCACCACCTTACTGGTTTGTTCCGCTTCCCCCACCTGTGCCGCCCGAATTCTTCGCCTTCTCTCATCACTACACTCTTGTCATGCCTCGCGTTAGGCACTGCCTGCATTTTCGTAGGGGAATTTCTCGCCCCAGCTCCTCGAGATGTGGCAACTCCCCTTCCTCTAATTCCCTTTCATCCTCGCATTGTCTCAGTGATAGCCCTCCTCCCTCACGCATTCTTCGCCGCAGGGATCGTGTGCAGCGCTCTCCGCTCTCCTCGCGGGAAGGTGCCACTGCCTCTCAGCATTCCCCTAACCCATAGCCTACGATCTCTGCTCCTACACGCAACCCGTCCAATGCAATCTTCCACTTTCAATGTAACTCCTCTCGCCCCTTGGTTATTGCCACAATCTCGGTCTCCTTCAAGGAAATCTCTGAAGCTGCCCCTGACCCCCTTCCTTCTACGTCTCCCGGCATTTCGCTAGCCCCTCCTGTCGGTCAGCATGCTTCTCAGGTGATGGAAATTGGCTCCGCTCAGAAAGAGGTTGATGGTGGCTCGAGTCTCCTCCATAACCTGGTTCTTCCGGCTGATGGTTGCGTTGTAGAAGCCACCGCCAGTCAAAATGTCACATTCCTCGACAACGATGGAGATGGCTGGTGTAGAATTGTGGACGAATCTCCCTCGGGTGACTATGGGCTCTAGCGCTTATGTTTTTGCTCCGGTCTCTATGTCTTATTTTTGTGACATTTTGTTAGGTTTGTATGCTATAATTCTCAATCTGCTCAAGATGATGTCCTATGTTGAGTCTGCTCAAACTTATGGTGTAAGGCAGTTTCCCTGTGAGGGCGGCTCTATTTTCAGCTCAATTTTGGTATGTAACAGCTGGTTTCCTCTCTTGAGGCAACTTTCTAACATTTCTCGGACCGGTTTCCCCCAGTGGGCGGTTCAATTTTTAGATATTCTGCTGACTGTGTGGCGCTGCTGACGCCTTGATATCTTTGTATTATATGTTTTATTAATAGAGTTAAGATTACTTAGAAAAAAAAAATATGAGAAACCAAAGGAATTGGTTAACCCAAGGGATCAATATTAAAACGCAAGAGATCAATAAAACCTAAGAATAAATGTTATGAACCAAAATATTATAATCCATGTCTTTATAAACTCTAAAAGTAAACACAATATTATAAACCCTAATATTAAACCTAAAGATTATAAACCCAATATTAAACCCTAATCATAAACCTTATATATAAGAATCTATATTATAACCCAACATATGATGCCATAATGTAAATAAAATATTAAATCTCAAATTTATTAATAAACCCAAGGGATTATTAATATTAGAAGCTGAAATAACTAATAAACACAGGGGTTTAATATTATAAACCAAAGGAATCCGTGAACCAGAGGATAAATATAAAAAACCTACGAGATCAATAAGGCCAATGGATCAATATTAAAAATAAAAAAGATATTAATAAACCCTAAGAATAAAAATTTTAAACTCAAAAAACTAAGAAATTACTAAACCCTAATAATTAATATTTTAAACTAAGTAGATCAATAAACCCAAGACATTATTAATATTATAAACCAAAAGAAGTAAGAAGCCCAAGGGATAAATATTAATATTATAAACCAAGAAATTAATAAACCCTAATAATTAATATTTTAAAATAAAGAGATTAATAAACCCTAAGAATTAATATTTTAAACTCACGAGATTAATAAACCCAAGGGTTTATTAATATTATAAACAAAAAGAACTAATAACCCCAAGGGTTTGATATTACAAACCAATGGTATTGGTGAACCCAAGGGATAAATATTAAAGACCTAAGGGATCAATTAGTCCAAGGGATTAATATTAAAAACACAAGAAATAAATTAACCCTAAGTATTAATATTTTTAACTCAAAAAACTAAGAAATTAATAAACCCTAAGAATTAATATTTTTAACTCAAGAGATTTTAAGGCCCAATGGTGGGTTTATATTATAAATGAAAGGAACTAATAAACCCAAACGTTTTATATTATAAACCCAAGAAATGGCGAACTAAAGAGATAAATATTTAAAACCTAAGGGATCAGTAAGGCGAAGGGATCAATATGAAAAATAGAAGATATTAATAAATCATACAAATTAATATCTTAAACAAAATGGTTTGATAAAATCACATGATTATTAATATTATAAACTCGGTGTGGGGGGGGGGGGGGTGGAATATTAAACCTAAGAGATTAATATTGTAAACTCAAGTATATAAAAACCTTTATATAAATATTATAAACTGTAAAATAAACATGATTGAGCATTCTTGATTTAAACATTGAGAAATTTTTTGTCACAATGCAACGTTGGATGAAGAATGACCATCGTTTGCCATGGTTGATTTTCATATTGAGACAATATTTGTCACAATGTGACATTCGACCATGGAAGACCTTGATGGACTACGACTAACTATGATTACAATGGTAGCCCATAGCTGAATTTCATATTGAGAAAATGTTTTTCATAATGTCACATTGGACCATGCATTAATATTAAACTGTATGACTAATATTTAACACCTAATATTACTCACCCAAAGAATTAGAAATCTCAAGGGATTAATAAACCCTGAGAATTAATATCTTAATTCAAAACCTAAGAATTAATAATTTAAACTCAAGATTAATAAACCGAATGGATTATTAATATTACAAACCAAAAGACCTAATAAACCCAAGGGTTTAATATTATAAACCAAAGGAATTGGTGAACCCAAGGAATAAATATTAATATTATAAACCAATAAATTAATAAATCATAAGAATTAATATTTTAAACTCAAGAGATTAATAAACCCTAAGAATTAATATTCTATACTCAAGATATTAATAAAATCAATGGGTTAATACTATTATAAACCAAAATAACTAATAAAACCCAAGTGTTTAATATTACAAATCAAAGCACTTGGTTAAACAAATGGACAAATATTAAAGACCTAAGGGATCAATAATGCCAAGGGATCAATATTAAAATGCAAATGGTCAATATAACCTAAGAATCAATATTATGAACCAAAATATTATAATCTGTGTTTTTATAATCTCCAATATTAAACACAATATTATAAACCCTAATATTAGACCGAGATATTATAAACCCAGTATTAAAACCTAATTCTAAACTTTATATATGAGAATATATATTATAACCCAACATATTACGCCATAATGTAAATCATAATATTAAAAATCAAAAGGTTAATAAACCCAAGGGATTATTAATATTGTAAACCAGAAAAACTAATAAACACAAGGGTTTAATATTATAAACCAAAGGAATCAGTAAAGAAAAGGATAACTATAAAAAACCTACGGGATCAATAAGGCCAATGCATCAATATTAAAAACAAAAAATATTAATAAAACCTAAGAATAAATTTTTTAAACTCAAAAACCTAAGAAATTACTAAACCCTAATAATTAATATTTTAAGTTAAATAGATTAATAAACCCAAGACATTATTAATATTACAAACCAAATGAATTAATAAACCCAAGGGATAAATATTAATGTTTTAAACCAAGAAACTAATAAAACCTAGTAATTAATATTTTAAATTCAAGAGATTAATAAAACCTAAGAATTAATATTTTAAACTCAAGAGATTAATAAACCCAAGGGTTTATTAATATTATAAACAAAAAGAACTAATAACCCTAAGGGTTTGATATTACAAGCCAAGGGAATTGGTGAACCCAAGGGATAAATATTAAAGGCTTAAGGGATCAATAAGGCCAAGGGATCAATATTAAAAACACAAGAGATAAATTAACCCTAAGTATTAATATTTTTAACTCAAAAACCTAAGAAATTAATAAACCCTAATAATTAATATTTTTGACTGAAGAGATTTTAAGACCCAAGAGTTGTTTAATATTATAAACGAGAAGAACTAATAAACCCAAGTGTTTTATATTATAAAGCCAAGGAAATGGTGAACCCACGGGATAAATATTAAAAGCCTAAGGGATCAATAAGGTGCAGGTATCAATATGAAAACCATAAGAGATTAATAAAGCCTACAAATTAATATCTTAAATAAAAAGGTTTGATAAACTCACATGATTATAAATATTATAAAATGAAGGGAATAATATTAAATATAAGAGATTAATATTGTAAGCCATAAGTATATAAAATTTTTTAGATAAATACTATAAACCATAAAATAAACATGGTTGATCATGTTTGATTTAAAGATTGAGATAATTGTTGTCACAATGCGATGTTGCCTGAAGAATGACCATGGTTGATTTTTATATTGAGATGATCTTTGTCACAATGTGACACTCGATGTAACACCCCTAGTTTTATGTTTTTGAATTAGACATTTGAACTTCAGTCCAAAGGGGAGTGGACCCCAATGGATAATTATTGTGTGAATGTAATTAATTATTTAATTATGAGAAAAAAAAATATTTCTATGCATGTTGACCAAATGAAATTTTTGAGATCACTTGCCAAATCCATGAGGTATGGAAAGAGGCTAAGAATTTCCCCAAAAATCTTTCAAAAATCTTTTAAAGAATTTATTTCTAATTTAGATTTTTGAGGAAAAATCTAAATTTCCCCAATGATGTGTAGAGTAGTTGGGAAGAGGTAAAAAGCTGGAAAAGTAGAAAGGAACTTTAAAGTCCCTAAATAAGGGAAGCCTAGGCAAACTGAAACACCTCCAGTTTTTAAGAAAATATTTTTTTTCTTTTTTTTTTTCTTTTTGAATATACTATTCAAAAATTTATTGGAATAAGAAGTTCATAGTTTTTAACTTTACTTCCTGTTTAACCTAATTCCCCTTGACCATCTCGCATTTCCATCATCATAATCATTGAACACTTCACATACATTCCTTCCAATCATATACATATCTATATAGTTATATATATATATAACCCTTTATACTATTAAGAGATGTGGTTCTTCTACCTTTTTCAATAACCTCTCCTAAAACTTTATACCTTCACTTGTATATTTTTGAATTCCTTATGTATCTATGTGTCCACATCTACATGGAGTTAATATCCTTACTACACATATATATATATATATATAACATATATATTTCTATCACATATATTACTTGTATGTACACATAGATGGTGATTTATTAATCGTGTTTTTTATGTGAATATGGCACCTATACTTATGTATATATACAATATATACATAGGTCCAACTTTTAGTATATGGAAATGGGGAAGCGCCACTATGCATATTCCATATACCTACATTAAATTATATATATATACAACTTTAACAACTTATATATATAATCTTACCTAACTTTCATAAATAGCTCTCTAATATCCCACTTGGGACGTTTGAATAACGATAATGATATGGATATCAAAATTGCGAACCTCAAGCCGCGGTCAAAGGTAGGTTATTATATGTATATATATATCAAATGGAAGTACCACAGAAATAGCTCGGTTTACATTTTCTTACCACGGAGATAGGTATTACGTAGTCCATTCATGCAGCTACGATCGCGACGGTTGCCATCTAGCAGTTTCCAACCCGTAGCGAAGTTCGGCTACGAGGTGTATTATTATATATTTTTTTTCTTCGTTTAACGGCGTCGGTTATCAAACCCTAACCCGCTCGAACTTTTACCACTGGCTTTCGTGTTGTTACCGAAACTGACATTGATTTATTCCAGTTCACTGGTAAATGACGGTTTTCTTATTGTGACAGGGTTGCGTGCATGAAGGAGAATTACTTGGTACAACTGAGATCAGTCTTTTGAGCTGTGCCGTCTGCACGCGTCCATCCCTTTTTCGCCACAGTTTTTTGTGTTCCACCTTAACTTGCTTTTGGATTCTGGATCGGGACGGCTCACTTTCAAACTGTACTACCCTCCGGAGCAAGCACCCTGACTCATCGCCATCTGAAATAGAAAATGTCATTTCGGTGGTGATCCATTTATGAGTTCTCAAGAAAAATTCGGCGGTCAGGTACGTTGATCCCACTTTTAAATATTATTAAATTTACAGTCGGGTATACTTGCTACAGCTCGAGTTGCATCTCCAAATCATTCTTGGGATTTCGTAAGATTCGGCTGCAGAGTGAGTACGGTTGGAGATTGATTTCTAGGGTTTCATTCTTATTATTAACCCTTCTTTGTCGCCTGAGACCTTAAGTTTCTTTCCTCCAGCTTTGCGAGATTGCAAATTGTTTGTTTGTTTCAGGGATCGGTTTTCTGAACTACAGAGTGCATTTTCCGTCTCAGAACCATCTCAGGGTTTATTGGAAGGTCGTTCTTATCTGCAGATCCCTTCTTGGTAAAGGTCTCTTTCTCGCCATTTTTTTTTTCAGGCTTAAATAGCTAGCTGCAACTTTTTATTTCGATTTTTCTGGTGTATAGGGTTCTGGTGCACCGATTAGTCTACCAGCGACTGGAATAGCAGCCACGATGATGTTCACTGAGAGTCTGCTGTAGGATGTTCTATCATCCGAGCTCATTACTCTACTGGTCGCATGGTTTCCTACCAAGTACAGGTGAAACGACCTTGCGCTAAATTACTTGGCCGCTTCCTCACCGGCTCACTTCGTTTCCTAGTTATGTTGGGTCGATTCCCATTCAATCATGAAACATTATTTCGTCCATTTTATGCATATAAATATAAGGATTTCTCTACCACTCTGTTAGGAATTTGACGTCTTGTTTATCTACGCGGTTTAACCTATCCTCTGCCCTACTTCAGCGCTCATATGTTGTAGGGAATACTTATTCCACCCCTCTATATATGTGTTTTTCTCTGTTACCTACAATAGTATCCGCATGGTTTCTGGCGCGATGATTTTCTGGTTATATCTATGTTAACTCAGTAGGGATATTTATCCACTAATTTCATGGCAATCATACCGATAGCCGTGTACTTCATTCAGATTCGCATAGTCGTAATTTCTGTTGTTTTTGTTTATTCGACCATCCGAGGTGGTGTTAAATAGAATTTCGATTTACCACAGGGGTTCAGTAGTTACGACCCAGCTATACGCACAGGAGTGTAAGGCCTTGACTCGGCGCTCGTAACTAATTCATGTTTGTGCTATAATGACGGTAGAAATATAGGAGCAACATAATTCGTCTTTCTGTGTATATCTAATAATGCAGGGTTAAAATATATTTACGCCTCTTCAATTTTTGTTTTTCGTTTATGAACACACACATCATAGTTTTAGATTAATATACACACATATCTTCGGTTTATTCTACAGTAGTCATTTACGTTTCAAGTTTGAAAAGGGATTTAAGCGCTATGAGCGCAAGTCCCATTCAAAGAAATGAAATTTACCATCATGAATTCGTATGGTTGACCTCTCACTTATTTCATACGGTTATATAGTTCGGTTCTAAAATATGTCTCTCCACGGCTCATTTGTTTTATGTTACTAGCATATATGATTTCTATAGCTCTCGGCGCGCTTGCATGTATTCAATAATGATTTCGGCACATTGGTTTTATGTTGTTAACATATATGATTACTCTAGCTCTCGGCGTGTTTGCATGTATATCTTCAATAAAACATTTGATTAGTGTATATTTCTTTTATTTAAAGTCGAGTCCATGAGAACCTCGTGGCTCTAAGCCTCAACACTTGTTAGCATATATATATAGAATCGAATGGGATATATATATGAATTTTTTTTTGTTTTAAAATGTCTATGCATATGTGCAATAGTGTAATTGATAGAGTTTATTATGCATAGATTTACTCCATAATCCTAACGTTTCTCCTAAGGGTTAGAGGTGAACTTTAAATTTCAATACATTCTATAATGGCTATAAGTGAGTTAACCTTACTGTATTACAAATTTGTTCTTTTGTTTAACAATAATACATCTTCTAAAGTCCTCGCCCTTAATTACTAATTTCTTTTGAAGTACACATTTATGTATTCAATAATGCTTGGCTAGAGGACTTTAATTATCAATTCAATCCTTTGCTATGATAATTATTTTTCTGTGTCACAGTTTTGTCAAGGAGTAAGAATATATTTTAGATATGAAATCCACACCCTTATAAATGATATCACGCTCATCTAGAATATAATTACTCTTTTTCCAGCACCATTATAATTGTTAGAATGCTCATATATGCAGTCTATAAATGTTATAAGTGTTAGAATGCTCATATTTGCAATTTATACTCTAATATCTTGCTTTCTTCCTTTCTGCTACATACCATGTATATATTTTAGTAATACTATAATGTTTCTCTAGCATACACCTAAGCATGTCATATCATTTTGTGTCTACAGGAACATAACAAAAATTAATCATCTATAGAGGCCAAGAAACTTCAGATTTAAACCGACCTTGGTTTAGAGATTCTGGGGTTTCTACTCTATGGATTTCCTGGTCTACAACTAGACAGAATCTGAAAGGTGATTACCTTAAGATGGATTCTGTTAAATGTAGTACCAAAATTTCTCATTGTCATAAAATTAAATTTTATATGTAGCCAATTCATACTATAATAAGACATAGAAACAAGAATTTCAGAACATACCAAAATCTGCAAATGACCAACCTCCCAACCTTAGAATCCTCTTTATCTCCCAGGATTCACCCCCGAGCAGAGATCACCTCCTAGCCTAGATCAACCTCTGATCTGCCTAGGAGCAGCTTATTTAAGCTCATATTTCCCCACAGCATGTTTCTAATTCTGCGTCCAGAATAGCAAGATGCTTTCTTTCCTGTTTAGCCTAGGCTTCCCATCTTGGGATTCTTTAAAGCTGCTTTAAGCTTTTCCTCAGCTTTTCCAGCTTTTTCTCACCTCTTCCCAACTACTCCTCTTCATTGGGGAAACTTTTAGATTCTTCCTCAAATCTAAATAATTTTTTTTCAAGGATTTCTGAAATATTTTTGGGGATTTGTTGCCTTATCCATCCTCATGGATTTGGCAAGTGATCTCTAATTCTCTTTTTTGGTCAAAATGCACAATCATTTTATTTATTTCCTCAAATAAAATATTCAAATACATTCACACTATATTCATCCCTTGGGGTCCACCCCATTAGGATTAAAATTCAAATGTCTAGCTTTAAAATTCAACACACAAATTGGGGGTGTTACATATTCCCCCTCTGCAAATAAACACCGTCCTCGGTGTTCTTATTCAACTACTAGAGTTCATTTAAACAGAAATGGATATCTCTCCATCATTTCAGCTTCCCTTTCCCAAGTGGCTTCTTCAGCGGTAAAGTGCTTCCACTGCACCTTTACTCTGACCACTGTTCTGTTTCTCAATTCAATTTCTTCCCGCTCCAATATTTGAAGCGGTTCTGGCAGAAACTCCCCTTCTGGTTCCACCTGTACAACATTCCAATCAACTATGTGAGAAGCATCATGCACATATATTTTTAATAATGAAACATGAAACACATTATGCACTCTAACATGGGGTGGTAAGGCCAGCTTGTAAGCCACTAGTCCCACCCTTTCTAGAATTTCAAAAGGCCCACAATATCTAGGTGAAAGTTTTGCACAACTTCCAGCATAAAGTGTGCTCTTTTTGGGTTTGATGCGTAAATACACATGATCCCCCACTTTGAATTCTCGGTGCACTCTTTTCTTATCAGCATAGCTTTTCTGGCGATCTTGTGCTATCTTGATATTTCTTTGTATCTGTTTGATAATTTTTTCCATCTCTTGTAGTGCATCTGGTCCCAACACCAGTTTATCCTCTGGTTGACTCCAGCCCAAGGGAGTCCGACACTTCTTCCCATAGAGTGCCTCAAACGGACTCATATTAATAGAGGATTGGTAACTATTGTTATAGGCAAACTCAGCTAAATGCAGATACTCTTCCCATTTTGATGGCATATCCATCACATACATTCTCAGCATATCTTCTAAAATTTGGTTTGTCCTTTCTGTTTGCCCATCAGTTTGAGGGTGATAGGCAGTACTAAAATTCAACTTAGTACCCATTCCTGCAAACAATCCCTTCCAAAATGCTGCTGTAAACTTAGCATCTCAATCTGATACAATTACCTTGGGAACTCCATGAAGCCTTACTATCTCCTTTAGGAAAACATTTGCTACTTGAGCTGTTCCAAAGGTAGACTTGACTGGTATAAAGTGAGCAGCTTTGGTGAGAGTGTCTACTACTACCATTACAGAATCATGTTGATATTTAGTCTTGGGCAATCCTGTTATAAAATCCAGGGAAACTGTGTCCCATTTCCATTCTGCTATTGGCAACGGGTTTAAAAGTCCTGCTGGATGTTGATGCTCCACCTTGACCAGTTGACATTCCATACACTTACTTAGATATTCTGCCACATCTCTCTTCATTCCTGGCCAGAACAGCTTCTTTTTCAGGGCTGTTAACATCTTCTGGTATCCTGGATGTCCTGCATAAGGTTGCTTGTGATATTCATCTAGAATTTCTCTTTTCAATGACTCTATATTTGGAATATACAACCTGTTTTTGTAATAGAGCAGCCCTTTCTGGTTTTTAGTGAAATCAGTTTTATCCCCTTTCTGTAGTTTCACCAAGAGGGGTTCATAGTTAGGATCTTGATTCGCTGCTTCTCCCACCATTTCCTCTATCTCCATCTGGGCACTACTCCCAATGCTGTTTAAATGTTGACAAGCATTTCTACTTAATGCATCCGCAACTTTATTTTCTTTTCCCTTGATATGTTTTATGTCCATATCAAATTCACTTAGAAAAGACAGCCATCTGGCTTGTCTTGCATTCAAGTCAGTTTGGGAAAAGAAGTATTTGAGGCTAATATGATCAGTCATCAATGTGAACTTTTTCCCCAGAAGATAGTGCCTCCACATTTTTAAAGCATGAATAACAGCTGCAAATTCCAAATCATATGCACTATAATTCTGTTCATGTACTTTCAGTTTCCTAGATTCATAGGCAATGACTGAATTTTCCTGTAACAGGACTCCTCCCAGCCCTTCTCTGCAAGCATCTGTACACACCACAAACTCTTTATCAGGATCAACAATTTTTAATATAGGGGCTGAAATAAGTTTTTGTTTCAATTGTTCGAAACTGTTTTGACATTTTTCAGTCCATACAAACTTGACACCCTTTCTTTGCAATGAAGTGATGGGATGTGCTATGGCAGAAAATCTTTCTACAAATCTTCGATAGTAGCCTGCCATCCCCATGAATGACCTTACTGCTGAAACATCAGTTGGGACTGGCCATTCCTTAATTGCTTTTATCTTTTCAGGGTCAACTGCAAGCCCTTTTTCAGAAATAATATGACCCAAATATTGAATTTTATCTTTATAAAATTCACATTTATTGAACTTAGCATATAGCCTGTTTTCTTTTAAAGTCTGCAACACTATTCTCAGATGTTCCTTATGTTCATCTTCATTTTTAGAATAGACCAAGATATCATCTATGAACACCAGAACAAATTTGTCCAAATACTTATTCAACACACTGTTCATCAGGCACATAAAGGTGGCAGGGGCATTCGTCAAACCAAAAGGTAAGACTACAAATTCATAATGCCCATACCTGGTTCGAAATGCTGTTTTGCTGATGTCTTCTTCTTTAATTCTGAGCTGGTGATACCCCGTCCTTAGATCTATCTTGGAGAAGACTGAAGCTCCTCTCACTTGATCAAAAAGATCATCAATTCTAGGAAGTGGATATCTATTCTTAATGGTCAATTTGTTCAGTTGACGATAGTCAATGCACATCCTAAAAGTTCCATCCTTCTTTTTCACAAATAGAACCAGGGCTCCCCAAGGAGACACACTTGGTCTAATATACCCTTTATCTAACAGTTCCTGTAATTGCATTTTCAGTTCCATTAATTCAGGAGGGCTCATTCGATAAGGTGCTCGGGAAACAGGTGTTGCTCCTGGTACCAGATCGATTGAAAAATCAATCTCTCTTTTGGGGGGAAGATGAGGGATTTCCTTGGGAAAAACTTCCTTAAATTCTCTAATGACTGGTATAACATCCAGTAACTCTTCCTCAGTTTGCGGTTCTATTTCTTCTACATGCACTGCATAGACTTGGTATCCTTTTCTAGCTGTTCTTTTTAACTGTAAAGCTGATATTTGTCTTATTGAAATGGATTTTGGTTTCCCTTTTAGTGTAAAAGGTTTCCCTTCCTCATCTACAAAATGCAGGGTTTTATCCCAGCAGTTCATCAGGGCTTTCTTCTTTTCCAGCCAATCCATTCCTATCAGCAGATCATAGGATCCTAATGGCAATATGTTCAAATTTACTTCTGTTGCAAAGCCATTTAATTGTATTGCTGTTTTAGGCAGTTTATGGGTGACTTTTCTCTTAGTTCCAGTGGCCAGCTGTACTAACCATGACTGTTGAAACTTTTCAGGTTTTATTTTACATTTTTCTACAATTCCAGGACTAATGTAACTTAAGGAAGCACCTGGATCAATCAAAAGAATAACATGTAGGTCAGAAATCTTACCCTCCATTTCCACCATGGTTGCTTGATGTTCTGCTTGCCGACTTTCCAAGGCTGCACTTATAGTTGGTATATTTCTGGCTATGTCATTTACTTTTGTTGCCTCTCGCTCTCTGCTGATCATGTGTATATTTCGATGGGGGCAGTCCCTCATCATATGGGGTTCTCCACAGCCCCAACACTTCAAAGGTTCCTTCATTCTGACTGTCCCTTCCTTTTTATTCCCTTCTACTGGTTTTGACGCCACTTGGGACTGAGCAGTTTGACTTTCTTTTGGTTTATTGAATTTTTTCCGCTGATGATCTCTCCCAAAATTTCTTAGATATGCTGGTTTTGGTCTTTTACCTTTGAACTCACCCTTGTTCAGCCAGCTCTTCCCTTGTTCAGTTTTACCTTTGAACTGCTGATAGCATAATCTTGCTTTTCTAACAGCTTCATCCATTGTTTTTGGGTTGTCAAACTCAATTTTCTCCTTGTAGACAGTAGGTAAACAATTTAAAAACCTTTGCACCTTTTCCTTTTCTTCCCTTATGTAAGGAACATACCTCAGTAAATTGGTAAACTTAGTGACAAACTCATCAATAGTGAGCTGTCCTAGTCTAAGTTCATGGAATTCTTTTTCTTTATCATCATAATAACGTTCATTCAAATAACGACTTTTGAACTTAGTCTGAAAATCTTCCCAAGTAACTGTCTTTTCATCAATGGCATGCACCATTTTTGTCTCTTCCCACCAGAGTGTAGCTTTTCCTTGTAGCTGGTACACAGCTAATCTAGCCTTCAGATTGCTCTCATACTCATAAACTTGGAAATACTTGATCATGTTCAGCAACCAAGCTTCAGCATCCTCCTCCTTCTCCCCATCATATGAGGGAGGTTTGATCTTTCTAAATTCTCCCTGCAATTCTCTTTTCTGCTTATGTTGATTTCTAGCTGCATCCTCATCCTCAGATTCATCCATATTTCTCTTTCCGGAACCTTCGCCTTCCTGACTGTTTCGGGAAGTGAGTTCTCTGATGATTTTTTCCTGCTCCTTACTGGCTGATGACAACATATCATTCTGGTTTTTCAATTCAGCCAATTCTCGTTGCAGCCTGTGCAACATAGCCATTACCGGGGCATTGGGATCTGGAGTAGCAAACTCATCCCACATATCTACATAAATCCCTTCACCTTCAGCCATTTCAATTGTACACACATACCACACAGATTAGCAAAGTTTATAAACTTCAGAAAAACAAAATATGTAATAAGCAGTGAGCACAAACGACAGCCCAATTTGTTGTAACTAGGGCTCCGATACCATTTGTAACACCTCGAGTAAATTTTTTTTTTTTTTCTTTTTCTTTTTGAATATACTATTCAAAAATTTATTGGAATAAGACGTTCAGAATTTTTAACTTTACTTCCTTTTTAACCTAATTCCCCTTGATCATCTCGCATTTGCATCATCATAATCATTGAACACTTCACATACATTCCTTCCAATCATATATATATATATAGTTATATATATATATATATATATAACCCTTTATACTATTAAGAGATGTGGTTCTTCTACCTTTTTCAATAACCTCTCCTAAAACTTTATACCTTCACTTGTATATTTTTGAATTCCTTATGTATCTATGTGTCCACATCTATATGGAGTTAATATATTTACTACACATATCTATATATAATATATATATCTCTATCACATATATTACTTGTATGTACATGGCCTTTGGCAATTTATCAATTTAATAAGCCTATGTGAATATGACACCTATATATGTATATATACAATATATACACATAGGTCCAACTTTTAGTATGTAAAATGAAATACTGTGTATTACATATACCTACATTAACATATACATATATACAACTTTAACAACATATATATAGTCTCTTACCTAACTCATAAACCAATACTCTAATATCCCAAATGGAATTTTGAATAACGATAATGATATGGATATCAAAATTGCGAACCTCAAGCCGCGGTCAAAGGTAGGTTATTATATGTATATATATATATCAAATGGAAATACCACAGAAATAGCTCGGTTTACATTTTCTTACCACGGAGATAGGTATTACGTAGTCCATTCACGCAGCTACGATCGCGACGGTTGCCATCTAGCGGTTTCCAACCCGTAGCGAAGTTCGGCTACGAGGTGTATTATTATATATATTTTTTTTTCGTTTAACGGCGTCGGTTATCAAACCCTAACCCGCTCGAACTTTTACCACTGGCTTTCGTGTTGTTACCGAAACTGACATTGATTTATTCCAGTTCACTAGTAAATGACGGTTTTCTTATTGTGACAGGGTTGCGTGCAGGAAGGAGAATTACTTGGTACAACTGAGATCAGTCTTTTGAGCTGGGCCGTCTGCACGCGTCCATCCCTTTTTCGCCACAGTTTTTCGTGTTCCACCTTAACTTGCTTTTGGATTCTGGACCGGGACGGCTCGCTTTCAAACTGTACTACCCTCCGGAGCAAGCACCCTGACTCATCGCCATCTGAAATAGAAAATGTCATTTCGGTGGTGATCCATTTATGAGTTCTCAAGAAAAATTCGGCGGTCAGGTACGTCGATCCCACTTTTAAATATTATTAAATTTACAGTCGGGTATACTTGCTACAGCTCGAGTTGCATCTCCAAATCATTCTTGGGATTTTGTAAGATTCGGCTGCAGAGTGAGTACGGTTGGAGATTGATTTCTAGGGTTTCATTCTTATTATTAACCCTTCTTTGTCGCCTGAGACCTTAAGTTTCTTTCCTCCAGCTTTGCGAGATTGCAAATTGTTTGTTTGTTTCAGGGATCGGTTTTCTAAACTACAGAGTGAGTTTTCCGTCTCAGAACCATCTCAGGGTTTATTGGAAGGTTGTTCTTATCTACAGATCCCTTCTTGGTAAAGGTCTCTTTCTCGCCATTTTTTTTTCAGGCTTAAATAGCTAGCTGCAACTTTTTATTTTGATTTTTCTGGTGTATAGGGTTCTGGTGCACCGATTAGTCTACCAGTGACTGGAATAGCAGCCACGATGATGTTCACTGAGAGTCTGCTGTAGGATGTTCTATCATCCGATCTCATTACTCTGCTGGTCGCATGGTTTCCTACCGAGTACAGGTGAAACGACCTTGCGCTCAATTACTTGGCTGCTTCCTCACCGGCTCACTTCGTTTCCTAGTTATGTTGGGTCGATTCCCATTCAATCATGAAACATTATTTCGTCCATTTTATGCATATAACTCTAAGGATTTCTCTACCACTCTGTTAGGAATTTGACGTCTTGTTTATCTACGCGGTTTAACCTATCCTCTGCCCTACTTCAGCGCTCATATGCTGTAGGGAATACTTATTCCACCCCTCTGTATATGTGTTTTTCTCTGTTACCTACAATAGTATCCGCATGGTTTCTGGCGCGATGATTTTCTGGTTATATCTATGTTAACTCAGTAGGGATATTTATCCACTAATTTCATGGCAATCATACCGATAGCCGTGTACTTCATTCAGATTCGCATAGTCGTAATTTCTGTTGTTTTTGTTTATTCGACCATCCGAGGTGGTGTTAAATAGAATTTCGATTTACCACAGGGGTTCGGTAGTTACGACCCAGCTATACGCACAGGAGTGTAAGGCCTTGACTCGGCGCTCCCAACTAATTCATGTTTGTGCTATAATGACGGTAGAAATATAGGAGCAACATAATTCGTCTTTCTGTGTATATCTAATAATGCAGGGTTAAAATATATTTACGCCTCTTCAATTTTCGTTTTTCGTTTATGAACACACACATCATAGTTTTAGATTTATATACACACATATCTTCAATTTATTCTACAGTAGTCATTTACGTTTCAAGTTTGAAAAGGGATTTAAGCACTATGAGCGCAAGTCCCATTCAAAGAAATGAAATTTACCATCATGAATTCGTATGGTTGACCTCTCAATTATTTCATACGGTTATATAGTTTGGTTCTAAAATATGTCTCTCCACGGCTCATTTGTTTTATGTTACTAGCATATATGATTTCTCTAGCTCTCGGCGCGCTTGCATGTATTCAATAATGATTTCGGCGCATTGGTTTTATGTTGTTAACATATATGATTACTCTAGCTCTCGGCGTGTTTGCATGTATATCTTCAATAACAAATTTGATTAGTGTATATTTCTTTTATTTAAAGTCGAGTCCACGATAACCTCGTGGCTCTAAGCCTCAACACTTGTTGGCATATATATATAGAATCGAATGGGATATATTTATGAAAATGTTTTTGTTTTAAAATGTCTATGCATATGTTCAATAGTGTAATTGATAGAGTTTATTATGCATAGATTTACTCCATAATCCTAAAGTTTCTCCTAAGGGTTAGATGTGAACTTTAAATTTCAATACATTCTATAATGGTTATAAGTGAGTTAACCTTACTGTATTACAGATTTGTTCTTTGGTTTAACAATAATATATCTTCTAAAGTCCTCGCCCTTAATTACTAATTTCTTTTGAAGTACACCTTTATGTATTCAATAATGCTTGGCTAGAGGACTTTAATTATCAATTCAATCCTTTGCTATGATAATTATTTTTCTATGTCACAATTTTGTCAAGGAGTAAGAATATATTTTAGATATGAAATCCACACCCTTATAAATGATATCACGCTCATCTAGAATATAATTACTCTTTTTCCAGCACCATTATAATTGTTAGAATGCTCATATATGCAGTCTATAAATGTTATAAGTGTTAGAATGCTCATATTTGCAATTTATACTCTAATATCTTGCTTTCTTCCTTTCTGCTACATACCATGTATATATTTCAGTAATACTATAATGTTTCTCTAGCATACACCTAAGCATGTCATATCATTTTGTGTCTACAGGAACATAACAAAAATTAATCATCTGTAGAGGCCAAGAAACTTCAAATTTAAACCGACCTTGGTTTAGAGATTCTGGGGTTTCTACTCTATGGATTTGCTGGTCTACAACTAGACAGAATCTGAAAGGTGATTACCTTAAGATGGATTCTGTTAAATGTAGTACCAAAATTTCTCATTGTCATAAAATTAAATTTTATATGTAGCCAATTCATACTGTAATAAGACATATAAACTAGAATTTCAGAACATACCAAAATTTGCAAATGACCAACCTCCCAACCTTAGATCCTCTTTATCTCACAGGATTCACCCCAGAGCCAGAGATCACCTCTAACCTGGGATCAACCTGGAAATCTTCCCTTTAGAGCGACTTATTTAAGCTCATATTTCCCCAAAAGCATGTTTCTAATTCTGCGTCCAGAATAGCAAGATGCTTTCATTCCTGTTTAGCCTAGGCTTCCCATTTGGGATTCTTTAAAGTTGTTTTATGCTTTTCCTCAGCTTTTCCAGCTTTTCTTACCTCTTCCCAACTACTTTCCTCTTCATTGGGGAAATCTAGATTTCTCCTCAAAATCTAAATAAATCTCTTTCAAGGATTTTGGAAAGACTGTGGGGATTTTTTGCCTTATCCATCCTCATGGATTTGGAAAGTGATCTCTAATTCTCATCTTGGTCAAATTGCACAATCATTTTATTTATTTCCTCAAATAAAATATACAAATACATTCACACCATACTTATCCCTTGGGGTCCACCCCCTTAGGATTAAAATTCAAATGTCTAACTTTAAAAATTCAACACACAATTTGGGGATGTTACACAAACAGGAAGAAAATCATCTTGTAATTCTGGATGCAGAATTAGAAAGAGGCTTTGAGGAGAGCATAAGCTTAAATAAGCTACTCCAGAACAGATTGGGGTTGGTCTATTCTGGCAAAAAGATCTCAGCTCGGGGGTGAGTTCTGGAGATAGAAGGACTCTAAGGTTGGGAGGATTGGTCATTTGGAGAAGTGGTATGTTCGTAAATTGAATGAATGGTTAAAATGCATGCTATTGTGTAAGATTGTGTATTGCTGGAGATGTTATTTTAAATCATATTTTTGAAGGTGAAATTCCTTACTTTTAACAGAATTAAATAGAAGAAATCACTCTTCTATGTTTTTATATTGTAGTAGGAATAAATTCTAGGGAACCCTATCAGCTAGAATCTCTGAACCATAATCTGGTTTAAATTTGGAGATATTAATATAATTCCCTAAATATTAAAACAAATTCCCTAGAATAAATAAAGTGTAACTTTAATCTGCTTCTGTAATATATAAATTGACTCATCATAAAGTAACTAAAATTTGAATGGAATGAGTGGGAATTATTAGAATCTGTCTCGGTTATTCACAAATATTTGCATGTATGAAAATGTGTATAACTCTTATTCCCTAAAGAATGTTAATCAAAGTCATAAGTATATAGACATACAAATTAACTGCAATCATGTGAGAAAAAGATTATGCGGACGAATATATGATTGCTCATCATAAGATTACTTTTGATTAAAATACTCTGAGAATCTGGAATAAACTGGTAAAGGAGGGAATCTTTGTTACTCCACAAAAGTATCTTAAACAATTGGATTATACATGAGTATACTTAAGAAGAAAGACAGAAATCAAAAGCATAATTCTATACATATAGGGAGGAAACAACTATTAACTGGACACCTGACAATTAATTATTAACAATTTCTGTTAATAAATTAATAAAGTGAAACTCTCTGCCTATGTGAATAGAGAAATTTGTACTGGTATATGATAAGTTGATATTTAATGGGAGAGAGAGATGTAACTATATTAAAAATAGAGAATGAAATGCTATACTAGTTCTCTAAATTATTTTAAACCATGCAGAAAGATTTATGGAACAAAATCTATCATTGTTGTAATATAGTGAATAGACAAATCTAAAGAATTTCAGAGTTTCAATAAAAAATCTTGCTGGTAACAGCCTATACATATATAAATGGGGGAAGTTCGAAATCGATAAGTAAGCATTAGTATATCTACAGAATTAATCAAAAACAAATGGTTAGGAAGTTCAATACTTCCAGAATAATCTTATATGCATAAACATGTATCTTTGTATATAAAATTATTATGTCAAGTAGCCATTGTCTGTATTTAATCTAGATCCAAAGTATATTATACAAAAATTTATATGTCTTAATAAGAAACTCAATTAGAAATTTTGAGGCTACATATAGACTAAGTCCAGTGGACTAATCTTTTGGAGTCGAGCCAGAAGACGAAGTAACTGACCTGGGACAGTAGCAAAATAGTTGTCAACACCTTTAATAGAAAAGGAAATGTGTTAAGAGGAACATCGACGAAAACCCCAAGCAATAGTTTGTTACCTGAAAATTCCAAAATATAGAACTAAAATTAGTTCAAGTAAAACCTTAGACATTCGTTAATTCGAAATGGTAAAAAAATTATACAGAAAAAAAATAAATCGAAAAAGAGTACCTCGGAGTACCATTTTCTCCATCGAGAAAAGCGAAAGGAAACTGTGAATGATACATCTGCATTATATATATATATATATATATATATATATATATATATATAGAGAGAGAGAGAGAGAGAGAGAGAGAGAGAGATAGATAGGAATAAATATAATGTTACAATTTAAATCCATGGTGATAGTGAATCATAAGGAGTTCAGTCCTCAAAATTCTTACCAAGTGTGTGGGGGTCGAAACCCCAAAGAGCACTGGAAATGCCATATGAGCAGGGTAGAATATATCCTAGTTTTCAAAATGGACAAACGAGTTAAAGCGCAAAGGGAGACGACAAAAATAAAATGATTCACTATCAAATATCGATATCAAATTCCTCGCAGAAAGCTGGGGCCAAAAAAAAGAAACGTCAATAATATTATTCGCAAAAGCACAGAGTCGTAAGTATAAGCACAACAAATATATTACAACAGAGAACCATTTGTTTCATAGTAAAACCACAAATATCATTTGAGGATTTCATAGCTAATTAAACAAGCTAACTGGTAGCATAGAGCCGAGGCAACTAAATATGAGAGATAACAATAAAATGACCAAGAATGCGTGAGGGAGATAACACAAAACCCCCAGTGAAACCATTAATGAATATATGGTGAACTTGTTAGCCAACGACATCCATACATACCTAGAAGAAACGTCCCCACGACCGTGACAAATGTCTCATGGCATTGCTATCATAGACCTTGTGGCTGAAAACGATTTCACACCTATGAATTAGGGTCATGATTCACATGAGAATCGAAAGCAAGTCTAGAAACTGAATAGCTTACACAGTGATACATTGCACTTGAAGTCCCAAATGCAAATGAGCATAAAAGAGCTGTAGGTGAGGATTCTTACCGAACCAATGGAGGAGAGATCGCCGCATATGAATGCCATTAAACCTCCAGCAAGGGTTATTGTGGTTAAAACAAAATATGTGATGCAAAAACCTCCCAGCTTCATGAGATTCACAAGACAACGAACACATGGAAGTGGAAAAATGAGAATTAAGAAATGACAGTGATTAGAACTTCACGTTTAAAACAAAAAATAAATTCCAGAGACATGAAACCCTAGTAAATATAGACTTTTCACTTGTTCACATCTCGTGCCTCGAGTGAGGATCAAAGGCGTAAATGAGTGGCTAAGAATTGAATGCAAACACCAACTTACAGCTGTGTAAATATGGTGTCAACATCGTGCCTCCCTACGTCAAATGAATTTAGTACAACTGCATTAAATTGTAGTGATGTGAGTGGAACGGAAAGTATTCGTACCCACCTCAAGAAAAAAACCTTACTTATGTAACACTCCAAGGCAATGCTATAAGGGTCGACGTACAACATGTTATTACTAAACTGATGCTCACACATGGTGAGTACATCAAACTGTATGGAAACAAATCACTAGAGATACGCCAAGAGGGAGTTCTTGGTATATGAGCATTTTCCACTTAATATGAAATCCACATCGAAATCCCTATTACTTATGACCTCATTGAGGTTAAGTTAAAATTTCCCTCTCAGCACTTACGCATAAAACCAAGCCAAAAGTTATGTTTATATTCTATTATAAGGTGGTACATATAGATATTCATAAACATTGTGTATCAATTGGTGTTGAAAACCATGTAATTTGGGATGGGTGTTATGAGAAGTATATTAAACAAGAGTTAGAAAATGTATGAGTAGTGAATTTAAAACCATGAGGGGTACAAGGTAAAATAAAAACAAGTCCCATACACTATTGGAAGACTTTATATTTATTACATGCAAATGTATGAAAGTATATGAAGCGAATAAGTTAAAATACTCATTATATTTATTTGAGGAATAATTAATGAGATAGTTACAAATTTCTTCCGAGTGCCTAAAGGAGTAGAATTAAATTTCCTAGACCATGAAAATAAGCTTTGGAAGACAGTAAGATGGAATAGTTGGAAAATAAAAACTTGAGGTAGTTGAGGGACCTTACACTCAACCATGGAAGACCTTTATTGACTACGACTAAAAATGTTTAAAAGTGATAACCCATGGTTGATTTTCCTATTGGGACAATGTTTTTCATAATGTGACATTAGACCATGCATTAATAATAATGTGTGCGACTAATAACAAATGCCTGGTATTACCAACCCAAATAATTAGAAAACTCAAGGGATTAATAAACCCTTACAATTAATATCTTAAATTCAAAACCTAAGAATTAATAATTTAAACTCGAGATTAACAAGCCAAATGTATTATTAATATTAAAAACCAAAAGAAATAATAAACCCATGGGTTTAATATTATAAACCAACAGAATTGGTGATCCCAAGGGATAAATACAAAATTATAAAGGAAGAAATTAATAAATAATAAGAATTAATATTTTAAACTCAAGAGATTAATAAACCCTAAGAATTAATATTTTATACTTAAGAGATTAATAAACTCAATGGGTTATTACTATTATAAACCAAAATAACTAATAAACCCCAAGTGTTTAATATTACAAACCAAAGGAATTGGTTAACCCAATGGATAAATATTAAATACCTAAGGGATCAATAATGCCCAGGGATCAATATTAAAATGCAAAATATCAATAAAACCTAAGAATAAATATTATGAACCAAAATATTCTAATCCGTGTTTTTATAAACTCTAATATTAAACACAATATTATAAACCCCAATATTAAACCAAATATTAAACCCTAATTCTAAGCTTTATATATCAGAATCTATATTATAACCCAACACATTACTCCATAATGTAAATCATAATATTAAAACTCAAATTTATTAATAAACCCAAGGAGTTATTGATATTATAAACCGAAATAACTAACAAATTATAGGGTTTAATATTATAAACCAAAGGAATCAGTGAACCAAAGGATAAATATAAAAAACATACGGGATCAATAAGACCAATGGATCAATATTAAAAACAAAAAAAAAATTTAATAAACCCTAACAATAAAAATTTTAAACTCAAAAACCTAAGAAATTATTAAACCCTAATAATTAATATTTTAAACTAAATATATTAATAAACCCAAGACATTATTAATATTATAAACCAAATGAATTAATAAACCAAAGGGATAAATATTAATGTTATACACCAAGAAATTAATAAACCCTAATAATTAATATTTTAAACTCAAGAGATTAATAAACCATAAGAATTAATATTTTAAACTCAAGAGATTACTAAACCCAAGGGCTCAGTAATATTATAAACAAAAAGAACTAATAACCCCAAGGGTTTGATATTACAAACCAACAGAATTGGGGAACCTAAGGGATAAATATTAAAGACATAAGGGATCAATAAAGCGAAGGGATCAATATTAAAAACACAAGAGATAAATTAACCCTAAGTATTAATATTTTTAACTCAAAAACCTAAGAAATTAATAAACGCTAAGAATTAATATTTTTAACTCAAGATATTTTAAGACCCAACGGTGGGTTGATATTATAAATGAAAAGAAATAATAAACCGAAGGGTTTTATATTATAAACCCAAGGAATTGGTGAACCAAAGGGATAAATATTAATAACCTAAGGGATTAATAAGGTGAAGGAATAAATATGAGAAACGTAAGATATTAAGAAAGCCCACAAATTAATATCTTAAACAAAAATGTTTGATAAAATCACATGATTATTAATATTATAAACTCAGGGGGAAAATATTAAACCTAAGAGATTAATATTATAAACCTCATGTATATAAAAACCTTTAGATAAATATTATAAACCTTAAAATAAACATGACACAGCATGCTTGATTTAAACATTGAGACAATTTTTTCCACAATGCAACATTGGACAGAGAATGACCATGGTTTGCCATGGTTGATTTTCATATTGAGACAATCTTTGTTAGAATGTGACATTCGACCATGGTCCATGGAAGACCTTTATGGACTATGACTAACTATGATAAACAACGGTAGCCCATAGCTCATTTTCATATTGAGACAATGTTTTTCATAATGTGACATTGGACCATGCATTAATATTAAAGTAATCGACTAATATTTGACGCCTAATATTACCAGCCATAGTAATTAGAAAACTCAAGGGATTAATAAATCCTAAGAATTAATATCTAAAACTCAAAACCTAAGAATTAATAATTTAAACTCAAGATTAATAAAATGAATGGATTATTAGTATTACAAACCAAAAGACCTAATAAACCCGAGGCTTAAATATTATAAACCAAAGGAGTTGATGAACCAAAGGGACAAATATTAATATTATAAGCCAAGAAATTAATAAATCATAAAAATTAATATTATAAACTCAAGCGATTAATAAACCCTAAGAATTAATATTTTATACTCAAGAGATTAATAAAATCAATGGGTTAGTACTATTATAAACCAAAATAACTAATAAACCCGAAGTGTTTAATATTACAAACCAAAGAAATTGGTTAACCCAATGGATAAATATTAAGGACCTTAGGGATCAATAATGTTGAGGGATCAATATTAAAATGCAAGAGATCAATAAAACCTAAGAATCAATATTATGAACCAAAATATTATAATCCGTGTTTTTATAAACTCTAATATTAAACACAATATTATAAGCCCTAATATTAAACCCAAATATTATAAACCCAATATTAAATCATAATTATAAACCTTAAATATGAGAATCTATATTATAACCCGACATATTATGCCATACTATAAATCATAATATTAAAACTCAAAAGATTAATAAACCCAAGGGATTATAAATATTATAAATTGAAATAAATGATATACGCAAGGGTTTAATATTATAAACCAAAGGAATTCGTGAGCCAAAGGATAAATATAAAAAACCTACAGGATCAATAAGGCCAATGGATCATTATTAAAAACAAAAAAATATTAATAAACCCTGCGAATAAAATTTTTAAACTCAAAAACCTAAGAAATTAATAAACCCTAATAATTAATATTTTAAATTAAATAGATTAATAAAACCAAGACATTATTAATATTATATATTGAATGAAGTAATAAACCCAAGGGATAAATATTAATATTATAAACCAAGAAATTAATAAACCCTAATAATTAATATTTTAAACTCAAGAGATTAATAAACTCTAAGAATTAATATTTTAAACTCAAGATATTAATAAACCCAAGGGTTTATTAATATTATTAAAAAATAAGAACTAATAACCCCAACGGTTTGATATTACAAACCAATGTAATTGGTGAACCCAAGGGATAAATATTAAAGACCTAAGGGATCAACAAGTCCGAGGGATGAATATTAAAAACACAAAAGATAAACTAACCCTAAGTATTAATATTTTTAACTCAAAAACCTAACAGATTAATAAACCTTAAGAATTAATATTTTTAACTAAAGAGATTTTAAGACCCAAGGGTTGTTTAATATTATAAACGAAAAGAACTAATAAACCCAAGTGTTTTATATTATAAACCCAAGGAATTGCTGAGCTGAAGGGATAGATATTAAAACCTAAGGGATCAATAAGGTGCAGGGATCAATATGAAAAACATAAGAGATTAATAAAGCCTACAAATCAATATCTTAAATAAAAAGGTTTAATAAACTCACATGATTATAAATATTATAAACTAAAGGGAATAATATTAAATCTAAGAGATTAATATTATAAACCTTAAGTATATAAACCCTTTAGATAATTACTATAAACTGTAAAATAAACATGGTTGTTAATGCTTGATTTAAACATTGACGTAATTGTTGTCACAATGCGCTGTTGGCTGAAGAATGACCATGGTTGGATTTTATATTGAGACAATCTTTGTCACAATGTGACATTCATCCATGGAAGACCTTTATTGACTACGACTAACTATGTTTAACGATGGTAACCCATGGTTGATTTTCATATTGAGACAATGTTTTTCATAATGTGACATTAGACCATGCATTAATATTAAAGTGTACGACTAATATTTAATGCCTAGTATTACCAACCCCAAAAATTAGGAAACTCAAGGGATTAATAAACCTTAACAATTAATATCTTAAACTCAAATCCTAAGAATTAATAATTTAAACTTGAGATTAATAAACCCAATGGATTATTAATATTACAAACCATAAGAACTAATAAAACCAAGGGTTTAATATTATAAACCAAAGGAATTGGTCAACCCAAGGGATAAATATTAATATTATAAATGAAGAAATTAATAAATCATAAGAATTAATATTTTAAACTCAAGAGATTAATAAACCCTAAGACTTAATATTTTATACTAAAGATATTAATAAACTCAATGGGTTATTACTATTATAAACCAAAATAACTAATAAACCCCAAGTGTTTAATATTACAAACCAAAGGAATTGGTTAACCCAATGGATACATATTAAAGACCTAAGGGATCAATAATGCCATGGGATCAATATTAAAACGCAAGAGATCAATAAAACCTAAGAATCAATATTATCAACCAAAATATTATAATCCATGTCTTTATAAACTGTAATATTAAACGAAATATTATAAACCCTAATATTAAACCCAAATATTATAAACCCAATATTAAACCCTAATTATAAACCTTATATATAAGAATCTATATTATAACCCAACATATTACGCCATAATGTAAATCAAAATATTAAAACTCAAATTTATTAATAAACCCAAGGGATTATTAATATTAGAAACCTAAATAACTAATAAATGCAAGGGCTTAATATTATAAACCAAAGGAATCAGTGAACCAAAGGATAAATATAAATAACCTACGGGATCAATAAGGCCAATGGATCAATATTAAAAATAAAAAATATTAATAAACCCTAAGAATAAAAATTTTTAACTCAAAAAATAAGAAATTACTAAACCCTAATAATTAATATTTTAAACTAAGTAGATTAATAAACCCAAGACATTATTAATATTATAAACCAAAAGAAGTAATTAAGGAGAGGGATAAATATTAATATTATAAATCAAGAAATTAATAAACCCTAATAATTAATATTTTAAACTCAAGAGATTAATAAACCCTAAGAATTAATATTTTAAACTCAAGAGATTACTAAACCTAAGGGCTTATTAATATTATAAACAAAAGGAACTAATAACCCCAAGAGTTTGATATTACAAACCAACGAAATTGGTGAACCCAAGGGATAGATATTAAAGAGCTAAGGGATCAATAAGGCCAAGGGATCACTATTAAAAACATAAGAGATAAATTAACCCTAAGTGTTAATATTTTTAACTCAAAAGCCTACGAAATTAATAAACCCTAAGAATTAATATTTTTTACTAAAGAGATTTTAATACCCAAGGGTGGTTTAATATTATAAACAAACATAACTAATAAACCCAAGTGTTTTATATTATAAACCCAAGGAATTGGTGAACCCAAGGGATAAATATTAAAAACCTAAGGGATCAATATGAAAAACATAAGAGATTAATAAAGCCTACAAATTAATATCTTAAACAAAAGGGTTTGATAAACTCACATGATTATAAATATTATAAAATCAGGGGAATAATATTAAATCTAAGAGATTAATATTATAAAAGTTAAGTATATAAAAACCTTTAGATAAATACTATAAACCGTAAACTAAACATGGTTGAGCATGCTTTGTTTAAACATTGAGATAATTGTTGTCACCATGTGATGTTGGCTGAAGAATGACCATGGTTGATTTTTATATTGAGACAATATTTGTCATAATTTGACTTTTGACCATGGAAGACCTTTATTGACTATGACTAACTATGTTTAACAATGGTAACCCATAGGTTATTTTCATATTATGAAAATATTTTCGTAATGTGACATTGGACCATGCATTAATATTAAAGTGTACGACTAATATTTAACACCTAGTATTACCAACCCAAAGAATTAGAAAACTCAAGGGATCAATAAACCCTAATAATTGATTTCTTAAACTCAAAACCTAAGAAATGAATAAACCTGAAGAATTAATAATTTAAACTCAAGATATTAATAGACCGGAGAGATTATTAATATTATAAACCAAAATAACTTATAAATCAAGGGTTAAATATTATAAACCAAGAAATTTATAAAGCATATGAATTAATATTTTAAACTCGAGAGATTAATAAACCCAAGGGCTTATTAAATTTATAAACCAAAAGAACTAATAAACCCAAGGGTTTAATATTACAAACCAAAGGAATTGGCAAATCCAAGGGATAAATATTAAATACATAAGGGGTCAATAAGGCCAAGGGATCAATATTAAAAACACAAGAGATCAACAAACCATAATAATAAATATTATGAACAAAAATATTATAATCCCCAATGTTATAAACTCGGAATATTAAACACAATATTATAAACCCTAATATTAAACCCAAATATTATAAACCCGATCTTAATCCCTAATTATAAATCTTATATGTTAGAATCTATATTATAACCCAATATATTACGCCATAATGTAAATCATAATATTAATACAAAATATTATAAGCCCTATATATATTAAACACTCAATATTATAAACTATAATATAAAACCCAATATTATAAGCCTTATTATTAAACGCAATAATGTAAACCTAAATAATATAAACCTTAATATTATACCCAAATATTAGAAACCCTCATCTTATAAACCACACGTATTATAGACCCAAATGTTATAAACATTACAACACCCACAATAGTAAATGTATTTCATACATGTTGATTAGTTTATATTAAGCACACTCATAACCATAATAGCCAATGTTCTTGCATAATTTATACTAAATACTATATTACAAAGTGAACTATATTATAAATATAATATCCCAAAAGATTATTAAACTTAAGGGATCATATGTTAAGCACTAATAATATTTACATATTAATATTATAAAACCAAGGCATTAATATTATAAACCCAAGGTATTATTATTATACAATGAAGGGATTAACAAACCCAGGGGATTATATATACTATAAACCCATGTGATTAATGAACCCAACGAAATAATATTATAAACTATTGGGATTAAAAAACCCAAGGGATTAGTAAACCTAGGATGTGTTATAAACGCAAGGGATATGAATAAACTCAAGAGATATTATAATGCTATAAACACATTACAACATTAAAAAAAATCATGTTGATTATGGTTTATTATGGTTGGCCATTTTCAACCATGATCATGTTGATTATGGTTGATTTTGGTTAGTCATGGTTGACCATATTTGACCATAGAGGCCTTGATCATGGTTGATCATGGTTGATGATATTCAACGATGGATAGTCATGGTTGACTATGGTTCACCATTTTTATCATGGTTGTCCATCATTGACCATGGTTAACCATAGAGACAATGACCATGGTTAACGATATTTAACCACAGTTAATTATGGTTGACCATAAAAACACTAATTTAACATAATGACCATGGTTGATGATTCTTGACTGATCATGGTTGAAAATGGTTTAAATTAAATGACCATGGCTAGTCATGGTTGATCATTGTCTAAAATCGTTTTTTACCACAATCAAGCATGGTTGACCAAGTTCAATGAGAGAGACCTTAATCATGGTCGATAATGGTTGAGAAAATTTAACCACGGGTAATGATGGTTGACCATCACTCACAATGGTTGAATATGGTTGATCACCATTGAATTTTATTAATTTTGGTTGACCATGGTTGACAGTAGAGACATTATCCATGGTCCACTAAATTTAGCCATGATTAACCATGATTTTCCGTGGTTGACTATAGAGACATGGGTTAACCATGAATAGGGAATTGTACCATATTCAACCACAATTATGTGCATTGTCACAATGGATGACCATAATCACGCATAGAAACATTGGCTAACCATATTTGACCATTATAAAAATCGTTGACTATGGTTGTTGATGAGGATTCTATAGAACATGAAATGTTCTTTGTTAACCATGGTTGATCAAAGATGACCATGTTGATCATGGTTGACCAAATTCAACCATATAGACCTCGATCTTGGTTTACCATAGTTGATCATGGCTACCGATATTCAACCATGCATGATCATGGTTGACCATAATCAACCATATGGACCTCGATCTTGGTTGACCATAAATGATCACGGTTACCGATATTCAAACATGCATGATCATGGTTGGCCATAATCAACCATGATTGACCATGCTTGACCATTGTTGATCATGGTTGACTATTTTTATCATGGTCTCTCATGGATGGCCATGGTTAGCCATAGAGACAATGACTATGTTTAAGCATATTTAAACATGGTTAATCATGGTTGACCATAGAAATATTGGTTCAAAACTTTTGTTCATAATTGACAATGGTTCACAGTAAATCACCATGGTTGATCATGGTTGATCATGGTTAACCATGGTGATTGACCATGCTTGGCCATGGTTGATCATGGTTGACTATTTTTATCATGGTCGATCATGGTTGGCCATGGTTAAGCATAGAGACAATGACCATGGTTAAGCATATTTAAACACGGTTAATCATGGTTTACCATAGAAATATTGGTTGACCATTATATCCATGGATTATGATGCGTGTCCATGGTTGATGGTGGCTCAAAATTGTTGTTCATTGCTAAAAATGGTTCACATTAAATGATCATGGCTAATCATGGTTGATCATGGTTGACCATGCTTGACCTTGGTTGATCATAGTTCACAATAGAGTCATTTTCCATGGTTGATCATGGTTGGTCGTAGAGACAATGATTAACCATTAATAGGGAATTGTGTTTGACTAAACTTGAGGAGTGATGACTACCAAACATGCTCCAAAATAGTCAATTGTATTAGTAAATGTGTTTGAATAATGTAGTAATGTTGCATTCCAACGTTGAATAAATTGCAATGTGTAACATTGTGACAATGTTTGTCACATTTCAACATTTAATAGATTTATTTACCATTCGAGCATCACAACATATTTAATTATCAATATTAATAAATAATATTAATAAGAAATTATATCTCACTAAATTTAAAGATTGTTGATTGTTAAACATAGTCAAACATGGCCAAGGAGTTACCCACATTCTGAAAAGTGGTTGACCAAATGTTGTAATGCTACATTACGATGTTAGAAACATTTGTTTACAATTCCAATTCAAACAAATTTATATTAATTAATATTAATATTAATATATTGATCTAAACATTTTAAATTATTGGTTAATGTTATTATTATATGTGTGTGTGTGTGAGAGAGAGAGAGAGATTGTCTAGACTTGAGGAGTCATGATTGAGGGACATCTAAGTAGTCAAATTCAATTGGGGATCGCACCCGACATGGTCCATGAGAACCCTTAGCTCACTTGATTTTTTAGCAAGTATATGTGTGTGTGTGTGTGTGATCCTCTAGACTCGAGGGGCCACAATCGAGGGACATCTAAATCGTCAAAGGCACACAGGAATCACACCTAGAATGGACCATGAGAGCCCTTAGCTGACTTGATTTTTTAGCATTTCCCCTTCAACTAGCACATGACATAACCACCCCCGTGAGGTTTCATCTTCTGTCACCTTGCTAACGAAGCCGATCCTCAACCTTTTGTGCTAGTGAGACATGAATTTTATATTTTAATCAATATATTGTCAAGTATTTTAATTAGTTTTATTACATATTTTTAATTAACTTAATATTACTATTAATTAATATTAAAATAGTAATTTTAAAATATAAAAATTAATGTATATTGTAATTGAACATCTCTATATGAAAGTTTTAATTAATATATTTCCAAATGTTTTAATTTGTGTTCTTAAAGATTTTAATGTCTTTATTATTGTTATGAATGTTTCATGTAATGTTACAAATTAATTAATTAAGGTTAAAGTTAGTTAATGTTAATGTTTTAATTAATTAATATAATGTTAATTATTTAATTAATTAATATTGTATGAAATGGGGACTACTTTAATTGAATAAGGTCGGTTATTGTGAAGTAAATTACACATATTGTTGATCTAGATGTGGTAGTATTTGACTATATTTGACTAATGTCATTACCTATTTATAATTATGTATTAATTATGTATTAATACTTTAATTACTATATCAATATATTAATGATAATAAATTGGTAAATTAATCTTATTATTAATTAATATTAATTCATTTCATTGAACATGTTTGAATTAATGTCATTAAACATTTTAAAATAAATGGTTTAATTAATATATTTTCAAACGTTTTAAGGTTAGAAGCATTTAAGTACAATTCCAACATCTCATTATTATTATTAACCAAATCCAAATATATTTATGTTTAGATATATTCGAATAATGTAGTTAAGTATAATAATTATGTATTAATGATTTAATTAATATGTCAGTATAATAATTGTGATAAAATAATTATTCAACTTTATTATTAATTCATATTAATATATTTTATTACATATTTTTGAATTAATGTTTAATGTTATTAAACATTTTTATATAAAAGTTTTAATTACATACTGTAAAATGTATTAATTAATAAATTTTAATGCTCCAATTTATTAATATTTTAATGTTTTAATTAATAAATTAATTAATGTATTTTAATTAAGGATTGCATTATAGTCAAATACAATAAATATAGGGTTGAGAAATTCTTAATGTGATTATATTTGGTTTTGTTTCATTAATGTGAGTAATTAATGTGAGTAACTATTATATATTAAGTAATAACGTTTTAATTATTATATCAATATATTAATTTTAATAAATACATTAATTAATACTAAAATATTTTTAGTCATATTTAAATTAATTTAATTAATTAATTAAATGAATGAAATTAATTAATTAATTAATGAAATTAATCATTTTAAATTTGTTTCATTATTCATTGTAGATTTTTTTTGTACATGGATAAGCTACAAAAGGAATTTGAAATGGGTAGCATGGAGCTTTCAGTACCCCATGAATGATAGTTTTTTTAAAGTAATAAATAATAATAATAATAATAAATCAATCCGCTAGAGCAAGAATAATTTAATAAAATAATATTTTTATTTATTTATAGTAAACTATGAGTCGGCATACATTTGAATGGTGTGCATGTGAAATAGCTACTGTAATAGAGTGGAGGAAAAGTTTTTAAATGCACACTTGCCAAGTGGTTGAATGAGGTATACATTTGAGAATGCGAACAATCAAAACTAATCTACGTTGCAACGCAATGTTTTATAAGTTTTTTTTTAATTTCATTTCTAAGGCGCAATAAATTTTTAATCATGTTTTAAAAAAAAATAATTTAAGTTGGTTTAAACATGGGATTTAGATATGCAAGGAAATCATCACTTTTAATTAGATTCGTTGATGGAGTGGCAACGACGAAAATATATTGGAGTCATCCAATTTACACTATTTGATCAGAAAGGTTAATTAGAAAAATGATTAAAGAAGCAAGTTCCAATAGGGGGATGCCTATCAGTGTAATTAACAGTATTGTTTAGTATGACAGGAATACATGTGATATGTCATAGGTTCATTGAGTGAATCACCTATTTATGTGTCATCATTATAGATTAACATATATTGATATTCTTGCACCTCAAACATTTACAAGCAACTCTAGAAGTTGACAACAAAAATGATAGTCCAAATTAACACTCGCTATTGTTGTGGTGCTCATGGTAATGCTATGTATCCATGCTCTTAACAAACATTTAAGAAAACATTACAAACTCCTAAAATGGTCTTGTAGGAGTTTCCCAAATGTGTAGAACAGACCAAGAGTCTCGATCAATAGGCATGGCTGGAGCTACAATCCAAATTTTTGGTAGACTATACATTCTTTTGAATGCATGTATGAAAAAAACTGCAATTTTCATCATTGATGACATCACAATATGACCAAAATTTTTTTTCCTTGAGAAATTTTATGTTCCTTTGCCAGCTCGAGTATCAGTGTCTAATATTTCCCAAAAATATATGGCATCCCCGTGCTTGCATGTTCCAATGATATTTTCCAATGCCTTCTCTCCAGCCTTAGAAAGCAACACCTTTCTCCTGACTACCCTCCATGAGTCATTAAGAAGAGGAAGTTGAGTGACTGTTCATTGATATCATGTAACACCCCCAATTTCTGTGTTGAAGTTGAAAAGTTAGACATTGAACTTTAAGTCCTAAAGGGAGTGTACCCCAAAGGATAAGTATGGTGTGAATGTATTTGAATATTTAATTTGAGGAAATAAATAAAATGATTGTGCATTTTTACCAAGATGAGAATTAGAGATGACTTGCCAAATCCATGAGATGGATAAGGCAACAAATCCCCACAATATTTCAAAAATCCTTGAAAGGAATTAATTTAGATTTTGAGGAGGAATCTAAATTTCCCCAATGATGAGGAAAGTAGATGGGAAGAGGTAAGAAAAGCTGGAAAGCTGAGGAAAAGCATAAAACAGCTTTAAAGAGTGCCAAAATGGGAAGCCTAGGCTAAACAGGAAAGAAAACATCCTGCTATTCTGGACGCAGAATTAGAAACATGCTTTGGGGAAATATGAGCTTAAATAAGCTGCTCCTAAGCAGATCAGAGGTTGATCTGTGATGGAGGTGATCTCAGCTCGGGGGTGAGTTCTGGGAGACAAAGAGGACTCTAAGGTTGGGAGGTTGGTCATTTGCAATAGTGGTATGTTTTTGAAATTCTCGTTAATTTGACTTATTATGGTATGAATTGGCTACATATAAAAGTAATTTGAGTGGTATGATTGATTTTAGTACTACATTTAACATAATCCATTCTAAGGCATTCACCTTCCAGATTCTGTTTAGTTGTAGACTAGAAATCTATAGAGTAGAAACCCCCAGAAACTTTAAACCAAGGTCGATTTAAACCTGAGGGTACTTATTATCCATAGATAATTAAATACTAACTTGTCCCATATATATATATATATATATATATATATATATATAAAGGTGAAATTATATACTCGTGGGTATGCTAGAGAAATATTGTAGCAGAACTGAAAATCACATGGTACATTAAAAGAGAAGTAAAAACCTTTGAATATGTATTTTGAGTTCTTTCTAGCTCCAGATGTAATTCCCCTCTATAAAAGTGTTATGGAATTTATAGCAATTAGAGTGCACATTCCATTCCTTAACTTACCTCTAAACCTTTAAATGAAAAACATAGCCATAGAATTTAATTAAACTTAAGGTATACTACCAAATTTATTACATAACACATGTATATGCACTTAAAAAAAAAAAAAAACAATAATATAAATGCCGAGAGCTAACAATAGCTCTCTTTAATATTAATTGCAATACATGTATATGTGAGTAAAACAAGAAAATAATATAAGTACCGAGAGCTAAAATAATAGCTCATTTTAATATCGATTTCAGAGAAAGTGTTAGATGAAAAGATTGCTATTCGAACCATATAGGGATTCTGTTGATTTATGGTCAAATTATATTTACTATGGAGACACATAAAGTAGGTCAAACAAACATAATTTCTCCGTCAAACAAACAAAAATGAGGCCGCAGCACTTTCGAGTCCTTTTATACATTAGACAAACCGAAACAAAACTATGAAATAACGCATCAAAAAATAATGGCCGACGACATGACTACTTGCTGTGTGTGAGCTTCATGCAACCGATTTAAATAATTTTTATATGTCGGAAGTATTATATTAAAACTCCCAAAGTCAGCGTGACATGACCTACGCTTGGGAGGAATGCTATCATCATTAAAATAATAGGAATAAAAGCATCGAACTTTCGTTAAGGAATGTGGATGACCGATATAATATTTCAGTACCCTTTCCTTGCATGGATCATTAGTTAATACCGCCATTAAATTGAAAGGAAAACTATTGAAGTAGTTATAACCTGACGAGTCAAGACACCTTTGAATCTTGCCGACTGAGACAGTTTAACATAAATATACAATCGTAGCCATAGAGTAGGTTTGACAGATAGCTGTTGATTTCGAAGGATAGCAGAATGGTGAAAACACATACCAACAAAATTGATGCATAAATCGCTACAACAGGAAGAGAGAAATTAGGGGTTTACCTGTGGGTAGGGTTTCCTTCCCACCCTTGCATCGTGTTGACAGTAACCACATTAAAACGAGAAACCCATACGATGTGCGAGGAAATTTGAACACCGGTTGCGTAGCAACTGTCAAATCTCGGTGCGGAGAAACCTAAGATCCCGCACTCAGACGTAGAAAAAATAGATTAGGAAGAGTCTCGGTGTATAGCCGTTTGACATGCCTGCAATGGTTTCGGCACATGCAATACGTATTGAATGCAGAAATGATAAATTAATGAACCAGAACTCTCACAAGCTCTACGACTAGGGTTTACATCCGAGCAGATTTGCAAAACTATGATAAGAATAAAACGAAGATTAAAACGCACTAAAGGTCAGGTTAGATCTCCGCCTCTAGTGAACAGACTGAGACGCCGACCTCCTGCCCTCTCTGCGCAAACATACAATAGATGATTAGATACTGTATTATCGGAAAAAAAAATGAAGTAAGGATCTTCAAACGTAAGGAAATATAAAAACGAGGGGATTCAGAGAAACGTGAAACCTGACACTGGAAACCTCCAGCGATACCAAACGCCCTCAAGATAACTTAACCTCCCTGCACATGATTCACATCGCAACTTAGATGAAGAAGCCGAAGGGAGTCAAGCATAATACCAGAAAAAATAAGATAGGAAGGATCTGGTAAATAGATCGACAAAAGAGTCTCCAATTAAAAGAACACTCGAAACCCTAATCCCACTGTCCCAGAACTTCAGAAAATCCTGATGTAGATTGAGAAACCTCAGCCACGTCGATAGAAGGGTACCAAGTGATATTAAGGGGCGCGGAGGAGGTATGGCATCGTATGCACGTAGGTACTGGGTTAACCCTAGACCTAACAACTGCCAGAGGTAGAGCTCAGCGCACACCATACTTGGATCAGCCAGAATTGACAAATAGCAAGCCACACGTCTGGTTCTTGCTGGGTAGGGGTTGATGTATGCCGCCGCTGGCACTTTACTTTCACGGAAAAGACGTCGTTCCTGCAAGAAAAACCAGTGAAATATTACAACCAAACTCACACGTCAAAACCAGCTGAACAGAGCACTGTGCTATGCGGCGAATACACACCATAAACAGTACGAATATTGAGTACTAGACGTATGAAAACCAGACGCGTATGTGCTGGTTCAAATAAAAAAAAAAATTATAGTGATAAACCGTCGCCAGGCGAAATGAATTCGGAGGATATATATATTCTACGCCAACGCACCGACGGTCGACATTATTATCTGTGATAGTAGGCGGATCATTATAAACTGATACGGATGTGCCACGCAGCGACAAATCCGAAAAAAAAATGGAACGTAAATAATGTAAAAAGGTTATGGTTAAGGTTAGACACGTTTCGGAAATTTCACAAATTATCGGTGAAAATCGAACGCTGAAATACCTATACATCAATAATGCGAATGCCGACATCGTTACGATGGTACCCCTATACGGATATATAGTTCTGCATATGTATGGCGTTAATTTACTGTATACCATGTGTTATATGCAAAATCGTTGACTCAATATACTCTCCATTATAGTTACCCTAAGTCTAATTCTTGTTTGAAAAGATGTAGTCGCTTTTTCGAAGGATATAGATATAGTCAATCAACATATATTTCATGCAATGTTTTATAGGTACGCGCGCCTTCAATTTGGGGTTATCAAAGTATATATATATATATATATATATATATATATATATGGGTTATATATATATGTTATGTATATGTGTATGCGCAATCAATATAATCTTTATCCAATGAAATATATTTATATATATGTGTTATATATTTATATATATGTGTTTTACATTGATATATATGTGGTATAGGTGTGATTGAAAGAGATGAATGGACATAGGGGCTATAAGAGGGGGCATAGAATTCTATGTACATGGGTGCAATGTAAACATGGGGAATATTGAATGTTATTAGGAAGGGATAGTGGAAAAGAGATATTAAAACTTAAAGGAGATACTGGAGGGGTAGAGGAAAATATAACAATATATGAAAATAAATACCCAATTTCTGAACCTAGTATTCAGCCAACCATGTAAATAAAAATGAAAAACCCAGTACATATATATATGTGGAAAAAAAAAAAAAAAATTTCCTTAAACTGGAGGTGTTACAAATGGTATCGGAGCCCAAGTTGCAAAAAAATGGGCTGTCGTTATTGTGCTCACTGAAGTCTGAATGTTATTGTACATTGTAGAGATTGTTTTTTTTGTGTTTTACTGATAAAAGTTATGAGTGTGTACAGTGGTGCTAAAATGGCTGAAGAGGGAGGAATTTATGTGGATCTACGTGACGAATTTGCCACTCCAGATCCCAATGCCCCGGTAATGGCTATGTTGCACAGGATGCAACGAGAATTGGCTGAACTAAGAAGCCAGAATTACATGTTGTCATCAGCCAGTAAGGAGCAGGAAAAGCTTATTAGAGAGCTAACTTCCCGGAAGAGCCAGGAAGGCGAAGGTTCTGGAAAAAGAAAGATGGATGTGTCTAAGGATGAGGATGCAGCTAGACATCAACATAAGCAGAAAAGAGAATTGCAGGGAGAATTTAGAAAGATCAAACCTCCCTCCTATGATGGGGAGAAGGAAGAAGATGCTGAAGCTTGGTTGCTGAACATGATTAAGTATTTCCAAGTTTATGAATATGAAAGCAATCTAAAGGCCAGATTAGCTGTGTACCAGCTACAAGGAAAAGCTACACTGTGGTGGGAAGAGACAAAAATGGTGCATGCCATTGATGAAAAGACAGTTACCTGGGAAGATTTCCAGGTTAAATTCAAGAATCGCTACTTGAATGAGCGTTACTATGACGACAAAGCTAAAGAATTCCATGAACTCAGACTACGACAACTCACTATCGATGAGTTTGTCACTAAGTTTACCAATTTACTGAGATATGTCCCTTACATTAGGGAAGAAAAGGCAAAGGTACAAAGGTTTTTGAATTGTTTGCCTACTGTGTACAAAGAGAAAATTTAGTTTGACAACCCGAAGCGGTTAGAAAAGCAAGATTATGCTATCAACAGTTTAAAGGAAAGGCTGAACAAGGGAAGAGCTGGTTGAACAAGGGTGAGTTCAAGGGGAAAAGACAAAAGCCAGCATATTTAAGGAAATTTGGTAGAGATCATCAGAGGAAAAAATTCAATAAACCAAAATAAAGTCAAACTGCTCAGTCCCAAGTGGCTTCAAAACAAGTTGAAGGGAACAATAAAAAAGAAGGGACGGTCAGAATGAAGGACCCTTTGAAGTGTTGGGGCTGTGGAGAACCCCATATGATGAGGGACTGCCCCCATCGAAATATTCATATGATCAGCAGAGAGAGAGAGGCAACAACAGTAAATGACATAGCCAGAAATATACCAACTATCAGTGCAGCATTGGAAAATCGGCAAGCAGAACATCAAGCAACCATGGTGGAAATGGGGGTAAGATTTCTGACCTACCTGTTACTGTTTTGATTGATCCAGGTGCTTCTTTGAGTTATATTAGTCCTGGAATTGTAGAAAAATGTAAAATTAAACTTGAAAAATTTCAGCAGTCATGGTTGGTACAGCTGGCCACTGGAACTAAGAGAAAAGTCACACATAAATTGCCCAAAACAACAATACAATTAAATGGCTTTCCAACAGAAGTAAATTTGAACATATTGCCATTAGGATCCTATGACTTGCTGATAGGAATGGATTGGCTGGAAAAGAAGAAATCTCTGATGAACTGCTGGGATAAAACCCTGCATTGTGTGGATGAAGAAGGGAAACCTTTTACACTAAAAGGGAAACCAAAATCCATTTCAGTAAGACAAATATCAGCCTTACAATTGAAAAGAACAGCTCGAAAGGGATACCAAGTCTATGCGGTACATGTGGAAGAAGTAGAACAGAAAACTGAAGAAAATCTGCTGAATGAGTTACTGGTGGTAAGGGAATTTAAAGAAGTTTTTCCAGAGGAGATTCCTCATCTTCCCCCCAAAAGAGAGATTGACTTTTCTATAGATCTGGTGCCGGGGGCCACACCTGTTTCTCGAGCCCCCTACTGAATGAGTCTGCCAGAACTTATGGAGCTGAAGATGCAGCTGCAAGAATTAATGGATAAGGGTTATATTAGACCAAGTGTGTCTCCATGGGGAGCACCTGTTTTATTTGTTAAAAATAAGGATGGAACTTTTAGGATGCGCATCGACTATCGTCAACTGAACAAGTTGACCATTAAGAATAGATATCCACTTCCTAGGATTGATGATCTGTTTGATCAAGTGAGAGGGGCCTCAGTCTTTTCAAAGATTGACTTAAGAACTGGTTATCACCAGCTCAGAATCAAGGAAGAAGACATCAGCAAAACAGCCTTTCGAACCAGGTATGGACACTACGAATTTGTAGTCCTACCTTTTGGTCTGACAAATGCCCCTGCCACCTTTATGTGCCTGATGAATAGTGTGTTAAATAAGTATTTGGATAAATTTGTTCTGGTGTTCATAGATGATATTTTGGTCTACTCCAAAAACAAAGAGGAACATCAAGAACATTTACGGATAGTGTTACAAACTCTGAAAGAAAATCAGCTATATGCTAAGTTCAGTAAATGTGAATTTTACAAGGATAAGATTCAATATTTGGGTCATATTATTTCCGAAAAAGGCCTTGCAGTTGACCCTGAAAAGATAAAAGCAATTAAAGAATGGCCAGTCCCAACTGATGTTTCAGCAGTAAGGTCATTCATGGGGACAGCAGGCTACTATCGTAGATTTGTGGAGAGATTTTCTGCCATAGCACATCCTATCACTTCATTGCAAAGAAAGGGTGTCAAGTTCGTGTGGACTAAAAAATGTCAAAACAGTTTCGAGCAGTTAAAACAAAAACTTATTTCAGCCCCTATATTAAAAATTGTTGATCCTGATAAAGAGTTTATTGTATGTATAGATGCTTTCAGAGAAGGGATGGGAGGAGTCCTGTTGCAGGAAAATTCAGTTATTGCATATGAATCTAGGAAACTGAAAATACATGAACAAAATTATAGTGCTTATGATTTAGAATTTGCAGCTGTTATCCATGCTCTGAAAATGTGGCGGCACTATCTTCTGGGGAAAAAGTTCACATTGATGACTGATCATATTAGCCTTAAATATTTCTTTTCCCAAACTGATCTGAATGCAAGGCAAGCCAGATGGATGTCCTTTTTAAGTGAATTTGATATGGACATAAAACATATCAAGGGAAAAGAAAATAAAGTTGTTGATGCATTAAGCAGAAATGCTTGTCAAAATTTAAATAGCATTGGGAGTAGTGGTCAGATTGAGGTAGAAGAATTGGTGAGAAAAGCAGCAAGCCAAGATCCAAACTATGAAACACTCTTGGCGAAACTACAGAAAAGAGATAAAACTGATTTCACTCAAAATCAAAAAGGGCTACTATATTACAAAAACAGGTTGTATATTCCTAATGTAGAGTCATTAAAAAGAGAAATTTTGGATGAACATCACAAATAGCCTTATTCAAGACATCCAAGATACCATAAGATGTTAACATCCTTGAAAAAGAAGTTGTTCTGGCCAGGAATGAAGAGAGATGTGGCCGAATATCTAAGTAGGTGTATGGAATGTCAACTGGTTAAGGTGGAGCATCAACATCCAGTAGTTCTTTTAAACCCTTTGCCAATTGCAAAATGGAAATGGGACACAGTTTCCATGGATTTTATAACAGGACTACCTAAAACCAAATACCAACATGATTCTGTAATGGTGGTAGTGGACACTTTAACCAAAGCTGCCCACTTTATACTAGTGAAATCTACTTTCGGAACAGCTCAAGTAGCAAATGTTTTTCTAAAGGAGATAGTAAGGCTTCATGAAGTTCCCAAAGTAATTGTTTCAGATCGAGATGCTAAGTTTACAGCAGCATTTTGGAAAGGATTGTTTGGAGGTATGGGCACTAAGCTGAATTTTAGTACTGCCTATCACCCTCAAACTGATGGGCAAACAGAAAGGGTTAATCAAGTATTGGAAGATATGCTGAGAATGTATGTGATGGATAGACCATAAAAATGGGAAGAGTATTTGCATTTAGCTGAATTTGCCTATAATAACAGCTACCAATCTTCTATCAAGATGAGCCCATTTGAAGCACTGTATGGAAGGAAGTGTCATACTCCTTTGAGCTGGAGCCAACCAGAGGATAAATTAATGCTGGGACCAGATGCCTTACAGGAGATGGAAAGAATTGTTAAACAGATACAGGGAAATATCAAGACAGCACAAGATCACCAGAAAAGCTATGCTGATAAGAAAAGGGTGCACCGAGAATTCAAAGTGGGGGATCATGTGTATTTGTGCATCAAACCAAAAAAGAGCACACTTTATGCTGGAAGTTGTGCAAAACTTGCTCCTAGATATTGTGGGCCTTTTGAAGTTTTAGAAAGGGTGGGACCAGTGGCTTACAAACTGGCCTTACCCCCCCATGTTAGAGTTCATAATGTGTTTCATGTCTCGTTATTAAAAAGATATGTACATTATGCTTCTCACATAGTTGATTGGAATGTTGTACAGGTGGAACCAGAAGGGGAGTTTCTGCCAGAACCGCTTCAAATATTGGAGCGGGAAGAAATTGAATTGAGAGACAGAACAGTGGCTAGAGTAAAGGTGCAGTGGAAGCACTTTACTGCTCAAGAAACTACCTGGGAAAGGGAAGCTGAAATGATGGAAAAATATACATTTTTGTTTAAGTAAACTCTAATAGTTAAATAACAACACCGAGGACGGTGTTTATTTCGAGAAGGGGAATATGTAACACCCCCAATTTCTGTGTTGAATTTGAAAAGTTAGACATTGAACTTTAAGTCCTAAAGGGAGTGTACCCCAAAGGATAAGTATGGTGTGAATGTATTTGAATATTTAATTTGAGGAAATAAATAAAATGATTGTGCATTTTGACCAAGATGAGAATTAGAGATCACTTGCCAAATCCATGAGGTGGATAAGGCAACAAATCCCCACAATCTTTCAAAAATCCTTGAAATAAATTAATTTAGATTTAGAGGAGGAATCTAAATTTCCCCAATGATGAGGAAAGTAGTTGGGAAGAGGTAAGAAAAGCTGGAAAAGCTGAGGAAAAGCATAAAATAGCTTTAAAGAGTCCCAAAATGGGAAGCCTAGGCTAAACAGGAAAGAAAGCATCCTGCTATTCTGGACGCAGAATTAGAAACATGCTTTGGGGAAATATGAGCTTAAATAAGCTGCTCCTAAGCAGATCAGAGGTTGATCTGTGATGGAGGTGATCTCAGCTCGAGGGTGAGTTCTGGGAGACAAAGAGGACTCTAAGGTTGGGAGGTTGGTCATTTGCAAGAGTGGTATGTTTCTGAAATTCTCGTTAATTTGACTTATTATGGTATGAATTGGATACATATAAAAGTAATTTGAGTGGAATGATTGATTTTAGTACTACATTTAACAGAATCCATTCTAAGGCATTCACCTTCCAGATTCTATTTAGTTGTAGACTAGAAATCTATAGAGTAGAAACCCCCAGTAACTTTAAACCAAGGTCGGTTTAAACCTGAGGGTACTTATTCTCCATAGATAATTAAATACTAACTTGTCCCATATATATATATATATAAAGGTGAAATTATATACTCGTGGGTATGCTAGAGAAATATTGTAGCAGAACTAAAAATCACATGGTACATTAAAAGAGAAGTAAAAACCTTTGAATATGTATTTTGAGTTCTTTCTAGCTCCAGATGTAATTCCCCTCTATAAAAGTGTTATGGCATTTATAGAAATTAGAGTGCACATTCCATTCCTTAACTTACCTCTAAACCTTTAAATGAAAAACATAGCCATAGAATTTAATTAAACTTAAGGTATACTACCAAATTTATTACATAACACATGTATATGCACTTAAAAATAAATAAAAACAACAATATAAATGCCGAGAGCTAACAATAGCTCGCTTTAATATTAATTGCAATACATGTATATGTGAGTAAAACAAGAAAATAATATAAGTACCGAGAGCTAAAATAATAGCTCATTCTAATATCGATTTCAGAGAAAGTGTTAGATGAAAAGATTGCTATTCGAACCATATAGGGATTCTGTTGATTTATGGTCAAATTATATTTATTATGGAGACACATAAAGTAGGTCAAAAAAACATAATTTCTCCGTCAAACAAACAAAAATGAGGCCGCGGCACTTTCGAGTCCTTTTATACATTAGACAAACTGAAACAAAACTATGAAATAACGCATCAAAAAATAATGGCCGATGACATGACTACTTGCTGTGTGTGAGCTTCATGCAACCGATTTAAATAATTTTTATATGTCGGAAGTATTATATTAAAACTCCCAAAGTCAGTGTGACATGACCTACACTTAGTTGGAATGCTATCATCATTAAAATAATAGGAATAAAAGCATCGAACTTTCGTTAAGGAATGTGGATGACCGATATAATATTTCGGTACCCTTTCCTTGCATGGATCATTAGTTAATACTGCCATTAAACTGAAAGGAAAACTATTGAAGTAGTTATAACCTGACGAGTCAAGACGCCTTTGAATCTTGCTGACTGAGACAGTTTAACATAAATATACAATCGTAGCCATAAATTAGGTTTGACAGATAGCTGTTGATTTCGAAGGATAGCAGAATGGTGAAAACACATACCAACAAAATTGATACATAAATCGCTACAACAGGAAGAAAGAAATTAGGGGTTTACCTGTGGGTAGGTTTTCCTTCCCACCCTTGCGTCGTGTTGACAGTAACCACATTAAAACGAGAAACCCATACGATGTGTGAGGAAATTTGAACGCCAGTTGCGTAGCAACTGTCAAATCTGGGTGTGGAGAAACCTAAGATCCCGCACTCGGACGTAGAAAAAATAGATTAGGAAGAATCTCGGTGTAGAGCCATTTGACATGCCTGTAATGGTTTTGGCACATGCAATATGTATTGAATGCAGAAATGATAAATTAATGAACCAGAACTCTCACAAGCTCTACGACTAGGGTTTACATCCGAGCAGATTTGCAAAACTATGATAAGAATAAAAGGAAGATTAAAACATGCTAAAGGACAGGTTAGATCTCTGCCTCCAGTGAACAGACTGAGACGCCGACCTCCTGCCCTCTCTGCGCAAACATACAATAGATGATTAGATACTGTATTATCGAAAAAAAAAAACGAAGTAAGGATCTTCAAACGTAAGGAAATATAAAAACGAGGGGATTCAGAGAAACGTGAAACCTGACGCTGGAAACCTCCAGCGATACCAAATGCCCTCAAGATAACTTAACCTCCCTGCACATGATTCACATCGCAACTTAGATGAAGAAGCCAAAGGGAGTCAAGCATAATACCAGAAAAAATAAGATAGGAAGGATCTGGTAAATAGATCGACAAAAGAGTCTCCAATTAAAAGAACACTCGAAACCCTAATCCCACTGTCCCAGAACTTCAGAAAATCCTGATGTAGATTGAGAAACCTCAGCCATGTCGATAGAAGGGTACCAAGTGATATTAAGGTGCACAGAGGAGGTATGGGATCGTATGCACGTAGGTACTGGGTTAACCCTAGACCTAACAACTGCCAGAGGCAGAGCTCAGCGCACACCGTGCTTGGATCAGCCAGAATTGACAAATAGAAAGCCACACGTCTGGTTCTTGCTGGGTAGGGGTCGATGTACGCCACCGCTGGCACTTTCCTTTCACGGGCAAGACGCCATTCCTACAAGAAAAACCAGTGAAATATTACAACCAAACTCACACGTCAAAACCAGCCGAACAGAGAACTGTGTTATGCGGCGAATACACACCATAAACAGTACGAATATTGAGTACTAGACGAATGAAAACCGGGCGCGTATGTGCTGGTTCAAATAAAAAAAAAAATTATAGTGATAAACTGTTGCCAGGCGAAATGAATTCTGAGGATATATATATTCTACGCCAACGCGCCGACGGTCGACATTATTATCTGTGATGGTAGGCAGATCATTATAAACTGATACGGATGTGCCACGCAGCAACAAATCCGAAAAAAAAATGGAACGTAAATAATGTAAGAAGGTTATGGTTAGGGTTAGACACGTTTCAGAAATTTCACAAATTATCGGTGAAAATCGAACGCCGAAATACCTATACATCAATAATGCGAACGCTGAAATCATTACGATGGTACCCCTATACGGATATATAGTTCTGCATATGTATGGCGTTAATTGACTGTATACCATGTATTATATGCAAAATCGGTGACTCAATATACTCTCCATTATAGTTACCCTAAGTCTAATTCCTGTTTGAAAAGATGAAATCGCTTTTTCGAAGGATATAGATATAGTCAATCAACATATATTTCATGCAGGGTTTTATAGGTACGCGCACCTTCAATTTGGGGTTATCAAAGTATATATATATATATATATATATATATATATATATATATATATATATATATATATATATATATATATATATATATATATATATATATATATATATATTTATATATATGTTTTATATATTTATATATATGTGTTATATGTTTATATATATGTGTTTTACATTGATATATATGTGGTATAGGTGTGATTGAAAGAGATGAATGGACATAGGGGCTATAAGAGGGGGCATAGAATTCTATGTACATGGGTGCAATGTAAACATGCGGAATATTGAATGTTATTAAGAAGGGATAGTGGAAAAAAGATATTAAAACTTAAAGGAGATACTGGAGGGGTAGAGGAAAATATAACAATATATGAAAATAAATACCCAATTTCTGAACCTAGTATTCAGCCAACCATGTAAATAAAAATGAAAAACCCAGTACATATATATATGTGGAAAAAAAAAAAAAAAAAATTTCCTTAAACTGGAGGTGTTACATATCATCTGTCATGTCTCCCAATATCACACTAAATTTTTTTTTTTTCAGATAAATTTGTAAGCTCTATCTGCAGAAGATTTGTTTTAGTAGAACACCTTTCTGCACACATATATTATTCATATATTATTATAATACTTGCGCAAATCGTATAGTATGCAAATCCAATATTAATCCTAACCCTTGCGCTTTTCCCACTTCAACTAAATGATAACACGTATATCTCAACCAATGTGTCATTCAATCTATATAATATTAAGGTTATTCAAGTAACTCATGTAGTGCTACGATGAATGTATACTCCCATGAATAAATTGGTAACTCGGTTGCTCAGCTTTTCGTCCTAGTGTTAGGATATAGCAATTATGGTGATAGTACATATTGATAGGGTTTCATATTAATGTTTAATGCCACGTCGATGGACCTCCTCGTGATTGGTGTTAGGATAAAAAAATTTATTTGTTTATAAAATTCGATGGCGTGGTTGTGAACCCCCACGACATGCGTCCTTGCTCGTTCTCCTGTCAATATCATTTGTAATGGTTACGCTTTCCACAGAGATTTTCATTTATTTCTATCACGGTGCTCTGACTGTGGATTCAACTTTACTCCAGAGTCATTAAAAGGGTCGAGCTCTTGTGGTATGCTCATATAAATTCTGGATACAGAATTTATGTTATGAAAATCGTTTAATAATTTCATCCTGGTACCCCGTCGTTTATGTTGGCGTTCTGTGGAGGTACTTACCTCGGTAACTTGGTTTTATTGGGATGTCCATCGTGCTACACGTGGACGGCGGAGAACCTGAGTTAGTTAGGGTTTATCGTGACTATAAACTCGAGCTATTTTGTCTGTGGCTTTCATTTTCTACGATGAGTAATTCTGTTCAGAGAAAGCTGAGGCTACCGGAGCGAAATGGCGTTCCCTCACACCAGTATGCGACCATTGTTTCATGATTAGGAGGTTTAACCGGTAAGTGAATGTATCATACTCATTTTTCTTCATGTTCATGGTTAAATTCATCTCGGGTTTGGAAGAAATGGTTTATAATCTCATTCGACTGTGAACAGTAGGTGGTTTCTCCTCCTTATTTGAGTTCGTGTTTGCATGAAGGAATTCTATCCGGCTTGCTTCAACGTTTAGGGTTATTGCGTTCCACCCAAACCAGCGCGCTTATCATTTTATTTCTCAGTCGTTCTTCATGACGATTTACTCCTGTGAGGTGGTGAGATTCCTCCCACTCCAAAATGGGGATTTTTGTTGTTTTTGGATTTTATATTCAGCCTGTTTTTTTTTTATTATAATTTCTCCCGTCAACGAGATTTAACTCGATGTGGGTATTGTATGCAGAGGTTCTGGGTTTGTGCCCGTGTGATTCTCTGGCATCGCAATTCCAGTCCTTCCGGAGGTAATTTTCTGATGCAACTTTTATTTTCTTGAATGTTTATGCATTTAATCGACCTATACTTTGATTAAGTTGCTTTTTTTTTCTGCAGGCGTTCCGTAGAAGAATCGGTCATTCGTTTGGGTGAGTATATTCTTCGGTTGTTATCAAAATCTCATACCATGTCACTGGTTAACATTTTTTTTCATAGAGATTAATTCATTTCTGAAATTTTTTGTCGCAGGTACGCTCCTACCTCACGCAAACTTTCTTCGAGGATCTCCTACCCACTCTTACGCTCCAAGTCTTATAAACATTTTAATTTTCCTATGGCACAGGTCGGTGCCTACCTCTTGTCAGAATTCATTGTTGCCTTCATTGTCTGTTCAGATAAATCTATAGATTTCTCATTAAAATGGTTACCATCTATTTCTAGTTTAGGGCCAAACTCATTTATGGCTACAAACAATTTCTTGGAAATCGATTTTTTCTGTAATAACCCATGATATTGTGCGAGCCTATACTGTGTCGGTAGATGTAAATTTTCTCTAAAGTTCTCAGTTCCGTGGCTACGTTTCGCTTAATGACTGAGTTACTAACTAGTGATGGGGAAAGAAATACAATTTCTCACGCTATTTATGCTTCTCGTTCTTCCACATGGAATTTATATCACCACACATGAATTTTACTTGTTATCGAAACTATTGTTTTTATAGTAGGAACGTTTGAACAGTATAGATGAATTTTCCCCAGTTACCCAGACATTATATTTCTAACAGTGGCATCTATATATATATATATATATATCTATAGGTCCGAGATCTCTCAGTTCAAAAGACTTACATTTATGTATCATTGATCATATATAATGTCGTCTTCTCTTCCATATGTATATCGTTGGACTGCATGGCACCTTTAGTTCGTCTAAAAAATAAGGTGTATATGAATAATCATAGCCGTGTTCTAAATTTGGTGCAGAGGTATGGGATTATAAAGTTATACATGCTCGTTTTACCTTGCAGTCGTAATATAGAATTCTATGTATACCTTTGCTATCTCGATATATATTATTCCTCGGTCAGGTAATACAGATCAGGGGTTTTCTTAATTCGTTATATCTCTACTCCTGCTGAGTTTGTATAAAACAAGGAATCTGTTTATAAAATTTTATTTCTCTTTTTGTTGACTATCGTAGCTGATGGTTAATAGATAGTCCTATTTTAGGATCTTAGAGGTATATTAATTTTATATTGTGCTCCGACATTGGAGGATGTTATTTACTATTCATATGATTGCATTATGGTATACTATTGAACTCTCATGGTTAATAGAAGCTTATTAATTCACAAAACTTTAATTGTGCAGTATTTTAACCCTCAGATTTATTTCACATACTGACTAGATGGTTGGGAAGATTCCTTCTCATTTTTTTTTTCTTGAGTCCTTATCACTAGACAAGGTCAAGAGAGATAAATTTTCTGAATCTGTACATGTATGAAATAAACTTCAAGTTTCATAGAATAATAGAATGAACTATAATTAATTCCATCACACTCACCTATTCACTATTAAATTTTCCTTATAAACTCCATCATTTTGTTTGGAGTAGTCTAGGGTTAAATGTTCTGTAGAGGAATATGTATCCACAGATTTAAACCAGCCTTGGTTTAGAAATTCTGTTGGATTCTACTCTACAGATTCTGATTCTACAACTATTCATAATTAAGAAGGTGAATTCCTGAGGATTAATTCTGTTAAATGTAGCAATTAAAATACTACCAATATCAAATTAACTTTTATATGTAGCTAATTCATCCTATTGAAAAGTAAACACATCAATAGTTTAAAAACATACCAAGCATGCAGTCAACCAACCTACCAACCTTAGAGTCCTTCTTCTCTCCCAGAACTCACCCCGGAGCTGAGATCATCTCCTAGAACATATCAACCTCCAATCTGTTTAGGAACAGCTTATTTAAGCTATTTTTCCCCAAAGCCTGTTTCTAATTCTGCGTCCAAAATATCAGGATGTTTTTCTTCCTGTTTGCCTAGGCTTCCCATTTTAGGGACTCTTTAAAGCTGTTTTATGCTTTTCCTCAGCCTTTCTAGCTTTTTTTACCTCTTCCAAAGTACTTTCCTCATCATTGGGGAATTTTCAGATTTTTCCTCAAAATATTCTTTAGAATTAATTTCTTTCAAGGAATTTTTGAAAGATTGTGGGGAATACTTGCTTTTCCATCCTCATCGATTTAGCAAGTGATCTCAAAATCTCATTTTGGTCAATCTGCACAAAATCATTTTATTCATTTCCTCAACTTAAACAAAAATTTACATTCACAATTTATTTATCCTTTGGGGTCCACTCCCCTTAGGATTAAAGTTCAATTGTCTAACTTTGAAATTCCAACACCTAAATTGGGGGTGTTACATATTCCCCCTCTGAAAATAAACACCGTCCTCGGTGTTTTTATTTAACTACTAGAGTTCAATTTTTTTCAAACAAAAATGGATATTTTGCCATCATTTCAGCTTCTCTTTCCCATGTAGCTTCTTCAGCAGTAAAGTGCTTCCACTGCAATTTTACTCTGGCTACTGTTATGTTTCTCAATTCAATTTCTTCCCGCTCCAATACTTGAAGCGGTTCTGGCAGAAACTCCCCTTCTGGTTCCACCTGTACAACATTCCATTCAACTATGTGAGAAGCATCATGCACATATTTTTTTAATAACGAAACATGAAATACATCATGAACTCTAACATGAGGTGGTAAGGCCACCTTATAAGCAACTGGTTCCACCCTTTCTAATACTTCAAAAGGTCCACAATATCTAGGAGCCAGTTTAGCACAACTTCCAGCATAAAGTGTGCTCTTTTTGGGTTTAATAAGCAAATACACATGATCCCCCACTTTATTTTCTCGGTGCACTCGTTTCTTATCAGCATAGTTTTTCTGGCGGTCTTGTGCTGTCTTGATGTTTCTTTGTATCTGTTTCACAATTCTTTCCATCTCTTGTAATGCATCTGGTCCCAACATTAGTTTATCTTCTGGCTGGCTCCAACTCAAGGGAGTTCGACACTTTCTTCCATAGAGTGCCTCAAATGGACTCATTTTTATGGAGGATTGATAGCTTTTATTATAAGAAAATTCAGCTAAATGCAAATACTCTTCCCATTTTGATGGCCTATCCATCACATACATTCTCAGCATATCCTCCAAAATTTGATTTTTCCTCTCTGTTTGCCCGTCGGTTTGAGGGTGATAGGTAGTACCAAAATTCAACTTAGTACCCATCTCGCCAAATAATCCTTTCCAAAAAGCTGCACTTAGCATCTCGGTCTGAAACAATTACTTTTGGAACCCCATGAAGCCTTACTACTTTCTTTAGAAACAAATTTGCTACTTGAGCTGTCCCAAAGGTAGATTTTACTGGTATAAAGTGGGCAGCTTTTGTTAGAGTGTCTACTACTACCATTACAAAATCATGCTGATATTTGGTTTTGGGTAATCCTGTGATAAAGTCCATGGAAACTGTCCCATTTCCATTCTGCTATTGGCAAAGGATTTAAAAGACCTGCTGGATGTTGATGCTCAAATTTGACTAGTTGACATTCCATGCACCTACTTAAATACTCTGCTACATCTCTCCTCATTCCTGGCCAGAACAACTTCTTTTTCAGTGCTGTTAACATTTTCTGATATCTTGGATGTCCTGCATATGGCTATTTATGATATTCATCTAGAATTTCCCTTTTTAATGATTCTACATTGGGAATATACAACCTATTTTTGTAACAGATCAACCCGTTTTGATTTTGAGTGAAGTCAGTTTTGTCCTTTTTATGTATTTTCACCAAGAGTATTTCATAATCTAGATCTTGATTGACTGCTTTTCTCACCAATTCTTCTATTTCGATCTGGGCACTACATCCAATATTGTTTACATTCTGACAAGCATTCCGGCTTAATGCATCAGCAACTTTGTTTTCTTTTCCCTTGATATGTTTTATGTCCATATCAAATTCACTTAAAAAGGATAGCCATCTGGCTTATCTTGCATTTAGATCAGTTTGGGAAAAGAAATATTTGAGACTAATATGATCAGTCATCAATGTAAACTTTTTCCCAAGAACATAGTGCCGCCACATTTTCAAAGCATGAATAACAGCTGCTAATTCCAAATCATAGGCACTATAATTCTGTTCATGTATTTTCAGTTTCCTAGATTCATAGGCAATAACTAAGTTTTCCTGCAAAAGGACTCCTCCCAAACCCTCTCTGCAAGCATCTGTACATACAACAAATTCTTTGTTAGGATCTGCAATCTTAAGTATAGGGGCTGTAGTGAGTTTTAAGTTTAATTGGTCAAAACTGTGTTGGCATTTGTTTGTCCATTCAAATTTGACACCCTTTTTTTGTAATGATGTTATGGGATGTGCTATAGCAAAAAATCTCTCCACAAATATGCGATAATAACCTGCAATCCCCATGAATGATCTTACTGCTGACACATCAGTTGGTACAAGCCATTCTTTTATAGCTTTTATCTTTTCAGGGTCAACAGCAAGGCCTTTTTCAGAAATAATATGACCCAAATATTGGATCTTATCTTTATAAACTCACATTTACTGAACTTGGCATATAACTGGTTTTCTTTTAGAGTCTGCAACACTATTCTCAAGTGTTCCTTATGTTCATCCTCATTTATGGAGTAGACTAAAATATCATCTATGAAGACAAGAACAAATTTATCCAAGTATTTATTCAACACACTGTTCATCAGACACATAAATGTGGCAGGATCATTTGTCAAACCGAAAGGTAGGACTACAAATTCATAGTGTCCATACCTGCTTCAGAAAGCGGTTTTACTGATGTCTTCTTCCTTGATTCTGAGCTGGTGATAACCAGTTCTTAAGTCAATCTTCGAAAAAACAGAAGCTCCTCTCACTTGGTCAAAAATATCATTAATTCTAGGCAAAGGGTATCTATTTTTAATGGTCGACTTGTTCAGTTCACGATAATCAATGCACATCCTGAAAGTCCCATCTTTCTTTTTCACAAACAGCACCAGTGCTCCCCAAGGAGATACACTTGGTCTGATATACCCTTTATCTAGCAATTCTTGCAATTTCATTTTCAGTTCCATCATTTCAGGAGGACTCATTCGATAAGGGGCTCGGGAAATAGGTGTTGCTCCCGGCACCAGATCGATTGTAAATTCAATCTCTCTTTTGGGGGGAAGATGAGGAATCTCATCTAGAAAGACTTCCTTAAATTCCCTTATCATAGGTAAAACATCCATCAGAATTTCTTCAGTTTTCTGTTATGTTTCCTCCACATGTACTGCATAAACTTGATGCCCTTTCCTAGCTGTTCTCTTTAATTGGAGTGCTGATATTTGTCTAATTGAAATGGGTCTTGGTTTTCCTCTGAGCATAAAAGGTTTCCCTTCTTCATCCCCACCATGCAGGGTCTTATCCCAGCAATTCATCAAGACTTTCTTCCTCTCCAACCAGTCCATTCCTATCAGCAAATCATAAGAACGTAGAGGTAGTATGTTCAGATTTACCTCTGTTGGAAAATCATTTAATTTGATTGTTGTTCTAGGCAATTTATGGGTTACCTTCCTCTTAGTTCCAGTGGCCAGCTGTACCAACCATGACTGTTGAAATTTTTCAGGTTTAAGATTACATTTTTCTACCATCTTTGGACTAATGTAACTTAAAGAAGCACCCGGATCAATCAAAACAGTAACAGGTAGGTCAAAAATCTTACCCTCCATTTCCACAATGGTTACTTGATGTTCTGCTTACCGATTCTCCAAGGCTGCACCGATGGTTGGTATATTTCTGGCTATGTCATTGACTGTGGTGGCTTCTTGCTCTCTATTGATCATATGAATGTTTCGATGAGGACATTCTCTCAAAAGATGGGGTTCCCCACAGCCCCAAAATTTCAAGGGTTCCTTCATTCTAACTGTCCCTTCCTTTTTATTGTCCCCATCTACTTGTTTGAAAGCCACTTGGGATTGAGCAGTTTGGCTTTCCTTGGGTTTATTAAACTTTTTTCGCTCATGATCTCTACCAAAATTCTTTAGATATGTTGGTTTTTGTCTTTTCCCCTTGAACTCACCCTTGTTCAACCAACGTTTTCCCTGTTCAACCTTTCCTTTAAACTGCTGATAGCATAATCTTTCTTTTCTAATAGCTTCGTCCATTTTCTTTGGGTTTTCAAACTCAATTTTCTCTTTGTATATAGTAGGCAAACAATTCAGAAACCTTTGTACCTTTGCCTTCTCTTCCCTAATATAACAGACATATCTCAATAAATTTGTAAACTTAGTGACAAACTCATTGATAGTGGGTTGTCCTAGTCTAAGTTCGTGGAATTCTTTTGCCTTATCATCATAATAACGCTCGTTCAAATATCAATTTTTGAACTTAACCTAGAAATCTTCCCATGTAACTGTCTTTTCATCAATGGCATGCACCATTTTTGTCCCCTCCCACCACAAGGTAGCTTTACCTTGTAGCTGGTAAACAGCTAATCTGGCCTTCAAATTGCTTTCATATTCATAAACTTGGAAATACTTAATCATGTTCAGCAACGAGGCTTCAGCATCTTCCTCCTTCTCTCCATCATAGGAAGGAGGTTTGATCTTTCGGAATTCCCCCTGTAATTCTCTTTTCTGTTTATATTGATGTCTAGCAGCATCATCATCAACAGAATCATCCATCTTCCTCTTTCTGGAACCTTCGCCTTCTTGGCTGTTCCGGGAAGTTAGTTCTCTGATGAGCTTTTCCTGCTCCTTACTAGCTGATGACAACATGTCATTCTGGCTTCTTAGTTCAGCCAATTCTCGTTGCAACCTGTGCAACATAGCCATCACCTGGGCATTGGGATTTGGTGTACCAAACTCATCACGCAGATCCACATAAATTTCACCACCTTCCGCCATTTTCGCACCACTGTACACACTCATAGCACAGATCAGCAAAAATATAAAAAATAATTTTTTCTCACTATTCATTTATACAGCAACACTCAGCAACAGTGAGCACAAAACAACAACCCAGTTTTATAACTTGGGCTCTGATACCATTTGTCATGTCTCCCAATATCACACTAAATTTTTTTTTTTTTCAGATAAATTTCTAAGCTCTATCTGCAGAAGATTTGTTTTAGTAGAACACCTTTCTGCACACATATATTATTCATATATTATTATAATACTTGCGCAAATCATATAGTATGCAAATTCAATATTAATCCTAACCCTTGCGCTTTTCCCGCTTCAACTGAATGATAACACGTATATCTAAACCAATGTGTCATTCAATCTATATAATATTAAGGTTATTCGAGTAACTCATGTAGTGCTACGATGAATGTATACTCCCATGAATAAATTGGTAACTCGGTTGCTCAGCTTTTCGTCCTAGTGTTAGGATATAACAATTATGGTGATAGTACATATTGATAGGGTTTCATATTAATGTTTAATGCCACGTCGATGGACCTCCTTGTGATTGGTGTTAGGGTAAACAATTTTATTTGGTTATAAAATTCGATGGCGTGGTTGTGAACCCCCACGGCATGCGTCCTTGCTCGTTCTCCTGTCAATATCATTTGTAATGGTTACACTTTCCACAGAGATTTTCATTTATTTCTATCACGGTGCTTTGACTGTGGATTCAACTTTACTCCAGAGTCATTAAAAGGGCCGAGCTCTTGTGGTACGCTCATATAAATTCTGGATACGGAATTTATGTTATGAAAATCGTTTAATAATTTAATCCTGGTACCACGTCGTTTATGTTGGCGTTCTGTGGAGGTACTTACCTCGGTAACTTGGTTTATCGGGATGTCCATCGTGCTACACGTGGACGGCGGAGAACCTGAGTTAGTTAGGGTTTATCGTGACTATAAACTCGAGCTATTTTTTTTGTGGCTTTCATTTGCTACGATGAGTAATTCTGTTCAGAGAAAGCCGAGGCTGCCGGAGAGAAATGGCGTTCCCTCACACCAGTATGCGACCACTGTTTCATGATTAGGAGGTTTAACCGGTAAGTGAATGTATCATACTCATTTTTCTTCATGTTCATGGTTAAATTCATCTCGGGTTTGGAAGAAATGGTTTATAATCTCATTCGACTATGAACAGTAGGTGGTTTCTCCTCCTTATTTGAGTTCGTGTTTGGATGAAGGAATTCTATCCGGCTTATTTCAACATTTAGGGTTATTGCGTTCCACCCAAACCAGCGTGCTTATCATTTTATTTCTCAGTCGTTCTTCATGACGATTTACTCCTACGAGGTGGTGAGATTCCTCCCACTCCAGAATGGGGATTTTTGTTGTTTTTCAGCCTGGTTTTTTATTATTATAATTTCTCCCGTCAACGAGATTTAACTCGACGTGGGTATTGTATGCAGAGGTTCTGGGTTTGTGCCCGTGTGATTCTCTGGCAACACAATTTCAGTCCTTCCGGAGGTAATTTTCTGATGCAACTTTTATTTTCTTGAATGTTTATGCATTTACTCGACCTATACTCTGATTAAGTTGCTTTCATTTTCTGCAGGAGTTCCGTAGAAGAATCGGTCATTCCTTTGGGTGAGTAGATTCTTCGGTTGTTATCAAAATCTCATACCATGTCACTGGTTAAAAAAAAATTTCATAGAGATTAATTCATTTCCGAAATTTTTTGTGGCAGGTACGCTCCTACCTCACGCAGACTTTCTTCGAGGGTCTCCTACCCACTCTTACGCTCCAAGTCTTATAACCCTTTTTATTTTCCTATGCCACAGGTCGGCGCCTACCTCTTTTTGTAATTCATGTTTGCCTTCGCTGTCTGTTCAGATAAATCTATAGATTTCTCATTAAAATGGTTACCATCTATTTCTAGTTTAGGGCCGAACTCATTTATGGCTCTGAACAATTTCCTGGAAATCGATTTTTTTGTAATAACCCATGATATTTTGCGAGCCTATTTTTTTAATATCTGGCTTCCATTTTTGATATGTCGATAGATGTAAATTTTCTCTAAAGTTCTCAGTTCCATGGCTACGTTTCGCTTAATGACTGAGTTACTAACTGGTGATGGAGAAAGAAATACAATTTCTCACGCTATTTATGCTTCTCGTTCTTCCACATGGAATTTATATCACCACACATGAATTTTACTTGTTATCGAAACTTTTTTTTTTATAATAGGAACGTTTGAACAGTATAGATGAATTTTCCCCAATTACCCAGACGTTATATTTCTAACAGTGGCATCTATATATATATATATATATATATATATATATATAGGTCTGAGATCTCTCGGTTCAAAAGACTTACATTTATGTATCAGTGATCATATATAATGTCCTCTTCTCTTCCATATGTATATCGTTGGACTCCACGACACCTTTAGTTCGTCTAACAAATAAGGTGTATATGAATAATCGTATCCGTGTTCTAAATTTGGTGCAGAGGTATGGGATTATAAAGTTATACATGCTCGTTTTACCTTGCAGTCGTAATATAGAATTCTATGTATACCTTTGCTATTTGGTTATATATTATTCCTCGGTTAGGTAATACAGATCGGGGGTTTTCTTAATTCGTTATATCTCTACTCCTGCTGAGTTTGTATAAAACAAGGAATCTGTTTATAAAATTTTATTTCTCTTTTTGTTGACTATCGTAGCTGATGGTTAATAGATAGTCCTATTTTAGGATCTTAGAGGTATATTAATTTTATCTTGTGCTCCGACATTGGAGGATGTTATTTACTGTTCATATGATTGCATTATGGTATACTATTGAACTCTCATGGTTAACAGAAGCTTATTAATTCACAAAACTTTAATTGTGCAGTATTTTAACCCTTAGATTTATTTCACATACTGACTAGATGGTTGGGAAGATTCCTTCTCATTTTTTTTTTCTTGAGTCCTTATCACTAGACAAGGTCAAGAGAGATAAATTTTCTGAATCTGTACATGTATGAAATAAACTTCAAGTTTCATAGAACAATAGAATGAACTATAATTAATTCCATCACACTCACCTATTCACTATTAAATTTTCCTTATAAACTCCATCAGTTTGTTCGAAGTATTCTAGGGTTAAATGATCTGTAGAGGAATATGTATCCACAGATTTAAACCAGCCTTGGTTTAGAAATTCTGTCGGATTCTACTCTACAGATTCTAATTCTACAACTATTCAGAATTAAGAAGGTGAATTCCTGAGGATTAATTCTGTTAAATGTAGCAATTAAAATACTACTAATATCAAATTAAATTTTATATGTAGCCAATTCATCCTATTAAAAATTAAACACATCAATAGTTTAAAATCATACCAAGCATGCAGTCAACCAACCTCCCAACCTTAGAGTCCTTCTTCTCTCCCAGAACTCACCCCCGAGCTGAGATCATCTCCTAAAACAGATCAACCTCCAATCTGTTTAGGATCAGCTTATTTAAGCTATTTTCCCCAAAGCCTGTTTCTAATTCTGCGTCCAAAATATCAGGATGCTTTTCTTCCTGTTTGCCTAGGCTTCCCATTTTAGGGACTCTTTAAAGTTGTTTTATACTTTTCCTCAGCCTTTCCAGCTTTTTTTACCTCTTCCCAAATACTTTCCTCATCATTGGGGAATTTTCAGATTTTTCCTCAAAATCTTCTTTAGAATTAATTTCTTTCAAGGAATTTTTGAAAGATTGTGGGGAATACTTGCTTGTCCATCCTCACGGATTTAGAAAGTAATCTCAAAATCTCATTTTGGTCAATCTGCACAAAATCATTTTATTCATTTCCTCAACTTAAACACAAATTTACATTCACAATTTATTTATCCTTTGGGGTCCACTCCCCTTAGGATTAAAGTTCAATTCTCTAACTTTGAAATTCCAACACCTAAATTGGGGGTGTTACATCATCATCCCCTAGTTTTGATCAAGCCTATTCCATGGTAAAGAGCATGATTATGTAGAAAATGTCATGTGTCTGGTCCATACTAACGTTCATAGTTTCACAGTGGTTATCCATCTATTTCCAACTCACCATCGTGTCTTCCATGGAACTCATCCTTTTTCCTTTCGTCCCTCTTAAAAATACGATAAAATTCTTCCCATTCTATGCTTAAGCAACTCCCTTCTATCTTCCAAATTTTCATCCATTTGAATATCCTTTTCCCCTCCCAGTCTATGAAGTATAAAATATATTCTTTTATTCACCCATTGTTTAACATGAAATCCTTTGTACGAGGAATATTTCTCGATAACTCCTCAACCAGAATAACTACACTAGCTTTTTCTAATGACTGTTTAATGTACTAAACATCTGACATTGATGGTTTCCCCATCGAATACCATTGCTACAACCCTTTTATTTCCCATGGGATCTCTGAAACATGTCGAGGAATCCCCAATTTAGATAGAAAGTGAAGCCCTTCTATTTCCCATGGGATCTCTGAAACATGTCGAGGAATCCCCAATTCAGATAGAAATTGAAGAAAAATCGTAATTATTATGGAATACCCTTCTATACCATCAAAAACCATTTAATCCATTGCATGCAATATACTAGCCAGTATGATCTTGCGACCTAAAACTGATAACTTTCCTTTTTTTATTTCCAAGGAAATTTCTTCTATTATCATCTTAATATTTCCAATTCGAAATAGAAGCGCATGTATTCCATATTTAATATCATCATCTTAAGAAGCATATTGCACAATTCCAGTTCAAAATCCCAATTGAAGTGCAACTGTCTACAACACCACCATTAACTAGAATCCCTTTGTCAATGAATGCTTCATCATTAATTTTTGGTGTCAATGAAAGCATAATGTCAATATTTGGGATCTTCCTTCATGATAGGCTGTTAAATTCAATTCCTTGATAAAATCCATCTAAGAAAAACTTTACATGGAAATTCATGCCTTACATGATTGAAATTTTAACTATGCAGGATTAGGCTACCACACAAAATCTACTCAACCTCGAGAATACAAATTTATTTCTTTTTGGGGCACACACTATTCAAGCATAACTATGATAGTGTAACTCTACTTTCTGAGTGAAAACATGACTATTAGGTCACATTTGTTGGAAAATGGTAAGAGAACTCATGTTCACATCATTTGTATTTGTACCATGGCAACTCTTATAATTATAGGAAAATGGTTCAGGTGAGAGGAAGGAAAATGCGTTTCTTAAATTTTTTTATTTGGGAAAAAAGAAAACATGTACTAGAAAGAGGAGAATAAGAATAAGTATGAGAAAGAGTCTCATTATGAGCATCACATCATAGAGTGTAAGAATAAAGAAAGGAAATGCATTTACTATTGAAAAATGACCAAATTAGGTGAATGATACACAAAATTATATCAAGAGTCACAATGTGAGTGTATAAAAGTAATAGAAAAGGACTAAAACTTAGACTAGAAGAAGGAAAAAAAATTACTAAAAAATTAACAAACCATAAGAGTAAACCAAAGTTAATATATTGTACATAATGAAGTTAGAATTATCCAAGGGAAGATGTTAAATTGGTCTCACGTATAGGGATGAGGCTATATGCTACTAGGAATCACATGAACCCACTGTAGGTAGCCTTAGAAATTACCACAAGGGACATTATCTTTATAGCATTATTGGAGCTACTATCTAGGCTAAAGTACCTTTTGTTCCTCAAGGTAGACCTAAAACTATTTATGACTGGACAACAGTACATCATCCTCGTATGTAAGTAAATTTATTAACATCCCTATACCAAGAGGTATATATAAATAATGTAATTTTTCCCCTTTCAGGTGGTGTTGTTTTCCACAAATAAAAATTATCAATTAGCCCACATTTCTACATATTAGCCAATGATGGCCTTCCCCACTTCTTGTCAAAAATTGAGTTATGATAGGTTATGGCACCATTAAGGAAAAAACATTGAAAATGCCAAATTGTTTGTAGAGGAAACAATATCCTATACTAGAAGACCAAAGTCATGATATCTATACTATAGAAAAACTTACTAGATAGTGGTTTTGCCCTTATTCCATACTTCAAAAGAATTTTTTTCTCAATAATGAGGGTTGAAACTATGGTGGTATTCATAAAAATATAGATGGAGTATGTATAGTTATCTTAAGAAATAATATCATCTCTTTAAATATAATTGTAGATACAACGTTTAAGTTAGACATTGATGCAGATGGTTTTGTATTCAATAATCACAGAGGAAATGATGAAAGTTACTTTTACAAGTTATGTTTTGATGGTTCAACACTAAGATAAGTTTCTAATTTGGTGGAATATTGAGCCTATAATCTATCCTAGAAGATGTTAAACCATTGTAGAACTATAATCATCAAGCTTTCCTAGATGCATAAGGTAGGTTGATGACATTCGAGTGGCACCATTGAAATATAGGAGGACGCCAAGGAATTGCTACTATCTTCAACTTCACAATTGATGTGGCATTTTATAGAATGAAATTATAAAGAACACAAAAGACCTTTCTAATGACCCCTAACCATGAGAAACACAAATATTTAAGATAGTGGGAAGCCTTGATGAAGTGCTAAAGGATGTAAGAAAAGCTACATCCATAGTCATTTATTCTTCTTAGAATAATACATGATGATTAATAATGATCTCTAATGTTTATTGATGTAACACTTGCTTCCAGTCCCTTATCTTAACCACCTTAGTAAAATAATTACTCTCATTTATCTCATCCTCCATAGTCTTTTCACAGAAATGGGGTCTCAAAATTCTTCGTTTCTCAAATTCATAAAAACTTAGAATGAAAACCACCATATTGTTTGACTCGTTAAGATCTTTCCAATGATATAAATTTATAAAAAATATGACACCTAAATCAAAAGTTATGGCCATTTTAAGTTTAGCATTCAAATCCTTTCCACATCAACAATAGTACTCCGACATGGAACCTATGTGGTACCCACATGGCAACCTCATGACTCTTGGTGGGTCTACATGGCCATGTGATGTAATTGATATTCACTTTTGGCACTTTCCAAATCATTCCTTGCTTGGGCCCCAACGAGAATAAACCTTTAGTTGGTTTCATAACTGCCTCACATTGTAAGGGTTCTCTGGCATTAGATAGCCTCCAACAATAAATACAATCCAAATACCTCCTTATGGCGAGATAGAGTTTCTTGTGACATTTTCCATAACTATTCTCATTTTCCCAACCTATGTTATCCTAGACCTCCTAGACAAATGCATTGCCACTGCGAAACCACCAAGGTTTTAGACCCCTCCTTCCGAGACATGAAAAATAAAATCAATTTTAAGGAAGAACTCCCATCTCCCAGCCATATTAACCTCTCCATTTTCCTAGGAAACTCCTCTATCCCTCTCCTTAGGAATAAGATCATGTCATCCAAAGGTGACATCACTCATTACGTAATGTTGATGTCACACCACCCGCGTGACCATCTCTAAGGACACAATTTATCAGTTATTTGAGGTTACTTTCCCCTCCATCCTGGGTGATGGAACCTACCCTGTGGCACATCACAAAAATTCCATGTCACCCCTAGTTCCAAATCACTTCCTCATTAGTCCCCTTGGCATGGGTCCCACTAAGGTTCCATCCTTTATGTTGATTGCATGATTCACGTTATAATAATTTTCAGGCATTTCAACTATTTTATTTAAAATATTTTATTTTTGTCAAATAAACTATATATAATAATACTAAATCTCTAGTCTATATTATAGATCTCTTATTTTATTATTATTTTAATTAAAAGTAATAGAATATATCATAGATCTCTTATTTTTTATTTCTTTAATTAAAAGTAACAGAATATATATAGTATGACTAATATTTTTTTTCTTGACAAGAGAGTTATCTCAACTTGGAACACAATGATTCTTTTCTAAAATGATTATTGTATATGAGAAAACATAGAATTATGACTCAAAATTTATGATCCAATATAAGATCATAGTAAATTAAGATGTCACATTTACTCTTTGGTTATAAATGGAATATGAAATATCTCGTACAATACTAGTCACCTCATTTAATTTTACCAATTTCATTACGCCATTAAAGCCTAATAATGTCTCTTAGGTAGAAGGTACCACCTAAGGTGAAATTCAAATGTGAAAAATAACATATTAAAATATTTTTAATATCAACTATGGTATAACTAAATTTTTTTTTTATGAGTTATGTTTCCAAACTTACTCTACCATGAATCAACATATTTATATGTCGTATTTATATGTTCCATTATTACCCCGTGTTTCTTTTTCACTTAAATTAGTTGGTACTTTTCGGAAGATTTTAAGATGAAAAAAAATGCTAAAAATAAAAATGGATATGTTTAAAATATAATTATAAATTGTTTTATTTTCTAAATCTACAACACTAAAATACTATATATTTTTTCTTTTAATTTTTATTTGACTTATTAATTTTTCCCATATTTGTGTGTTTTTTTTAACGCTGTGAATATATTTTCTATTGTTACAGTTTATTCTTCCCAGCTCTTTAATCATTTTACATGTGATCTGGATATTAATATCTATAATTATAGATGTGGTTGTCCTCCATGTAATCCATATGCATAGAAAATTTTTAAGTATTCCATATGCATAGAAAAATCTTTAAGTATGGATGACCTCAAAGCACAAAAATGTAACTCATGCAGATTGTTGGAATGCATTAATTTCTTCTTGTTAATAATTTCAGGAAATTGACAAACCGTGCAAATTTAGGAACTGTCACTCATGTTTTAAATTAAGATGAACATATTTAATGTTAATAAATTTTTAAGTTTTAATTTATATGAGCCTGGAACTAAGAAATTAAATCAATAAATTATATTTACTGAGCAACAGTTCATAATATTATATTGTGTTACTGTTTGGCTTCCTCTATCCATCTATCGGATTGGTAGCAGAGCCAGAGTAGTTAAGAATATTGAACTAGGTTGAATTCAATTTTCGAAACAAGAAGAGATAGATTCGATAAGGGTTTGTAAACCCGTCATTATTTAAAAAAAAAAAATGAACTTCCCGGTTCAGGGGCATAGTTGTGGCTTGCATAGTTGTTGTTCACCATGGTTAGTTGAGGGCCTTGTGTTTGCAGAAACTGCCTGCTTGAGTACCATCTCTCAGACCGTAGCTGCCATTTTCTCTTTGGTTTTACTTTTGACGAGTGAGGGCCATTGTGAGCCACCGATTAGTCACAGTAGCCGCCAAAGGAATGAGGAGTAACCGCTAGAATATTGAGTCCCGCTAGTAACCTGCCGCTGTTGTGAGCCGCCGACATACCCTAGTCTGCGTCCACTGATCACAATCCCGAGTTGTCGTAGCGGAGCTCAACGTAAATATATCTCGCTAAATGCTTTCGAAGCGGCACGAAATATACTTAATATCTGCATTTTGATATGTCTTGACCTTGATAAAACACCTTGAAGACGAAAATATTTCTGCATTTTGATATTTTGTGGATAAGGAATAACCCGACCTGCATGTAAGGGATTGTCGAATCTAGGCTATTGTCACGCCCATTTAATAATTTATGTATGTGATTTCTTTATGATTTTTTATTAAAAAATAGTTGTATTTTTTTTTCGTGGAGATTTAAGGAATATTTTTGCTTAGATTATCCTTTTGGTAAATATTTTAAGTTTGTTAAGAATTATTTTGAAGAAAAGAAAAATTGCAAAAAAGAAGAAGGAAGAGCATAAATGTGAAAGGCAGAAAATATGAAAGGGTTTTGATTTATGTCCATTTTGACAAAGAGGGATTTTTATGGTGTGCAGTTTCATATCGACCTAAAATTATAAGTTTAGTTTTGGGCAATTAAGATGAGAAATAGATTATGAATGGATGGGTATGAAATATTGTTTCACATGGATTTGAGCGACCACCCAGTCAAGTACCTTATGAGTCTATGACACAAGATCCAAGGGATCAAATTATAAGTAGCATAAGTTATGATGTAGTAACATTATCTCTTATTTTACTAAGCTTGGATGCAAACACTCTTTCCAAGATTATAGTAGCAACCACATTCAGAGAAGCTTAGAATATTTTAGAGATGGCATAGAGTGCAAAGAGAAGCAACATTGATTGACATTAAGTTGAGTCATAAGGCATTGCAATTGTTTATGAAGCACCCATTGGAAAAGGAGAAACATAATCTTTTGACATGAAGAAATACTAGGCAACATTGGGGAAAATCCTTCCAAGGAAAAAGAAGATAATAAATAAAAAGTTACTATAAGTGTTCTGAATACTTTAAAAAAGTATAATGGAATTGCAATAGGAAAATTTGATTCCATACAAGATCTAGAGTGTGAATGCAACGTAGAGAGTCGATCCCGCCGTATAAATACATGTGTCAATGTTAAAATTGGAACCACCTTTGTAGTAGAAACAATTGAGAAGAACATTATAGTGAATTATTACTTCATTATGAAGCTAGATTAGCATTTCATGAAGAGCGGCTTGAAAATAAGACCCATGATGTAGATGAAGGAAGATATGGAAAAGCTATCATACTTATATCAAAAGATGCAAAATACAAGGTAAAAGAAATTGTCATTGTTGTTGAAGTTTTATCGCAATAGTAGAAAATAAATATATTGTTTTTCATCTTATACAAGTCAACATAAATGTTCAATCAAGAGTGTTTGAGGTATAAGTAGATTCAAAAAAGGAATCAGATGAAAATGACATGAAATACGAGGATATATTGAAGAAAAATTATAATGTAAAACGGAAGCTAGAAAACAATAAAATATATGCAAAATATAGTGTTGGGAGCGGAAGGAAGAAAAAAATTGTACTTCATAGGGATGAAGATCACTTGTACCAACATGCGAAACAAAAACAAGTTTTTGACTTGATGTCAAATATTGTAAGCCTAAATGAGACTTGAAAAAATACGTAGTAGTGTTTGTAATTAAGGTGGGGTGTTGAATTGTATGAATCACTACCAGTTAGATAAAAATTTCAGACAGTTTACAGAGAGTCCAAATTTAGGAACTGTTAGTTATGCATGTGTGACCTAACACCTAAATATGTATTGTTATCAATATTAAGTCTATTTAGTCATGTAACTTCAAGAAATTAAATAGTAATTTACTTTAATGAACAACATGTTATATTGTGTTGTGTGGTTTCCTCCTCTATCCATCTATTAGAAATATATTTTTGTGTTTTCCAACAATAGGCATGGCAACATTTGTACGTTGTAAAGTGTGCAACCCATGAGATTTCATTTTACTCTGTCCAATAATAGGCAATTCTATATATATTTTGATGAAAATCTCACTATGTAAGACAAACATGCTCCATAAGCCAGGGGAGCACTAATAAAGAAATAAATAAAGACAAATAAATGTCATAAATCTCTTATTAAATATGGTTGACACCCACACACACACCCAATACATGATAAAGTCTTGTTATATTGAAATTTGATTGATAAAATGCTAAGCATAACAAATTGGAGGTTAAAGAATCCTACTCAAGTACCATTCACTCACATTGGAATAAAATGATTTTCCTTGAAACTCACACATTAAAGAAATTTCATTTCTCTATTAACTCTAAGATTCCCCCTTAATGGAGAAATGAATTATTTACCACACCTAACTTGTTTTACATTGCATCACATTATCCTCGTAATAAAAAATGGTTATGTTCAGTTCGAATTGCCTTTTTACAACTGTTATAAAAAACTATCGACATCCATATGAAGGAAAAACCATCCACCAGAATGCATGTATACTTAGTTGTCACGACCACCAGTCTAGTAGGATTTATTTCATGTACATGGTTCATCAAACTTGCGTACACATACCTATAATTTTATGTTTAATTCCCCTTGCACGATAATCATCATCATCTTCGATTTTCTTAGCTTACCTGTAACCATGCTCGAGTTCTTTTTTACCATCCCTCAACCATGCTCTAAATTTTCTTACTTGATCACCAACCATGTTACAGGAATCCTTTTCACTTCCCTCTCACAAGTGGTTTCTTCCTTACCATTGATCAAGGAGAATATAAAACTACCAGTGTTCTTTAAAATAGCTTAGAAATCAAAGTGTTCATATTACATCAAACTCAGAACTAGATTGAAGTGCTCATCTCCTTGATTCCAATGGTGTGAACATCACTCAAATCTGAGCTCATATGAGGGAGTTAGAGCATGTCAAAGTTCTCGTCCACATGGACAAGTGGCAGGATTAAGGAGGCAATAATTTGGCTAAATCATGCGTCAAAATCTGGCCAACTGCTGAGAAAATTTTTGGGACACTTAAAATTCCCAATAACCCTCAAGTTTGATAAATTTTCTAAATGAGGTGCATGGATTAAAAATAATAATATATATATAGATATATATAAATAGGTGGCGGACCACCAATCCCACCACCCATAAATCGAACTATAGTCACATTAATATAAAAAGAGGGACAGGTTGGGGGGGGATGGGCCATCATCCATGCCACTCCCACAATATAAAACTGCATGATTTCATATAAAGCGGGATTAGGGCCCATTGACTTGGAACCCCACCCCCATGACCCACATTTCATGCACATGGTGGATAAGAAGATGGCGGGGGTCAAACCCGCCGAGCCCACATGGGCAGCTCCAAAAATTAATGTAAGTTGTGACAACCTGTGTGCCTAAAAAAAAATAACAACCAAGTTCTAAATTAAAATCTATGAGATTTGATCCCCCGACCCCTCCTCAACCAACCTCAGGTGAACCTTCTATGCCAACAACCTCATTCATGGAGACTCCGCCACGTGTTCCATATAAAACTAAATTTTTGCAAAGCACAGGGGCAAAGCAGGTAGACTAATGGAGCATAGGGAAAAACCACGATTCAACGGAGGGGTGAAACCATGCCCAAGGAAGCTTGGGGGTATCAGAAAAATTCCCCGGGGTGCATAAATTTCCAGTGTCAAAATTTGACAAATTTTATGTCGATTTTACATCTCTGAGTGACAGGAATTTGATGATGATGCTAGAATCAACAACTGGGCTATCCAATTTTCAGCCATGTTCTAGCTTGGAGGTATAAGGGTTTTTATGTAATTTTTTCTTGTAATTATTCTCTTTGATGCCACTTAATAAGAGAAGGCCTCCCCACTGTTGAGCAAGGCCCAGAGACATAGTCCAAATTGGACAAACTCTGTAATCAATTCCTTTTGTCATTTTTCCATGTTTTCATTTTTTTTCTCTTCACTTATCTGCACTTGAATTTTCCTAGTTATCATGCTTGTTCATATGTAATTTTGTATGCATCTATAAGAGAAATATCCTATATCAAGTGGTATCAGAGTAGGTCTTTGTTGATGTGAATTACATGAGTGTATGCTAACCAGAAATAAGATGCAAAGAGGAGAAGGAAAGCTTGAGTCCTTTGATCCCCAAGCAGGATGTGCACCACAAAGAAGAAACATGGAAGATGGGGAATCTCATTGGGAGGAAGATCAGAATTACAACAAGGCATTCTACAACATGTAAGAGAAAGTATACAAGTTGTTTGTAGAGTATCAGAAGATTGTCAAGAACGAGAAGAAATATGTAGATGATCATGGATCGGTAAATCATGGAGATGGTGGAGAAGATCCCCCTCCTTCTCGATATTCTAGTGATAGTTCCTCTTCTTCTTGTCATCATTCTCGCAGACATCATAGACATACATCTGAGAAAAATTTCTTTAAACTAGATGTAAAATTTGACTTTCCAATGTATAATGGAGAATGTAATGCAGAAAAGCTTAACAATTGGATTAAGAAGATTGATGTATACTATCAGATTCAAAAGATCAAGGAAGAAGAGGCAAAGATCTAGTTGGCATATCTTTGACTAAGTGGCATCGCTCTCATTTGGTGGGAGAGAAAATTGCAAGGCAGCAAAAATTTCAGTAACGTTTTCTCCTCATGGTTAAATTTTAATTCTGTGTTGAAAAAACAATTTTACCCTTTGGGCTATAAGAAAAAGGAATTAATGGAATGGAAACACCTAAGGCAAGGAAAAGGTCAAAATGTGCAAAAATTCACTGAATAATTTAGAAAACAAGCATTGAATTTGGACATTTCATTAGATTCACCAAAGATTGTAACTAAGCATATCGGTTCTTTACATAGTTACATAAGAAATTCATTATTATTAATTGAGCCTTCTACTATCAATGAGGCCAGTATGAAGCCCATGCATCTTGAAAGCAAGGGGACACATGAACAAAATTACCACCCAAAAAGAGCCACAACGTCCAAGAGAAGAGGACAAAATCCCTCTTGTACACATTGTGAGAAATAGGGACATGATGAAGACAATTACTGGAAACTTCACCCTAAGTTGAGAAATAAGAGGAATGAAAAAAAGGAGAAACAGAAGACAGTTGCCACCGAGCAGCAAGACCAAGAGTCTTAATCAAAGGAATATGATAAGGTCATAGCTGGGATATTTTCATGACGAAGTAGACCAATTACCTTAGGGTCATATTTCGGTGATGAAATGGATATTGCAACTCTTGGGGTCGTAGCAAATGGGCCCATTGGGCTCCGATTCTGGTGATGAAACAAACATTTCAATAGATGTTGTCCCAAAGACAAAAATAACACCCAATAGGGCATGGCTCCAAGAACTTGAGGAGATAAACTAAAGCATTCAAGCACAAAATACTTAGCTAAGGAAACTCCTACACAAATTAGAGAAGCAGAAACAAATATTTCTACACTAACTACAAGCTAAGGACGAGGCCTTCAAAAAGATGCAGCATAACCACCTTGAGGTAAAAAGTTATTCTTCGATTTCATGTAATTTTCATGATGATGATTTCGTTTCTTTTGAAAAACATAATAGGAGAATTAGGTCCAAACTGTTGAAGAAAATGGGGTATCAGTGGAAGTGCCTCAGCATTAATGTTAAGGGCATCATGAAACCAATTAAAGTAGAGTAATTTCTTCGTCATGCAAGACTAGGGTATGTCAGGAAGGAAGTTGGGGAAACCTTCAAAACAGCTAGTGATAAACCAATGATAGATGATGATATTACATCCTCAAAATTCCAACAATAATGAGGGTTCCATGAAAACTTATCACAGGAACAGTAGGGGAAAGAACTCCAAGACGACCTAGAAATTTTGGAGGAGAAAGAATCGTTGTAGTCACTGCAACGAGGTGGGACACCAAAAAGCCACATGTCAAATTCTCCGTGCCCAGAAAGAATCGATAGGTAAGCCAACAATTGAAATATTTTAACAATGAATCCACCACATTCATGGTGGTCTACTTTATTAAGTAAAATATGGATTTTTTAGATATAGTATCTTGTTGAGGCAACAATTTTTAAATAATGCATTGTAAATAAATGTAAAATTGATGATGATTTTTCCATCACTTAAAAACGCAAAGATTAGGTTTTGGCCTATCTTTTTTATATACTAGCTGTGGTGTTAGTTTGTATTATGTAAACCTTGACCGAAGAGTGTTTTTTGTTATAAAATCTTGGCAAGCATAGGGTTGTTTGAGTCATGTTTGGTTTGTATATGATTGCAAAAAAAATGTACCAAATTTGCATGCAGATAATTGGAAGTGTGATTTAGCAAGGAAACACAGAGTGCGTTGTATGTGTTTAAGCTTTTGATGGTCCAAAATATCTTTAAGTGGGTAGGATTGAACCAGGATAATCTCAAAGTACATATTTCCTTTAAAATATATTAAAAATAAAAGTGGTTGGATTTCAAAAAACTCAGAACAAGATCGAAGTTCTCATTGCCCTCATTCCAACACTATGAATGACACTGTCTGTAGTTTTATGATGGAGTTAGAGAATGCCATGGCCTGGTCAGGCTGACAGTGAGTGCGAAGTCCAAAAAGGGAGCGGGCCCAGGTTTCAAATAAATAAATAAATAAATATACATACATATATATATATATATATATATATATATATTTGTTTATTTATTTGAAACCATAGACCTCATTTAGAAATTTCTCCAACTTGGGGGTTACCAGGCACTTTGAGTGTCCCACAAATTTTCCCGGTGGCTAGCTAGATTCTGGCATTGGATTTTAGCCAAACGGTTTCCTCCTTAAGCCTCCCGCTCGTCAATGTTGACCATAACTTTGAATTTCTCTAACTCCCTCATAGGAGCTTGGATTTGAGTGTCGTTCACACTGTTGGAATGAGGGCAATGAGAACTTCAATCTTGTTCTGAGTTTTTTGAAATCCGACCACTTTGATTTTTGATCTATTTTAAAGGAACTGTACTTTGAGATTCTTCTGGTTTAATCCTCCCCACTTAAAGAGATTTTGGACCACCAAAAGCTTTAACACATACAACGCACTCTGTGCGTCCTTTCCAAATCAAACTTTCAATTATCTGCATGCAAATTTGGTACATTTTTTTTTCAATCATATACAGACCAAACATGAATCAAACAACCCTATGACTGCCAAGAGTTTATAACAAAAACACTCTTCGGTCAAGGTTTACATAATACAAACTAACACCACAGCTAGTATATAAAAAAAAGACGCCAAAACATAATCTTTGCGTTTTTAAGTGATGGAAAAATTATCATCACTTTTACATTTATTTACAATGAATTATTTACAAATTGTTGCCTCAACAAGATACTATTTCTAAAAAATCCATATTTTACTTAATAAAGCAGACCACCATGAATGTGGTGGATTCATTTGTTAAAATATTTCAATTGTTGGCTTACCCATCGATTCTTTCTGGGCATGGAGCATTTGACACATGGCTTTTTGGTGTCCCACCTCATTGCAGTGACTACAACGATTCCTTCTCCTCCAAGAAATTGCTAAATGAGGTCTATGGTTGCAAATAAATAAATAAATATATATATATATATATATATATATATATATATATATATATATATATATATATATATATCTAGCTATCCACCGGGAAAATTTGTGGGACACTCAAAATGAGCCACCATTCCCACCACCCATAAACCGAACTATAGTTGCATTAATATTAAAAGAAGGATAGGCTGGGGGATGGGCTGTCACCCCCACCATCCCTGCACTACACAACAACATGAATACATATAAATGGGGGTCAGGGCCCGTTGACTGGGAACCCCACTCCCATGATCCACATTTCATGAACATCGCGGATAGGGAGCTGATGGGGGTCGAACTCGCCCGACCCACATGGCTGGCCCCCATGTGGGTTGCTCCAAAAATTAACATAAGTTGTAACAGCCAACTCGGCACAAAAAAAAATAAAAACCAAGTTATAAATTCAGAGGGGCTTGATTTGATCCCCCGACCCCTCCTCAACTAACTCCATACCAAGCTTCTATGCCAATGACTCGAGTCTTGGAGACTCCACCACCCGATCCATGTAAAACTATATTTTGGCAAAGCGTAGGGGCAGAGAAAGTGGACCAACCATGCATAGGGTGGAACCACGATCCGGTAGACAGGCCAATCCATGACCAGGGAATATTGGGGGTATTAGAAAGATTCCCTGGGGTGAAAAAATTGTTAGTGTCATAATTTGATGAATTTTATGCTGATTTTACATCGCCAAGTGCCATGGATTCGATGTTGATGCCAGAATTAGTAGCTTCTCTCTCCAATTTTCGTTCATCTTCTAGCTTGTAGGTATAAGGGTTGTTATGTAAATTTTTCTTATACTTGTTCTATTTTATGCCAGTTAATAAGAGAAGGCCTCCTCATTTTTAAGCAGGGCCTGGAGACATAGTCCAAATAGGACAAACTCCATAATCAATTCCTTGTGCTTTCTTTTCATGTTTTCATTTTTTTTCTCTTCATTTATGTGTGCTTGAATTTTCATGGTTAACATGCTTTGTCATATGGGGTTATTTATTCATCCATAAGAAAAATATCGTGGATCAACCAAAAGCCTACACTATAATTTTTATTTAACATTACCATGAACTACTAGGTGTACACATGCCTCACCTGGATTACATCATAACTAACTGAGGTACATACACACTACATCCATGCCAGGTGCTTACGTTTCAATTACCACTATAATTGCTTAGAAACACGTGTTTCATGCTACAACATAATATTTGATTCCATTTCACAACACTCAAAAACTTATTTCATCAGTTTGTACTCCATCCAATTTCAACTCTTATTCTGTCCAATATTCTTTATACCATAGTCCCTCTAAAAACATTGTCTCTACTATAGTCACATGCTTCACTTGGTATTTATTCACTATGGTATTGTTCTTATCCCTCATGTACTTGTATACAATTGATTATTGATGTCCATATAAAAACAAATCCATCTATTGAAATACATTGTTTCCTTCCACTATACTAACTAGTTTTTTGGGAATCATCTTCACCTACATGGTTCATCAACATGTTAAAATTTCTCTAACTTGGTCCCTCACATTGAAAGATCACTTCATCTTAGATTCCGCAACTTAACTGAACACTAACTTCTATACTTAAGCATCAACCTTAGATATCATTATACGACCACCCTAGTTCATACATAGTGGTTAATTTCACATCTTGATATCACACCCTATCTCCACATAAGTTAGTGACACGTGCTATAGAGAAATTCATGTGGGACTAACACAAGAGGTCTTACAAATCACCTATGGAGATCAAAACTTTTACAACTTGAACCAACAATTCGAGGGTGTTGGGTACAACTGATGATGCACCCCTTTCACATCTTTACATCATTTTAAATCAAGTAAAATTAGCATTCAAAAAAATTTACTACAACACAAAGTATATCATCATTCTTTTATAAAAATAATATATCCAAAATATAAACCCATCTCAGCCCCATCCATCAATTATGATCTAATTATTTATCAATGGATCAAAATTGATGTTGCTTGATCTATGCATTGATAAAAACCATAACCCTATCACATAGAAACTTAATCTTCAAGAAAAAATTACTGGAACTATTTCAAACCCAATTTTTGGACTCCTCTCGAAGTAGAGAATTGTTGTAGAATAAATTAGAACCTATATAGATCATGAAATTATTTTCCATTTTCTTAATCATTCTCCGTGATCTTTTCTATCTTTTCAATGGCATTAAAAAAGCACTTCATAATATAAAGTATAAAAGATCCTCAACAACGAATTCCTACAACTATTTCAACCCCAATTTTTGGATTCCTCGCGAAATAGAGACTTACTATAGGATAAAACACCTATATAGATCTTGAACTGCTTTGTCATTTTCTTGACCATTCTCCATGACCTTTTATGTCTTTACAATGACATGATAAACGAACTTAATAATATAAAGTAGAAGAAAAACCTATATAAATCATGAACTGCTTGGTCATTTTGTTGACCATTTTCCATGACCTTTTATATCTTTTCAATGAAATCATAAAGGAATTTCATAATATAAAGTAGAGAGTGTCCTTCCCATTTTCCACAATTTACAATTGTCTAAAATTCCCTTTAATCATTCCAACAATAGAAGCACCCTCGAGCATTTAATGTTTCAAAATGAGTAGTTTCCATATTTCTTTTCTCACCATTGATCACACATGCACTTCATTAAATTCATTCATTTGATCATTTAGGCTACCTTGAGTTTCAATGTTTATAGTTGTCTCATCATATCTCAAGGTTTCATTGAAATCCAATGCCAAAAAATTTCCTTCTACATCAACCAAAAACTTTCCTTCTACATCAACACAAACATTGGATGAATTTATCACCTTCGATGTGGCAGTGCTCTGTAAATGGACAAATTTGTTGAAAATCACCAAACATAGAGTAGTAAGAAAGAGAAAACTTTGTATGTCAGATGGAAATCGATGTACCAACTAATTTTTCATCAAATTTATAGGCATTCAGATAAAACTTGAGCTCCAAATTGTAATGTGGTGAAATTTCTATGTAAAAGTTAAATCACACCCATCATTCCAGCATGTTCTTTTGGAGAAAAAAATTACACCAACAAGCTATTCTCATCTTCTCGTGTTCCTAATCCCTCCTACCTAAAGGGAGTGAGGACTAGAGATATACTTTGATACCAAAAATAAAAAAATATAGATAAATAAATGGCATAAATATTGTATTAATTCAAGCTCAATTTGTAACCTTAACGACCAACTTGATCCACACATCAAAGAACAAATCCACTTGAAGATATTTTATATGTCTCTTCCTTTTACATAACTCCTTAAAATTTACACCTTCATATCTCAAACCATATTAGATCTAATCTTGCATGTAGCTATATTCTAGATTTAAGATGAATCGATGTAAAAATGATATGCGCATCACTAAATATAATGTTAAACTTAGTAGTGATAATGACACAAAAGAAATAAATGGCTCATTGTATAGAGAGTTGATCATAAGTATCAATTACTTAACCACAACTAGGCTAGATATTGCATTTTGAGTTAGCATACTTAGTCAATTCATGGCTAAGCCACATGAAATTAACTAGAAATCAACTTAGGGATTCATTCAATATTTGAAGGAGACTTAAAATTTTTCTATTGAATATACTAATGATAGAATGGCCCTATGCAATGCAATGTGTGATGCAATTTGGCAATTTGGGTGAGAATAATTGTTGAAGACATGGGAGAAAAACAAAATGGAGCAACAATCACCAAATGCAATAATCAAAGCTCTCAAGGGAAAATTTTATGGGCGAATTTCGTAAATGGGCTATTTTTTTTTTTGGACGTTTTGTGAAAAAAATATTTTCCAAAATTTTAGGGGCGAAATTTCACAAATGAGCTATTTTTTGCACATTTTGTGAAAAAAATATTAGGCAATTTGGTTAAAAATTCGCCTATTTTTTAAATATATATGATTAAATGAACCAAAAATTTATAAATTTAATAGAAAATATTTGCCAAAATTTTAGGGCCAAAATTTCACAAATCGGCCATTGTTTGGACATTTTGTGAAAAAAAATATTAGCCAATTTGGTTACAATTTGTTTATTTTTACATATATATGATTAAATCAGCCAAAAATTTTGAAATTTAATAATAAAGTACCTATTTTTTTATTCAATATTAGCCTAAATTCTATACATATGAATTTTAAAACCAAAAGAGTAGGCTACAATACTATGGCTATTTTTTACATATATGATTAAACGGGCCAAAAATTTACCAATTTTTACACTGTAAAGCATGTTTATTTGAAAAAAACTCTCCTATCTACCTTTCTTTCATAATCTGTGCCATTTGATCCTTTGTTAGACGATTGGATCATGATTAGCCATCGATTTGAACTGTGGCAGTTGACAGTTGCGAGGCAGTTGCGAGAGTTGCGAGGAAGTTGAGACTTTCCTTATAAAAATAACAATAGTCATCATCCCCCTTTCCTTGCTCTATTATATGGAGTGTGTGGTATAGAAATCTCTTGTAGTTGCTGATAAGAAGCTTGTGGTAGATATATCCCCTGTTCCTGATAAGAAGCTTCCTCCTTTCAAGGTCGTGAAGACACTACCCACAGAAGGTGAGGAACTGAAAGGTAAGAAGAAGCATAAGGAATTGACGATGAAAATGTACAAACTATATATCCTCATGGCTCTAAAGCAGGTTCATCCTGAGGTCGATATTTCCAGAAAGGCCATGGGGATAATGAATAGCTTTGTCAATGACATCTTTGAAAAGATGGTAGATGAGGCATCGAAGCTTGCACCCTACAATAGGAACCCAGCCATTACCCCATGGGAAATCCAGACTACTGGAAGAAACTTTTTCTTCCTAGGGAGCTCGCTAAGCACGCTATCTTTGAGGCCACCAAATCGGTTGCTAAGTTCAACAATTCTTGATTTCTCTAAATTTGACACTGTGTTACGCATATTTAACCAAGAATAAGATTCTTTAACTAGGAGAAAGATTTTGATTTCTATGAATTCGACACTAACTTTGTTACATATCTTTAATCAAGAAAAAGATTTAGCCATTGTTTTGCATTTTGTTAACCAACAGTTTTAAATTGGAGATTGATCAGATTCAAAAGAAGTTTATATCAAGTGTATTTAATTGATAAGATTCAAAATAAGTTTAGATCAATTGTATATAATTGATAAGATTCAAAATATGTTTAGATCAAGTGTATATAAACACTCTGCAAGCATGGGATTTGAACTAGGTTATTTCATGCCTCTCCATTCTAGCAAAATGGAATGATTGCTTCATTTCCACTGGATTCCGACGAGAAGGCGTTAATTCTATAATTTGTTGTATATTCGTTGTTGGTTGATAATGAGTTGAATGTATGCAAACCTATGGTCATGATAATGTGTGTTCTGTTGATTTTTGTGTGATGCCAAACGACATTGTTATGTCAAAAAATGGTAATTAGTCTATGGCTCAGAAATATGGCAAGTGTGAGTTGAAAGATATCTTGGGGAATTGGAAGTGCATATAAAAAGAATGGGTAGATATTCAAGTGAAAAATAGCTACAAATATTGCAATCCCAAGAATGTGCATGTGGATTAATACAGTGGAAATGTTATTCTGGACAAGCCCATTCCCGCGGAAAAAGAATACAGTTTCAAACACAAAATTCTTCCATATAAACTTAGGGCCTATGATTTTGACAATGTCAGTGTAATAGTTGTCAACTGTCATGCATAAGAGCACACAAGAAACATATATATAACTACTGTAATGTGCCAGCTTTTGTCTACTGGACTCATTTAAAATGTTCAAGAATTTTATAATTCGATTATAGGTTGTTTTCGTTCTTGATATTCATTTTGATGATAGTATTTTCGATGTATTCTAGTGTATTAAAAATTAATTTTATAGGTTGTTGGAAATATTTTCATTGATGGAAAACGAGCACAAAGGATCAGCACCAGGACAAGGGAGCAGATTAGATTCAGATGGAACTGTTGCAGAGAAAGAAAGTAAAGTGGCAGAGGCTACAAGAGGAGGGTTTAGACAGGAAGTGGTTTTTTTTAACAGTTAGGGTTTTTTCTTTTAAGCCTACAATAAAATTAGATTGAAAGGCCACTGATTAGAATATCAGGCCAGAAAAGAACTCCAATGTAAATATTTACTGTTAATACAAAGAACAGGTGAATTGATAAAATAGTGGAGAACGCGCAAGAGTAAAGTGGAACCAAGAACTGAAATGGCATGGAAACGGGAAGAGAAGGCACAATAGAATGATAAATTTGAAGAGTGAAACTTTGAGCCAATAGTGAAGATGGAATAGTGAAGCGGTTTCGCAAAACAATAAATGGGTTTTCACGCAGCTTTAAAGTGGTAAGTGGTAAAAGTTGAAATGAACGCGATAGCGTTAAGGAGTTGACATGTAGCAACACAAAACGAACTATTTCAAGTGAGATTGAAAAATTAAAGGTCATGTATCTTTGTTATGTGATAGTCATCGAATATATAAGCAATTAGATGGATGATGTAAATGGTACGTTGAAATAAAGTTGAGGGCCTGTAAATATTTATATGGTTTATTTGGGTTTAAACCATAGAGTTTCGAATCATAAGCAGGGATGATATTATGCTAGCACTTAAGTATTAATCAGAAGTGCCAGAAGCAACAAGGATCGTAGATCTTGACAGATCAACGGTGACGATCGCATTGGTAGAAATCAGATCATAAATCAGAAGTAAGAACAATGCGATGTGATATTGTGATGCGATTTGGCGATGCAAAGGGACATGTGGTAGCACAGTGCAATATTTCACATCGGCGATGCAAATTTCATCACATACTATGAAGTGTATGAGAAAATTTGCGATGCGATGGATAGATGTGATGTGATCACTTATCGCAATTGGGACAGGAGATATATCACACAAAATTAGGAGTCACAGAAAATGCGAAGTGCAATATAATGATGCAGGGAGTGACATGGCAACTGACATGGCAACTGACATGGACCTGACCACACAAATCGAAAATAAATCAACATGACATGAAGATTACATGGACCTAGCCCACATATCACATATCGTAATTGACGATGCTTATGTGATAATAATTTTCAATTTATAGAAGTTGCGATGCGAAGTGGAAATAAAGTCAAGTGGGACCCATCGCATATCACATATCGGGATATCAAATGGATGAAGGCACATGGGATAACTGGAATCGTTGAAGTGCAATAAAGAGAGCAGACACGATGCAGATTGACGTTGAAGCCTAAAATTTTTCAAGTCCAAGAGTATGGATTTTCCCTTTGTAAATCGCATCAGAGAGAAAAAGAGCCATATATCAAAGAACGATTGAAATACCAAAATGTGATATAAAGTGGACGCGATATAGTTCAAAGCTCAAATCTAAAGGAATTGAAGTCTGGTGTGGGACCTTGTAAGCTCTTGTTTCTTATATGTTAAATGTACCATAGTATAATGTTTACACTGTTGATTATTTTAAACGTATGTATGATGACTAAATCCCTGAGTTGTAATCTGTCACATGCATAAACAAAATAGTATGTGGGCCATACTCTATAGGTCACAAAGGAATCAAATGAACAGATAGCAAGAAATCATGTAAGACAGTGGTGTAGCAGCACGGGCTGATGAAAAGGGTGAACATAGCACTAAATACATAGGTAACAGAAGAAACATGAAAGTTATACAACAAAGGTGGAATATAACAGAAGAAAGAGAAAAATGACTCTGACAGCAGGAGAAAAGACAAATGCACAACAAGCAAAGAGATGAAAGGGTTGGGTGAAATATATTTTTTGTATCTGTAAATGTAAATGAATTAATTATTTTTATTGTCTATGATGCAAAGGCAAGTATCCATAGGAAAAGAAAAAATCCATTGTAATAAACAAATGTATACATTCTGTTATATTATTCTGAATGTGTTGGACAAGAAAATGAGAAGGGGGAAGGCAAAGAGTCATAATTGTTCATTTCGAATTCCCTGTGGAATGAAAATAGTTATGAGGTGATCTCTGTAAATAATGATACCATCATATGAATAAGAGGTGAGAGAATGTAAGAAGAAGAAGGAGTAGAGGGAGGATTTGTGAAGATCTAGAGATGATATAAAGAAAATTTGAAGGCTGGAAGGACAACATTAATGAAGGAGAAAAATAGAGCTGATATCCAGGTAAATCAGCATATGATTTTATCGTACAGTGAGGAAGTTGGTGCTTCCATATCAAGTTGTAGCTTGATATATGTCCAATTGTAGCCAACTGAGGTAGGAGCCTCCTATAGGTTGTAGCCTGTAGAAAATAGATGGGAGTTGGAGCTTCCTTGCAAGTTGTAGCTTGTAGAATTGAGGTAGTAGCCTCCTGTAGGTTGGAGCCTATAGAAAATCAGTGGTGAGAGGGAGTTGGAGCTTTCCTTTGCATCACAACAATAATAAGATGTGGTTTTCTCACTTATGGGTTTCCACTTATATCTGTTTTCTATGTGCATGATGATTATATGTTCATATTCTATATTTAATCTGCTTAATACCTGCTTCTCACTTATTAAGATTGTTGTTCCATTGAATATTAAGTTGATCATGAAATGAATATGTAAATAAGTGTAAAATAAAGTTTTACAAGACCATGACTGCATTAAACTGATTCAGCCCCCCCCCCCCCCCCCCCCCCACCTCTCAGTTTAATCAAGGTGTCAACAATTGGAATCGGAGAAAGTTCCTTTTGTATCAATTTAACAACTAGAAGGAAATCTTTGGTCACCAATATGACTAGTCTAGAAGGATGCTCAACAAATAAAACCCCTCTGTTTACTGGCACAGACTATGCCTTCTGGAAAATAGGAATGAGGACGTACATAATGTCTCTAGGAATAGAAGTTTGGGCTGTTGTGGAATAAGGATATGCCCCAAAGGATTCTGACGCAGAGAAAGAAGCCAAATCAGATTTTATAGCTAATGCAAAAGCCATGAATGCTCTCTTAAGTGGTTTGTGTGAGGAAGAATTGATCAAAGTAATGCACAACAAGACTGCCAAAGAAATATGGGATACATTAGAAAGTATCCATGAGGGAGATAAAAAGTTGAAGGTTGCCAAGCTGCAAGTCTATAAAGCCTAGTTTTCAAATATAAAAATGAATTAAGAAGAAGATGTTGCTAGCTTCTTCTTAAGGGTTGCAGAAATAGTGAATAACATGAAAGCTCTAGGAGAAACCATTAGAGAATGTGTAATTGTTAAAAATATATTGAGATTTTTACCATCCAATTTTGACCCCAACGTTTATGCCATAGAAGAAACTGTTGACTGGGAAACATTTACCATGAACCAATTACTTTGAAACTTAACAGCCTATGAGATGATACTTCCAAAGCGGAAGTCAAATGCGAGGGAGGCAGCCTTTACGACAGAGAAGAGCATAGAAAAAAAAAAAAATACATGATCCTTCTCTGATGAAGACAAGGCCAAATTCGTCAAAAGATTGGATAGAGGCTCAGGCAAGTATACAGGTAAAATTTCATTTAAATGCTTTAACTGTGGAATATTTTAGCACTATGCATCTAAGTGTCCTCATAAGAAAACATATAATCAGGCTCAAGAGACAGAGAAAACCAAAACAAATAACTGGCAGAAAGGGAAGAAATTCAATAAAATATCATTTTATGCTCAGCAAGATAACAGTGCATTTGAAAACTCAGATGAATCCTCAAATGAAGAAGGAACCTTTTAATTTTTGTTGATGGCCAAAGAATAATCATAAGGATTCCTTTTAGAAGAGGATGAAGAATGTGAGGTAGATCTTAAGGGGGAACTAAGAAGTGCCCTGGAGGAAATTGACACACTTAAACTGAAGTGTAGAAAATATAAATATATTCTCCTCAAATATGTAAAAGAAGAACCGACTTCAGAAGACCTCAGTCAATTGAAAGTAAAATTTGAAGAAGCTACGAATATGGAAGAAACTCTACTAAAGCAAATTGAGGACAAAATTCAGAAGCAAGAGAAATTGGAAGAAGTAGTATGCTTGAGAAAGAAATTAGAAAACACCTAAAGAAAATTGTCAATGAGCACTCCTCAAATGACAGCTCTGAACAGTTGAATAAAATACTAAATTATAAAAGATCTCCTCTCATAAAAACTGGGATAGGTTACGAAGGAGAAACCAAAAAATTCAAGATAAAATATAACCATAATATCATTTTTGTAAAACTTGTACAGAATAATGAAGCAAATCAAAAGATTCCTACAGAAGTAGAAGCCAGCAAGAATATGACCTGCAATGAAGTAAACAGAAACAATAAGGAATCTCAAATAACAAAGAACAAAATCAATAAACATTCAGCTGGAAAAACCTCTTACACTCCTGAATATGGAAAATTAGGAAGCCATCAAAGGAGATTCTTTCCTCCTATGAGAAGTGTCACTTTTTTTTCCTGCCACAAACTGGGACATATTGTTGCATACTCTCAGACAAAGAGAATCAATTCCAACTAGCAAAGGACGCAAAAAATGAAAAGTCTAACTCAAGAAAACAAACGGAGAGAAGAACCCTTCACCAGGTACACTAATCATTTCCATGGGTATTGTTTTTATTGTAAGGGGTATGGCCATAAATCCATGGAGTGTAGAGAAATTGGACAAAAATTGATGCATGAACACAGAAGGAGATTGATGAACAAAGGAGAATTCAGTCGTTTACATAATCCATTCAGAAATATAATCAAATGCTTTGACTGCCATCAAATTAGGCACAAGAGTCACAAATTTCCTCTCAGAGAATGTGGTCCATATTCTTAGAAAAGGTACCAAACAGAAGGATGCATGCAGTGGAAAAAGAAGTTGAATAAGTGTGACCTGGATCTAATAGCCCAAGATCAGAAAAGCTAATGGTATTTGGACAGTGGATGTTCAAAGCATATGACTCGAGATCGAGGAAAGTTTGTAACCTTTGATGAAAAGAAATATGGGAATACAACATTTGGCAATGATAAAGAACGGAAAAGAAAAGGAAAAGGCTCATTCATTCTGAATAATGGAAGAGGAAAAGCTCAAGATATACTATTTGTGGATGGGCTGAAATCCAATCTGCTAAGCGTCATTCAAATGTGTGATAAAGGCTGTGAGGTCTTTTTTAGAGCCCAAGAATTTGAAGTAATATTTAGCACCAAAGGAAAGACCTTGATCAAAGGTGTTCGAACAGAATGTAATGTGTATATAGTGAAAGAAGAGAATGAAGCATGCCACATAAGCAAACTTGATGAATCATGGTTATGGCATAGAAGATTGGGACACATAAAATTTGACCACATCATCAGTCTGAGCAAAAAGAATGCAATCAGAGATATGTCATCAATAAAGAAGCCTTCAAATACCATATGTAAATCTTGCCAACTGGGCAAGAAAACCCTCATATCTTTCAAGACCAAAGAGATACTATCTACAAGTCAGCCTCTTCAGATTGTACACATGGACCTGTGTGGACCTTCAAGAACTAAAACACCAAGTGGCGAATATTCTTTCATGCTAATAATAGATGATTTTTCTAGATTGACGTCGGTGGAATTTCTTAAATATAAATCTAAAGCACTTGAGATATTCAAGGCATTAGCAGAAAATCAAACAAGATGCAAGCTAAACGGCATCAGATCGGATAGAGGAGGTGAATTCACACACTATGATTTTGCAGACTTATGCAATGAGCATGGGATAAAACAACAGTTTACAATTGCAGGTACACCTCAACAGAAAGGAGTGGCAGAGAGGCAAAACAAGTCAGTACAATAGATTTCTAGATCTATGATGCAAGAAAGTAACATTCCCCAAACCTACTGGGAAAAACCAGTACACACAGTTGTTCACATTCTCAACAAATCTCATCTAAGACCAAATTGTGACAAGACTCCTTACGAATTATGGCATGGAAAACCATCATCAATCAAGCACTTTAGAGTCTTTGGAAGCAAGTGTTTCATAAAAACTAATGATGAAAAACTGGGGAAGTTTGATGCAAGAGCTGATGAAGGAATATTTTTAGGATATGCATCCAAGAGTAAGGGTTATAGGTGCTACAACAAAAGACTACACAAAATTGTGGAAGGCATTGATGTAAGATTTGACGAAGATCTAACAAATAGAACAAGAAGAACAAGTTGTGCCAATCCTTCAGATGATCATTAAGCTGAGAACCAAGATAATGAGGAACATAGAAAGACAACAGAAGATATTGAATTAAACTCAAAAGGTCCCTCAAGACACACTCAAAAGAACCATCCAGAAGATCAAATCGTTGGGGACAAGAGTGTCCGAGTCCAGACAAGAAGACAACTTGCTGAACATAAAGAAAAATTATACCTAGGCATGCTATCTAAAATAGAGCCTAAGAAGTTTGAAGAAGCTAGCAAAGACAAAAACTGGGTAAATTCTATGATTGAAGAACTAGACCAAATTGAGAAGAACAATACCTAGGAATTAATTCCAAGACCCACTGGGAAAATATCATTGGCACAAAATGGATATTCAAGCATAACATGAATGAACAAGGTCAGGTAATCAAAAATAAAGTGAGACTTGTATGCAAGGGATACACTCAAATTGAAGGTCTTGATTATGATGAAAGCTTTGCCCCTGTAGCGAGAATGGAAGCAATTAGAATTTTTTTTGCCTTTGCATGCTATCATGATTTCAAGTTATATCAAATGGATGTGAAGTCCGCCTTCCTAAATGGATAGCTAGAGGAAGAAGTCTACATGGAACAACCTCAACGATTCTCATTAACAGATAAACATGAATATGTGTGCAGATTAAAGAAAGCCGTATATGGTCTGAAACAATCTCTTCGTGCATGGTATTCAAGGCTAGACAAATACTTGCAAAAACAAGGGTTCAAGAAAGCAGGAAAAGACAACAATTTGTACATAAAGGCTAATGAAAATGAACTCTTAATTGTAGTAGTGTATGTAGATGACATCATGTTTGGAAGAAACAAATATGAGTTACCAAAAGGATTTGTTGAAGAAATGAAATCAGAGTTTGAAATTTCAATGATTGGAGAGCTCACCTTCTATTTAGGACTTCAAATTCAACAAAATAACACAGGAATATTCATTTCGCAGGAAAAATACTTAAGAGAAATGTTGAAAAGGTTTCAAATGGAAGACTGCAAACCTGTGTCAACTCCCATGATCACTGGATGCAAACTGTGTGGTAATGATGGATCAAAAGATGTAGATCAAAAACTTTACAGATCCATGATAGGAAGTTTGCTATACTTAACTGCTTCTAGACCAAACATTATGTTGGAAGTAGGACTTGTGGCAAGATATAAAGCAACATCAAAACAAAATCATTTACTTGCAATTAAGAGAATATTTAGATATCTACAAGGAACTTCACATTATGGTCTATCGTATCCAAAAGGAAAAAGCTTCACATTGACAGCGTACAAAGATGCAGATTGGGCCAACTGTGTGGATGACAAGAAAAGCACAAGTGGAGGTGAATTATATTTGGGAAATAGTATGGTGGCATGGCTAAGCAAGAAGCAAACTTCTATCTCTCTATCTACAGCAGAAGAATAATACATAGCACCAGCAACATTTTGCACACAAGTAATGTGGATGAAACAGACTCCCGAGGACATGAAGGTAAGAATTGATGAATCCATTTCTATCAAATGTGACAATACAAGTGCAATAATTATATCAAAAACTCTTGTACTTCATTAAAAAACAAAGCACACCCCAATAAAGTACCACTCCATCAGAGAACAAGTAGCACAGAAATTAGTGAAGTTGGAATATGTACCAACTAAGGAACAAATAGTAGACATATTCCCAAAACCTCTTCCTAAAGAACCATTCAAATATCTAAGAGACAAACTAGGGGTAGTGTCTGCAGATGTTAATCTCTGATATGATTACAAATTCACATATATATATATATATATATATATATATATATATATAAGTAAACACTACATACAAAGAATGGGATCATAATAGAAGTCAAGTGATAGTCTGTATCAGTCAAGAAAGCATCATTCCAAGGGGAGAGAAGTCAATAAAATTGTCACAAAAGAGTTAGAGAAATGGAGCAGTGCATGGAATAGGTCTTCAAGATCAGAGTATTATGGAAAGATAGAAACCACACTTGGAAAAGTGCAACCCTTTGCCATTGATTTCAAAGGGGGGGGAAAAGCAAGAAAAATAAGAAAGGGTCTTTTGAAAAGCATGCAGAGGAAGTCCTGGAGGAAGCATTGGAGTATTTCCATCAATGCCAAAGGGGTAGACTGTTGGAAATATTGTCATTGATGTGAAAGGAGCACAAAGGAGTAGCACCAAGACAAGGGAGCAGATCAAATTCATATGGAATTTTTGCAGAGAAAGAAAGTGGAGTGGTAGAGGCTACAATAGGAGGGTTTAGACAGGAAGTAGTTTTTTTTTACAGTTACGGATTTTTTTTGTAAGCCTACGAGAAAATTTGACAGAAAGGCCACTGATTATAATATCAGGCCAGAAAAGAGCTCCAGTGTAAATATTTACTATTAATACAGAGAACAGTTGAATTGATAAAATAGTGGAGAACGTGCAAGAGTAAAGTGGAACCAAGCACTGAGATGGCATGGAAACGGGAAGAGAAGGCACAATAGAATGATAAATTTGAAGAGTGGAACTGTGAGATAATAGTGAAGATGGAATAGTGAAGCGGTTTCGCAAAACAACAAATGGGTTTTCACGCATCTTTAGAGTGGTAAGTGGTAAAAGTTAAAATGAACGCGATAGCGTTAAGGATTTGTCACGTAGCAATAGAAAACCAACTATTTCACATGAGATTGAAAAATTAAAGTTCATGTATCTTTGTTATGCGATAGTCGTCAGATATATGAGCGATTAGATCACTGGTGTAAAAGGTACGTTGAAATAAAGTTGTGGGCCCATAAATATTTATATGGTTTATTTGGGGTTTAAACCATAGAGTTGAGAATCATAATCGGAGATGATATTATGCTAGTGCTTGAGTATTAATCAGAAGTGCCAGCAGCAATGAGGACCGTAGATCTGGATAGATAAACAGTGATGATCGCATCGACAAAAATTAGATCATAAATTGGAAGCAAGAGCAATGCGATGTGATATTGCGATGTGATGTGATATTGTGATGCGATGTGGTGATGCGAAGGGAAACGTGGTAGCACAATGCAATATAACACATCGGTGATGCGAATTTCATCACATACCGTGAAGTGGATGAGAAAAGTTGCGATGTGAATGCATATAGAAATCGGGGTAGGAGAGATATCGCACAAACTTAGGAGTCACAGAAAATGCAAAGTGCAACATAATGACGCAGGGAGTGACATGGAAAGTGACGTGGAAACTAACATGGACCTGACCACACAACTTGCAAATAAATCAAGATGACATGGAGATGACATGGACCTGGCCCGCATATTGTATATCGCAATCGGCAACGCTTATGTTATAATAATTCAAAACTTATAGAAGTTGTGATGCAAAGTGGTGATAAATTCAAGTGGGACCTGTCGCATATCATATATCGGGAGATCAAATGGACAAAGGCACATGGGATAACTAGAATCGCCGAAGTGCGATAAAGAGAGAAGACACATTACAGATCGAAGCTGAAGCCTAAAATTTTTCAAGTCCAGGAGTATGGATTTTCCCTTTGTAAATGGCATCGGAGAGAAAAAGAGCCATATATCAAAGAACGATTGAAATACCAAAATGCGATAGAAAGCGGACGCGATATAGTTCAAAGCTCAAATCTAAAGGAATTGAACTCTGGTGTGGGTCCTTGTAAGCTCTTGTTTCGTATATGTTAAATGCGCCATAGTATAATGTTTACACTATTGATTATTTTAAACGTATGTATGATGACTAAAGCCTGGAGTTGTAATCCATCGCAGGCATAAAGGAAATAGTATGTGGGCCATAATCTATAGGTCACAAAGAAATGGAATGAATGGATAATAGGAACTCGTGCAAGACAGTGGTGTGGCAGCATGGGTTGATGAAAAGGGTGAACACAACACTAAAGAAATAGGTAACGGAAGAAACAGGGTAGTTATACAGCAAAGGTGGAATATAACAGAAGAAAGAGAAAAACAACTCTGACAGTAGCAGAAAATAAAAATGCATAACGAGCAAAGAGATGAAAGGGTTGGGTGAGATATATTTGTTGTATCTGTAAATGTAAAAGAATTAATTATTTTTATTGTATGTGATGAAAATTCAAGTCTCCGTAGGGAAAGTAAAACTCCACTATAATACACAAATGTATACATTTTGTTATATTATTTTGAATGTGCTGGACAAGAAAATGAGAAGGGGGAAGGCAAAGAGTCATAACTGTTCATTTCAAATTCCCTTTGGAATGCAA